>OX276452.1:19242650-19867447 GCA_946251905.1 Cryptocephalus moraei
TATTTAATCAAATAGATTTGTTGAATGTTAGAACAGATTCAATTTGAATAACAACCATGGACTTTGTGTGGAATTTCATTTAAGATAAATTACTGGTTTTTGGGAAATATTTAAATTAGTTCTCGTAGTCTCTCTAGTAGTTAAAAATTTCTCGTAACACTTTATGCGACAGAGTTGAGAGTTTAGGTAATTGAAACAATTGGGTATTTTCACATTTTTTTAAAATTGGCTAAATGAGAGATTATATGCCTATAGATCTTAGGTTGATATTAAAAAAAAATGAAACACATTCAAGCAAAAAAAAGTCATTAGAAATTCAAACGTGAGGAATTGGCGCCAAAACTAGCTTCCTGAAGGTTATGGCCCTCTGACGTCACATCGCGTGTAAACATTGTTTTAACCTATTTCAGTCCTATTGTAATTTCTTTCACCTGGGGTAATCTGTGCTTTTATTTACGTGGCTACAAACAAAAGCTTGCATAAAAGCAGTTTAGGACAGCCTTTTCAAGTTTTTGAAGGACTACAAGGTAAATAAATGGCTATGTACGGACCTCACAACAAGTGCTGTTTTGTACCTTGTTGTACAAGCACATCTGTAAGTAGACCAAACAAAATTTTTGAACAAACAAAACAAACCAAACAAAACAAAAATGCACTATCAGCATTTCTTCTTATAAGAAGAATAAGAAGTTATTCGTCTTCCTTTATTATCTGCAGTATGATCATTTCTATTAACTTACTGATGATGTCTTGAAGACTTATGATCTTGTAGTTCTGATGTAATATCATGTTTTGTGGTATCACGATGATTTTAGTCTTCTTCCATTGCTCAGTAATTATTTCTTAATTACTTTTGAAGAACAGCAAGATAGTTAAAGGTATTGAGAGGATCAGGGTACTGATTTGAAATTTAATATTTCTACAAATCCATGTAACACCGGGAAAGTAAAGTTGTATTGACATGCACAACTATATTAAAACATCTGGAACAGATGTGAATCTGGTTCAGAAGAATCGGAAGTGATTTTGAAGAACTAACCGTCACCGGAGCTTGAGTAAAATTGTTTGTAAAAGATAAGTGAATAGTGGTGAACGGTTTCATAGTAATTTCAGTATTAGAGATTTCTTTATGATTTTGTGAAGTTGAAGTATCCAGTGGGAACGTTTTGTTGAATGTAATGTTATAATTAGAAAACCAGAGATAAGTTCTTTCTCCAAAACTGTGCTTATCACATAATGAAAACAGTACACTAACACGGCTGAATCAAATATATTGTAATGCGAAATGTAAACAGGAGCGCGATATCTGTTTACTGTTATCGGACCGCGGCTTTCCTCAAAGGAACGCCGCTACGCTTAATTGAGTCCCGGCAACATCTTATTATAGACCGGGAGCCCGTCGACAAATTGTCACACCATAAATACGCCGACTAGTTTGAATATAATTCGATAAAGGAGTACTTCCTGTTTACTGAATTGACCGTCAGACGATTTTGGTGGGGGCGGTTCTGAGAGGGTAGCGAAGAGCCGGAAAAAGCCCGAAAAAAAAGTAATGTTACGCCGGTTGAAATTTTGAGAATGTGTTAATTATGGTTTAAGAAACATGAAATCAAACGTCAGACGCTCTGATCATGGGGGGTTCTGTGTCAGTCGTCATGTTGAACATGCGAAATATCTCGAATTCTAAATTCATGTTACGCCGGCTGAAATTGAAATATGTTATACGTGTAATGATCTATTATGCAAAATTAATCGTCAGACGAATGTTCTTTGGGGGTAAAGTCGTCAGCCAGCTTATTACCGTTTCGCGCGCTATCAGTCCAACGCACCACCGTGCGCTCGGTATATCAGTGACTGACGGTTAATCCCTCGATATATTGACGTCTGACGGTGGTTTTTATAAAGTATAATGACAATGCTTTTACGTGTGAAGATCTCAAGCGGCGTAATATGGTATTTATGCCAATTTACCTAGGTGAATTCAATACAAGAGGTGCCACGGCCTTGTTTTACATAGCTGCATGTTTCATAGTGAAAAGTCGATCACAGTATGATTTTGCCTGGAGCATTAAATTAAATCACATTGAGTGAGGCTTCGTTGGAAAGGGCAAGAAGACGCGATGCTAGTGCATATGATTTATTTGATGATAAACATCTTATTTATTTCATTTTTAATGCGTTCATTTAAATCATGTTATTACCATTTTTTTAAAACAAATTCCTAAGAAAAAGAGGAGATAAGGACGGTCCCTTTTAATACCTCAATCGGTCGGTAAACTTAAAAGATCCTTTGTGCACCATTCCGTCACAACAGAATTAAATTATTACATACATACCAGTCCAGCTATGTAGTCCGCCGATTCCGCCGTTCAGTAACTGCGTGCGTAAAACCAATCACATCGAACTATATTTTAGGAGTTTAAAAGTACTAATATATGAAAAATGTCAGGCGTAAAACCATTTTGTTTCATTTGCAATAAATGTGGTGGTTCCTTAAAATACTTTTGTTGAAGGAACTTTAGCGACTCTGAAAATGACATTTCATCGTCGGAAATGGATTCTGATGAGGATGACAGCGATAGTCACTAAATACAAATACGGAAATACTTTCCAATCATTTAGTTTTCGATTAATACAATTACTTGTAAAAATACCGAAAGGACTTAGTATTAATATTAATGTTTTTTTTTTTAATTTTATACCAGAGTTATTGTTGAATTTTGTTGATATTTCAGTAAATAGATATAGTGAAAAATATATGTAATAAACTTGTTCGTTGTTTATGCAAATTCGCTTTTTATTCTTTAATGCTCCAGGCAAAATCATACTGTGATCGACTTTTCACTATGAAACATGCAGCTATATAAAACAAGGCCGTGGCACCTCTTGTATTAAATTCACCTAGGTAAATTGGCATAAATACCATATTACACCGCTTGAGATCTTCACACGTAAAAGCATTGTCATTGTACTTTATAAAAACCACCGTCAGACGTCAATATATCGAGGGATTAACCGTCAGTCACTGATATACCGAGCGCACGGTGGTGCGTTGGACTGATAGCGCGCGAAACGGTAATAAGCTGGCTGACGACTTTACCCCCAAAGAACATTCGTCTGACGATTAATTTTGCATAATAGATCATTACACGTATAACATATTTCAATTTCAGCCGGCGTAACATGAATTTAGAATTCGAGATATTTCGCATGTTCAACATGACGACTGACACAGAACCCCCCATGATCAGAGCGTCTGACGTTTGATTTCATGTTTCTTAAACCATAATTAATACATTCTCAAAATTTCAACCGGCGTAACATTACTTTTTTTTCGCGCTTTTTCAGGCTCTTCGCTACCCTCTCAGAACCGCCCCCACCAAAATCAGCCCGTCTGACGGTCAATGCAGTAAACAGGAAGTACTCCTCTATCGAATTATATTTAAACTGGTCGGCGTACTTATGGTGTGACAATATGTCGACGGGCTCCCGGTCTATTAAGGATGAGTGATTTATGACCTTTCCGGACGTGTCTACATAAACATTATTAAGGAAAAGGACTATCGAGTTATTTCAGGAACCATCGCGAACACAATTGAGACGTA
Organism: Cryptocephalus moraei; assembly: GCA_946251905.1. Classification (NCBI taxonomy): domain Eukaryota; kingdom Metazoa; phylum Arthropoda; class Insecta; order Coleoptera; family Chrysomelidae; genus Cryptocephalus; species Cryptocephalus moraei. Next base: position 19,246,256 of record OX276452.1, read on the forward strand.
TATAAGCGGGCTTGCGATCGGAGATGAGATTAGACGTGAAGCCGCGAGTGAATAAATAAGGCGAAAGACGGACCAGTGAAATAAATTACATTTAAGAGTGATATAAATTAATTAGTTAGTAATTAGTTAAGATAAATTAAGTAGTGTGCAGTGTATAATTAGTGTAAATAAATTAGAAATAAACGTTACAATATAAACGGAATAAATTTCTTGGTTTTAAACCAAACGCGTTATTGTTTTTTATGTCCCCATTTAGTTGTAGAGATAATACGAAGCCCACTTCTTGCGCCTTAATTTTAAAAAATAATTAAGTTCGAAAGCGCGATTTAGATTACGTTTGCCGGATTTGGAGGGAAAAGCCCGCGAAAGCTTCACCATTACTTCTCGTACTCTAAATATTCCTCAAGAATATTCGACTTAACGTGAATATTAAAATTTTTCATTTCAATTTGCTTAACGTCCCCCCCCCCCACAACTTTTAAAACTGCGAGCCGGGGCAAGGGAAAATCCCGAGTTGTTCCCTCGGTAATCCAATCAAAAACTCGATTAAAAAGATTTATTTCGTATCGCCCCGCGTCGAACTCCTCAGACCGTCCGGGTCGGAAGGGAAAGAGAGAGAAAAAAAATGAACGACGCATAGCGAAACACTTATGAATATGTGCCGCGATTTCCATATTTATATCCGAGTTCAATTCTGCACTGCTCCCGTGGGAGATGTATAAACCACAATTTCATTTCGGATGGCTTAATTTCACGTTTTGATAAAAAGGAATACAAACCAATATGGCTGCCCTAGTGGGAAGTCAATGCCGTTATCGACGCTTTTATTTCGACACCAGAAATTACGCAGCTACGGTAGCCGTAGGGTTATTTATTCAGATTTTAATAGGGCATAAATATCGAATATTGTTCGGGACGTTTAATTGCGCCATCACAGATCGCTAGGGTCTTTTTCCTGTACTTTATACTTTCACGTTCATTCGACCAAATCCGAATTTACTACTAATGATCGTGACATGAAATGTATCGAACAGATAACTTATTACGCGATTTTTTACTCCCGCACAAATAGTGGTGGACACGAGACGAGACCAGTACTGGTTCGAGACGAGACGAGACGAGACGAGACATAATTTTGTCTCGTCTCGAAAAGTCTCGAAGTCTCTAATTTTTTTTAAGAAATTGCAATTTAAGAATTTTCTTTCGTTTGTAAAATGAAAGGCCACCAAACTCCATAGCAATAAGGAAGAAAGCGCAGGTAAAAGGATACCTAATAAAGGGTCAGGATTAAACAGTACCATTGTCCAGTAAGGGAATAAAATTTATAATCAGCCGGTCGTTTTTTTTTGAATTTTGGAAGAGTTTATTATACAACAGACAAACGGACAGTGGTGTGAAACGTTTATCTGAGGTAATGGACATATTTAACAGTAATGTTCATTTATTCATTCATTCATTCATTCATTCATTAGTAGCGTACATTCCCAAATTTAACAACTTTCCTGATAGATGAACATCTTGATAGGTACAAATAAAATTTCCAGTTTACAAGTTCCCAGTGTGATGTTGTAGGTAATGTTGAGACATATCCTGGATTAAATAAAATAAAACTATAGCTGATCTGACTATTACTGTCCCAAATAGTTCTAAACATAGGTTATTCAGCTCCATAATAAGGGCCTAATTAATGCCCTCCAATTTTATGTCGAAAGCATATGTTTTGATTAATCACAATATCTTTTCTTTTCTGAGAGCGATAATATGAGGTAAAAAGGTACCATTGATACCATTACCAGCACATTTTTCTAAAATTATGGTAGGTAATTTTGCTTTTAAAATTTGATAATTCTATCAAATAATACCAATTTCATATATATTCATATATGATATACAGATGATATTAATTTCTTATTTGTCCTTATAAAGATATATAGTTTATTTTATAAGTTTATTTAATAACTTTATTTTATAGTTCGTATCCTAACAAGTCTATTTATTAATGATATTTATTTTCGATTTTGTACCTGTTCTCTATAATCTAATTTCTTTAATTCAATACTTTCTAAAAATGAAATATTCTTTATCACAACATAACATCAATAAAATATTACTGTACATTCAACTTTACCACATCTGTATAGGTCCTTCAAAAAAATAAGTAAATGTTATCAAAAAAGTATACATTTATAAAAGTACCATCTATATACGTCTATTTATTTCGAGACTTTTGGAGACATGAGACGAGACGAGAAGAGAAAAGACCTGTACCAGATCGAGACGAGACGAGACATAATTTTTGGGAATTTTTCGAGACGAGACGAGACCATGTCGTTTCTCGTCTCGTCTCGTCTCCTGTCCACCACTACCCACAAACAAAATAAGGGCACATTTGCTTCCACCAATATGTCCTTACAAAGTTTTATTATTTTTGCTTCACCACAGTCCAGTTGTTTCATCTCTCGATGCCAAATGGACGGTTGACTTGCTATAATGCTCAAGTCCATCCAATACCTAGTTCAATTTCTTTAATTTTGCCTTTCTCTTTTCTGTGGCTTAATTTATCTTATCAGCCAAAGTTGGTTGTTTTCTTCTAGTTCTTTTATTCGCTGGTATTGCTCTCTATAAGTTTAACTAACCTTTCTTCTCTCAATCTTCAATCAACTCATTCAGTTCTTTTTATTATTTGGTCAACTTGTTTTGTCTTGGAATTTATCTGTATGTTTCTTCTATTTTCGTTTTTCGTCCACTACGCACCAACGAATGAAGTACCCATTTCAACCTGTATCGAATTAAGTTAACGTTGCGTCTGCTCTTCTATAGTAAACCAGGGATGTTTTATTAGGTGGAATATAGTACTGCAGGCTCGAAGGACCATAAAGGGGGGTCTCTTAATAGAGTCATTTGGCTGTAGTGGAGGATGATGAGCCGAGCTTAAATGTGCCAATCGGTCTAAAGATGTCTCATAATAGAAAGTAAATTGTGTCGATTTCTCAACTAGCAGCATTACTAGTTGTAATTGGTAAAATGACCAGTTAAGGATCCAATTAAAGCCACTTCATTTCAATAATGTACTTATGAGTATAGTAATTTATTGAAGGAATCACAGCTCTTTCACATAAATTTTGCAGACTGGTTTACAAGTGAATTATGATAAGATATCGCTCAATGTATTTAATTCAGTTTATTATCACAAAATGATGAACACATCAAGAGCAGAGTCATTAAAGTCGCAACACATGCGTGTGGGGAGTTCTTGAAATAATCAAATGTTAAAGTACGTTTTCTACTTATGCAGTCAGTTAATCCTGCCTAATTGTAAGTATATATAAGAAACTTATAAAGTAGGTATGGTCAGACATTAGCAATAAGCTGTACATCTTCTCTTATTACATGCCATGGCCATTAACGATCGTTGATGGCCACGTGGGCAACCATATTGTCACGGTTACGTCTTAATGGGCTCGTAAGTGTGCACTATTTGGATATTTTAGCTCAGACAATAGGATAGAACAGGTTAAACAAACCAAAGACTTTGGCAGGACAGTAGAGATGTTCTCTGGGCATTATCAACGATACGATCAAAAAGTTTCTGGTGGTTGTTGAAGTGAACTCTATGTTAATGTATCATAGTTATAATTAGGATGGATCTGTTAAAGATTCTTTTTGCAGCATATATTCTTTCTCTAATTTTACCGTTTAAACTTTCACCAAGGAAATTATAACCAAGATTCTTCAGTTTTTCCCTCTTCTGGTTTTGTAAGTGTACTGAATGTTAAACTTATTCACACTGTTTTGGTACATTTATCTAGTATTGCAATCGTTAACGAAGTCGAAAAAAGAGGAATTAAAATGCGGTTTTCAGTTTTTTTGTATCTAGAGATCATACTTAATCATTTCTCAAAAGTTTATATATATATATATATACATAGTTAAGTTTGATATGTGACTACTATATAGATTCGACGTTCTTAGAAGACCAAGGTCTCTGCTTGTGGGGATGTAGTCAATGTGGAAGGAACCAGAAATTAGGTGGCCAGTTTTAGTTTACTCTATTATATTTGTCTAGCTTTCGGGAGTCCTCGCTCCCTTCCTCAGGACAATACTACAAACATTTACATCAAATTCATAGTATGAACAAGGTAAGTAACTTACTAGTTGAGTCTTAATACACTTCTTAAAGGTGAGCAACTTAGACAAGGTAATATTATCACAATTTACAAACACAATGAACCACGTTACGTAGGTATTATATTTTAGGTTATGAAGCCACTAGGAACCATAACGTGGAACTAACACATCAAATGCGGAATAACAACCAAAGGTTGTTTCGTAGAATACGAAAAGACAGTTGTGTATGCAACCACCATATCTCTGTGGTGTGCATCCATACAAATCAATAACTGAGACTTGTTATAATATATAAGTCCTGCAATATTCTGGAACTTAGGAAACTTATAAAATATTAGTTTACAATAAGAGGGAACAGTATTCATAGTAAACACTATACGATGTATTTGGTTTTCTAATTTGTCACTTTTATGAGGGAGGATTACTACGTAAAATACTTGAAGTCAACATTCAAACGAAAATAGATATTCGTATAGTGAACTTATACTTAAACTATAGAGGCGAACGACATTTGTATAAAATATTTTTTCGAGAAATGTACAGAAAAAAAGTTATTTTTTTTCAAAAAAAAATCCAAAAATTTTTATTTCGCGCCTGAGAGAAAAATCTTACTTAGGTTTTTTGTTGCCCTTATAGAGGAGAACGACTTTTGCATAAAACATATCTTTGAGAAATGTACATAAAAAAAGTTATATGCAAAAAGTTTGAAATTTTGACGTTTGTATTTTTTAACACCTCGTATACATTTTTTTAACACAACGTGTCTGTTATATTACCTACTCTATATCCTACCCATAAATCTACCTTTCAGCCTGGCATGCCATGGGGTTCTTTTTGTTCATAACTTGTATTTTTCATGGCATTGTTATACCTAATACTGCCACGTTATCTTCATTTTCCAATAACCTACGTTATGAATTACTTTTAACCCTTGAATATCCAAATTATACCAACCCCACTTACAACTTATTTTGTAAACATCTCATGTTCCTCGCCAAATCGATTTTCATTAAAACGTTTAAATCAGAACGTAACTCATATATTTGGAAGGGCAATTTGCGAAATTCTAAAGCCCTCGAAAACGATGAGCGATCATATTCAACAGTCGAGTGTGCACCCGCTTCTCTGGCCCCGAAATTTTCTAGTGGTTAAATGCAATGCGGACAAATTAATAAATGTGTGTAACTTTCCTCGACCGCCAAAGTTATCCACGTCAGTAAATCTCGAGTGGAAAATTCTCTTGGAAAGTTTAAATTGTTAAAAAGGAGATAAATTAAGCAGTCGCCAAAAAGTTTTTTAGAAGTAGTAGTTACGAGTGGTATCGCACTAAGGATTGTTAAATAAAATGCTCCCGGATTGCTGTTTCATATTGAACTGTAATCTGGTTTTAAAGGTTCCATATCGAAAATATTTTTAATGAACGTAAAAAATAATCTCGTTGGGATGTGGAATTATGGGGTTTATATTATTTAATTGGTACATTATAAAGTGTTACGTTATAATAACTAGAGACCGGAATTGTTATACAAAATATGTATATGGTTCGTTCGATATCATGATTTATTTCACACAATAGCGTACTCCAACAATTTATAAAAATAACTTAATCCTTGTTAATTCCAGTTTTAAATTACTTTTCGTGAAATAATTGGATTATTTCATTTTTTGTTGTACAGTAAAAAATAGTAACAATACGAAGTTAAAATTCCACAACAACCCTAAAGCTAATATGAATTCCGCTTTCCGATAGGACAAGTCAGTGCTGTAAATTGTAACAAATTTGGCGATAATGTCTTCATATAAGAAATTAAAGTTACACTGGGTAACAGAAGCTCATTCGGAATAATCATTTCAAGTTTAGAATGGTGCAGTTGGTACTTTGCACAATGCTGATTTGGTTAGCATTTAAAAGGAAGAAATCTATTCCAGGACGACAAAATCTGACATAAAGAGAAAATATGCAGCAAATGTCAAAATGGGTGCATTAAGTTCCATTAACTTTGGAGGATATTATTTAATTAATTTCTTCCCAAAACTCACAACAAAACAGCTTTATTTTTATTTGCCATCTTCTATTCATTGCTTGGTTTCCGGACGTTCTTAAGTGTCTTCAAACTCTTAATTCTTAAGCATTATTGGATATATTGTTTCTTCCTCATCCAATTTGTATTTGTTGTAAAATCATATTGCAAAAATGGTTGTAATAAGGTAATTGGGCAACATCCCTCTACATTTTTTTTATTCGGAAGGCAGTAAATACTATGATTTGTTACATCATAGAAACATATGAAAATACTCTTGTAAAATTAAAAATTGTTTCATCAACCAATGGCGATATTGAATAACTATATATAAGGTATTGTTACTAAACTCTATGTTTAGTAGCATATCCTATAATATCGATACAAACATTTTAGCTAGAAATTGGATGCTGGGGAACATTTTCCGATCTTGTATATTCGTAAATCCAATTGAAATGTTATTCTGTTTTATCAGAATATCCAGAAAAGCGAAAAATGATATGTAGTTTCCCTATTTTAGCCGCTCTGTTGATCTTACAGCTTTCCTTAGGTAATCGATTACGTATCTATCCGGCTGTAAAATACACGTCTTTCGTTTGTTGTACCTACTTCGATATTGATTTAAATTATTATATTTGATCAGATTAAGCAACGTCTATTTTTAAGGTTTATCTGTATTAAGTGACATAATTAGAAGGACCATTGAACGATAATACTTTGCAAAAGTTTTGTGAAGGACAATCAAAATAAATGATCAGAATTTTATTACAGAACAAATTTTCGAAGAGGTGTAGTGACTTGAATTGTTGAGCTTCACGAATAAAAAAATCCTTAATCGATATAATATTCTGAAGAAAATAAAATTAGAGCTTTTTACGTACTGTAGCCTTTCATCTGGTTTCAGGTGAAATCACATCGCTGTATGCTTTGTTTAGTCGTCTGTTCCATCCTAACTGCAAAGTTCAATATTTAATCGCCGCATAGGAGAAGAGTGCACCATTCAGGCAATACCGGCTCGCTCACGTTTTCAATTTTTCTCTCCAAAGAGCGTTTCTGATTAAACGGATGACATCGGAAACATTTATGTGGCCCGTACAAAGTACCGCTTCATCAAAGAACCTCCCATACCGTTCCAAGGTAATTAATGGCATCCGTTCCTGTGCTCATTACATTTGCTCGTTAGCCTCCTTTGATAAGCGACGTGGAACTTACGGACACAAAACCTGTGGAAAAAACCACTCGTTGTCTCCTCCTCTGAAAAATATATGCATGTACGTAATATGTGTATGTGACCAGGTGGAATGGCTTTTTTTCGGTACGTGGCGGGACGTGTAATGGAATTAAAACTTTCGAGCGAATTTGCGGTCCCGCGAGATTTATTAGCGTGCCGCACTCGTTGACAGGGGCGCGATGATCATTTCGTTTTTTTTTCGCTCTCGTAACGAGGTAATTAACCCGTGAAAATATAATGAGCTATTCCAAACCGCCCCGCACTGAGGTCGGATGTGATTCGACTCGAAGTTTAATAATTAATGCCGGAGCATTACCGCCAGAATTTAATTCCGTACGCAGACGGTTGATTGATGTGGAGGATTGCGAACTCTCGAGAACTGCTGGTCCGAAATTTTATTTTAGTTTATTTCCCCTTGCTACTGCTGCTATGACCAGCAGAAGTCACGACCTGTGAGCCACCAATTTGGCTGACTTGAATGCTTAAAGATAATCGTTAGTGCAGTACCTATATCCCCTACAGTTCGGAAATAAGAGAGGAATTCATCTCCGGCGGCGGTCAACTCGTAAGGAATTTTAATACCCCACCCTAAGATCGGTCATCTCGTAAGCGAACCGGCAGGTAAATTTTTAGGGCACGGGTCATCTCGTAAGATATTATCCCGGTCCGCATTTGACCTTCGCCGAGACCTTCAACTCGTAAGAGTTGACCTGAAAAATCCCAAAAAGGGGATTGTCGTATTCCTTGCGAGAGAGCAAGGAAAACCCTGCGGAACCCGACCGTTATTAACAAAAAGCAAGTCTTTGCCGCGTCGACTTTTAATAAAATCCACAACTTTCTTTACCTGCCGGTTCGCTTACGAGATGACCGATCTTAGGGTGGGGTATTAAAATTCCCGCCGAATTTTTAAAGGGTAGTTTTGGATGAGTCAACTCGTAAGAGGATTCTCAGAAATAATCAAGGGGATGATGATTGTAACGAAGTAGTTCGGATATTTGTTGAAACTAAGAATATGATATAAGGGGGTGGTTTGTTACGTTCCAGCTAATCTGTGACGATGGATCGCACAGATTTTGGGTCGGGTTCCGCAGGGTTCTCCTTGCCCTCTCGCAAGGAATACGATAATCCCCCTTTTGGGATTTTTCAGGTAGTTCTAACCCTTACGAGTTGACCGATCTAGAGAACCATATTCTTACCAGTTGACCAATCTCGCGAAGGTCAAATGCGGACCGGGGATTAATTCTTACGAGTTGACCCGTGCCCTTCATCTCGAAGGAAAATTTGGGGGTGGTCGAATAACACCGTCGGACGCGAAATACACCAAGCCGATTATAGACTCCCCGTGGCGTTAGGGATCGTACCTGTCGACCGGTCGCAGGTAGTGGTCAGGTACCAAACAATATAAAATTGATTATAATTCAATAATATGTTCCAGCGAATTTTGATTAACGCGAACATATTTTTATTTATTCTCCGCCTGCATGATCGCTGGGTGGATTGAGTAGCTTAGCGATTGTGTTGCCGGTCCCAAGCCCGGGAAAATGAGGAGGGTTGGTGGAACGGGTTAGCAGCCCATCCACCATAAAACCGAATATAGCTCATAGACCCACAAATTTGCCTCGGAATAGGACTGATTTAAAGACGACGACCCATGCGATTACCTCCTAGGTGACTGAGCAGAGGCAATGATGTGAAGCAAAACAGGCAATGATGCCTATACACAGCAGGAAGAAGAAGAAGATATTTTTATTAAGATCGTTGTTTCTTGCTCTATAAATCGATACCAAACTCAAAATATTTCCAACAAAATCAAATTGTTTTATGGTTTTAAATGTGTATCTACTCACTATTATAAAGACGAAATTGTAACATATTTGAGAAACAGAACCAGGCACCAACAACCGTACCAAGGCACGTAACTATCGGTTAAAACAAACCTTTTATATAGTTGACCATAATATTTTGCTAATATTTAATACAATCATATAGGCCGACCAATCACAAACTTGTTTCAAGGATCAAACCACCGTTTAGATATTTTTAGTTAGCACCAGGCCAATTAGAGAGGTACAGGGATTAAACGTTAAGAAGGGATCGATCGGCCGGTTTACCTGCTTGTATGAAACTTTTAAAGAATTCGTGTACTGTAATAATGTATAAATATTTACTTATGATTTACATGAAAATATTTTTACCCAAATCGTCGCATTTCCACCTACATTTACAAAAGCAATAAATTTTAGCAGCGAGGATATTCCAACTCATTATTAATCCAGGCGCTGAAATACTTCGAGTTTGATATCAAAATCTAAGGGAAAACACGACGATTTGGATAAAAAAAATGTAAATCATAAGTAAATATTTGTACATTATTACAGTAAACTAATTCTTTAAAAGTTTCATGCAAGCGGGTAAACCGACCGGTCGATCCCTTCTTATAATTTAATCCCTGTACCTCTCTAATCGGCCTGGTGCTATTCGCACCCGACCGAAAATTTTAGACTCACTATTTGTAAAAGTTCCAAAAATCTGATCTTTCAAAAGCTCTCGTTCAGTTTAGCGGCAGGTAACATCTTAATGCGGCAATCTGCGTTTGAGACTCGGCTGCGGTTGATTTGCGTCAAGCGGTCAGTTTAAGGTAACGAAGGGTGTTTTAATCCTAATACGAAAAGGTTTACCCGGATCAGCTTTTGGTATGAGTTATAATTACATAAGATATAAACTAATATTCTATAATTTAAGAGGTGAAAATAATTTAAATTTAATTTTAAATTTTAATAATAAAAATTTATTCTAAACCTGTCTGATGAATTATTGTAATCTGGGTATTTCACCGTTTGGAAAAAACAGCATTTATTCACTGTTCTTTGCCAAGATTACGTTCCTCCTATGTGCATTACTTTTAACTTCGATATGCATTTCAGATTCAATATCTTTGATTGCAAGAAAATCGCTGAAAGGGATTATTGCATCATAAATTCAAATTTTTAAATTTTGACAGTGTTATAGACGTGATTAAAATAAGATTTTTTAAAAATAACGTTTCCGAATTTGTTGTGGCATTAGAGTTTAGAAATATATACGCTTATCTTCACCCACATGGACGTATCTTAAGAGTCCATCACCCGGCGAGAATTTAACGTTGTTGCGGGGTAAGAGACAACGAAGAAGTAGCGGTAGGCGTGACTCTAATTCTCCCTTCCACTACTTTTTAACTAGCCAGGACTAAGTTAATTTTCCCACTAAGTTTAAGTTCTCAAATATATACGATGGCAACACTTTACAGCGAGTTTTCTAGCTACTGTAAGGGTTTAGGGAAAACATGATCCTTGGGTAGTAGATTATCTTATCAAAACAAAATAGGGTTCAATGAAGAGATAAAGGATCATTCTACATCGGTCTAGTAACAGAATTTTGAGTTTTCTCTTATTTTGGTCAAATTTTGATCTGAAAATAGTACGTAAAATAGGGCAACTTTAGGGGCGGTTTTAAAGGGACAAAAAGAAAATATCAAAAATCCGTTACTAGACCGATGTGTATTTGAGTTTTTCACTTCGAGTGGTTTTTATTTAAAAAGAATATCTCAAATGATGTCCGAGGTATCATACTTCCCCCGTACCTCTAAAACCGCCTTAAATTGACTCGGGTGATGGACTCTTAAGAATACATCTTAACCACAAACCAACTATATACGTGGTGGGATATGTCGAAGTTGTGTGAAATTTGAATGCATTTGTATGTATTTTTATATCGTCCTTCAGCGTTTTTATTTCAATACCTATCAATGAGCCATTTCCTCAGCGAAGGCGGCAGTAATAGTGCAAAGCCTGTTAATGTTTTTATAACTACACAGAATAAACAATAGAAATAAACCTTTACGGTGGTTCCTTTGACACCTCAGTTTCCCTAACTGTTTGTAATTACTTACGTATCTGTAAGTTGAATTTGGCAACTAACGCAATACGAAGTTCTCTAACTCCGAAGTTCTCCGAACTCTCTATTAGGCTTAGGCATGGTAATAGAAAAACATGGTATAACTATATGGATTGGTTACATCGAGATGTCGAAAATAGCATGCATTTTTGGAAAGCATCTCAATAACGGATAACCTTTTATTATGGCTATTATTACACCCAGGAATATGCCCTAAGTATGAGATAGGGGATATCTCAGTAGTACATAACAAATGGAACTCAAAATGTTGATATTGGTCATATAGTCAAAAAGTTGTAGGAAGAGAATAATTAATTTAAACACAAATTGTTTTATTAAGGCACAAAAGAATTGACTTATGTCACAATAAAACAGTTAAAGTGAGCTTACTTCACGTTCCACGGGAGAACGATGAGTGGTCACGTCTCGTAGAAAACCGCCAGTGTAACTATGCAGAATTTGAGCGACCATTTTTTAATCCTCTACTTGCCATTATTTGATATTTCATTACCTGAGCCTGATGGAATTCGCCAGTATTGTTATTCACTATTTAGTTCTTCATATCCCCTGGAATCCATTTACTACGAATTTCCTTACACTTTCCTAAAAATTTCGCTATAAAGTAACAGCTAAGGTATTTTGTCTTTCACATCTCTCAAAATTTGTCGAAGATATCTAATTACATATTTGCATCTTCTCTATATTGAATAGTTCTTAAATACATTTATTTATCTAAGAAGGTCTACTTATGATATATGTCGCATTATTTTTAAAAACTATTTCGAGGGCCTCAAGTTTGTTTACTGACGCTATCCTGATTCCTATTTGATCTATTCCTGATGATTAATTGACGCTTGATGATAATTGCGACCAACTCATCGAAACATTAATAAAGAGGAGGATAGACCTCAGAGTCATAAGAATAATTTCAAACCTATACTATGGTCAAAAAGCAGTAATACGAATAGAAGACATAACATCAGAAGAAATAGAAATACAAAGAGGTGTACGTTAAGGGTGTATACTTTCACCAATCCTCTTTAACCTGTACTCAGAATATATAGTAAATAAGGCAATGGAGGAGCAGGACATGGGCATTAAAATTAACGGTGTGGCAGTAAATAATCTTAGATACGCGGACGACACAGTTATTTTAGGTGGAACACATGAAGATCTACAGATGCTAGTTAATAGAATAGTCACAGTTAGTGAAGAATATGGACTATCACTGAACATGAGCAAAACAAAATATATGCTGATAACACAAACACCCCAGGACACTCGTAGGATGTATGTAAAGAATCACCCGATTGAATGAGTAAGAGAACACAAATACCTAGGCACAACCATTAATGAAAATAATGATAGCTCCCAAGAAATACGAATCAGAATAGAACAGGCCAGAAGCACATTTGTAAGAATAAAGAGACTTTTCTGCTGTCGAGATCAGCTGAAAATACGACTGATGAGATGCTATGTGTTATCTATACTATACTATGGTATGGAGGCATGAACTCTGAAGGGGATTGACGTGAAGAGACTGGAAGCATTTGAAATGTGGATATACCGGAGAATGCTAAGGATTTCTTGGGTAGAGAGAGTGACTAACGTGGAAGTGATGATACGTGTGCATAAGGAGAAGGAAATAATTCCAACAATACAGAGAAGAAAATTGGAATATATGGGGCATGTCATGAGGCGAGAGAAATATCGAATACGTACTACAAACTGTTGTGCAAAATCCAAGGAAAGAGATCTATAGGAAGGAGACGAAACTCATGGCTGAAAAACCTTAGGGAGTGGTTTGGATGCAGTAACAACGAATTATTTATAGCCGCGGACTAAAAAATAAAGATAGTCCTGATGATTGCCTACCTTCGAAACGGAGACGGCAACTAGAGAAGAATAAGATGATGATTGACCTTACGCAGCATTACAGTACCATTCTCTGGCTCAGTTTTAGACATCTTCTTTTGTTGATTAATACCAATAAGTGCTTAAAGAGTTATACTGCTTCGATATTAATTCCATCTGGTCGTTGAATATTCTACATCTTTTACCTATATTATCACTATATCTTATCACTTATCACTAATCACATCTTATCACTATCACTTACCAACATATAAGTTATTTAATGCGGACTTCTCATATAGAGATATAGAATGTCACATTTCAACGTAGAACTTTTAGGTCGTTAGTAACTTCCTTGGTAATATTACATATTCATTTTGTTAATTCCGAGTTCAACTTTTATGGTGTTTTCTGTTATTTTAGTTTTTTGTGTAAGACATATGCATATATTCAGGGTGACCACAAAATTTTCCTTTCGAAATTCTCTGACTTTTCCCTGACTTTTCCCACCAAATTTTAAAATCTTCCCGACCTGTTTTTTGTAATGAGCGGTCTTTCACGCGTGCTTCCAGGAATTCTTTTCTTAGGAAGGTAATGGAAGGAACATAGGAAAAATATCATTGAAAACTTGTAAAAACGGAGAACTAAGGTTTCTTAATATTTATTGTGATTTATAAATAATATTTTAAATTATTAGTGTTACGTTGAAGTACAAAATATTTAGATTATTTTTAATGCATTATGCCTTGTGAATTTCTCAACTAAACTGCCTTAGCTCATTTGGTTTGGTTTCTATTAATTTTTGAGGTTCAGTCTTGCGTGTGAGTTAAGATCTCGCACTTTTTTCCAAATAGCCCCAAAATTTCTAAATTTTGTTTAAAATCCGTGACGTTTCCCGATTTCCCTGACTAAATTTAGAATTTTCTGACTTTTCCCTGATTTCCCTGACTTCTCGATTGTGTGGGCACCCTGATATATCCTTTAGTTATGTTGTAGTCTCTCTATTTCGATCCATCTTTTGACTCTACAGAAGCATGTATTGTAAAGATTCATCATCTCAACTGATATCATCTTAAAATCGCCTTGTAATATATATGAACTTTTTACTAAATTTACTAAACGTTACATTTTCAACAATATCCAAAGTTGAGAAGGAAAATCGTAAGAAAGACTGTCAAATCACCTTTTTTCGATACTCACAGACAAGGTTTCATATCCTCCAATCAGGTTTGTAAATAGAATTCAATATCTTTACATAGAATATTACATAAAATTCCGTTTCCAGCAAATAAAAAGTAAAATTCCAAGAAATATTTCATCAAAACTTTCTGTAACCTTTGTACAAATGGATCAAATCTCTTTCATAACTCCGTTACAATGCCTATTGTTCAATGTCATTTTAAGTAATTGATTGTAGTTATAAAAAATGTTCAATTAAATTTTAAAATTCAGCCACTAAACAATATTTCAAATTGCTGACAGAAAATTAATTACGCGATTGTAAAAACTACTCTTAGAACGATTAATGAAACAGACGAATGACTCCTCAATAAATTACAGATTTAATACATGAAAGAAAACCGATCCGAAGGTTTGCAATTTGGATATATAAAGAGGGATTCTGGCACATTTCAATTACGAAATAGATGAAAGAAACTTCATTTTATTAACAACCCTTCTGCTCGCTATTCAATCGTATAAATATTATCGTCACAGAAAACGAGCTGATCGTCTAACTAATGATTGCGACGGGAGTATTAATTTCAATCGCGACATAGCTATTTCGAATAAACTCCTGTGTTTGTTGGCTGTCAGCTTTTATTGCGTATTATATTGTAACGTGTATTTCTAATTCATTTACACTGTTCTTAATTATACACTACACACTACTTAATTTATTTAGACTATTACTGAACAAATTAATTTATATAACACACTTAACTTTTTAATTTATTGGTACAATTCGCTTGTCCATTTTTCGCACTTTTTATTCACTCGCGGCTTCACGTCTAATCTAATCTCCGCTCGCAAGCCCGTCATTATATAGTCCTCCATTATGTCTCGGGATCCTTCTTGATCCGTCTTGAAAACTCGATCCTTCTTTTCCCTAATAATGTTTATCTAGAAACGCCCAGAAGGTAATAAATCATTCTTCCTTAATAAGATGTTGCCGGGACGTTGGGGACGGTTTTCATTGCCGGGACGTTAGTGACGGTTTTTATTGCCCACTTAACGGAGCGCTTTGAAGTGACCGCCAAGGTCCGATAAGAGTAAACACGTTGCACGCAGCTGTTTACATTTCGCGTTACAATATTGACTGTAATCAGTTCAAAAGTTTAGTTATTTCGAGATCTTTTGTAAAGAAGTGAAGGCCTGAAGGCTTATTACCTACACAAAAATTATTGGATTATATTGCTAAGTTTTAAAATAAATTTTGCAACTGAAAATTAAAACACATTTAATTGGACTTTAAAGTGTATTTGGTAATGGACAAAACTCACTACTCTATGATACGTAACGCGGAAAATATTTTAAATTGGCACGCATTCATAAGGGAAGCAGCATACTAAGTTCTGGGCACAATCCGTTGTAGACACATGTAATTTGGAGCACCTAATTAGTTAGTTAGTTCAGAGCCCATTACATTAAATTGGAAATTTATATCAATCCGACATAACACCGCTTTAGACCAACTAATATTAAGGGATTACCGCAAATCTCCGAAAGTGTATTTAACCTGATGGAATATCAAGAGAGGGCAGAATAAGAAGCGGAATGGGAAATTTAGAATTTCGTCTGGTAACGATGTCGACAAGAATGTTCTAATATATACGTCGGTATGTGTAGAATGATGAATTCTATATTTTACGTCGCGAGAGAAAATATTTTGGGGAATATTGCGACGTCGATCGAATGAAAGTTTAGATGATTGAAGTTCTTTACAGCGTTTTGTGCAAAGTAAATATGTTTTATATTGTCGTTTGGGGAGTTAATGACATTCCTTTCAAATCCGAACCTTTCGAAAAGGGATATTTTTGGACATTCAATTTTCTAATACTAAGAACTAATTAGCAGGGGTATAATTTACGTTTCCGTTTCCTTACACAAAATCGTTACAAACTTCCTCGGTCGGTAGTCTTGATGGAACGTAATCCTATTTAAATTTCCCCTTAACGATAAATTTTCGATATTGCATTAACGAAGTCACGTTGCCGACGAAACCCCTCATTCGCATTATAACAATTCCACATGCGACACTTACATATCTTTCATTTATCGATTTTAACTATTTGCAGAGTAAACAGAGTAGGCTTTATTATAAGACATAATCTTTAAATGTAATCCTAACACATAGAATTCGAGAATCAAAGATGGAGG
This sequence comes from Cryptocephalus moraei, assembly GCA_946251905.1. Lineage (NCBI taxonomy): Eukaryota > Metazoa > Arthropoda > Insecta > Coleoptera > Chrysomelidae > Cryptocephalus > Cryptocephalus moraei. Next base: position 19,262,801 of record OX276452.1, read on the forward strand.
TTTAAATTTTTTTAATCGTTGGCTATACAGGGTATTCCTGAATATTTCTTGTAACACCGAGAAGATATTAGTTAATTATATAGATATAAATTGACTTACTCTGGAAATGCGCTATCTCTTTCGATTTTTCGCCTTCGATCCAATATTTTCTCAATAGATCACAAAGATGACCTCTAAGGTCTAAACTGTCTAAACAAAAAACTAAGCTTCCAATCGCAAATCGGCCACTTTTAACTTTTAGTATTGATTTTTCTATCGAAAACACAGGGGGCTGAATTCAGGGTGCTACAGATTTTCAGCACTTTTAAGACATACTGGTAAACAGTAAGGTGTATTTAAAACGAAATGGGGCGCTCTGGAATGACCGTGAAGGAAAGCATATATTATATATTGTCGCGATCTAATTAAACGACCGGGGTCATCGTAATCCCTACGAGTTACCGACCTGCAATTACAACTTTTGCAATAATTAACATCCGCCCCGCGGTTATCAACCTCTAGTCCACCTGTAATTGCAAATTTTTAAAAGCAATGTAAGAGCCCCTTTCTTTTTACGTAACATTTTTCTTTGACTTATTTAATTATTTTCATTTTATTTGTTTTCGATTTGTTTTCATTTTTCTCTTTTTACTTTTCCACATCCCATTTGTATTTAACTGTGCTAATATAAACTTATATTTCCCAAATTGTTTTCTGTTCTCCACCTGAAGCTACCCCCTAGCACGCTTCCAGGGTGACTTCATTCCCCTGGACGCGACAATATATCCAGCTCATTCGTTATTTCGATGTTAATACCTCTCATAAATCGAACCCGAAATCGCCATCCCTGGAGCAGGCAACCAACAATACAAACAATTGTAACACCAATGTTGTCAACGCGGCACGATAATTGGGTCCAGACTGTTCTGTTTTTCGATGTTCATACCTCTCGTCGATCCAGCGCTTCCAGCGAAGCCCGTGATAAGAATATGCTTCCAATAATGTACTCTTTGAAATCGGTGTGACGCACCTTTTTCGAGAAAATATAATATGAACTTTTTGCATTTCGTGCTATTAAGAAGTTTTTAACAAAACTTTGCAGTTATGAATATCAAGTGCAATTGATTCAAGTGATCTTTAAGTTCACTTAAAAGACTAAGACTTAACACTTAAGACTTGTGTCTTAAAACACAAAACGACCAATCTACAAAAGATGAAAAGTACATGGATACCGCTACTTATGCAATTTTCCATCAATATTGCGTTCATACGGTATTTACATTTAGAATACTTTTAAAATTCCACAACGTGCAATGTTATTCTAAAGGAACCTAACTTAGCACTACTCAATGATTTCGTTATGTGATGTTATGGTTCGGCGGTATGAGCTTTAGGGTTTAGGTAACCTTAACATTATGGAAAAGGCAAATCCATAATTACGATAAGGTTGTAGAGCGAAACTTATCTTTATTACTCTGCAGCTCGGTGGTAACTCACTGTCGTTTTACAAGTAAAATATTATTTACAAATATTGCATAGTTAACAGTTTAATGTAAATTATCCACACATTCGTTTAACTAGGTAAAAGTGCAGTGGACTTGGTTGAGTTCATTAATCCTTTATTGTTACTGAATTATTTATTAAAGTCAGCTAAATTAACGTATTGAAACAAATGTTGATACTTAGTGAAATTCCATTACAGTTAATATATGAGCTAGTTCGTAGAATCAGTTTATCAGCATGATTATTCTCCTCAAATATGGTTTTAGGATAAAAATCAAAGCATAAAATTTTAGAGAGCATTTGCAATTAAAGGGAGCTTTCCTTTATACAAGTTGACAAGGCAACATATTCCGACTCAATATTGAGAAAGAGAGACTACCGATTGATTCTTTGTTTCCCAGCACATCATATTCAAACCAAAATTTTTAGTGAGATCGAGATACCTTGACACACTCTTCAGATGATTCCGATGTTCTTTCTAAATCGATTTTTGAACTGGCTACAGTAAGCAACACTGGAAATAAAATTTGGTCTCTAACATATATTATACATCACAGAACCTAATTCATTTCCTATGAGAGACTTTATCATCCATTGAATTTGATCTATCAGATTATGTCGATAACTGTAACTAGGTTATACTTAGGTAGGTAATACCAAAAAATTTACAATCTGCCTTTGCAAATTTTTCTAGAGCTCTTTGAATTATGCTTTTATTACCCCACCTCCTATTGTTTTAATTTCAAGTCTTAAAAATATTATATTATTTTGTCTGAATTCTATCATTTTAAAATGTTTTGTCAACTGCTCTTTAATACATAATAGATTTTCCTGAATTTTGTAAATAAAATGATATGGTTTTCACATACCAAAAATTATGTGGTTTTAGTAAAATGTATACTTTTTGGAACGATGGAAACCTACTTTTATTAACTTTTCAGTTAATCAAGTTAGTCAAGCCTTATACTTTGGTGCTTTATTAAGTCCATAAAGAGATTTAGAATAATTTTGTGGCTTTTTGTTATTTGTTTTTAATAATTTATCAAGTTAATTGTGATACCAACGTTGTATCAAATTCATCAAGCCCTTTAGAATCGATTCATATAAACTTGGTTCCCTATCAGCCAGCTATTTAAAAAAAATTGAAAGTAGTAGTTATGTTATTATACAATGACGAAAGAGAATTCTAATGGCTATAGTCTTTACGAGGCCAGTATAACAACGGGCTGCCGACGAGAAAGAAGAACGTAAACGAGCCGCCTCCATAGGCGCGCGGAATATTTTTTATTCACTTAATCAGTAAAATTTCATAGAAAAATTTTACATGAATTATTGTAAAATAATTGAGTTTAAACATTAAATAATTAATCGTAATCTTCAGAAGAAGATTCGGAGCCGGGACGAGTGACAATGGGGTTAATAGGTGGTAAAACGTGATATTCTTCCTCTTTTTTAATTACATGCGAGACCAATTTTGCCAAATTGGTTTGTAAGAATCATCCCTAAAGACGGTTTCAATGTTCTCAAAAACAATGTTAGTGAAAGTAGGACTGTGGTTTGTTTTCCGCAAGCGATCCTTGACGTTGGCCCAAATTAATTCTACGGGATTAAAAATAGAGTAGTAGGGAGGTAGTCGAAGAACACAATAACCTTTATCCTCAGCAAGCTCATCAACAGCATACTCCTTTTTGAAAGTACCCGATTTAACAATTCCAAGAAGCTGTTTTATTGTACGGATGTTTAAAGCTATAGGAATATTTTTGCTGTGAAGAAATTCGATGATAAGTGATTTCCTAGAACTACTATTAGGAATTTTATTAATTTGACGAGAATAATATGAAGCGTTATCAAGAACTATAACTGTATTATTAGGAATATTGGGCAGAAGTCGATCTTTAAACCACTTTTCCATCAATTCGGCATCCACATCCTTATGATAATCGGCGAAACTCTTATCGATATTCTTGGCGAAAAAAAGCAAAGCATTAGGCACAAAACCGTTTTCGTTTCCTGCATGTAAAATTACCACCCGATTTCCCCTAGAACTGGGTGTATTTAATTTACAGTTGTTGCTGTCATCAACCCAACCACGTTAAATTACTTCGTGGGTGTCAAACCATGTTTCGTCTAAATATACAATGTTGCTCCCTGATTCCCGAAATGACTTAATTTGTCTCAAATAATCCTGACGCAAAGCAACAATGCGAGGTGACTCCATGATGACTGAGAATCTAATTTTTTGTGTTTAAATCCGCAACTTAACAGAATTGACCTTAAAGTGTCTAACGATTTATATTTATATTCCTCAAAAGACTGTGATTTTGGAAAAATTTATAGTAAAGTGGGCACCTTGTTTCTAGCATAAAAATCGTAAACGGTTCTGCGTATAAGGTCTTTAGCAGCGTCATCTAATGCTTTTAAATTCTTTTGTTTACCTAATCGATTTTGATGATGATCTACAATTCCTCGCTGAATTATTTTATAAATTGAAGAATATGGAATTAATGTCAAGTCTGAAATTTCTAAAATTAAGCAGCGAACCGATTGTTCGGGGTGTCTTTGTTGGAGGCGCTTAAACATATTTAAAATTACTGTTTGTAATTGAGGATGTAGATCCTTATTTGCAAACTCCTAAGAAGGAGACGAGGAAGAGCAAGAAGGTTGAGTAGTCACGTTTTCCACATCAACTCGCACTGTTTCTGTCGCCCACGGTCTCCAAAACGCCATTCCGATTACAATTAATTATTATTATAAATATAAAAACGAACGGCAAATTATATGATTATGAAATTAACTTAGAAACAAACAAAATACCTCTATAACCTGTCTCAGTGATGTAAACCGTGCCAACACTGGTAAAAGACTGAAGAAACGTGTTCGAGACGTTCTAGGAAGGATCCAGTCGTCCAACACGTTTATGAATCCACTACAGCACAAGCGAGAAAAGTAAATTATTGACAATATTTAGGCGTGTGACTTGCTCGGCCTGGAACTGGAGTGGGAGGATTCTACAGGACGAGTTCGCTAAATAACGTATCATGTATCGAGCATGCCGTATATGTTGTTATTGATCGATACCCGTATAAGCTTGGTTGTTACACTGGCTTCGTAAAGACTACCATTCCCTGCTATAGTTTTTGAAGTTCATCCTGACAAAACAGAATAGACTTTGCTATTGAAAAGAGTGACCATGATACTATTTCACCTTGATTAAGTTTACCACCAGTAGCTGTCAGCTTTCCCCAAACATCCTAGTTTCAAATTAAGTGAAGGAGTTATTTAACGAGTCTCCCGTATTAAACTTCATCGTTGGTAATTTTTTTTACAGCTGAACTCGTGTTGATATTCCTCTTTTCAAGTATTAAAATCATGTCCAAAACTATGCATCTACCTTTTTCGTCTCATTTTCTGAAAGATTCCAGTTGCGTTTCTTCTGTTGGTGCGGTCTGTTCCAAAACATTTTTAACATTTGCTTGCTCAAACAGTAGCTTTACTCGGAATTGGCAATTATCACCAAACTATTTCCATTACATGGTTTTACATTAAAGAATTGCTGATCTCCTAAGCTTGCAATTCCTAACCACGCTACATTACCTCTCTGCTTTGTCACACAAAACTATAAAACATAAGAAATGCATGGAAACACATCCTCCTACAATTGTTGTGTGTTGTATTACTAATCAAACTACCTTCTAATGTCTGCGGTTTCTCTTTGTTAGGAGAGTTCTGGGACAGCCCGTAGGTATGGCATTATAATATTTAACAGCAGCTCTTAAGACTTTCAATTCATTTTTAAAGACCAATTTAATGTTACTTTTATCGCAACCATAAGAAACTCCGATAAGGATTATAAATCAGAATTTATCGCGGTAAAGTAGTTACTTTTTAGGTTCAATATAGGATTACGTGCGAAACATTTTTATTGCATTTCCATGAAAGAATAAACGTTCCTTAAAATACCTAAACTGAACGTATGAAGCTGAAACGTTATCTGAATTTCCTAATAGAATGTACTTGCACGTATTGTGGGAATCGATGTGGATTGTAAAAAAACATATTTTTTATCATACATGCTGCGATGAAAAATATTTTGAAAGGTATTGACAGAAAACGAATAAAGCGTTCGACGTCTTAAAATTCCTAATCGAATGTAATGCTCCCACGACTTTGAAGGGCTCATCTAATCGATGGTGCGGCATTTCGTATATTTAGTAGGGCGGAGGTAGGAAAAACCGGGTAAACTCTTATACAAATTGCTCCGAGATGAAAGACATTGCCTCCTTCGATTTAATTAGTTAATTGAAAAAAAATCTCTCGCTCGACAAATGTCGATCCCCAGCTGTAACTCGCCCATTAGCCGAGAGAAGAGATTACCCCGTTTACATCTCTACTTAGACAATTCATCAAAAGTTTAGTAGTTTCGAATTAATTTTCTTCGTTGCGTTATGGGGGCATAAAAGTGGAGTTTTAACGTAGGAGTTGGAGTTTTCAGACCATTTAACATGCCACTTATGCCTCGTAACCTGGTGTTTGATGAAACAAAAATAAGGGCGTCATTTGCGCGTTACGGAATATCGATAATTCGTTATTCTGACACAACTGCTCAAAAGAATTTTCGCGTGTGGCAGCCGATGTTTATTCACGAAAAGGTTGAATTGAAATATACATTTCGCAGTACAACAAAACAAGATAATTTGTTAAAATTCAAAGACTAGACAGGGTATGTGACTTCAAAGGTTTTCTGTATATTAAACATGAATCTGATAATATTACTGTCATTATTATTATGATTCCTATTTTCTATTTTTTTCTCAGTATTAGGCTGGTTTTGAAAGTTTTGCAAGGAAAACTTTCACCTTGTCTTTTTATACAGTTAAGAATTTGCATATTAAGTTAGAATGTCGAATAACTGTGTTTTTGGACACTAACGTCAGTCAGTTAAGGATCCTGTTATTTAGGAAATTTGATTAGAGGAATTATTAGTTTATTCAGTTAATTAATAGGCTATATAGCCTCTTCTCTGCGACAATTATCCAAATAATAACATACCAACGTGACCAAACGAAGATTAGTCAACATTGATAATTACTTGATAAACTACGATAAGTTGACTGGATACGTGAGATACTAAACATTAAAATGTCATTGTAGGATTTTGATAAGCAATTAGAATATCAACAAATTTAAACACCTCAAGGATTAAGACGACTTATGATATTATTTCTCAGCAAAATTAGATGTATGAAAGCTTTCAAAATTAGAGCAATACATCAGAATACAGGTCGTCCTTACTAAAGGAAATGTAGTGTTTTACTTTCTGACTGTACAATCTACCCCTACACCGAATAAATGTTCAAGAACGCCCAACACTGTTACTTAGTAATATTAAAAGTTAATAAAGCTCTAGAGGTAACTACGGAATTCAGTGCTAAAATTTTATTTTGTACGTGGTTAGTAGGTTTCGTCACTCTACATTGTTTAAGGAGATTTGACAGGAATTCTGGAAACTCGTAAGGTAAACTTACATAATTATCAATAAATCTGTGTAACATATGTTTACAATTTGACCATTATAAATATGAACCAGCCCGAAACCACTACTCCTTTGGCTAATATTACTCAAGGTATTGGAATCATATAGATTGCTTTATATTTATAGTTCTGGCCTAAAGGTAAAGATTATTCCAGAATAGCACAGGTACAACTAAGGTGGTCTAACTGGTAACTCTGATCATAGTAAAACATATTTTTTCGGAAAATTTTCAATGTAATATTTAAACGCTTTTATAACATTTTCTGATTTTAGTATTTACCCTTACAAAATAATGGAACAAAGCTCAACCCTGTTAACTTACATGAGACTCATAGATTTATCTAAATTCAGAGCATGATGAATAGGTACCCACCCACCAAGGGGTTCACGTTACTGGTTTAATTGATCCTAGTTAAAATAAACAGACTTACTCTACGATAGCACCCTAGAGTGTTATGGTAAAATTTGTATCACTGATGGCTTATCTCCTTAAACTAGCCAACAAACTATACAGGTTTAAAGTCTTTCGTGAGAGGATGGTAAAAAAGTGACTTAAGAAAATTTAGTTTGGCCAAGGACTGGCAATCTTGAAATGTTGTATTCTACACAAAAGTTTGATTGAACAACCTATGAAAGCAGGTTCAGCTTCAGGCAAATAACCTTTCGAATTGATCCAAAATTCACTGATGCATATTGTCACACGCCTGAGGGCCTAGGGCCCAAAGGGAGTGCACTGGTTGGGGGTGGTAGCTCGGTAGAGATGGTAAAAGTACAGGGGCGATGCTATTAAGATTTATTTAAGACTAACATACAGGGGAGAGAGAGTGGGCCCTTATTAAAGGACGGTAAGATAAGGAGACCGTGTAAGAGTTAACAATACCAAAAAAAAGACAGAATTGGAATGGTGAAAAGATAAAATTCTTACATTAATCCCTAGGGAGCCTGGAGAGGGACGAGGGTCTCCCAATGGCGAACACCAGGGGGGACAACCCCCCCCTCAGTAGGGGTGGCCGGGCGACACGGGTTGCGGGTGCTTGATCGACTGACCCCCCGATCGATCTGATCGATCCGTATAAATAATTCTCCTTTGTTGACAAACGTGCCCGCCCGAAGGTTGTCGAAGCCGTTCCGTGCTGACTTGCATTTAACATGGATACGACCCAACCTGGTTTCGCCTAATTGGGGTCACTTCGTGACAATATACTGAAATTATAACATTTTAACTACTATATAATCCTCATAACGCTCGTCAGAAATTAATACATTCCGATCTTTATAACACAATTCGTTTGGTGCATTATGGTGCAATTTGATGTTCGCTTTGATAACATAATTACTGCTAAATCTTAGTAATTGAAATTAGAGTCAGCCAAAAAGCATCGGCTGAAGTTAAATGGCATGAAAATTTAAATTAATTTGGTTCAGTATTAATGAAATAATTAATTATTAATACAAGTTAGTAATCATACTCTTCATATTCTGCAATTATACTGGCACCAGTTTGACGCGAACAAGAGATACGCTTTCGCTGAGCGAAATACTCTGTTAGAGCGTTTTTGTAACTTTTAGTGCTGATACTTTTGCCTCTGATTAAACATCGCATTAAGTTCATTCCCGATTAACCAACTGAATCCCATTTATAAGTAAAGAACAAAAGTATCCGTACTTTAATTTTTTAGATGTTTTAATTGGGAATAAACTTAATCCGCTGTTTAATCAGAAGCAAAAGTATCAGCTTTTAAAGGAGGAGCACTAAAGGAATACTGTATTAGTATTAACTTATTGGAAATATTTAACCTTTGCATCTGTCAGGTTTCAAGTCAGTCTTATCCAGTGTTTCAAAGCTGACGTTCTCTACTTGAAACCTAACAATTTTCAACGTCAATGCATATAGTAAAGCCCTACGGAGTATTTCTATCAGACAGAAAGAAAGCTTATGGATCCTCAATTTGTAGTTTGCCATTATGACTTGAGCCTATTGGGTCAGTTTCATAATTTTCAAAACCTCAGGAAGTTACAGCAACTTGGTAAACTAGGGAACATTAATGGTAACGTAAGATAAATTCTAGGAAACCTCTAGAGTTTTCTTAAAGACAACTGTAGAGAATGTTATATCAATTATTAATTGCTGACCTATTTTTTTAAGCTTTACACAATTTAAACACTCTTTAAACAGCATTAAAACTTTTTCAATTTAATTAGCGTTATCTTATTAAGAAAAATTTGATTGTGGGCGATCAAAATCTGAATTGAAGAAGACTGTGTTACCTGTAATATTTAGGTTATATAAAATTTAAAGTTGGAACAATTAGATAAATGATTAGAGCAGTAATGTCCCATTTCTTTTTATTGGAGCTGAAAACCGTTTTCTATACTTGGTCCCTTAAAGAATAATCATCTAATAGTTTTCTTTGACATGGATTCACCCTATTTTATCGACGAAAATGGAAAGCAGGCATTTTTCGGAGTTCAATAAATTTATGAGGGGTCTGCCATAAATAGTTACCGATATGAGAGGATCACGTGTATAAAAAATGTGTCTTATTTATTTTCAGATTTACTTTTATTTCACTCCTTGCGTTCAGTTGCGTTTTTTTACGTATGAATGTTATTAGAATTTTAAACGTGGAATTAGGAAATCAGATTTTATGTAGATAAAAACATTTCAAGTGAACCGTTTTAATTTATTTCGTAATAGAGTACTACAATCGAATTTCACTGCAAAATATTCCTATGTTAAGATACCACTTTATATGATAATCTACAACTTTTTTTTCCTATTTTCGTAATACGTTAATATGAAGTTCTAAAGAAATCATTAATTTTTTGCTAAATTATTTTATTCTCATGAATTCCTATGGCCAAAAATTGTACAATTATATGCTTTTATTGGTAATGAATTTCCATTTGCTCGCTCAAGCTCCATTTAATTTCGCAATGTTTTAGAATTTTCTATATATTTAGATTTGATTCTAAAAATTTTTAGAAAGTTCTACTTTCTATTGTACTTACTTCAAGCTTCAGCACCACTTTAAAATATTCTGCAAAATTATACTCTATGAAAGAATTTTCCAGAAGACTCTACACACTTATATCTACTAATTTCTAAATGTCCAACTCATTTTCACAATATTTTAAAATATTATAAACCTATTTGTTCCTAACAATTTCCAGCGGTTTCTGCATTCTATTGTAAATTCTATTGTACTCACCTTGAGGTTCCGCAATATTCTAGAGTTTTTAGGACATTTAATGTTTCTATGTTTGAGCATCAATGAATTGCTTTGTATTAAAGATGGATCTCCTGTGGACGTTCTAAAAGCGTCCATTAAAGGTGTTATAATGGTCTGCTTGGGTTAAAAAATTGATCTCTTTGGACGTTCTGGACACAGTGGTTTTATGATGACTACTTAATAGTAAAAAATGGGTCTTTTATAGATGTTTTGAAAACATCCTCTAAAGGTTCCTTAATGGGCTGCTTCGAACCAAAAGTGATCTTTCGTGGACATTTTAAGAACTTTTTTAATTAACATAAACACTAAACATTAAACACTTTTTAGGACATCATACAATCTGTTTCTGGAAAGACGTTTATAAAGGGTCCCAAACGTCTTGCCTTGATATTTTCAAAAACGTCCCTGTGCTCATTGCCAAAACAATTGACTGGAATTAATTTTGGAATATGTAGTATCCAAGTGGTGTCAGATTCGTTTGTCGAAAGACGCAATTTATAAAGGGACTTTTGGTGAAATGCGGAAGAGTAGCATTCGCGAAACATTTCTATGCGAATATAATGCTCCGACATTACTTGCCAATGGAACGCCACCTTTATTGCAATTGCCTTAGAAAACTTGGAGAAATAGAAATTCAGGAAGAATCGAGACAAATTGCTTATTGAATCGTTATTCATCGAACATTTGTCTTGTAGAACGGTTGCTCTCAGAAGCGCCACTAGATTTTATCAGTTTAATAACTTTGTGGAATCTATAGGAAAAGCTACCAGAAACCGGCCATACATCAACTAATCAAACCTATCTTTTTACATAAGGTATTGTTTTCCTAAAGTTGCAAAAAGCTTTGGAGAGATTGATGTCACCTTTATTCAACCTTCTACTTTAGTATACTTTAACCACTAGCAATTGGAACACTCAATAAAATATGAATTTACCGAGGGCATTCGAAAAGAGCCCGTTGTCTCTATACAAAACCATGGGACTTATCTTTTTGCTTATTCCGAAACGCCCTGGTATTTTTAAAATGCAGGTGTTCAGTTGCCCAAGTGAAATCATATATGTGAATGTATGGATATGTACAGATAAAGAACTAGAGGGTCCATTGGACCGCAAATTTTTTTTTACGGCACCGGCACTCCGTTTGTATTTTCTTCCTCATCCAAGGTGCAGGTGTACAGTCGATCAGTGAAATCGTTTACAAAGAAGTACGCGAGACTCAACGGATACTGGATACGGATACTGGACCATAACACAGCGGCCACGTCTGCTTTTATTGTGATCTCTTCTTATGCACTTACACTCGAGCACTGGTGTGTGAATGTGTGTGCCATTTATATGTGCGATTTGGAAGTGAATTGATTGTTAGAGTTATTATCCGTAATGATACGCCCATGGAGGACCGGGCGGCATGGCTTTTCACCACTTAAAAAGCCATTAAGTGTTTTTTTGCCGTTCCAACTCGGGCTGGACCAAGTAAAACAAGACATATTTTTACCGTTATTTTAAAACGTCCGGCATAATACCCTCCAATATTGCAGAAACTTTAGTTTCTTTGTTAAATTCCTTATTCTATTAAAAATTCAACAAAGGAGACAAAACAGACATACATTTTGCTGAGTAATACAATAATTCTAATAAATATCTAATGAAAGTGATATATGTGTACGTACATATGTGGGGATACAGAAATATTCCATTCATGTATTATGGCTATTATTCTCTCGAGTGATTTAGCACGCCGCGACAATTTGTCAACTTCACCCCCACGTATGGTACGCCCCACGTGAAATTGTCGTGTACAAACCTTTTATAAGATTCGAATTAAAATGCCAATAGCATGCGATGTTAGCCGTCGACTGTTCCGTACGTGTATCCCATCCTGCTAATAATAGAGTTCGATGTGGAAACAAAAGAAATGAGCAAACAGACGGCGAAGTAGGGAAGAAGATGTGCGTGTCGGAAAACGTAAACTTAACTACCCGTTAGGTATTAACGTTCTCCTCTTCGGAACTCCGACCACCTTGTTTCTCCATCTCAAATGATTAATTCCTCCCCGAGGCCCAAACATTCGAGACAGTCGTATATCTAGCCACCCCTTAATATTCCCACTTATCTTCATACCGGCTAGGAGCAATTTATGCTAATTAGAATGGAATTGTTTCGGCAATTACGAGCTAATGGAGGCCCACTTCGGAAGTAGCGATTAGTTTTTACAAACTTTGGACGTTTGGTTTTTCGGCGGAATTTTATTAGAGGGGCGACTGTGAAGCTTTCGAAGTAGGCCGTTAGAGTACTGAGGCGTAATGGGAAATAATTGGGACAGTACGCGAGCAGTAATCTACGTTTACGTTTAATCCGTCATTTGTAACAGTTGTCTGGCAACCGACCTATTTCTAAGCTATCCGCTTTCGTGCCGGAACATATTGCTTCCTCGCGACCTTTGAACTATTTCAATCAAAAAAGCTTCCAGAGATAAGTTCTCATCGACGCTGTCAACACGTCTCCCATAAATAAAACATATCCTGTCGCGTTATCCCCGAAGTGTCGTTTCAGCGTTTTACAAAAGCAATTTTTCGGTTTATCGTTCACATTCAATATACGTTCGAGTACGTCGCTGCGATGCGATTGCTCAAAAATCGAACGATTTGTTTCGGGTTGATGGAATTTTTTCTCACCCGCGATACGACATAGAGAACACTCTATAGTCGACGCCGATGGTGTCTCTTAAAACGAGAGGAAAAAGCTGTAACATTTACTAAACTTAAACGAATACATATCTGTACGCTCCCCCTCGCTCGGATATTTACGGGAGAGAGTGAAGACAACGAAATTTACTCAACAAATAATGGAATAATCGATATTAACCGTTATTTGCTATTTACTAGCTCACAAAAACGTCATTACCATTAACTGATAATAATGTGATGAAGTATAATCCAATTACATTACGACAGGGGAGCCGCAAGGAACCTTTATACCACCGCCATTCTTTATATCTTAATATCTCTGCTACAAAATACGATACTGGGTGTGTATCAGTAGAAAACTATTACAAACGTGTTACTTCTAGTCTCTCAGATATTCTTCACTCCGATTTTATGATGGACGTTATTGTCAGCAAATAAATGGATGACTAATATTAACATGCTCGTAACATGTTTTCTAGTTCAAACCAGTACCTGCTTACGAATAAGTTTACCTAAGATAATTATATTTCGGGCAATTTTCTTCGGAACAAATATGAATTCGCACAACTGATTTCAAACAATTTACCTAGACCGAATGTAGAAAAGGGAGAACGAAGAGAGTCTATAGTTAAATTGTTTGTATAAAATATAATAATATTAATAATAATAATAATAATAATAATAATATATATTATATTGCTTCACGCAAGGCCTCAGTGATTCAGAGCAGATTCCCAGATTTATCTCCCATGGAAATACTTACTTACTCTACAAAAAGGGTGACCCAACACAGCCTGAAAACTATAGACCCATTACCTGTCTTTCAGTGATATATAAGCTGTTCACATCTGTGGTTAATGAAAAAATATACCTGAACTGTGCTGAAAACGGAATTTTTGAACAAGAACAAAAAGGGTGCCTCAGGGGAACATTAGGGTGTAAATATCAGCTTACCATAGATGCTGTAATCCTGAAACAAGTGCAGAAAATGAGATCGCTACATTGACTACAGAAAGGAAATATACAAAATATGTCCACGAATCAGGAATACCCTGCAACATCTCATGAAAGCGTGGAACTCCAACATCTGGCTTGGTAACAAAAATGGTAGGTGCAGTTAACATCAAAAAGGGAATATTCCAAGGCGATTCACTATCCCCAATGTGGTTCTGTTTGGCATTAAATCCCATGTCGACGTTTCTTAACGCCACGGATGCGGAGTACATCTTGGATATCAGACGAAATAGTAGAATATCTCACTTACTGTACATAGACGATCTGAAGATCTATAGTGAAACCTGGGAAAAGCTACACTCCATGATAAACACAATGAAAAGCTTTAGTGATGATCCGAATGTCTTTTGGGCTAGACAAATGTGCAATCATCAATTCCAGAAAAGGAGTTGCATATGACCATCCACAGGACATTAGTGGCATTGACCAGTTACCTGCGGAGGAAACCTACCGATACCTTGGTATCTCACAAAATCTGCTACTGGACCATTCACAATTGAAGCAAGAACTCAGAGAGAAATATAAAAAGAGGCTGAAAAGGCTGAACAAACTCCTCAATACTAAATTATCGGGTGGAAACTTATGCGCTGCGATAAACTTGTGGGCAATCCCGATACTAACATACTCCTTGGGTGTTGTGAAATGGTTGAACACTGATATGGAAGAATTAGACAGAACAACGAGGAGGTACTTTACCAAGTCAAGAAACCTTCACTCTAACTCATCAGTGAAGGAGGCTCTATTTACCCCGAAGAGAGGGAGGCAGAGGCCTACTCAACATAAAAAACTTATGTTTAAAACAATAAGAAAACATGATACAACATTTTCAAACATCTGATAGTGAAATACTAAAAGTAGTAGTGAGAGAAGACAAGGGCTACACACCTCTCAATTTGTCTCAACATAACTACCAAAGCGATATTGTGTCAATGCAAGAGAATCTGAATGCTTGGTAAGAACAGCCCCTCCATGGAAGATACCCCAAATTGTTACACCTAGAGAATGTTGACAAGAACGCTTCTCTACGATGGCTCCATGAAAGACAGCTGTACCCGGAAACGGAAGGATTCTTAATGGCCATTCAAGACCCAGTAGTAAGGACAAGGAACTACGAAATACACTGCCTGAAGCCAAATGTCATTGAGAAATGTCGGAAGTGTGGGGCCTCAGATGAAACAATCGAGCATATAATGGCCGGATGCCCCATGCTAGCAGAAAGTGCATATTTAGGGCGGCATAACCAACTCGCCAAAATAATCCATCAACAACTGGCAATCAAGCACAACCTTCTTGATGCTCCATCCCCACCGTACTACAAATACGACCTTTCTCCAGTCTTGGAAACGAACGACCATCTGTTATATTAGGACAGACTTATAACAACTGATCGGAGTGTGGATTACAACAGACCGGATATCATTCTGATAAACAAGAGAGAACAAACTGGAATCGTCCTTGATATAGCAGTACCGTTGTCGCACAATGTAAAAAAACTGAGGGTGAAAAAGCAACGAAAACCTGGCATATGATGTCAAAGTCCAATACAAACTCCGCAGTATCGCAATCATCCCATTTGTTATATCAGCTGAAGTTATAATCAGTAAAAATTTCATTGCAAATCTAAACAAGATTGGACTCCCCAATAACATTGTAAATCTAGGCCAACGCGCAGTATTGTTACAAAAGTGCCATATAGTCCGAAAGTTCCTAAGCTAGTTAAGGGGAGTTGAATTACTTTCTCAGATAGATAGATGCCAAAGTTAATAACCGCACCAACTTGTATGTTGAGAAATGGGACAAGAATAATAATAATAATAATAATAAATAAGTGAATTAATAAACACAATAAATTTAACTAAAAAGGTAAAGGCACTTATATCTTAAATATATGTTTGCGTGGGCCAGATGGCGAGGCTGAGATGAGCTGAGACTGAGATTGAGCCAGCCGGCAATACTTCTGGAACAACGGAATAAAACTACATTAAGCAACTTCTGTTAACTTACAGGCAATAATCAATTTTCTTAATTAATACTTGATGAAATTGTACGATCAATCAATTATAACAAATATATAAATATAATATATTAATAATATTATAATAATAATATATTATAACAAATTATAAACAAATAAAACAGTGTAATATTTGATCGTTATTCTCTTTATTTTCGTCTGGCTTATGCAGTGGATGTTAGCAGAATAGCGCGCAAAACACCCACACCAGCTACTAGTTAACAACAACCTCATAAACTTCTAGAGTCGTGTGTGCAATGGTACTAGGAGGTGAACGGCAAAGTGGAATACAGAATTAAATTTAAATATGTCTAAAATAAAAATGTCGGTACAATAAGATATGGGACAAAAATTGACGCCGAATTTACAAGATACTATTTGGATAAGTTTCATTCAAGTGTATTCATTTCTTACTTTAGTTACCATAAAGTGATTGTATCATTTTTAGGATGATGTTTATAATGAAAATATAGTAATATATAATGCTGATAGTACTGTTAATATTCTATCAAATTTTAGTAATATCTACAAAGAATATAAATTAATAAAAAGTAAGTATTATATATTGTAATAATGAGATTATAAAAATTTTTGCGTATTTCTTTGCGTACCTCTTCCATTTTAAAAAAATTTCTTGTTATAATAATTAAAATAAAAAATCTGTATATGATTAAAATAATTAAAGTTTTAAAAAATAATTCAATTTATGTTTTATGATTATTTTAAATAAATTTAAAAAGAACATAAAAATATGAAAAACAATATGAAACTAGGCAGTCACATAACTATAATTAATTTTTCACGCTGTCGCTATCGTAAATCGCTCTTATATGCATAGATACGTAGCATGAAAATGGCAAATAACATTCGTGTATTATTTTTCCTTGACGACGGAATGATCACTATGGGCTGGTACTTTGGGTCCTGATTAACCATCGGATTAAGTTAATTCCCGATTAAAACCGCCAGTCCACTGAATCGCAGTTATAAATAACAGACAAAAGTAGTCGTACTTTAGTTGGTTGGCTGTTTTAATCGGAAATTAATATAATCCGATGTTTAATCAGAAGCAAAAGTACCGGCCCTAGAAATATCAAAAGAGAAAAATCAAGTTGATTTATCCCTAGTTACGCACTGACATATGTAAGTCTGACGTATGTCAGTCAACTTATGCCAGAGTGACGTACGTCCAATCTAAATCAAACATTTCATTTTTTAAGTAAATATGAGGAAATTTTCAACGGCAGCGCGAAAAATCTAATAAGCTACACGGAATGTATCGAGTGTTAACGTTCTCGGCAAGTGACAATTGCCTCGAATGGTAAAACGTCTTTCCATTCCTTGTGACTTAAATAACTCTTAAATGAATTTTGAGATTTATCTAAATTTCATATTTTTCTCAATATAAAAAATATTTTCTATACACGCGTATAAAAATTGAAATCAATTTAATTTTTAAAGCGATGTTAACTATTGGTGGTGGCTTTACATTACGTTTTAAAAAATCTTACCGCCCGATCCCTTTCCCCCGTAGAACCATCGGATCGATTAACGGACTCGACCGCGACCGAATTACGAACTAGCTCAAGACGACGCCAGAAATCACGTTTTAGGGGTGGTAGCACCGCTACGGCACGATTATTTGTTAGGCGAGTGTGTATTCATAATAGTTCTGGAAACTTATCAGTTAAACACCCAGACCCGCTTTTGTGAAACTTCGTGATGTAATTGAATTCGGTTTATTTCCTCTTCAGTTGCTCGCAGGAAGGGTACTTAATTGAGGACGAGACGCTTCTCGTTTCGGAAATATTTTTGAATCAAAGTTCTGGTTTAATTAACGGACTACTAGTTGAAAAGTTTTAAACATGTAGGTATTATAAGATAGTTTTACCAACTAGTGTTGGTACGCTCTACTAATTCCATTTCATTGCATTTTCCTCGCCATTGATCCATCACATCCATCCAAGTATATATATCGCACAAAGTGGGAGATTGGCTGCACCCTAGTCGTAGACCATTACTAACTTTTATGAAACTATAAATCAAAAGTTGTATACCTGCAAAATGTGCCCTATATATGTAATTTACAGCTTTTACGTTGTGTGAAGCCCTTTGGTCGTCGTACGCTGCGGTCCTGACTCTGACGGAAGGGTTAGTTACTAATAATTGGCGCTCAGTGTGGATTTTTGTAGTTAAAGTTCAGTTTACAGAACAGTTTGCTCGGGCGGGGTAGACATGTTTATTCCATATGTCCTGAAGTAGTTTAACTCAGGAGAATGCGAAGCTGTCTGTGAAAATATAACAAAAAAGACAATGAGTAAATAACTTCAGAACATACCATGTATCTATGGAATTTAGAACAGCATCGCCAACTATGCGCTAGAAATGACTAACTTATAGAGTGACATGTATTACCGGTAACTATGCACAAAACTGATTAATTGTAATTCAGAATTCCAGAATGTTTCGGCAGTAATATATAAAAATAATAATCTTCCGAATTTAGAAATGCACTGGCAACTATGTACCAAACTAACTAAGAGGTTTCCGGACTATCGAAACGTCTTGGCAACAACACAAAGTGTCTACAAAGGTATCGAGCCGGACGTTTATTTATCTCAGGTGTACATAACAAAAAAATGGATTGTCTTAGCAATGACACCACTAAGAAGATAGGAACCCTTATGGCGGAAACAGACTCGCGTCACATCACGTGAACTCACGTGCTGTCACGTTAACTCACGTCACGGATAAAAAGTGCGGAGTAATATTTCACATGGTATTTAAATGTATTAGAACCAGACTGAGGTTACATCAAAGTGACGTGAGTTAACGTGACAGCACGTGAACTCACGTGACGTGACGACAGTCTGTTTCCGCCTTTAGGTTTCTTAACCTTAAGAAGAATGTAAATACAAATCCTAAAGACAACGCAGCAGTCAGTTCGCAAACAACCTTTAAGTTAATAGAGTTAATGAATTAATTCGAGGTAATTAGATCGTATTGAAAAGTAGAAATACAAACTTTTTAAAAAGTCACGTTAGGTTGTGAAATACGTAACTCGTGGTAAACTATGAGACCGCTGAGAAATGTATGGAAAAGTAGAAAAATCAAATAAGGGCGTTTTATGTAATGCTATTAATGCATGGAAAGTATCTCCAGTGGAAATCCATATTCAACCTAAATCCAGCTAGTTACAAGACGGGCAATACTATCGACCGTAATGAAACGTTAGTTCTTTAATTACGACTAATTAAATACGGCAGCAAGATAAGCCGAGTACAAGCGAAAGTGGGTGCAAGCAATCAGGATTAATTGTGAGATTACGCAGATAACGAATATTTGCGAATAGGGATTTTACTAAGGGGCGGATAAAGGTACACGAATATATTGGCAGTACTCTGATTTAGGTATTATGGTAGTTCACCGCCCTTTACCGTTATGACAATGTTACAACTGTTAATGACGGGAATCGGCAGAAACCACCAATTACGATAATCGCCATCGGAGTGATCCCTCTCATACGAACATCCTGATATGAAAGGACGAACAACCGGGAGTTGGCTCCCTCACTAACCTGAGACGGGAATAGTGCTGGACCACCCTCTAAAGGATTGGTCACTAGTGACGGGAATCGCCATAGGAGTGCTGTTCTATCCCGGCCTGTCAGAGAGAGAAAACTAATCTTTCGACCAACTTCTGATCGAATATGTTGAAGATGTATAGTTTACTTTGTCTATCTAAATAATATCGAACTGATAATGTGGGGTATAACAGGGCCGGGACATAGTGGTGGACATGAGACGAGACGAGACGAGAAACGACATGGTCTCGTCTCGTCTCGAAAAATTCCCAAAAATTATGTCTCGTCTGTGAAATTGGTATTATTTGATAGAATTATCAAATTTTAGAAGTAAAATTACCTACCATAATTTTAGAAAAATGTGCTGATAATGGTATACCTACCTTTTTACCTCATTTTATCGCTCTCAGAAAAGAAAAGATTTTGTGATTAATCAAAACATACGTTTTCGACATAAAATTAGAAGGCACTAGTTAGGCCCTTATTATAATGCTGAATAACCTATGTTTAGAACTATTTGGGACGGTAGTAGTCAGACCAGCTATAGTTTTATTTTATTCAATCAATGAAATTTTTTTATTGTGTAATAAACCCTTCCAAAATTCTAAGAAAACGACGGGCTAATTATAAATTTTATTCCCTTACTGGACAATGGCACGGTTTAATCCTGACCTATTATTAGGTACTCTTTTAGCTATGCTTTCGTCCTTATTCCTATGAAATTTGGTGGACATTCATTTTACAAAAGAAAGAAAATTCTTAAATTGCAATCTTTTCAAAAAATTCGAGACCTCGAGACTTTTCGAGACGAGACGAAATTATGTCTCGTCTCGTCTCGTCTCGAACCAGTACTGGTCTCGTCTCGTGTCCACCACTATGCCGGGAACATACACTTCGTCACAATTAAAACAACATATGAGTAAGAATGTGAAAAATTGCCCATGACTGCAAACAAATGTACATTTGTATATTGGAGAAAAATTAAAAGAATTGTTGCACGTCATATAATATATACCAACTGAAGCGGGCAATAAATACAACTTTTATACCAGGATTCAAATTCGCTGGAATATTTTATGTTGGCGACAATGAGCGGTGGTTTCATTACCGTCCAAGAATCGGTCATGACTTTGACCGGACGGCTGATCGATGTTTGCTTAAATTATAATTCGTCGATTTTACCTTTGTAGTGTGCGAAAACGACGACGATTCAATTTTCTTATGCTGATAGCCAGCAATAAGGTATCTGGAGTAGAGAAAGTCGAGAAAGAAATTTTATTTCTCCTATAAGTACCTACATATCTTACAATTTCACTAGATGTTAAAATTGTTCCATGAATTTTTATCAAGGATACAGCAGAACTAATGTTAACACTTACTTATTACAGAAAATAAGGAATAACGGTTTTCCTTTCGAAAAATCTTTCAGGGTATTCGCCATGATAGAGAATTATTTTAAGAGTTGGGCGTATTCTCGTTCCTTCGCCAAAGCATAACACTTGCTCGAAATCGCACAGAGATGAGATGTGTACGTTCGCACGTGCTGAAAACGTCTTGTCACGAAACAACATCCGACAATATCGAATACTTACTATTTGGCGTAACACGAGAAAACTCACTATACAATCTGACGCACAAAAAATTACTCACCCCTCGTTCGGGGTTGAGGGTGGCGTCGGGTTGCGCCTTTATATCGACGGATCTCACCTCGCCGCGCGAATATTCAATTTTTACCGGCGAAGGTATTTCAGAGATTTCGACCCCCTCCAGCGGCCCTCGCGCACCCCTGACAGCTGTCAATTATTCCTCGCCCAATATTGGATCACGGTTGGAAAAAAAGAAGGAGTACTGAAGACGTGTTGTGTTTGATAAATTTGCTTAGGCGTCATTCATTCCGTATCGATCGCGCTTAAATTTTCCTTTGTGGGTACTTTTGTTACACTGCCATCGATCGTTCTCCTGACAATGCGCACACCTAAATTATCACAATAGCTCGTAATCATCCAGGTATTGCAAATAATATTTTATAAAATATGCCGTGGGTTAATTTAATTTCAATCACTATATAAAATGATAATTAATAGTCGTTCAGGGGTTTTAAACGACATGTATTTTAACGACACATTTAATCACTCTCTGTGTTGGTTATGAAATGACAAGGTTGCAGGAAGTATTGTAATAAATACTGTGCTTTGGTATAGAGAGAAACAAGTTTTTGAATCCGCTCGGTGCATCGACATTTTGTTTTGTGACCCACGTAACGTTGTGAAGACTATACATGTGTTGTATAATAAACATTTTTACAGAATATCATTCAGGGTGTTAAAAAACAAGTGTCACATATTTTAAGGGAAGTTTTTGAGATAGAGGGCGTTAGACTTTTTAAAAGATGATCAATTATCTTAACATCTTAATAACTAACTTCAATAGACAAGCAAAATTTAGGTCAACTACTAACTTTGACGGACTAATTATTATTATGATTACAATTATAATATCAAACGTGAACCTGTTCAAAGGTAAATGTGATTTTTAGGGGTTGTGGGGGATAAAATATGGCATATTTTTTACGAAATTGTTTAGGGATTTTTACTAAGAAATATGAAAAAAAAGGGAAGGCAAGGCTTTTTGACTGAAAACCTTCTCTCACTACTACTACTGCTACTAAAATCTACTCTTGTGTCATTTCGATAAAAGCAGCAGTTGTCTAGAAAATTAATGTTGAAAATTTTAAAGCGTTATAGAATTCTTTTTAAGGGAGGATGGTATGGTCCGATACAGGCAGAAAAGTAATGATAAATTACATGAAAACGGTTAGCAAATTGACGGTTTTGGAGACAAAAATCATTACACATTTTTGAAACCATAAATAATTTAATGATGATTACAATTTACGAAATTTTCTTGGGACACTGCTGCTCTTATCAAAATGGTATAGAGGTACAAATTTTATGCCGAAAGCATTTACAGTTAATAGCCGAAAACAGTTACGTATAAAAAGGTAGAATATTTTTCACCCCCAATAACCCCTAAAAATCACATTTCTTTTAAAACAGGTTCATTTTCCATGCCATAATTGTAATTAGCGTACCGTTGGGTAATTCACCCAAATTTAGCTTGTATAGTAAAATTAGTTTTGTATGTAATATAAAATTTAATATTTTTTCAAAAACTTTAACGCCCTGTATTTCAAAAACTAAAGAGATTTTGGACAAATGCATAGTAAGACTTCCCTGCATATTGTCTTCCATACCAACCCCCTTAAATTATGGGATACTTGGTTTCTTACCTAGGTATATAATATAATATCCATATCATTGATAATAATTGTCCAATACTTCCAATAATACATCCAATACTTGTAATAGATATATACAAATATGCACATATATGCGACTTGCAGTTATAATAATTCAATAAGCACTTTTTAAATGAGGCTTCAATTAACACACATATTCTGTACAATTTATTTTTCAAAGGTAAAACTAATTATAACAGCAATCACCCTCGCTACTTATAGGTGTCAGATATGATAGGTTCCTCGTTTAATTCCTTTGACGCGTCCACACCCTCTTTAATATGCGTCCTGCGTTGTACTTCCTGTACATCACGTTCTGACGGCTGGATAAAACCCTTAAACAGGCAGCGAAACTGATGAAATTATGTTTTTCGTGATAAATAATTCACTTGATCAGACCATACGAGGGTATTCCCAAAAACTTCCGATCTCAACATGAAGATGGCATGGCTTTCCAACACGAGTCAGGGAATGTAATTGCGCATGTGTTGAAAGGCACTCAGTAAAATTTCAGCCATCTTGGACTCTTAGGCCCGTATCCACCAATGTTACAAAACGACAGTTATCTCTTAACTAGCAGTTAACCACGTATTTTCATATCCACCAACAAAATTTTGCTTTTAACCGAATGTTAAACTTAACTGGCAAATTTTGGCCAGTTAAGAAACCAAACAGTCAGAAAGGTTATGTTTAGTGGACGCAATACGCAGGGTTTTGAAATATTAACAATTTGATTTTTTAAATAAATAGCATCTCTTAATATTAATAATTGCTGGACAATGGAAAATGAATTATTTGACGATGACCTAGACATCCTCGATATAGTGCAGTACGGGTTTCCCAGAAATCGGTGGGAAAGGCCCAAGTATTTTGATAGTTTTCCTGACTTTGGATTCTTTAAAAGATTTCGTCAGACCAAACCGACGGTAGCAGAATTATTGCAGCAAGTGGAAGAACATTTGGGGTACACTAATAGAATGTAAGTTAGAATATATTATAAAGTTCTATAATTAACTAGGTACATAGGTCATTTCCAGTAGGTACTGTTAAATACTTCATTTGTTAATTAAATGCTGTAATGACCTAATTATACATATGTAGGTATATGTATTGTCGACTTATTTTCTTATTAATATTGAATATTTTATTAGAAACATGCCAGTCTCTCCAATGAATCAGCTACTGTTAACCCTTCTATTTTATGCTTCAAATGGGCACCAAATCTCCATCGGTGATTTTATGGGATGTGCTCAAAACACTGCATCTCGTATAATTAATAAAGTAACTCGAGCTATAGCTGGATTAAGGCCTATCCATGTGTATATGCCGCAAACAATGGAGCAGATATTGAGCACCCAAAAAATTTTTATCGACTAGCAAGATTTCCTAGGGTAATAGGGGCCATATAGACTGTACCTACATTGACTGTATTGAGTATTTACTTCGGCTGAAAACATTGTGTAACTTGAAAACTGGTCCAAAAATCCATCTTTCTTTAAAACCACATGTAACTTTTTTAAAGTACCTCTTTTGATTTATGTCAGCATTGTCAGCAAACCTACACAAATTCGGAATTCGTAAGACTTCCATCAACTTCGTAAATCCACACGTAAATCTCTAATTAATTTGGCATGTAAACAAAATTTGACATTTGTGGCGGTGTTGCCAGAATGTAGCCTGGAGATAACAGGGATTTTCGTAACTACACAACAAAAAGTAATGGCGGATACGGTATTAATAAGTTAGTGTTAATCCACAGTTACTTAACAAATGGTTAAGGGTGCTATTGGTGGATACGGGCCTTAGTTGTTTGTCAATTATGTGAGTGAGTCGTGAGAGTTTCCGTGAAATGAAAATAATTGAGTTGGGTGTTTGGAATCTGAAATTAAGGTTAGAAAGATAAAAGAGAGTATAGGTCTATCAAAGGAACACTTTTGTTTTTGACAAACAACATTTGTCATATATGACTTCAAAATTAGACATACGTAGCATATTCAAATGAACATTTGCAATGACTTGGAAACTGATATGGTAACTTGTTAACAAGATAAGAGTAAATTGCTATTCCTTTAGTTAAATAAATTCTTATTCTCATCCACAATAGTTAGTCGGAGCATATTGATGTATCCACATTAAATACAGCATAGTTAATAAATCATAAAACAACTCATATAAAACATACATTACATTGCATCGACATAAAGGAGGCTACATTGAAAAATAAAAATGAATTTGGAGAAAAATTATGTTTATATGTTTGGTCAGAAACTTTTCAAACAGCCCTCGTAAATCAGAATGAAAATTAGTGCGACAACATATTTTATTTGATCAACTGGCCTGTGGACGAAACACAAAATGGGAAAAATAGGAATTGTCTACTAATTACCGTAGCTACATACGTATACTATACAATATTCAGAATCATTCGCTATTTGAGCTATTAGGTTAAATAATGTAAATTTTGTCATGATCAAATGTACGTTTATTTAACGTGTAAATGGTAAAACGGGCGCGGTAATTTAATCCTGTTATATTTCGAAACTGAGTGCAATTGAAAATAATAACGGTTTGTTTTAAAATTGATTATCCATGTTAACATTTTATCAAACCGTGACGATCTACAGAGATCTTTGATTTTTTATCTTTATTAAAAATCATACTGGTCCCTAAGACTACACCATGGTATTCAAATGGGAGAGAAGATAGTGATGGAATCATACACATTAACTAACCAGGTTTTAAATTTCTTGCCAAAATTGCTAAAGTGAGAAATTTTTCTATATATAAGTATAATATATGTAATAACTATATATACAGGGTGTTAGGGGTTTGACTGTCTTTATTTTAATAGGTGATAGTATTCATCAAAACAAACAAAAAAAACCTTATGTAACGGGGGTCCTAAAACCAACCGTTTTCGAGTAAAGTCGAGTTATTTTATCAAGGCATTTTATCACAACTTGGCAACACCGACAAGACAAGATACGTATACATGTAAACAGCTGTGCGGGGTCAATGCTTCGCGACGCGTGCGATAAATTCGCGATGTTGCCACACCACATCATAGCCAGTTTATCGAGTTGTATTGATTGGAAATATTTTTTATTCTTTAAAGAAAACACTGTTTTGTTAAAAATTAAACATAAATACATTAAAACAATTCATCTTATGGTCATTTCAGGTACAAAATTATTTTAGATTCTTTAATAAAACTGAATTTTTACACCTTAAAATTAGAAGTTTGCTAATTTTTTTCTCGAAAACGGTTGGTTTTAGGACCCCTGTTATATAAGTTTTTTTGTTTATTTTGGTGAATACTATCGCCTGTTAAAATAAAGGCAGTCAAACCCCTAAAACCATGTATACTATTAATATATATATATATATATATATATATATATTATTATTATATATTTATAGTTCTATAAAAGAAGTTTAGTAGTTTAGTAATCAGCAATGAAAACTAATGAAAACTAAATATATTGTTAGATACTGTATTTGAGCAAAAGTCACATTTCAGTTATTTTTCAGCACTAACTATCTTAGAATAATTAATTGAACAAAGGTTTGTCATCTACATGTAAATGTAAATGCATTCAACAACGTAAATGTATATGGCACGTTTTATTCACGTCATAGTCACTTGAAGGTGTGAATTGTCTTAACTTAAGAAAAAAATAACAAACAGAAATACCATGCCCTTTGACCATTTACCAATACGGTCTGTTTTTATAACGCATTACAGACCGCTCGAGGAGAGCGTTCCCGTAGAGATCTGATAAAGTTTCAGATACCCGAACAAAATTATTCCCTTTGAAGTGCGCTAAACCTAAGAAAGAACATCTTAAGAGTAAATATGACTTTGGGCGATTAGCGCAAAAACATTTTGATGAAAGTTCGGCGCGTAATAAAGAAGCAATTTCCTTTTTCAAGTCTAGCTTAATCTGTTTACGCAGAAAATGTGAACAATTTGTTCGAAAGAGAAATACACAAAGTTCCACAAAGGAGGCGAATTTCAGTGCACGAAATCGAAGTATACACTCTGGTTCCACACGAAGACCTTACAATACAATATACAAGGCTTTCCTGAATAATGGAATGACACTTAAAGAACATGCTCAGTCAAAACAAAACATTTGAATTTGGATCTACTGTCCTTTAGTCTACAGGATATTGTCAGTTTGAGGTTTCAAATCCTATTGGGATGCGACTTGTCTTACATTTTTGAAATGTTTAGCAATGCCGCAGAAATAAATATAATTTATTACTACTTAATTACGGTGCAGAGAATATAAGAAAACGTATAGGAAGTTATCCGCAAAGAAGAGTTTCGCTGGAAAAGCTTTAGGAAACATGCACCAAAAGTTAACCATAAACTACACTTGGTATACTATTCCCTTATGATTGATGGATTGATTCAGATTTTATGTTTCACTAAATTTTTATAATGTACAATTTTTAATTGAAGGAGGATGTTTAAATTACCCTTCATCGATTTAGATGTATGCAGTACATTTTCTTGTAATGGATATCTTCAGAATCAGAATATTTCTGACAATTTTTACACGTGCCTCGATACGAAATAAGGTAATCTAAGTATTTTCGGAATTGTGTGTTTTATTTTTACGGACAGTCCTGGCATTTTCCTGAGTAATTAAAGTACCTAGGGATATAACCAAGGGAGAAAACCCTTAAAACCTGGTTTCCCAGAAAACCGACTCCTAAACCATAAAACAGAAGACCCGATTTCCGTTCTGTGTGAAATACTGCTAATTCCATCCTTGTCTTCATCTTATCACAGACGACGACAAAAAACGTTGCAACGTCACTAGACACTTTTGATCGAAATGAAAGGAAACCCATTTAAAATACACTTACTTTCGGTCGTCCGTCAAAATGTTCTAGGACCACTTTACTACACTATTTATATTCATAACAATATTCTTAAAAATAAAAAGTTTATGTAAAACTCTGCACAAGTTAAAATTCTTCAATTCAGGTCTGCGTACGGGTTACCTCTTGTGGATGTAATCACATAATGTAGCTATAATATTTCACTAATACTTAGTTATTTAATAAATCATTTGGTTGTTTATTTAAGATCTACCTGGGTCAGGCACTCCTGAAATGGCGAAGAAGGTGCGGGAATATGGGTATCCGATAACTGTATCGGATAACTATTCGCTTTACACATTACATTTTGCGGATAACCAAGTAGTAATTGCACACGACAAAGATGACTTGGAGTATATGAGCAAGAAACCAAAAGAAGAGTATGAGAAATGGGGTCTCAAGGTAAATATGGCAAAAACCAAATACATTTGTATTGGAGGAGAAGTGAAAGACCTAAATCTGGAGAATGATATGAAAATAGAAGTCTGTGAAGAATATATGTATTTGGGTGTGAAGATTATAAATAACGGGAGTAGCGAAAGTGAAGTACATGAAGGAATAAATAAAGAAAAAAAAGCGATAAAAGCCTTCAATCCAGTACTACGGCCAAAGAACACGAGTAGATAGAGCCTTATATATAATATATCCATAACATCCAAATATAACCATGTATGGAGCTCAAGTGTGGCAACTAAGTCAATACAAAAAAAATAAGCTGATAACTGTAGAAATGGGTTTCTGGCGCAGATCAGCAAGAATATCCGGATTAGACCATATAAGAAACGATAGAATTCGGGAAATAATGGGCGTCAAATAGATGTGATGGAGCAAATATAAGAAAAACAAATAAACTGGCACGATCATGTGGAGGGAATGGGAGAAGAAAGAACCACTAAAATGGTGCTGAAATGAAATGTACTTCAAATGACAGGTGCAAACGAAGAAGACCAAAAAGCCCCTGGATGCAAGGAATTAGAAAAGCTATGTCTGAAGGAAATCGGAACGTACAAAATTGAAATGACCGGCAAGTGTGGAGAATGGGAACCGGAAGGCGTAGAATAACACTATTAAACCATATATATAAACTTATGGACAAAATTAACGCACCACCACATATATTTTGTGTTATTCCAAAATAATGATAATTCTCATTTGTTTAGCTACCTTACAAGTAGGCTCTGGAATATACTTTGACAGTTCAAGTAAATGATGTCAACAAGGGTTTTGATCTAAAGGTATAATTGCAAGGAAAAACATTTTTGATGAAATTTGATTTAAAATCTGTCAAAATTTTTGCTTATTGAGACTAATTGTTTTGAACCACCAAGTTTTTTGTTATTGATAGTGTAAGTGCGAATGTACTCCAATGAATCGCAGAACAAATTTGTCAGTGGAAGAAGCATTAGGAACATCAGCTTTGCTTGATGGGGGATATTCGATGGGTCATGTTGCTGATGTGATAGGAAGAAACCATTCCAGTAGAAGTCGCATGGTTAGACAATTTAACGAGACAGGTTCTCATTTAGGAAGACTGGGACAGGGGAGAAAACGGTGTACTAATTCAATAGATTAGCGTTTTCTTAGACAATCCTCTCTAAGAAATAGGAGAACGACTAGTACCATCCTACAAAATGAGCTCGTAGCTGCTCGCAATCTTCTTGTATCTTCCCGAACGATTAGAATGAGCTTAAATGATGCTGGATTAGATAGCAGAAAACCGGCCAAGAAACCCCTACTCACCAGAGAGCACAAAATTCAAAGATTGCGTTTTGCGAGACAACATCAAGATTGGACTCGTAATGATCGGAAGAGGGTTTTATTCTCAAATAAAATGAGAATTAGCCTTAAATCTACTGATGAACATGAGCGTGTCTGGAGAAGGCTAGGAGAGAGATTTGCAAGTTGCTATACATCTCCAAGAGTTCCGTTTGGCGGTGGCTCTGTAAGGTTTTGGGGAGGCATCTGTTTTGATGGCCGCACAGAATTGGTCCCTATACATGGTAGGTCAATGAAGGCGGATTATTATTTGGAACACATTGTTGTTGACCATGTAATGCCATTTGCTCCTTTTGTGGGACCGAAGGACCGAATTTCTTGTTTATGAAGGACAATGTTCTTCCTCATGTGGCTAGGCAGGTTATTCGCTACTTAAGTGCTATAACTATTCTGCTAATGGAATGGACAGCCAAGAGTGCTGACATGAACCCAATAGAGCAATATGAGACGATATTAAGAGAAAGATTCGACGTCGTACACTTCACCCTTCCAACCGCAGTCAACTGGCAGATGCAGCAATTCAGGAATGGGAAAATATTTTCCCATTCGAGTCGTTCAAAATTTGATCTGCAGCATGCTAAGACGCATGGAAGCAGTAATTAGGAGTAGAGAAGGACATATACGATATTAGAACAGCTCTAAGTCTCAAATTTCTATTGTATTCATTTGTTTTTTGTATACATGTTTGCGTTGTTTTCTAGAGATAAAGTTCTTACATAAAAAAAATTATTATAAATGACGCCATGATTCGCTGATTTCATTTACTAGCTACTAGACAGTACCTAATTATAAGCTTTTATTAAAATGTTATTGCAATATTAATTTCAGTATTGTAATTATACAAGTTAAATTGTGTGGTGCGTTAATTTTGTCCATGAGTTTATATACATGTGTGATGATATATAGGACTTAACGAAATTTAAGTCAATTTGGGTTTATAACGTTGCAACTTAAGGGGCCTGCATAGCTGAACGAATCTTATTTCCAACTTTGCTCCGTTAATAATAGACCGATTTGCATGCGGTTTTCACTATTAGGATTGAAATAACGTGTAGAATTGAGGACGCTAAAGAAAAAATAATTGTTCATCAATAAACTGACGTTTTCATGCTAATTAGAGTCGGGTTGATGAGGCACCTCGGTCAGAAGTAACATATAGTGTCCATATATAAAGTTTTGTAAGAAATAAATGCCCACAGAAGTATAGGCATTGGAAATAAAAAATGCATTCTATTTTATCCGATAGCTATTTCCCTCTAGCGGCTTGTCCGTCGGAATCCCACGACTGCAGCAGCGCATAGAGAACGGCGTGACGGTGATTTTCGTACGGGGTCGCAGAGTTCCACTCGAGCGTTATTCGTTCTCATTTCGCTTTCTCGGGAGATAAAGAATTTTTACTGATCAAATTTGAGTACAAATTATTTCGTTGACTAATTAAACTACGCGGCCGATTATTATAAAATTTTTAGCTCCTGCGCACAGAGGGTCTTCCCTCTCTTGCAGGCTTAATTGTATATGGCTAATAATAATAAATAAATAAATAAATACGAACGTTCGGAAGTTAATGTAAAGGAGCACTAAAACGAATTTTCCAAAATTTCTTAGATTAGACATCGAAAGTAAGTACATACTCACTTTTTGAACTTTAATGTAATTTTTTTGTCCCAAGGGCGTTCGAACAGGTGAACTTTATTTTCGCTTTTTAATTGTGTTTTCATTAGATATTACTTCAGTTAAGGTCTTCCAATTAAGGGTGGAGTCCCCCTCTCCCGGAAATAGTTTATATCTCAGAGTTTTCAATTTTGAGACTGGATACTTGATATATGCACTCTTTGTTTAAAATAAACGAATATGCTTTTTTCTGTGTTCTTCGATATTCGATAACGAATATTGTTTCACGGTTTTTTCGTATACGAACTGGAAGGTGGAAAAATGAGTAGTGCCTAGTATAGTTAGGTGGGATTTACAAAAATGAAACAAAATTTCAAGCAGGTAAGAAAATAAATGCTTGTGAAAAAGTCCTCTTTAGTTCGCTAGTTCCTGATATCAAGTTGGTGTTACAAACAAAAAATCACGTTGGCAAGCCAAACGTAATGGTAGATTTATAGTGTAGGAATCTGTTATAACACGAAATATATGTCGTTTTTTAGTTAATTGCTCCATAGGTAAACTAGGTAAAATCTTACATAAGAAGGGGGAGGGGGAGTCAAAAAATGTTATGTCGTTACATGGAGGTGGGAAGAGATCGAAAATGAACAAAATCGTCCTTAGGTAATTAACGAATGGAATAGACCCAAAGTGCAGAGATTATTTTTATCAAGAAACCTATTAATAATAACTGGAGTTGAAGAACTTCAAATTTTTCATAATTCTAATAATAAAACCTATATAGGAATGATCCTCACTTGTGGACCCCAGATTTACAAAGGGCATGCCAATAAGAGATGTTGTTTGGACGTGATGTTCAACATATTTATTGCTTGCTAACTGTTGTTTTGTTGTTTCACCTGTCGAGTTGGATCTATTTAGTTATTAAAACTATTGGTTCAATATTTATTATTATTCATCTGTTTTCAAAAACTGTTAGGCATAAATATGTGTTTTTATTTATTGCTAATAATAGTAATAATGATAATGCAGAGATTCATTTTCAGCACAATACCGCAACATTAAATTTTCTTTGTGATTACTCCCTGAGATCACCAACGTTTCTTATAATTTCAGTAACAGGTATTTGATATCAATATAAAATTAAAATAAAATAATTACCCACAAAGATTCATTAGGTACTTATATTAAAACCTTAAAGTCTTAAAAATATTAAGGTATATTGCATCGTTCATATTCCTTTAGTTGTTACAGGTCAATAAAAATTGTCCCAATTTTTTTCGTAATAACAGTCAATGGCTAGGTTAGAAAATGTTATTCCTTTACAATGGGATATCTAATGTTAATTTTTTCTAGACTTCCTAAAACTCTAAAGTAAAATAAAAATAGTTACAAACAAGTAACCAATTCGTCATCAATTATTATGCATTTATTTCACATTAAAATACATTGTTTTACACTGCACATTGGTTACCATAAAAAATTCAGTTGCTTTGTATCAACAACCGATAGCTTTACAATAAAAATACTCTAGTGGAATTATTTATTTTGAAAAGTATTGAAGAAATTAAAAAAAAACAAAATTTTTCTTTAAAATATTGTAGATTCTGCATTTAAACGTGTTGTTACACATCTCGGTAGTATTTTATGGTAATGTCTAATTTGATGTTTAAATTAATTGTAATACATTATTTAGTATTACTAATAATTTTCAACATTACTTTATTAATTCAGTTCTCTTTCAGATGACTTTATTTATTTTGTTTTCATTAAAGTATTGAAAAATTGTATTTACAATTCCGCGCGTTATATATCGTGTAAACCACGGTTCAATCGAATTTGTTAAAATTAAATTAAATGGTTTTATGAGTGTTTATTAAAATAAGTGTAAACGCCATGCTACGTACGGTTTTGTAAAGCCCCTGTAGGATGCATTGTATTTATAATTTTTTTTTTGAGATTTGTTCATGTATGCGATTTTGTATTACTTTTATTAATAATATGTGAAAAGGCAAATAAATAATAATAATAATAATATTTTTGATAAGGAAATCAGAAACCGGTATTTTAAATCCAAAACACATTTAAATCTTGTAAAACGTAAAACGTAAAAATCTCCAAGATTATTTCCGGTCTGCATTAGTTCTTCATACACAATTTCATCTGAATCATCAACTTCCTCGTAGGTTTCTCCTTTCACATTGGAGCATGTTTCAGAACCATGATAATTTGACCATAAATTTGTACATTTTAAACCATGTTTTCGGCAGCCACATTTTAAACTGTTACATCCAGTTTCACAGCTGCAGCAAATAGTTTTGAGCAATATTTCCGGAATTAATTCCTTCTCTGTAAATTTGGGCATAATGCCACGTTGATGTTGCTTCCAGCCCCAACCTGTTGGTGTCAGTTCGTTACCCAGCCAAGTCTGAAGCTGATTATATGCCCTGTAACAATGTTGCTGCTGCACCTTCTGTGGGTGGGAGATTTGCCAATGTGATAGAAGATTTAATTCTTGCCAATTGATATTTTTGAAATCTTAATTGATTCAGTGTTATATTATCATTTTTACATTTATAAATAGATTTGATTAATTGTAATCCATTTTTTATATCTTCTTTGTTTGTATCTTTTTTATAAAAAGTATTGGTCAAATTTGACACATTTTTATCGGCTAATAATAAGTTGACGATACGTTTCTTTCCTTTTCCGGCAAATCCAGATGTTGTATCGCAACCAGAATAACAATGGAGAAATGCAACGATATTTTTTAAGGATTAATATTTGAAATTATTAGACGTGAAAAATAGATCTTTTATAGTACCAGAACCTGGCTTGAGAAAATGAATATCATTTATTATATTTATTAGATTATTAGAATTTAATTGATTTAAAAGGACCAACAGACCATCTTGACCCACAACAATGAGAGTTTTATTTACTATCTCTAGCAATTTCTATCGAGTCATAATAATGTCAGCATCAGCATCTTCTTCTGCTTGTGTACAGGAAAATCCTTGTGACTGTAATCTTTTTATTAACATTCTTAGTATTTTGTCCTTGTTTTTCTCGTTGGATAAAAATTTTTCTTGCAAAAATGGTATTTTTGTATGGTTTTGATAAATGGACTCTGGAATATTGTCTGAGGTTTTACTACGAGTACGTTCTCCACTTTTAGTTGAATTAGCTGCTGGTACCGTTGTCACCACAGTAACTAATTTTTCAATTTCGGGGTACCCATCATAAACGATATAACTGCTTGCTGCGTAATGTTTTTCTACATAGCGCAAATTTTTATTCATGATCTATGATCTCTATGAAATACCTTTTGACGGGCTAAAATTTTCCGAAGGTCACTCATCTAAAAAATATTGTAGATGTCTTATTAAATATTAACTTTCTTAACTGATTTGGTTGTTAATAATTATATGTAGTATATTTCGATTAGCATTTTTTTTTTGTTTATCAATGTAACATGCAATATAAAGTTTTTCGAATAATTAAAGTGTATATTTTAATAAATAGCTCAAAATCATACATAATCATTAAAACAAAAAACGGATTCCAGTTTTTTTTCATTATTTGCATTTTCTGAGAACATTTACCATAGTAATGTATATTTTTTTGTACCATCAGAGAGTAGAGATTTGAACGAACAAAAAACACACCGACATTTTTAAAAAGCAGATATTTTGACGTGAGAATTTTCGATTGAAAATTAGGGTGCTTTTTCGATATGAAGTCAAGATAAGGTGAAAAAATGAATATTTTAAATAAAAAAAAAAAATTACTGTATGTTTGGGACATAAAAAGGTAAATTTTCACCAAATTTCGTGAAAAAATATTTTTTTTTGCAGAAGATACAAAATAAAAAACCAAAAACTTGGTTATTTGAGCTTTTCACAAAAATTTTGATGTTATGTGAAAAATGTGTCAATAGAAAAGTTGTAGATCTTTTTATTAGCTACAACTTTGCCATTTAACTTTTTTTCATAAGACTTGCAGTTTAGCCGGAAATCGAGATAAACCGTTTTTTACCCTTAAAAACTCACCCCCCCCCCCTCCCGACCTCAGATCGCCCGTAATTTATTTTTCCATTTATTTTTGTTATATTCTCTACTATTTCCAATGGGTTTCACCCTAGGTACTCTAATTTTTTATTTTTATTCTGATAACGAATTAGTTTAGTTTCTTTTCTCGTTCTTTCTGATTACTCGTAAGTATAGTATTACAACGCGATCCGTTGTTAATTTCATAACATTAGTGAATTCGAATAACCGCAAAAAAACTGGAAATTGCATGTGAAAAGATAAAGCGATTCAGTTCAATAAATGTTCCAAATTTACTAATGTTAATATAAAAGATCGTCAAAAGATTGTCCGCTTATCGTTTTTAGTTTTTTACGGTTTACGCCAAAAAATTGTGGGTGATGGGTTTAACGGGCTTTGGATTCGTATTCGCCGCGTTAAAATACGAGAAAGGTATGTTTCGATAAAAGCAAAGACTACTTTTATGTGTGCCGCCGTAATAATTTCTAATATAATTCTTTGAACATTTTGTAGATGTACTAATTATACGTAAGCAAGCAACTAATGTTATTGAAGCATAATATTAGTTTTTGTGTAAATTTATTTCGCAATCTTCCAAAATGCGCCATAAAAGCTTGTTCGAAATTACCCCGGCATCAGTTAGAATGGAAAATAATAATATCGACAATAACATCCTGTGCGATCGGCCGACGGGTGCTACTGTATCGCTCTCCGCCTTCGTGTTTTGTTAGACGTACGTTTTTATGAATTCGCACGTAGTGGAAAAGGACAGAATTTTGAGACGGAAGATGCGAACGTCGTAGATTAATGTTGTAGAGCATTTCGAACTGCAGCTAGAGACGAGCCTTAAGAGGGCTCACGACACGCAAGCGGAGCGGGCTAGTGAAATTAATAACACGACGTTCTCTACACTTCTTCGACATTTTTCGATTTCGACGTTCCGTTCGAATGCAGAGTTGACGTTTAGGAATTGAGCCGCGTGAAGGCGACTCTTCGCGGATAAAAAAAATGCATTTTCTATTTTGCACTGTACATGCTTATTAACGCATTTTTGTAACAAACAGTCGCATATTTAAGTGCATGATAAATATGCGCAAATGGTTTTTCATTGCGCATTTCATTGTATAAACTGTTACGATAACTACAGTTTACTCTTGACCAAAAATTAAATTTTCAGTTAACCCCAAAGAGAACAATTTTCCTAGTAGTTCAGTGAAAACCGCATCAAAATTAGTCAAATTTTGAAGGAATTGCGTGCAAAGACGTTTCCGACTGGGACGTGAGCCCTCTTAAGCACTTAGGGTTTTAAACAATTAATTGTTACAACGTTTCGTGTAAAAGTATAACGATGAGTAGTAATAACAAAATATTGTAGAATGCAGAATAAGCAAATGTGTGGTACGTCCGTATCGTCATAGTTTCTTCGGTGTTAATGGATAGTAAGGATTGTTGTTCCGTTTTTTAATGAATACGTGTAAAACAAAAATAAAGTATGTTCTTAGAAGGAATTAGTAAGAGTTAACATTTTTCGGATGTATGACCGTGGACTGGCATACGTGACATTCAGACATTGATCCACACAACCAGACATAGGGAAGCCATGGAAAATGTGGTCGCAAACACCCATTAGTGATTAAACAGAGGAAGAAGAAGGATTAAATAAATAAATGAATACACCTAATTTTAATCACATTTAAGATCTTTGGCAAGTTTATTCCAAATTACTCACTCACTTAGATTACTATGTAACGTTCGAATGACGAACGAGTGTTACCTTCCCCGCTAAATACTAGCGAACTGCTGTCGATATGTCCCCGCGGACGGGGCTGAGATCCATCAAAGATCCCAAACCAGCCGCGAACTGATTCAATAAGCGTTCCCGAAATCCGGAGCGGAGGGTCGAGAGAATCCCGCCCTCGATCAATCTTCGCAACTAAGACGAAAGTTTAATGTTTGTTATAACGACTCGTGGGCATTATGTTAATTTGTCGACGAACCACCCCGGACTCCCTTTTTACTCGCGGCGGGGCGAAATTGCGGAACAATTTGAATTTTTATGGGCCACAATGTGGCTGGCTCGTCTCGGGTCACGGCTGCCCGGCCCCCTCCCGGCGGACTCCTCCGCCATTATCGTATGCCGATCAGGCCTCAAATTAGAAGATTAACTTCGCTCAAATCGCAATCTTCCGGAGAGAGATTTTTAATTCAAATGATGTTCGTTGTTGTCCGTTACGACCGAGCCGTGTGCCGCACAGTATTGTATTTTGTATGTTTTCATTCGAAGGGCACGAGGGAAAACATGTTAATCCCACCGTTTTATTATTTCGTTGTGCTGGGAATTGTTTTTAAAGCTTTCAATTTACTTTTTATACATTGGACTTCATTTCGTTACGATTGATCATGACAGTATTTCTCGGAGCAAAAAACTGATGGATTTAATTGTGTTTCATATACAAATATTATATTACAATAAATATTTGTTATTAAAATGAGGACGCGTAAATGTGTATTTAACGATAATACAATAACATGAATATTTGCAGTGAATAACAGTCCCTGGCTGCACAACAATATTGATAATCACTTAATTTTTCCATTTAGCTGTTCTGGAATTTCGTAGAAACAACATACACTCAATGATTTATGCCAGAATAACAAAATATATCTATCGTTGGATTTGAACAATAACAGAACAGCTAGGAAAATACTGATTGTGTGAAAATGTGAAAATTATGTTCTCTCCGCTAATACAATTGAAGGTATTAACTCCTGAGTTGGTTGGCTAATAATTAGAAAAAAAAACTCTTCAATGAAATACAATTTTTTAAACGCGATGGACGTATATTTTAAAATAGGCGTGGCAAGACAAAGTCCCTTTCATAGGGAGGAAGTGACACTTCTTACGTATCTTCAATGGGAATAGAGCACTTTCTACCCAGGAAAACGACAGTAGAAAAACGCTTTTTCCGCCAAACTTGTTAATAGTTATTTAAGTAGCAAGGAAAGGCATGTCAACATCCGTGGCAAGTGTGTACGAGGCGAGGCGAAGCCGAGGCTTGTCACTTGCCGAGGATGTAACAGTCGATACATTCTGTGTTACTTATTACATTTTACACGCCGTCGTTGAAAAGTTCCTCAAAATTCCTCAAAAAAATGAAATGTTTGCTTTAGTTTGGACGGTCGTCACTCTGATATAAATTGTCTGTATATGCGTAACTAGGGTTACCCGATGCGACAAATTTAAACAAAAGATTGTTAACATCCTCGGCAAAATAATAAATCAACTTGATTTAAGGTGGAAACACAAAACACACCAAATGTCAAAAAGAAGGAATGTGTTATTTTCGCGATATTATCTTTTTCACTAATGCTAAATTACAACTAAATTCAATTTTACGTACTTTCAAGGTTACTGCATTAAGTGAGTTACGACTAATATTAAATTAGACACTGTGTGAACAGCCACCTCTATTTCTAGGTGATTCAACTTTTAAGTTATGACTACTACTAATGTTGCGGTTAAATTAAAGCTGAATAAATCCACCTTTACTCTTTTTATTTTTCTATGAATGTAAATGGCAGTATTTACATTCCGTCGTCAAGGAAAAATAATACACGAATGTTAGGTGCCATTTTCATGTTTTGTATCTAAGCATGTAAGAATCATTTACGTTGCCGGCAGCTGGAAAAAGTAATTTTTAGTTTTAGCATTAGCCTTGTCCGACTTGATTTTAGTTTTAAAATAATTAAACAATAGTTGTTTATTAAATGAAACATAAAAAATACTGAATTCTTCAGAAACTAATTTAAAACATTATTCAAATTAAATTAATAAAAAAATATGTTTATATTCTTAATACAAAATGATTTTTATTGTTTAAGATGTCGTCGTTGTTATAAATAAATAAATTATTATAAACAATTTCCATTATAAATAAAAATATGTAATGAAATTAAGAATCGTAACTATAATAATTATACATTCCCTAAACAATTTTTATATACAATAAACGGTATTTGAATACAATTATTTACAAATAATATTTCCATTAACACTAACATCAATAAGGTGTTTATCATCAAATAATTCATATATACCAGAATCACATTTTTTTCCTCTATAAATCGATACCTCCCTCAAAATAATCTGCAAACATGTTTTGTACACAAATTAAAACAACAAACATAGATTTACGTTAATTAGTTTCCGAGTTACGACAAACATTACAAATTGAAAGTGCAATTTCCCTTTTCGTCAGCTTTAAATCATAGATCCCCACGACGTTCTCAGCTGCTCACCTAAAAACCCTTCGTGTTTAAAGCTTTGCCAAGGACTCGTTTGTGAACCCTTTAGAAATTTTTTACAGTAAAACTTTAACTTCAGAATTTCAAAGTCGCCCTTTATTTGTCTCCCAACTTTTTAAAACAAAGCAGAGGTGAATTAAAACGTGGTTAGTTCGAATATGTCGTATGGCAACTTTTGAAATTCGTAAAAAAAGTACCCGATTTTGTATTAAAGAAACAAGTATAACTCTATACGTCAATACAAAAAAGGAATTTAATTTATTCATGAACTAAAAAAATACTATACTTTTGCAAGAAACTTTTTCGATTTTTTTAAATGAAATCTTATGTCAATTAGCAATTTCAGTTGGTGGAATAGGCTCATTTCCCCAGTACTAAAACCAGTTATTCAGTTCAATTCCTTGGTTATTCAACCAGAAATAGAAAAAGATAATAATTAAATGACCACTGTGCAAAAGTTTAGAAAGAGTAAGATGAAATCGTTGGCTGAAATGTGACTGGCGTTGATACGCTGATGACACCTCAACATGGTTTTTATTGAATGAAAACGTAAATTACAACGTTTACAAAGTATTTAATACAGAAGACTACGTTTATTTATTAATTACCTATAGTTCTAAAATTGACAATTAATTTATTACCTGATTTTAACTCTTAATACACATAACATGATTCTTAATTATTATAAAATATCAAATAAAATAAAAATAATTTATATTTGCTTAGAGATTATCAAAAGAATCGCAACAAAACATTTTTAGAGATAACCATGGTTTTGTAAATTGGTTCTATCAAATTAACACTCTATCCCATATATATAAGTACTGCTGTAATACCTCAAAATTTAGTTTCATATTAATAACGCCAAAGTTACTAAAATTTTCATTGGATTACAAATTGTTTTTCCATAATTTTATCAAAACTCGACATTGTCTAATTTTCATTTATCATTTAGTCGTACTTTAAACATATTAAATCAGTCAATATTTCTTTTTAGAACTTGCTGTAGCCACAGGATATAAGCTTTGTTTGGAAATGTCAAGATGACTAAAGTTGAAAAAAATGGAACGACTACACTACAAAGGTCTCTATATTGAACCATATCGTTTTATGACTGCCTGATAGAAAATAATTTGATTTTGACTATAAGTTGTTTAGAAATATATTATTAGATTCATTATTTAATTTTGGACAATATTCCGTCAACCGTCCATAATTTAAAAAACTACCAGTTAAATACTGCAATTTTAGGTTTCGTCATTGCCACAGCTTCTTTAATAATCACATAACATACTTATTATATGGACTTATTATATATTATTATTATTAGATAAGTAGTTGTGTACAATGGATTAATAGTTATTTATTATACAAGCGGATAAAAAGCGCTGCGCCGCGCGCGCGTTTAAACATATCGCTCGTTAAACGTTCATTGTATCCGCGAGTGTATTACAACGTTTTATTCAATTTTGCCATACATAAACTGACGTTTAGCGGAGTAAGTGCAATTTTGAAGAGAAAATTTGACAAGATGACAACTTCAGTGCCGCAACCTTGACAACGACGAAAACAATTTTAAACATATAAAACGTCACTTTATACTGCAAAATTGAATAAGTAACTATTAATCCTCTGCCTACATAAACAAAATACACAATGACTTTATAGGTTCGATTTGACGTCAATAAACGTCAGTTTATATGGCAAAATTGAATAAAATAAATTGTCAGTAAGGCTATATATGAACTAAATTTTAATATGTAATTAATAATTTCCTTGTGTACATTCTGAACATATTTAATAAAATTATACTCTAACTGTAAATCTTGCCATAAAATAAATACAAGTCGGGGAAGTCCGTTTCCTACAAATCAATTATTGTTCCTGGAATTCCAGAGACTCTATACCGTTCGGGAATGACGAAACCCTTCTAGAACGACCAGAAGTTAGCGGCATGAGATGGCAAGATAAAATCAGATGCAGCCGAACGGAGTGGCAGTAATAAACTGCGGAACGCGACAAATACTTGACCTGAGCGGCCGTGCGCGGAATATGAATAAACAATATTGTGATATAAATTTGGTATTGAGTGTTAGTTCTTTATGAAAAAATTAGTTAAGACACTTCGCCAAGTGTAAGTTATTTTTAATCCGTAAAACGTTACAATACCTATAGATTTGTATGGTTTTATATAAGTTATGGTAATGTACATAGTCATCTTAATGATATTTCCTCTTGTAAACATTTAAAAAAATAAATATGTTGGGTTGAGAACAACAGTATAGATCCAAGTGAGTACAGGTGTCTGGCAGGTAAGCGCAGGCAATAGGCACCATTATCTTATACACTTTGTGCGGAACACTGGCCTATTTTTAATGCCCAGGGCAAGGAGAGCTAACATAGTAACGTTTTCAACAAATCGACATCTACATCGGATTGCTTTAGAGATAGTGCTGTTTTAACTCCCCTGCGAAGTATTACAGCACACTTGATACCCTTTTCAATAGACCATTTATAACTCAAAACTGAAAATCTGTCCGAAAAATGTTTTTCTAGGCGAAACGTAAGTACCTAACTTTAAAAACGTCCGTAGTGATCTTACAACACACTTTAAAGACTATCCTCGAAACGCGGAACATTAGATGGTAAAGATATGTGTCCCTCGGCACAATTAAGGCCAGAATCTTCCAGAATTTTTAAAAACCTCGACCTACAATACATTACCCGCTCGATTCTCTTTTATCGCCCACTGGAACAATCGGCGATTGAAAACGTCGACTTCGACGCCTGCAGCTTATCGCATCATTATGACAACTGACTGGAAATTGTTTATGGACCTTTTTGACGTTCGATCAGTCCGGGGACGGCGTTAACTCCCGACGTGACGGAAGGCATGGGGCGTAAATTTAATCATCGAGCGTCCGTATATTACATAGGGAAGTATCGGATAAGTTTTTAGGTTTGTTCGGCGCTCCGGATTACCAACTTTACATTGCCACATTATACTAATAAGCCGAACGAACGGGTGAATTGCAAACATTCATCCATTATTCATTGTAAGGCTGACGTTAATTTGAATGATAACGGAATTAAGTGGATCAAGAAGTGGGGGTTCACTGAAAGCGATAGGAAGTGTTTCATTCTCGTAGTGAAGGAAAAATTGCATGTTCTTGGAGATTTCGGGTAGTTTAACAATATGAATGTGTGATAAATACGGAATGGATGGGTACCGTCTAAATAGTAATCAGCTACTATTTTTGCACCCAGCCTAATTTGCAAATCAATGGAGTAGTAAATGAAATTCGAACTAAATTCACAGTTAGATAGGTTTAGTTATGCTGAGTAGAATAGGTGTATACCTCTAGAGAAACAATAAGAAATATACAATCGATTGGTTGTATATTAAGATTAAACACATGGAAATCTATCTGAAAATTTAACGTTCCGTCGATATATCACATTTAGAATTCTGATTCTCTCGGCATTCCTAAAGTATTTTTCGTATTGGTATAGTATTTTGGAACTTTGGCCACCATTTTGTGGCCTTTCTTTAGAAATTCTATTACTTTATACTCTCGGATTATGCGTGAAATATCACTTATACAGGTTATTTTAAGCGCAGTTTTTTAAAAGTACATATTTAGGAAAATATAACCACTTCGTGACAAGTATCTAACAAACCTATTATTTGCCGATGATCAAGTTGTTATAACTTGTGATGAAGAAGACTCAGATTTCATGTTTCGAAAACTGGAAGAAGAGTAGGTATCAAAAGTGGGGACTAAGACTAAATATTAGAAAAACTCAATATATGAAAGTAAATGAACAACAACTAGAAGATCCGAATTTATACTTAAATAAAAGCATAAAAAGATGCAAGGAATTCAAATATTTGGGAACTGTTTTATCAGACGCAGGAACAACAAACAAGGCGGCTCAATACAGATAGTCGAGTCAAATTAGCATTTCACTGGCAACTTTTTCCGTAGAGATCCGATTGAGATGCGGTTTTTTGCAAAATGTTCAGGAGGACGTCTATAACAAAAGGTACATCTAACCTCTTTACGCTCGACCTTTTTTAATTGTTTATTTAACAAATGACCCAATTTTGTTACAGTATTGATGAACATATGGTATATATCACAAACGGTTCAACGAAAATATCTCGGAATTGTTTTCTCGGGCGTTTTAAAGATCCCTCTTTATCACTTGACTGTCAAATATATTAATTATTACTAAATTGTTGTTACTTGGGTAATTAACAAATTAATAACTCAACGCCCGAAATCGCTAGAGAACCGATTTTTTTTCCGATACTATATCGTGCTTCTAAAGGCGAACCATCGGCACAAGATTGTTGCAAATATAATTGTTTATTGTTCGATTGTTGCAACCTCGCTAATTAACAAATTAATAACTCTACTCCCGGAACCGTTAGAAAACCAGATTTTTTTTTCAATATCTCTAAGATCACGAGGGGAACCATCGGCACAAGTTTATTGCCTGTAATTGTTTATTGTTTAATTGTTGCAACCTGACTAATTAACAAATTAATAACTCTTATCTGATAAATGTCAGAACACTGGTGTTTTTTTCTGTAATGGAATGGGGGTTA
The DNA here is from genome assembly GCA_946251905.1 of Cryptocephalus moraei. NCBI lineage: Eukaryota > Metazoa > Arthropoda > Insecta > Coleoptera > Chrysomelidae > Cryptocephalus > Cryptocephalus moraei. Next base: position 19,306,891 of record OX276452.1, read on the forward strand.
TTCAGAATTCGTAGGTAAGGGCTTCAAATTATCCTTGTATTGCAACTGTGTAGGTAATAGAAGGTTAAATTCGAGAAAAAACGCGGCAGTACTGTTTCATATTTACCGACCGACGAGAGAGATAACCGCAATGTTGTGAGAGTCACAAAACACATACAATCCTATTTGCAAAAACCTTGTTTCGCCTCAAAAACCCTGAGTTATTGGCAAAAATTCTGATTCTCTAATGATTTTGGCCGTAGAGTTATTCATTTGTTAATTAGCAATAAATATATTATAATTATATTATATAGCAATAAACAATTATATATTTATCTTAATTAATTAATAATTATAATTTATCTTCTGCCGATGGTTCGCCTTAAGAAACGAGAGATAGTAGCGGAAAAAATTCGGTTCTCTAGCGATTTCGAGCGATGACTTATTAATTTGTTAATTGCCCAAGTTACAACAGTTTAGCAATAAATAATAAATTTAACACTCAAGTGATAAAGAGGGATCTTTAAAAGGCCCGAGAAAACAATTCCGAGATATTTTCGTTGAACCGTTTGTGATATATACCATATGTTCATCAATACTGTAACAAAATTGGGTCATTTGTTAAATAAACAATTAAAAAAGGTCGAGCGTAAAGAGGTTAGATGTACCTTTTGTTATAGACGTCTTCCTGAACATTTTGCAAAAAACCGCATCTCAATCGGATCTCTACGGAAAAAGTTGCCAGTTTTCACTTTTTCCATGCTAAACTGACTCGACTAAGAGTACAGCAAGGTAACAAGGCCACCCGTATAATGAACTCACTACTATGGTCAACATGACTTAAATTAAAAACAAAAAGAGCCATGTACAGATCCATAGTAAAGCCGATACTAACATATGGCTCAGAGTGCTGGGCAATGACTGAGGCCGATAAAAAGAAAATATAAACGGCTGAAATGGACTTTTTAAGAAGATCGGCTAGAATATCAAGGCTACAACATGTCACGAATGCAGAAATCAGGATCCGAACAAGAGGAATATTCACAACTACAGACATGATAGAGACAAAGCAGTTACTATGGTATGGCCACGTAATGAGGGTGGAGGAAGAAAGGTGGCCAAAAATTGCCCTGAATTACAGTCCCAAATGTAGGAGACGAAAAGGAAGACCACGTAAAACTTGAATTTCTGGTGTAACACAAATTATGGAAGATAGAGCAATAAACGAAGAGGACTAGAGGAATAGAGAGGTTTGGAGATCAAAATACGGGAAACGGCAAAGGCTGTAGGATCTCCGCCTATATATATATATATATATATATATATATATATATATATATATATATATATATGTATATATATATATAATATATATTATATATATATAATATATATATATATTATACCAACAATTTTATACAAGTTTATTTTCATCCGTGACTTACGTAGGTATTACTCATTTATTTAATCGCGTCTACAGAACAGAAAATTGAAAAAATAGTAAAAATTGTTAAATTTATTTCTAATATAAAACAACCAACATGTTGTCACGCCCAAGGGAGTGAAGTCTCCCTGGGCCAGCGGATAGCTCGGGGTGGAGGACAGAGGAAAATTGGAACAAAGTAAATTAAGTTTCTGTATAAGACAAAACAAACAGGGAACGATACATACCGGTGATACTTAAAAACGTAAACCAGGGATGAAAATGGTTATAAGACGAAAGTCAAATGATTGAAAATTTAAAGAAACGATTACGTTAATCTTATTTTGGGACTAGGGCGAACAGGCAGTCTTGTCTCGTAGACAACCAGCAGCGCAACATTATGAACTTGACCCGTGTCTCAGACGGTCTATCTATTCACTGCGTTATATTTTAAACTTAGATTCGGTTCATGTGTATGTAGTTATCATTAAATTTTCGTGGCCGCTGAATCTAAAGTAATGATTTCGCTGTACGTGTGATCATGTTATTCAATCATACTTTTTACATTCAGATAGCTTGTAATTGAGATAATTAGATCGACATATCATGTCTCAAGGCACGCGTCTTAGTTTGTAATTTGTTAATTATTTTACCATATCTGTAATCAGTAATTAAGTCAGTAGTAATTAAGACGAGAATGCTGCGATCAAGCATGTAACAAGATATCTGTCATGAAAATGTTTATTTATTCTTTATGTTCACTGATTTCTTTCACAAATTTTTCAATTATTTTCCTAAATTCATATGATTCGAAAATTAAATCATCATTGGCTATCCTTTTTTTTTGAAAAATTCTTATTCAGCATTTAACATAATTGTGAAGTCGAGTTCTGATATAAGTTTTTCCATAATAAATATATGATATTTACAATTTAAAATTACGACAAAATGTAAATAAACAGCACACCAGATTTTAATTTTATTAAGATACTGACGCCTACAATTTATTAAATGACCAGGATGTCCTTCAGACCATTGTGATTAAGGGGCACCATTAGTTGTAAAAGCTGAGCCAACAAAAAATATTTTTGTTGAAATTTCTATCTTCTCGATTTTTTCCTAATGTGAGATTGTAACGCACTTTGGTCGGTAGGGCAGAGTCGCTGGCGGCACAACGACTCTGGCGGGAAAGTTACGTCACTTATTTGAATTGGCGCAGGATTGCGGAGTTCGGGAATTCGGCAAACGGTTTAAAGTCGGTTTACCTCGGGCGCCAGATTTTTAAGGGTTAACTCCCTATAGCCACGGGTGAGTTTAAACTCAGGAGAATGCCAGGGGGTCCGTGAAAATAAAACACACAGTACGGGGAAAATACGGTTAATCTATATTACTTCTATTTAAGTCATTTACAGAAAAGGATGTAAAGTAAGCAAGAATTCGGATATTGGAGCATTAGTAACAAGCGGAAGATCGTTATTACAATATATACAATAGTTAGGGCCGTTTCGGCAGCGGAGACAACGATTTGCCGGTTACTAAACGTTCGGAAGTTTTGGCAACTGTGCGAAATCCGGGAAGTCGGATTTTCGCAGAGAAACCGGCAACGTTGCGCTCCACGGTCGGACGGGACCGTGCGGCGAACAGGTGGTACGATAAAAACGGTTTATTTATTATTTGGTATTACGGAAAATACAAAATCGAATAAATGAAGTGAAATATGAATAACTACTTTACAAACGGAAAGGAAATACGTACTGAGGGAATACGAGAATTAAACGTTTCTATTTACAATACTAATAATCTATTTACAAATCGGAAAAATGTAGTTACTAAGAGATAATAGATAATTAAGCGTGCAGAGTCGGTAGAAGTGGTTAGATGCAAGCGGAAGGGAGAGTAAGCGAAGGTGAGAGCGGAGCAAACAAGCGAGGGTGAAGTGCAGGGCCCTGTAGGGCGGGCTCTAGGGCGGAAGCGGAAAACTAGCGCGCGGCTCGTAGTTAGAAGTAGGCCTGGCGGAATGGCGGTTAATTATCGTAATAAAGTCGTCCTGGGAATACTTCACCGAGAACGTTTTACTACGAACTACTTTTATGCGAGAGAAAGAAAAGCCTAAGCCAAAAGAGACAATAGAAGCGGATTTTGAGTACTCACACTGGTAGATGGAATCGTCGGCGGAGACACTCGGAGACTCTCTTCGCGAGAGACGATCACACGACACTGCGGAGACTCCTCTCGTGTAACTCGCGAAAGACGGGCGGTTGGGCGGCGGAAAATTCTTTCGTATCGCGACGGAACGGGCACTAGGTTCGGCGGAGAAACTTTGGCTATTCGTGAACAACGGAAGGCTAGCACTGCTGAGATACTCGAGGATTACTCACACGAGCGGTCTCTACCAGATGCATTTGTTCAGATTTAAAACGCTCGTATAAACAGGGAGGGGTAGTTTGCTGCTTGCAATTACGGAGACAACTGTCGGCCTTTCATTTAAACTCGGCCTTGGAAATTTGCAGATGTCACGACGGAGAGAAGATGATTATTAATTTGAATTTGCGGGTTTTCCGAAATCGGTAACAGAGGGAGACAAGGGTTCTAGCCACGGGAAAAATATACTTCATTACAAGATCAAAATCAGACCATCAGCTCGATTCATTTTCCTGTAAAAATCTGACTTTGTACTGTAATTTTTTTACATCGTTGCAAACGTGACTTTCGTGGCAATATCCTCGCTCCGATTTTTTAGAGACAGCTTAGGCTGTTCACGTATTGATCACGTTGCAAATGTATCTCAGCTTCATTAAATTTTTTTTTTTTTTTTTTCGTTTATTATGTTCACTACCTGTGGCGAGAAATTTATTGGTATGGTAGTCCTGTCTGATTAGTTTAACTTAAAACTTTTTAGTATTTCGGGGCTGCAGTCTGGGGGCGATGAAAGAAAACTCTTTTTTCTTTGATATAGCTCGTGAAATGTTTGGATTATATTATATAAATGTTATATAATATATATATATATATATATATATATATATATATAATATTTATATTGCTTTGAGCAGTTATCTCATGTATTTTCACTTATCACTTATGAAACGTATGTCTTCAAATGGGACTTATAAGTTTCATAGAAGTTTTTGCCATCCTCTGCATAGTGATAATCACGTTTGTTTTGTAGATATTTCTTAGATTTTATACAATTTATACATATAGGTTGATTAGATGTACTAACTTTGCTTTTATGGTTTTGAGTACATTTCAGGCGAGTTTGATCTTTTTCACATTTTTTGTAATTATAGCCACAACCACCACACCTTAACACCTAACAACATCGAAATCAACATTTTGAAACTCTGATAGCCATCAAATACTGATTTGAATTTCATATTTTAGGTATAAACTGTGAGACATACTTTAGATATGAGTAATACGTTACTTTTCTAGTGTAAAAGTATACACTACTGTCAAAACTGCCAACAGTGCCAACATCATCTAAATTAAATTCATAGGTGGCGCAATTAAACAATTTTGCAGCTTGTTGTATTACTTGTTGCCTCCAGAAGCAATTAGTAAATAGTTTATTGGTATTATGGGTTGTACATTTTTCGTTATAAATGTTCTAAGCGAGGTGCTGTTCTTTCTTAATTCATTGTTGTGTGTGTTGGTAATTTTGATAATATTGTGAACAGTCGTTGTACTCACCATCTATATCATTGTTAACAATGCGAGGACGATTTCTGCTAGAAGTGCTGACTAACTCTTGGATATAACAGAATTCTTGTTAAAATCTTCTTCCTCCATATTGTTTACTTTTAGCCTTTTGTTCGTTGCGTCATATTGTTTATTTTAAATGCTTTCAAATTGTGCTTGAATAAAAACTTGCCTCTTTGTCAGTATTGCTTTATCATAATCATCAACAGTGTTCAAAGGATATAACAATTTGTAGGTTAGATAACCATGTGATGGACAGACTATGTAGCCTTTACACATATGAGCCTTTATCTGACTTCACTTTTACATTAAAATCCAATCTGCACCATCCAGCATCGCACAATAAAAATATCACAATTACACACTCCGTTTTATGACAGTTTAATTTAGAAGGATCACCATGGCATCATTTTAATTGTCATAGAATTTTTCGTATGTTAACTATCTTGTTTTTCGTTAAATAAAATTACGCGATTTACGTAATTTTCCAGCTCTCCGCTAAAACAGGTCTTTTCTACATAGCGCTTACTTTTATATACTATATAATTTCATGAGAAACAAAAAGTTGTATTTATTATATAAATATCATATTATTTTTTATTTTGATTCGACGCTTTCTAAGCTATTACCATTTTTCTTTAAATATCTCGATTTCGCCACACTAATTGTAATGGAAAGTGTAGCAGAGATTTTATGTCAAAAACAGAAAGATCTCATTTCACATGAATTTTTAGGATCTATTTAAAAAACACAGCTTTCTACACGACACTTTGTGAAGATTTTTGGAACTTTAGTTCCTTTTGCCAGGGATTGGGGAGCGAGGGTGGTCGCGCCGCAAAAAATCTGACCGTTAAATGGAATGCGTTACCGGAAAGCGTTACCTCGGCAGCGTTCGTAGCGGCTCGGAGGCGTTCGTAGTGGCTCGGTGGGGGGGATGAGAGTGGAGGGGTGAGGGAGAGAGTGGGGGGTGAGGGAGAGAGTGGGGGGTGAGGGAGAGAGTGGGAGAGAGGGAGAGAGTGGGAGAGAGGGAGAGAGTGGGAGAGAGAGAGAGTGGGGAGGAGAGAGAGAGAGAGAGAGAGAGAGAGAGAGAGAGAGTGGGAGAGAGAGACCACGCGCTTGACGCACCGAGGAACGATATTCCATTGCCTTACTTATAGAACCAATGCTGTGTATTATATGCAATGCCCGTCTTACTGTCGCTGTTTCACGTTACATTACAAAGTTTTATTAAGAAATAATTTAAAAAAAATTGGTTATTAATTAAAAGGAACTAAAGTTCCTAACGCGTGTCCCGCGACACGTTTTTTTTATTATTAGATCTCGCCTACACTGGCGTTATGCTCGTTGCATGGTCTTTTCAGATGTCTTTCTAATTTGACACATTCGCCAAATTCCTCTGTTTAACTCCAAGTAACTAATACCATTGCATGGGCGTCACATCACCAACAAGAATCTTGTTAATTCACTGAGAAATATGCACATGTTCGTGGAAAATTTTATTGACACAATTCTCAGAATGATGCTCATTACTTGGTAACCAATCATCAGTTGCAACGCTCATTTAACGATGCACAAATAACGTTCGAAATTAAAATAGCTAAAATACCTGAATAAGGCGTAAAATCCATTTTTTCTTGAGAGCAGTAGGTGCACAAGTCCAGAATTATGTATGAAGATGAAAGGCGTAATTATTCAGAAATGAATTAATGATGTGAAATAGAATAAATACGCAGAAATTAACTTTTAATGAGCAAATGTGCTTCAGTGAAGGTAAATAATTCATCAGACGTTCGTTGATCATTAATTATTTCTTTAGGTATTCTAATTTACTTTTAGCTTGCCTATGCCTATAAAATATCCATTAGGAAGTATGCAAATTTCGCACTGAGTACCACGGTGTACGATGAAATGGAAAAACGTCCGTTTATATTCAAAGGAAAAAGGATTATGAAGTCGATAAAGCAACGAAATTTCATATAAAATGCATCACAGGCGGTAACAAGAGTATCTTTGACTTCAAACAGATATAATGGTATTTTCCCGAAAATTGGAAAGGTAAATCGCCTTTGTAGCAGCGTATTCTTACCTATTTTCGAAGCTTTCCGTCCACATTTCAGGATTGGTTTCATACAAAAGCGGAAATAATTACATAAAGGGAGCTGAACCGAGTAACGTATAATACGTTTACGAATACAAATCTAACATAATACATCGCCCCCATATTCGTAAGGTTTACGTAGGAAATTAAATAGATCCGACGCGCAGGCGGAGTTCGGATTTATTTTTTGTAAACATTACCCGAAGTTAACTCGTCCCGTCGAAGAGCAGAGCTCAGAATTAATTCCCTAATTGCATTTTGATTGGAGGTTTTTCTCTCCGGCCATTTTGTACACCAACAATCCGATCCCTTCCCGGGTAATTAGTTCCACTAACGAACCATGGAGTCTTTGAAAACACGACTAGGATCACTTCATTAAAACTTGGGCCGAATCTAACGTTGAAGGGACCAAGTTAAATATTTGGCTTGGCTGGCTTTATACCTTCAGACGCTCCTCCTTCGAAGTCAGAAAAAAGTTTATCGATATTGACTTTACATAATGAATTGTACTGCCGAGAGATATATTTATCGAGTGACTTTTTCTTGCAGGACCAACACTCGAAACCCGCTAATGAAACTGCGACTTCAGCGGAAACGGGACCCCCTGACTCGCACGAGGCGATGAACAATCGGGAGATCCCCTCGAAGTTCCGCGGCAAACGTAGTTACGAATTTTTAATGGGATTGATCAATAACAACTCGAGGTATGAGGTCACCAAAGTCGATCCCTCGAAGGCAGTCACAGAAAAACCAGAGGTAAGTCGTGTTTAAATCGAATTTGAAGAGATTCATTAATTAACGTACAGACTGATTGAATTACACTGTGGTTGAAGCTCCCCCTATCTCTCTCTCACTCTATTTTCCGTGTATAAGCAATGGATACAGTAGGTGGCACACTTTATATTAAAATAAAACAGAATAAAGTTCTCAATCTCTTCATACCGGGTGATTTTTAATGATAGTGGTAGGATAGTTGAACGATTTTTAGGCACTGGCAGCGTTAAAAAGGGTAAATCTACTGGACGTCCAACTGTCGCCACGCCGGGTGTTGTGCAAAATGTAGATCAAATTATACAACAAAATCCAAATGCCTCCATACGCCGTGTATCCCAACAAACAGGTTTCCATCAACGATTACCTTATTCTACACTTTATACATTTCTTACATTTCAGGACATTCCTATTCATCCTCTCGTGCAATCTTTAAAAAACATTTGCACCTACGACCACATAAATTTACAGTCGTCCAACAACTCCGCCCTCCTGATTTTCCCCAAAGAATCCACCTTTGTCACTGGTATAAAAATAACCTACGCAACAACCTTGACCAGCAGGGTATGACTTTCTTTTCTGATGAGGCATGGTTTCATCTCTCTGGATTTATTAATCCACGGAATTACAGAACTTGGTCAGCACATAACCCCCACAATATTATCCAAGTCCCATTACATCCACTCAAAATTGGTGTCTGGGTGGCAATGTCACGAACACAAATTATCGGGCCAATATTTTTTCCTGAAACGATTAACGCTGAAAGATATCAAAGGCTTTTGTTGGAGCCATATATAAATGGGTTGGATGACAGAGAGTTAACAAAAGGTTATATTCAGCAGGACAATGCAACTGCACACACAGCACGAGCTACAACTTCGTTCTTAGAGGAATTCTTTCAAGACCGTTTAGTTAGCACTGGTTTGTGGCCTAGTAGATCTCCAGACTTGACTCCCCTGGACTATTTCTTGTTCCCTCATTTAAAAAATGTTGTATTTCGAAACCATTTGGGCAATTTGCAAGAATTGCAGCGCGCAATTGAAGTGGCTATGGCAAATATTGAAACTAAAATTTTAGTTAATCTTTTTAATAATTTATCGCGTAGAGTTCAATGTTGCTTACAACAAGAAGGTCAACATTTTCTGCATTTACTGTAGAATAATCCAACTTCTTTTTTATCTCTTTACAACTGTACATAACCTAAACTAAAAATGAATCAAAAGTAAACAAGTTGACAAATGACCACGCTAACCAACTACGCAGGGTGCCAACCCACCCAATCATTAAAAATCACCCGATACAATTGACCACTAACACCATAGGCTATTGACTATGTCATTTAATAAGGAACTAACGCCTTCAAGGTACATATTTTTTTGTTTCATACGGTCAATTGACCTCTAAAGAAATAAAATCCAAAAGTGCTACTAAATTTAGCACTGCGTTTTTGAGAACGGGGTAAGTTAGGCCACTTTTCGGTTTTTGGGCTATAGCGCAAATAGTACTATGCATTTTTCGAAGATAGATGTCTTAGTATTTTTTGTAGAGAATTAAATATCCTATCAAAATGGTATTTTTTGAAGTCAACAATATTTTTGTTTTAAGAAAACAAATTCAAAAAACAAAATTAAAAAAAATTGAAAAATTTCAAGAATTTTATTTTTATTTTTGACTATAACTTTTTTCTGGGTGAATTTAGGATAGGCATTGCGTCATAACAAAGAAAGCTTATGAAATTCTCTTTCAAATGGTGCCTTATAAGAATTTATATGTTTCAAATTGAATCAGATATAAACGTTTGAATTTAGCAATTTTTTTCTCTATTTTTTACTTTTTTTTTTAAAAAGCGTATTATTTCATATTTTTACCTGAAAAAAATGATTTTTGTTTTTTCATCCATTTAATCTCATTTCATTTATTTGTTCAAAAAATGTCATTTTGATGGGAAATTTAATTCTCTACAAAAAAATCTTACGGCATATATCTTCGAAAAATGTATAGTTTTTGCTCTACAACCGAAAAGCCGAAAAGTGGCCAAACTTACCCCGTTCTCAAAAACGCATTATTAAATTTAGTAGCACTTTTGGATTTTATCTCTTTAGGACCGTATGAAACAATAAAATACCTTGAACGCGTTAGTTCCTTTTACCCTTGTTTTCTTCACATAATGAATAGCCTACCATGGTTCCTCCTCTTCTACCACATACACACTCTTAACATGTTTGCAACTATTCATAGTGGTACCGTTACTTGATGACTGAAACCTCATAAAAACAAGGATAGCTTTAAAACCTATTTACTCTCCCGTTTCACTCAAAGTTTTGCCAACAAGTTAAACCTTGTTGGCAACAAGTTGGCAACAGCATGGGCAACAAGTTGGCAACAGCATGGCCAACTTTGAGAGATACGATGACCTTCTACAACTCCCGTTACTGCCGTTTTTCCATTCCTTCCTTTAATTGTGATTCATTAGGGATGTCGTTTTTGAATTTTACTTCGAGTGTGAAAGAGAATGAATAAGTCCTTATACAATACATACACTGAAATGAATGTACAATACAGCCCTTTTACTGGAAATGCTGTTTTGGATCCACATAGTTGTGTTATAGGAAAAAGTTGTTTGTCGAAACACGTTTATTTCACGTGTCACTTGTTATGACGTTTGTAACGTTCGTTATTTTATTACTTTATTTTCTATCGTAAAGCTGGCTAGCAAATGAATATCTCTGTGTAGGGTCGAAAGAAATTTAATTTTGATTATAGAGGTTTAATTAGGTATGTCCAATAAGTAAAAAGCACAAAAATATCGACCAGATACAAAAACCAACGTTAATCCAACAAATCAGTTATATCGTCCTGTACTTAAATTCTATTCAACAAATCCTAAAAAGAATGCAAAGATATCCGGAAGTTACAGATTTACCTAACTAAATTGTTCAGATTATCAATAACTAAATGACACGGTTTAATACTAATTTAATGGGACGATCGATCGATTTAAACGTTTCAAAAAAGGCATATTTTGTTCAATAGATACCTGTTCACTTTGCGCTTATCACAACACTGGTGGTCAGAGGCTGGGGCCTCCGGATTCACGCTTAACGAAGCGTACCAATTGTACGTAACAGCGTAACACTGTTATTTCGGATCGACACCCGAATTCACCACACGGATTTACAATGGACTACTTTAAGACATGGGTCCCTCAAATTTTGGGGTTCTCCAGCCAAAAGTTTGTCAAAAAAATCACGTATGAACGTTTTCAAAGATCCGGACCGACTCCAAACTGATTTGAATTTCTAAACTGATTAAGTAATACCCAAAACCTAGATAACTGGGCCACAGTGGCCCAGCTTCCGAACCCTCTCGGGTCCCCGAGACTTGTTCCTCTGTCAAACTTATGTACTCTCGCACTGTCACCCTCCCTTGACCGGAAGTGACGTGATCGCCAATAGCTGAACTTGAATTCTCCCTCTTTTTAGACTTTAGACTTATCCGGGCTTCCTGAACACCCCAATTTGCAACTATGAATCTCCTACCATACGATGACGTCAGTTACGTACGCATTGCTTCTTCTTCCTCTTAATATTTCCAAAACCGGATGTAGGTAATAAAACGTCTTCGTGCCAAAGTGAGACAGATTTCCCCTTTTTTGCAATTTATGTACGGATGGATATTGACTAAACTATCCGGAGAATCGCGTTCAAATTTACACAACTTATGCTCAAATGGTACCACATCAATCTCTCAAAATCTCAGACTTCCTATTGTAGTTTTCGTCAGAGTGCGATGGCGACACTGTGTCGCTAGTATTCAGATAAAAGTTAGCACACGCACTCGTAAGCAAACAAACATTCGGCTCATCGCAAGCACAATTTCGGATCGGGTTTTTGACCAAGCTAATTGGGATAGAGAGTATAACGCAGCGTTGCGTTAACGTTCGGACTTAGTTAAAATAACAACCGAGGATTCAATTCGTTGGGTAATTTGTGATAAGAAAAATCGTAACGTAACACGTTCTTATATTTTAATTGCGGCGGTAGATGGCCCAATAGTGTGCCACATTAACTATTTCGTACCGTTGATCAAACAGATGGCGCTGTTCGCAATTTTTGGAAATCTACCACTAACGTATTATCTGAAAGGAAAAAATATGTTTCTTCCAAGTATGTTTTTTCCGTTGTAATTTCCTAGCGGCTTTTTCGAGTTTGATGTACTTCATCGGCTCGTTGGATTACTTATTTCACTGGACGTGTCTTATTGTAATGTACAAATCGCGTCCTATATGCTATTCCTACAGGGAACATGCGAATGACATAAGAATAATGAGTGCATTACAAGTCCGTGCAATGTCTCGAATGTCGTGGTCTAACTATGTCTGTAAATTCACCGGTTTTCACGAAAATGGTTATAATAGTTTTAGTTTCTTTATTAAGCTATCATTTAGGTTATTAATATTGGCAAATGTGTATTCTTCAAGTTTTAGTTTTTAAGCAGGTTGTATAATAAACATTTCACTGCCTATCTTTAATTGATGTCGTAGCTTCACCTAGCAATTTTACTACATTTGTATATATAATTTCTTCATTTTATTCGACTCATTACTAATACCCATAACTAATACCGAACAGTGAAGTAATTTTAACACAATCACAAAAGTAAACGACACAACAATTAGACCAATTACGACATACATACTGAAAAGAAACCGCAGATATCAAAAACAAAAAGAGTGCTTGAAACAACAGAGATGAAAATGCTTGCAACGATTTCTGGAACAGCTTTACGTGGTAGAAACCGAAGTGCTGATATAAAAAGGGAGTGAGAAATAGAAAATATCAACGAGTATGTGTTGCAATACGGTGTCTCAATATACGTGTATTAATTGTAAGATAGAAATCACTTAATGACAGACGAAAGTTCGAACGACCAAGAAAAAGATGTTACGATTACATTAACTATAATTAATGAAATTTACTATGAAATTTTGATACCTATGATAACTTTGAAATTAATATACTCGTACACGTTTTAATGTTTTTACATACTCTTGTTAATTCAGATTGTGTTCGTTTCGTAATATCTGATTAAAAGAACTAGTATTACAAAACAAACAAAAAAACTGTAGAATTGCACAAACTCATTGAAAAACCATAAAAGAAAACAGATTGAGAAAACAAGAAGAGATGATCCAGCAAACAATAGAGAAAAAGCGAAATATGGAAGTACTAAAACCATCAATTGGAAGAACCCAAATAATAGCAATAAGAAACATACAAGGATGAGAGTTAAAAGAGAAGGACGACATAACAGAAAAATTAAAAAATATTATAAAGTAATAAATAAATCTCATCATAAAGCGCCTGAATAAGTAAAGGATAAACTAAAGAAGAAAATAAAAAACGTAAATTCGGAGGAAATGCCAGACACAGAAGAACAAGAAAATATTGCCGCTTTGTCTGAAATCAAAAGCCACAATGCCGCTGGAAAGGACGATATAACCAAAAAATTAATAATGGATAGAGAAGCAGAAATCATTAAAATATTGAAGTGCTTAGAAACAGGAAATATTACATTGGAATAGAATAACATCTTAGTGTTATAACACTTTTAAGAAAAGCGACTCTTTGAAGTATAACTAAGGTTACAGATGACAGCGAGATAACAGCAAGAAAGAAGTGGCACTTTACTGGACACAACACCAGGCAAACAGACCTCTGGAACTCCTAAATATTGGACTGGAGACCACGGCTGGGAAAAATAGAAAGGCGAAGACCCCAGATGAGATGGATAGACGGCGCAAAGAGACACATTGGACAGGCCTGGAAGAGAGTAGCGCAAATCCGAGAAGTTTGGATGGCAAAAGAGGAGGCCTCTATCCAAACATGGATTGAAGAAAGCCAGAAGAAGAACGTCTGATTAATAAGCGAATACACTACATCCACATTCGGAACGCAATAAAACTTTTCATCCCCTTCGAGAAGGGCGGTGTTTCTCTCGTAACAAGTTTCAATTGTATTACTAGCAAATATTTAGATAATCTAGTTTTCTTCGAGTTTTTCTCGAGGAGAACGAGACAGAAACGTTCTTTTTTTTTATTTACCCCTACACAAAGGGTATCCTTTCGTGCCTTAATTTTTACCCGGCAAATAACTAACTCCACCTTTCTCTTTGATCTCTCGGCTCGAACGGTTTCGGTTTATTTACATCGACGAGAACTCCACGTACCACCGCAAGCATCGCAAACATCGAAAAACTTTAATTTCGGTTAATGATTTCGTCCCGGTTTAAATTTCCTATTATAGTCGGCGTAAGATTTCATTAATTCCATTAGGTTAACGGCAAGAACTCCCGGTAAAGTATAAATTATTTTTACTGTAAAGTGCGAAGCAAGAGTTTTCGCGGAGGAGCGATTTTTCTTTCACGCAGACTTTTCGAAGTTTAATGTAGATTCTACTAACAAACGTTGGAGTTAGAAGTTCTAATTTTAGCCATTAATTACGTATATTTGATTCGTTGAGGTTAAATTCTTGCTTTAATTACTGCTTCAGCTGCGAAATAATGATAGCAGAAGCTTGAAATTCTTCTTCTTCCAACTCATACGGACTTTCGTCTTTTAACTCAATAATTAAGTAGTCGTTAACAGTTAGTAGTTAATTAAATAATAGTTCAAAGTAAGTAGACAAATGAGTTGAGTTTTCCATTATTGACGTCGCACAGTTATTCATCGTTTAGGAGGTGTGCTTATAGTTCAGTCATCCAAGGATCAGAAAAGGCGTTTCTAGGGAAAAAAATGTAGAAACAAAACACCTTATATTTTCGGCACTTTTTTCAGTTTTTTTTAACTATAACTCTAAAACTATGCGTTTTTTGGTGATAACTGTGATACACTAAATTAAAGTAGACAAAATTTCCTATCACTGCGTGTAATAACTCTAAAGTCAGGAACAATCCATAACATCGTTAGATGGTGTTGAAAAAATGGCATTTCTTAGGTATGGCATTAGGAAAAAACATTGAGAGGCTGCTGAAAGATCGAAATAATGAAGTCGGACATGGTATTTTACTTTGTATAGGTTCAGTGTATGATTTGCCAGCTGCTGATGCTCAATACCATTTGTTATGCATGAAAGAGCTATACCTTCCCACAAGACAAACAAAAACACAAGGTAGACCTAGAAATGGTGTGGATGGAGAAATGCAATACATTCTTAATTACATTGAAAACAGTTCTGAAGAATTTCAGTTTACAACTGAAGAACTAATAAATAAGATTAAGGGCGATTGTCCTCACCCAAGTACAGTAAAACAGCGCCTTCTTGAGAAGTATGGCGATGATAGATATATGCATAACAGCCAATATGCCTTACATCGTGTGTATCAAGGCCACAGGTCATAAGATTGTTTCTGACTCTTGGCATCAAAATTGGTTGTCAGAGAAAGAAGAAAGGATGAGGATCGTTCAAACAGCAGCTGCTATTATTGTTGAAGATGCACGCTCTCAAGTGTACAATTTGACACAGTACCCTTCATCAGATACCTTTATAGATAATTTGAACGGCCTAATTCCAGAATCTCTCCAAGCCTTTACCGATGCTGTAGTAATGAGCAAAAAAAAAAGGAAATTTTGAAAAATGAAAGAAACAATCTCTTGCAATAGCCGACTCTTTGCTTACAACCATAAGGCCAAAGTCATATATTATATCTCCTTTGCAAGAGGGCGTTGCTACATTTTTGTACAAGAACTACGGATCACGAAGGTTAATCGATGTGCTGAGTTCATTGGGAGTTTGTTCATCATACACAGAAGCTGTACGTTTTGAAATGTCCTCTATGTTGGAACCACATATAACTCTTAGTAAACAAGCACTATCTCAATTTATTTACGATAACGCGGACATCAACATCGGAACTATTGATGGGCACAACACATTCCATTCGATGGGTGGTATCATTTGTATCACTCCAAAGTCGGCTGTTGTCACAAGTCCACACATCGACAGGTTAAAGGATATACCTTCAGCAGAAATTAGTGGACGTGCCGGAACTCTTCCATTAAATGTGTTTGAAAAACCAGGGCCAGACCTAGCTGCCATTGAAATCAACCCTCTAACTCCGAATTTCAGTCACAAAAGTTTAGTTAGTCCCTCTGCATCACACTTGCTGTAAAACGTTGTTTTAGGTGATAATTCTGCAGATGAGGACGACGAATGAATATGAACATTTTAAAAAAAAATGGTGTTTTTGCCTTTTCTTTCGTGTAAATAAAAATTCGTTCAAAATATGTTTCCTTTTTATAAAACCATTATTCCCCTTAAATTAAAATTAGTACGATTTTGTTTGGGCTAGAAGGTTCGTTGACCTATGGGCCTCACTCACGTTTGCCAATTCCTTAAATGTAACCAGGATATACCTAGTTTTAAGCTTTTTAGCGAAAAGTTAAGAAATGCCATTTTCTCAACACCATCTAACGAAGTTATCGATTGTTCCAGACTTAAGAGGTAATTATACGAATCTTGTCTACTTTAATTTGGTGCATCATAATTATCACCCAAAAACGCTTAGTTTTCGAGTTATAGTTAAAAAACTGAAAATAGTGCCGAAAATATGAGGTTTTTGCAATTTTCTGTGAGAAGCTCATGCCTGGCGAGGTGGCAAACCTCAGATTCGGATTCAGCAGCCCAAAGACATATATATAACCAGTGAAAAAAAAATTCTACATTTTTTCCTGTAAAAAGCCTTTGCTTATTGGACTATTAATACTCTCACTGTTTTCGGGAAACATGGATCCAGCATTTCACTTGTGTGTTTGTTCCTTGCATACCTGCGCTTCCTGGATAACTTAACAATAGTGTTACATTTTCACTACTATTAACAGATTTAAACGCTAAAGTCGGAAGTACAGTAGAAGTTGAAACTATGGTAGGATAACATAGACTGGGCGAGAGAAATAAAAGAGGAAACACTTCTTAAACTTTTTACACGGTAATAACAGTAATTGCTAAGCGATAAACATTTTTAAAAAAATGACTACGAAAAATGAGTATCGATAAATCCTGACGACAAAATTAAGAGCGCTGTCGATTTCATTTCTATTAATACTACTTCTCCACTACCTGAAAATACATTTGTATGTACCTGTGTATTGATAGAAAAATAACTATTATGTGTATTGAAAATTAAAACACGTAATGTTTAAATGTAATTCAAACATGACAAAGTTTTTTCTAAAAAAATAACTGAGATGTGTAGATTCCTCCAGTGGAAATCTGTAATGGAGACGTCAACATTTATATCCCATATGGTAATTCCTATAAAATTGCCATAGAAATTCGTTCTGCTAGAACATACAAATTAGTTTCAACTTATTGATTTTCAATGAATTTTCTTTCGAACAATTTACCTAGATACTGATTATAATTCTAATAGTAATTAAATGAGTTAACAATTTTATTGCAGAACATGGTAATTTATTACCAGTAATAAAATACAATTCTATAATATATTCCACTAATAGACGGAATCCAAACCACTCAAAAATAAAATTTATGAGGTTCTCTCACGTTAAGAATAATTACTCAAAACAATGGTACTCTCAAGCTTGAACAAGAAATATGTAAAAACCATGTTTATGAGTACAAAGGAAAATTTCAGATTTATTTCGAGCCGTGACAATATCGTGAACATCGAGGAAAACAATCTAAGGATCCACGCAGTATCTATTGCGGTCCCACGAACGAAACCCCAACATCGGGACCGTAATTTCAGGTGATATTTATTTAGACAGAGTCTCTTTTTCATAATTTCCATGAGGAACGTCTACCCAATTTTTTGTGATACTCTGAATGAAAGTCATAACCGTCAGCAGAAGATAAAGTATCTTAAATTATACATAAGTTGGGGGCCTCCGGGCCCGTTGATGCCCGGAACGACGTCGTATTCGTCTCCACTCTTTTTGTCTGCTTGATAAAACGGCACAGATTTAGGTATAGGCCTGGCGTTGAATAAATTCGCCATATTGTACTACAAATCAAGTTTTCGAAAGTAAATCTTAAGATACAAAAGATGGTTTGTTTGCAGACGCATTGTGAATATGTCGCGTACCAGCCATAAAACAAACGGGCAGACAATTGGTTTTGCGCTTCTGAAATATATCCGGCAAACATCGAAAATAAATTATAATTTAGGAACATTTTCGGATTGCGGATGGAACTCCACTCGCTTACACAACACACAAAAGCTCTTATTTGGAGAGAAGCATATTTTATTTTTTAAGTAGAAAACCAACTCACGAGCAGTGAAACATTTTGCTATTGTAATCTACCATCCGATGAAATATTCAAATAATATCATTTAAATGAATTATTAATGCTGACGAATGAATTGAAATACATACATAATTTAATCCATAACCATTATGGTGACGAGGCATGTAATAGATATAATAGGTATGAATTTATTTAGAGCATTGAGGTCCAATCAATAAATTATCTACCCGATAAAGTAAATTTGACATGTACCGGGTACAATTAAGGGGGTAAATTGTAGAGGGAAGTTTTTGAGGTATATCTACATTGTCGCCATTTATTTATATTAAAAATCTAAATATATCCTCAGGTGTACGTCCGATTTAGCTAAAATTTCAGTATGTTCTCAACTAAGCTAGTAGCTTTCATTTGAGCCTCTCAATCCTCAGAGTGAAGTAATGAGGAAAATCACAGTATTGATTATACTGTAAGTTAATAGTGCGTTAATATTCTATTACTTCCGTTTTGAGTACTTGTTCGACGACCTACGAGACTCGGCCTTATCACAGTATGCCTGGAAATTTAAAGAGGCAGAGATCACGTGATAAGGAATTAGCTAATGCCCAGTAAAATAAAATGAAAAATGAATTTAAACGAATTAAAATTTATCGTAATTCAGCACAGGTTGGCATGTGGAAAAATGTTTTGTATTGGTGACAAGGAATGGTTCTTTCAAGTGGATCCCATTTTGAAGCGTGGCGTCATTTTTTAAACAATGTTTATTTACGCAAAAATAGGTAAAAATTGAGTTTTTTCGAGCTACCTTTAAGGCAACTTTAGATAGAGAATTTAAATTTTTACTATTTGTGACATGATGAAAAGCGGTTAATTTCAGACCAGGTAGATTAAATTTGGACAATAATTTGTTTAAATAATTGCAAAAAAGTCGCTAAATTTTGCAAAATTTGAAATATTTTTAATTTCATGAAAAAAGCACGTAGAAGCTTGAAACTCTCAGATCTTGTGTCTTTTAGTACCCTTAACTTGTCGTAATTTCTGTTTGCAAAAATATTAATTAGTTTATGAAAAAAAAACACTTTTTAAAAAAAAAGGTGTTAAATGTAAAATTCAATTTGAACCTTTTTTCGTCTGCCTAGAGGGTTCATCCTCAGCTCTATTTCTTCATCAAGAGTTAGATTTTCAATATTGAAACTGAAGGTGTTTAATTTTTACCATTTTTACCTTCAAAATGGCGTCGGAAAATGTGTAAATTTTTTACGTCTTTTTTTTGTAATTATTTATGCAGAAAACATAATATATCTATCTGCAAAGTTAATTTTTGAAAAGCTGGCAATTTTCCACGTATTATAAAAAAATGTACTATCAAAAATAACATGTTCTTGTTCTGAAAATTGCACGGACAATATGTGCGGTTGCCACAAGCACGGTTTAAAGTGTTCGAAATTATGTTCAGGTTGTAACGGTTGTAATGCCCTTCTATGACCTCAAGTAAAAGACACTTAATTAAGTACATTAACCTATCGTTTATTTCACAAATAGCTAAGTACGCATTATCGAACTTAGCAATACCTACGCGGACAACGACAATCGCACATCCGTTCAATACCATATTTCCAATTATGCTTTGTCAACAGGTGACTGAACGAAAGGCAGTTCACCTGTAGATATGCGATCGTCAGTTGAACGCTGAGTACTCATGTTAACAGTCGCAGTGATCGATTCAAAAAGTATCATTTAAACTACAGTATGTAAAAGACCGCAAACCGAGTTATATGAAATCAACAATAAATCAACGTTACTTCAAATTATTCTCCGAGTTTCTTTCAAGAATGTCCTCGGTAATAAGAGGACATTACATGGCGATCCTGCCAGTGGAATCATAGTGGACGTTAAGTGGAAGTATCCTGACCATTAGAAGAGATGGGCAACACCAAGTCGAGCACTCAAGACTTACACGAAAGCGGCGTAGTAAACTCCAACTTCATTGTTGAGAACCAGGAGTACAACGTCACCAAGGATGTGAAAGTCGTACTGTACGCGATCCTAGGACTCCTAACTGCCCTGTTCCTGCTAAAAATGTTCCAAATGTACCGCAGAAATGTCAAAAGGAACATACAAAGAGGATACGCGATTTCAACAATGACCATACCGCAAGCTGTACCGGCACTCCAAGGCATCCAACGTTTCCCACTGGCACCAGCTCCAGCACCTGCACCGGCACCAGCTCCCAGGCAGTACCAGGACCCGCTCCAAGACCTTTAGGCCAGCACAACAACCCAGACATTAGCTGCACCTCAGGAACTTACAAGTCAGTGCGTCAGTGGTCAGTGTTAGTGACAGTGTAGTTCTCCGATATGACACCCGTACCCCTATCGCTAAAAGGAATGGACAATAATGTAAGTTTTGCATTTTATTCTCTCCCATGCTTAGCGAATATAATAATTGCAAATTGCGTATATACAAGCACTTTAACCATATATACTATCTTATCCCACGTAAATCTAAGCTAAAATTAAATAAAAATCATCTAGACTAAGGATTAATTACAACTTAATTATGCTAAGAACTAAGATATAAACTTGAATCTTGAATTATCGTAAAATTTATAACTACTTTGACTTTGCTGCTCACTAATTGCTATTACGAGTTAAACGATTATGCGACAATTTTACGTTTCCCACCCTTTACTCCCCTAGTGACACTCTAAAAACCACTGGACTCTACCTCTTATATTTTACTGTCAAAGAGACCATAGATGTCATCATCTTGGGATGATATTAGACGGCAGTTGACACTATTAAAAGAATCAACAGTGAGTCAATCCAAACGCGCGATAAAGAAAGAAGTACCTAAGTCTGAAACTGTACGAGCCGAAATTAGGGATACCTTAATTAATCACTTTAATGCAACTACTAAATTGCTACGGTCAACATACAGTCAATTCGATAACACACAAAGAGCAGAAGCTCGAGTCTTATTTCACGCGATTAGAGACAAAGTAGTAAAAGCTTTTGCCGCGCTACAAGCTAAGTACGTGGTACCAGTCGACTGGCTAACGGATATAGATCCGAGTTCTTCTCTAGCTGAATCTGATTCAGACGAAGAAATTCAAACTGCGAATATGCCTCTATCAAACATTGAATTCTTCAAGCTCGCCAGTCAAATTCTTCCAGCAGAATTTGATGGCTCACCAAACAAACTCCGTGCATTCATAGATGCACTAGAATTGCTGAAAACAATCTCCAATGATCATGGCCCCAATGCCATTGCGTTCGTTAAGACTCGCTTAACGGGCAAGGCGAGGGACCTTATTACAAATGAAAATACCTTAGACAATATAATTCTTAAACTGCAATCAGGAATTCAAACTGAAAGTTCTCAGTCGCTTGCAACTAAATTATCTAACTGCAAACAGAACCACAAAGACATTAATGCATACGCGGCAGAAATGGAGATATTGGCGGAAAAACTTCAAAAAGCCTATATAGCTGAGGGTGTACCAGTTGCGGTGGCGACCAAATACGCCACTGAACATACAGTACGAACCATAATCAAAAATACAACATCAGAGAGAGCTAGTATAGTAATGGAAGCTGGAAATTTCTCCACCATCCAAGACGCTCTCACTAAATTCATAAGCGTTAGTCCAACACAGCCAACATCTTCGTCTAGTATTTTCTATACACGAAATCAACCATCTTTTTATCGTAATAATTATCGTGGTCGAGGTAATCATAACAATAATAATACTCGCAACAATCGTGGTGCGATAAGCTCGAGAGGCCGCCAAAGCCAAGGTCAAGGGAATTTAAATAGATCCTATTATAACTATCGCGGCAGTCAACGAATCCGCGGCAGTGGAAATCGTTCACGAGGTCACGGAAACCCGACCCGGGTATATAACCTTTCATCGGAAAACAACGATGAAATGGAACCCGACCAGGGAAACGGCCGAGACCCCCAGTAACGGAGGTTAAGGGAAAATCTGATGCGAATATTTATCATTTTGATCTCTCATTTTCAAATTCAATCGTACTTACTACTGCTATGTCCCATTTAGACTGTTCATTTCTAATTGACACTGGGGCAGATATATCCATATTTAAACAATCAAAATTAGACCCCAATCAAATTTTAGATGAGTCAAATAAAACAAATATTAAAGGAGTAACAGGTGGCGCAGTACAATCATTAGGTACAATGAGTACAAAAATTTTTCTCAAGGGACATGAAGTAAAACACACTTTTCAGATAGTCCCATCCGATTTTCCCATACCATCAGATGCAATACTAGGTCGAGATTTTATTACTAAGTACAAGTGTATATTAGATTACGATAATTGGTGCATGACAGTTCAAGTAGGACGCAAGAAGTTACAACTCCCAATTTCTAGTGGACCCGACGACGAGACAATAATCTTACCACCAAGATGTGAAGTTGTTAGACCTGTCCCTAAACTTAAAACATTAACAAACGACGCGGTAGTAACTAATGACGAAATACATCCAGGTGTATTCATAGCTCGAACGATAGTCTCAAACAAATCTCCACTCATTAAACTACTAAATACAAACGACAACCCAGTGACAATAAAAAATATTAAAGTCAACACAACTGACCTACGCAACTTTCACATATACAAACTAACAGACGATAACGTCGACCGTTTAGACAATTTCCGTAAAGAAATCAACACCGAGGGAATACCGGATTACGTGAAGGACAAAGTGATGTCACTTTGCGAACAATACACGGACGTTTTTACATTAGATTCTGATTACGTTACTGTCAACAATTTCTACAAACAAAAATTACGACTTACAGACAAAAAACCAGTATATGTAAAGAACTATAGATCACCGCACACTCAAAAAGACGAATTAAACAGGCAGGTAGACAAACTTTTGCAACACGACATTATAGAACCATCAGTCTCGGAGTATAATAGTCCAGTTCTTCTAGTTCCTAAAAAATCACAAAATGGCGAAAAAGCGTGGCGTTTAGTTATTGATTACAGACAGCTTAATAAAAAATTATTAGCCGATAAATTTCCTTTACCACGAATAGAAGATATTCTAGATCAACTAGGAAGAGCCAAATGGTTCTCAGTGCTAGATTTGATATCTGGTTTTCACCAAATCCCACTCGACGAAAAATCTAGAGACGTAACTTCGTTTAGCGTAGATGCTGGATCTTTCCGATTTAAGAGATTGCCTTTTGGTTTGTCAGTTAGCCCAAATAGCTTTCAGAGGATGATGTCAATAGCTTTCGCAGGCATTACTCCAGAAAGAGCATTTTTATACATGGATGATCTGATTGTTATTGGCTGTTCAACAGACCACCACTTGTCAAATTTGCAAAAGGTGTTCGCAACGTGTCGAAAATTCAATCTAAAACTTAACCCGCGCAAATGTCAATTTTTTCGTAATGAGGTTACATATTTAGGCCACAAGATAACCGATAAAGGTATTCTACCCGACGAAACGAAATATGACACCATCAAAAAATACCCCGTACCGACTGCAGCGGGCGAGGTCAAACGGTTCGTCGCGTTTGTAAATTATTACCGCAGGTTTATCAGAAATTTTGCAGAGTTAACAGCACCTTTAAATCATCTTACGAGAAAAAACGTGAAGTTTGAATGGACCAAGGAATGTCAAGATTCTTTCATCAAATTAAAAGCAGCACTAACATCACCGCAAATCCTGCAATACCCCGACTTTTCGAAACCATTCACAATAACAACAGACGCCTCAGACTATGCATGCGGTGCTATTCTCTCTCAAAATTTCAATGGAAACGATCTACCTATAGCCTACGCATCCAGATCATTTACTAAAGGCGAATCACACAAGCCCACAATCCTCAAAGAACTGACCGCAGTACATTGGGCAATAAAATATTTTCATTGCTACATTTTCGGAACTAAATTTACAGTCAAAACAGATCACCGACCACTTATCTACTTATTTTCCATGAAAGACCCAACATCTAAGTTAACGCGTATGAGATTGGACCTCGAAGAATACAACTTCGACATCCAATATGTAAAAGGCGAACAAAACGTATGTGCAGACGCCTTGTCACGCATCACAATCGACGAGCTTAAGTCCATAGCAAAAAATGTCAGTAATGTACTAGTAGTAACTCGATCAAAGTCTCGATCTTCCGACCAGCCCCAAAAGAGTAACAACCCCGTAAATAATGCAATCACAGAGCCCAAAGTTTATGAGGCCCTTAATAATGCTGAGGTAATAAAAATACCACTATTAAGCTTTCAGTTAACGCCCACACATCTAAGGATGTCACTGAGGCATAAGGGTAGGTTCATCGCGCGCAGAACCATCCCAGTCGCTAATGGCAGAACAGCTCTAGCGCTAGTTCTGCCTGAGCTAAATAAAATAGCCAGCGATATGAAAATAAAAAAAGTTAAACTGTGTCTTAACGACCAAATTTTCAAGGAGTGCACTCCAAATATACTGAAAGAGGAAAGTAATCATTATTTAACAAAAGTCAGCATCATACTCATCAGGGCTAGGCAAAAAGTAGAGACTAATGCGGAAAAACAACACCTAATAAAACAGCATCATAATGATCCGCTGCTGGGTGGTCATAACGGTCAAAAAAGACTTCTGAAGAAGCTTAGATCTACTTACATTTGGAAAGGCATGTCACGAGACGTTGCAAACTTTACACAACAATGCCACCAATGTAAAATAAATAAAAGTAAAATAAGAAAACCCGAACCATTAATATTAACACCAACCCCACAGCAACCGTTCGATATTGTGTGTATAGATACAATCGGCAAACTCCCAACAACCATACAAGATAACAAATATGCTATTACGGTTCAATGCGAACTAACAAAATACGTAGTAGTTATCCCTATACCCAATAAAGAAGCCAATACAATCGCGGAAAACTTAGTAAAGCATTTCATCCTAATATACGGACCAATGAAAGAAATTCGGACAGACATGGGAACCGAGTATAAGAACCAGGTGCTCGAGAACCTGACTCGATTACTCGGTATATCCTACAAAATATCTACAGCATACCACAGCCAAACAATCGGAGGCTGTGAACGTAATCACAGAGTACTGAATGAATTCCTTCGAATGTATATCAATGAATTTCACAATGACTGGGATAACTGGATACACTACTACGCATTTTGCTATAATACAACACCAAGCACGTACCATAATTACACACCTTTCGAATTAGTATATGGCCGACAGGTTCATCTGCCAGATACTCTTCGAAACAGTAAAATAGAACCATGTTACAATATCGATGCGTTCGAACAGGAACTCCGATACAGATTACAGTACGCTCACTTACGAGTAGCGCAACATCTTGAAATGGAAAAACGAAAAAGAAACTCAAAAGTAAACATAAATTCGAAACCATTAAATATAAATCCCGGAGACCTAGTAACCTTGACAAACGAAGGAAGACGTAAATTTGATCCATGGTATAAAGGACCATTTGTAGTTACCACAGTAGAGGATCCGAAT
The DNA here is from genome assembly GCA_946251905.1 of Cryptocephalus moraei. Classification (NCBI taxonomy): domain Eukaryota; kingdom Metazoa; phylum Arthropoda; class Insecta; order Coleoptera; family Chrysomelidae; genus Cryptocephalus; species Cryptocephalus moraei. The sequence continues at coordinate 19,332,656 of OX276452.1, forward strand.
TGCGTCATCTCGAATGATGAAGGAAAAACAGCGAAGGTTCACAAAAACCGTGTGCGTCCATACGGCCCCGCAACGGACGCTCAAGAAGCTTAACCACTATAAAAAAAAAATAAATATATATATGTAATAAAAATTAATTTAACTAATAAGCTAATAATATAATATATAAATCTACCTACCATTCCATCTCCTCTCCTTTTCTCTCTCTCCTATCCTTAACGTAAGCATTATAACCGACGAATAAGGAACGCTGACTCAAACGAATTTTTATCTACATTTATCAAACACAAAAACAATCTGATATAAGTTAAGTTTCGACATAGCATTATAGCATACATACCTAAGTAATAGTTACAACCTCCTTTGCAAATATAATTAGTACAATAACACTGCACTTTGCACTTAACACCATTAGTATTCATTGACCCAGTTGTTAAGATAACCTCTAAAAGTGCTGTACCCCAAAGCAACGCAATTATTAAAGCATGGAGAGCAAAAAGTGCAGAACGCAGAATTCATTCTCAACCCGAGACGAACGTCGTTTAACACGTACAATGTTACGAAGTCTCGCAATAAAACAACAATCTTATTTCGATTGTTGTCAATTCTTCCTTTTCTTTCTTTTTAATAATTTTAATCTACATTTCATATAATATAATAATAGATTTAATAATTTTTAACAATTTCATGATGTATATAACTCAATATTTTAACATGTGTTTATACTTAATATATCTACCATATTTTATATAGGATAATCACGCATTTTTATGGCTTATTGCAGCTCTTTACTCGAGGTCAAGTAGCTCTCGCAGACTCCGCGTCAATATCGGAGTCCGCTCATTTAGGAGGGGTGGTGTAATGCCCTTCTATGACCTCAAGTAAAAGACACTTAATTAAGTACATTAACCTATCGTTTATTTCACAAATAGCTAAGTACGCATTATCGAACTTAGCAATACCTACGCGGACAACGACAATCGCACATCCGTTCAATACCATATTTCCAATTATGCTTTGTCAACAGGTGACTGAACGAAAGGCAGTTCACCTGTAGATATGCGATCGTCAGTTGAACGCTGAGTACTCATGTTAACAGTCGCAGTGATCGATTCAAAAAGTATCATTTAAACTACAGTATGTAAAAGACCGCAAACCGAGTTATATGAAATCAACAATAAATCAACGTTACTTCAAATTATTCTCCGAGTTTCTTTCAAGAATGTCCTCGGTAATAAGAGGACATTACACGGTGAGACTTGTGAAAATAATGAAAATGTTGTATCAATTACTGATTTATTGAATAACAACGATAATGATGATGATGATATTCATAATGATGATGATGATTCTACTAGTAATATTAATGTAAATGATAATGATGTGTGCCAGCTTGATTGTGATTGTAATATTGATTTATCAGAAAATCATAGTGACTCTAGCGGATATGAAACGCCTGTAGAGCAAGCTAGATCAAACAGTCGCTAACAATAACTAATACATTTATAATAATTTAAGTTTATTGCGTATAATAAAACTACAAAATATCAATCTGTGAAACGTATTTTCTTTTCATCTCTATTGCCATTTAATAATATAATATGTATATAATTTGTAAAATAATACATAATAGTATTTTTTTCAATTTAAATAACGAAATTATAAATGTTTACAAATTAAAAATATTCATTTTACAAAAATGAACAACTTTTATGAAGATTTTTTTACGTGCAGTTCATAACTGTTCAAATATTTAAGAAATATGTATTTTTGAGAAAATAATTGATTATAACAAATTCTGTCAATATGCTGATAAAACTAATGCATTAGTTGTTAATAATTTCGCGATCTACCCCAGATTTAAAAAAAAACGTCCAAATCGGTTCATAATTAGCTGAGATATGCCGAATTTGTATCGCAATGCGAATTTGAACTCGCTCGATCAATTTCCCACGTTGCGCGCGCAAGGACGACTCATACTTGCGTGCCGAACTTACAGTCAGTGAAATATTTATTTTCACTCATATAAATTTGTTTCTTTTGATTGCAAATGGTGGCATCATAAAGTTCAAGTATCCTATTACTTCCGTTTTCAATTTTAGATCTTAATAATCATAAATAAACAATTGGCAAATTTTTAAACAAAAAATTATCTCGGGTCACAGTTGAGCTGCAGCGACGTTTTTTTTTTATATTACATGGAAAATTGCCAGCTTTTCAAACATTAACTTTGCAGGTAGATATATGTTTTCTGCATAAATAATTACAAAAAACCGACGTAAAACAATTTACACATTTTCCGACGCCATTTTGAAGGTGAAAATGGTAAAAATTGAATACCTTCAGTTTCAATATTGAAAATCTAACTCTTCATAAAGAAGTAGAGCCGCGGATGAACCCTCTAGGCAGACGAAAAAAGGTTCAAATTGAAGTTTACATTTAACACCTTTTTTTTGAAAAACTGTTTTTTTTTATAAACTAATTAATATTTGTGCAAAAAGAAATTATGGTAAGTTAAGGGTACTAAAAGACACAAAATCTGAAAGTTTCAAGTTTCTACGTGCTTTATTCTCGAAATTAAAAATATTTCAAATTTTGCAAAATTTAGCGACTTTTTTACAATTATTTAAACAAATTATCAACCAAATTTAACCTATCTGGTCTGAAATTAACCGCTTTTCAACAAGTCACAAATGGTAAAAATTCAAATCCTCTATCTAAAGTTGTCTTAAAGATAGCTCGAAAAGCTCAATTTTTACCTATTTTTGCCAAAATAAACATTGTTTAAAAAATGACCCATGCTTCAAAATGGGATCCACTTGAAAGAGCCATTCCTTGTCACCAATATACAACATTTTTCCACATGCCAAAATGTTATGAATTACGATAAGCATTTCATCTTATTCTACTGGGCTAACTGGCCAGTAGCGCTTGGGAGGATGTGAGTTCGAACTTTGCAAGGCAACCTTGAAGAAGCATTCGAGGTACATAGATATGTCTGTTAACAGCACACTCGTTTACCATTTGAGGCTAAGAATGTTTGACTTTCAAGTTTCAAAGTGATTATCTTTTTAGACCGTCATATCACTATCGAACTGTGAACTTCTCAGCTGGATGTCATGGCCGAATTTAGAACTTTGAAGTATCGTAATTGTTGCCAATTCGTGGACTTTAGACGTATCGACGCAGAGTTACAACTCCAGTGTAATGTATCGCATTCCCTAACCTAGTGTTGACCTTGAGTTTTCCTCGACCTGAGACTGTCAACTGTAAATTGGATTTGGTGTCTTTAAGCAACATTTCTAAATCCATTCTACATGTATTGGATTGCCAAATTCATAGTCTTTTCTGTCCAGATGCTCCCTCGTTCTGTCTTTGTTTCATATTTATAAACCATCAAGTAAGAAACGAGCATCCGAAGTAAGGGACAAGATACAATTAAGCTCTAGTAATAATGAGTCTAGGAAATATAATAGTGAAATTTCTCCTACTTCTTCAAAGTGATGTAAAGATGTAGGTAGGAAAAAATCAGGTCTTCACCACATATCCCATTTGTTTATTATTCTTAATCACAGTAGCAGAAAGGGGAAGTTATAACGATAAACAAAGCAAAACAAGTTAAAACAAAATGTTTTCACGGCGTAACGATGCGTGTACTAAAAAGAAGAGTAAAGAATAAATTAAACCATAATCTCGGCCCTTAGGTGGAAGTTGATGGCACAAAAGGAGTCGCGCATCGGGGGAAGCGTGCCCCAAAATGTGAATAATAAACACACTCGGCCCATCCGACCGTTATTTGCATAAAATTTCATCTAGCTCCCTGTTTGCCAAATTAAAATTATAGGTGTCTAGGTGATGCACTCCAGGGGTGGATGGGCATACATATTCATGAGGCTCCCTCTGAATTATTACATTTTTAAGCACGTCTTGGAACTAATTCTTTCGCAAAGGGCTTGTCCGTTGGATTAAAAACATGTTAGTGGTGTTGAAGGCCCTCGAAAAGTATTTTCGCCCAGGAGAATTCCCGCTCTTATTCTTTGAGTTTCGCATACGATTTAAACATAAAAGGAATGTTTCAAATTCATGGGAAGTTTGGGTTTAGATTAACCTGTCAAAAACGATAGAGTTATTCAAGGTGCACTAATATTTCGTAAAGATGGAGTTGAAATCGACCATGCGTAATTATTGGTGTCCACTAATTTTAGTTGTTGCTAATAATCCAAGTAAATAACTAGCAGTTAAAATTCCATTCTAAAAAGGAACAAGTTAATGTTGTTAACAAGAGCAGATACATATGTTATGACATTTTAAATCAGTTTGTCATCAAACTGATAATTGAATATTGTCATAAATTCAACTTTGTGTTATTCGTCGAATACTCAATCCTTCATTTTTTTTTGTAGATATATTGAATTTATAATGTACCTAATGTTAAATGCTAGTATAAATAATACTCAAACCACACAGGTGTTTCTTGGTTGAAGTAGATGAAAGTTGACCGTCACATTGAATAACATAAAACAACTGACATGAATAAATAATGGGTTGAATAAACATTCGGGGAGAGTCATCGAGACTCAATTGATCAGACACGCTGCCCTTCGCGACCATACCTACAGAATGCCCTGCCGTGGTGTACTCCTGTTCCTACTACAGAGTCACTTAAGCTATGCCACGAATTAACTCATTTTTATACTTTCTTTTTAACTTTGTTCTCCTTGTGCCCCTCTAGCTCTATTGATCACTTATTTGATATTTCCCCTGATGTGCTCGCTCTCTCTCTCTCTCTCTCTCTCTCTCTCTCTCTATATATATATATATATATATATATATATATATATATATATATATCTCTATCTCTCTCTATCTCTCTCTCCCTCTCTCTCTCTATCTCTCTCTATCTCTCTCTCTCTCTTTCTCTCTCTATCTCTCTCTATCTGTCTCTCTCTCTATCTCTCTCTCTTCCCTCTATTTCCCCCCTATCTCTCTCTCTGTCTCTCTCTCTCTCTCTCTCCCCTCTCTCTCTCCCTTATCTCTCTCTCTCTCTCTCTCTCTCTCTCTCTCTCTCTCTCTCTCTCTCTCTCTCTTTGTTTTTGGCGGTCGCGAAGACGAACTATAACAATAATATGTACCATTTTTTTTTTATTACGCAACAATTAATTTTGAGAAAGTATCAGTTTGTCATAATAAATTATAAGAATTGTCAATCCAAGACAAGTATTAAAAGTCCCTCTCTTACATAGATAAAGTCTATCCAACGACCTGACTTAGTCAAAAATAATAAATGGGGATATCACTGGGTTAACATATGGAATAGTCGTTAACAATAATATGTGTAAAGAAGGAATGACGTCTCTCTATATAACATCTGTTTTTTTCTTTATACAGAATGTTATTGACGATGGACACTAGAATATCCTAAACTTGTCCATTTAATATTTTTGAATAAATAAGATCGCTACAAGAGGTATCATCTGCGTGGTAGGGACTTCGAGTACCTGCCTAGGATTTATCGTCTCCCTCTACCATTATGTAATCCACTTCTGACGTATGATAATAATTTTATACTTTTCTAAATGATTTCAAATAAAAAATGGAAATTTATCAGTTATGTGTTAGTCAATATGTCAGTGGTATTTATTAAATGTAATTAAACCGCATTCTACACGTATTGGTAAGTAATAGAGTCAATATGTCAATAGTTCTTAGTAAACAAACCGCATTCTACATGTATTAGTAAGTAACAGTGTCATGTTGGCTCTTAAGAGTTCACGCTTCGGGGATTGTAGTTCAGACAATGGGGTAAAAAATACAGATTCAACAAACCTGTCTTTTATTTATTTATTAAATTTAGCATACCAACAAGTGAATTACACGTGGCCTTACTTAGCTTTAATTAAAACCTTAACTAGGGGAGACAAAGTAATTTGACACAGGGAAGATGAGACAAGAATGCAAATACTAACAAATAGAAACCCAAAGGAAACAAAATGGCCGAATTAAAAAAATTAAAAATGAAAAATAAATAAACAAGTGGCATAGCTTACATAAATCGGAGTGCCTGAAAGATATGAAACGTCACTACAGGGCAGAGGAGCTCTTTTTCGCACATGTCGAAGCAGGGCCAGTATCATATCGATAGAGACCGGTCAATACTTGTCGAATGACTGTTATCCGATTGTTTGTCTAATCGTGTAATTTATCCACGACCAACTATCGGGTCGATATTTTGAATTTACTACTACTACTACAAATATACAAATAATTACAAAACTAGTAGCCGATTTATACAATAGTTTAAACAATCGTGACGAATTAGTGAATTGGTCTACCTGATGGATGTGGCAAAATCCACATATTGCACATGGCCTAATCACACGGCCTATTTACTGCCTCATACACATGACAATAGCATGTATGAATTTCTAAATATAAATTTAAATACTTGGTAAAGTAATATTCTGTATTGTTTTCTAAAAATTCTTTTAGGCCATTTAATTTAACCTTTAGAACACCCAAACAGATCCTCTAAAGTGGTCTGTCTGTGAGAAACCATCTCGCAATCAGCAATTTTACTGGACTTTTTGTATCGTTTTGAATACTGACATCTGGTCTCGAATATTATATACCGGATATATGAAAGTACCATGCGATGGAGTAAATTTACTCTCGAGTAGACTGAAAAGAACTAATATCCTATATTGAATTAATGCAAAGGTTAATGGTCCGTTCTCTTCTACGGAGTCGAAGCATGGACGTTGAAAGCAGCAATTATCAAAAAAGCTGAGGCCTTCGAGATGTGGACCCTGCGACGGATGCTGAGAATGTCGTGGGTTGATCATGTAACGAACGAAGACATACTGAGAGGAGCTGGTTTGGTGGACCGTGAACTTTTCGAAAACATCAAGAGAAGCAAAACTGGCTACCTTGGACACATACTACGCGGAGAGCGTTATCATTTCCAACGTCTTATTCTCCATGGTAAAATAGAAGGAGGAAATAGAGGAATAGGTAGAAGAAAACTATCCTGGCTACGAAACATACGACAATGGACAGGAATACAGGATTTCCAGGCACTTCAAAATGCTGCAATCAATAGAATCATATGATGAGAGAAACGATGGGCACCTACGCAGGAATCTGCACAGCACTTTAAGAAGAAGAAAGATTAATTGATTTCTCACCAGGAAAGATTTAAGCAAATGATTTTAAACTGAGTCGAATCACTTCGGAGTCATTGAAACAGTACAATTTTAATTGTATTACACTTTCAAAAAATGGTGAATGCATGAATGTGAGGTATTCGCCATTCACCTTGAAACATTTGAAGCATCGATATGGACAGTTCCGCAAATATATATACAAAGCCTTCACCATAATAACTCTAACTACTAACCTCAGAGACGTAAGGATAGGGTGCCGTTTTTTACATATTATCAGAATTCTAATACAAATTCTTATTAAGTTTGCGTCGCAGGCGGGTCATGTAGCGCAGACGACGTAAAGCGTCAATTGGTCACAACTGGAACTCTCGCTTTATTGCATTCGGTGTAAACTCATGACTCAGACGTTGTAGCGAGGGTTTTTCTGGTGTAATTTTAAAGTAATGAAACGAAAACTTATCTTTTCTACGCCAATTTTAATGTTCTTTTTTTAATACTAAAACTCATTTAAATTCCCCTGCATGGAAATATCCTCTCTAGGAAAAATCCGCGTTTATCTGATACATTAAGTATGTGTACTTAAATAATATTTTATATTACATAAGAGAACGGGACCGCTCCAGAAAGATTATTTCCCATCAACACTACATTCCTTATTTTAATTTAAAACAGTTACATAGAACAAAAAAAAGCAAAGCTGAAAATTAATGTGGGTAAAGAAAGAAAGAAACGCGAGGTATAAGTTGGTATTCATAAGATATATATTTGAATACATATTTACATAATTTCAACTTCAATTAATGTCAGGGAGTAAAAAAGAAACTATTTCCCCAGTTTAATGATTAAATAATAACAAAAAACTTCTATGTCAATTGTATTTAAAATATGGCCATACATTTTTAAGCATCTGTGTGAATGGGAGATTAAATAATAATTTTTGTTTGACGTGGACGAATTGTAGTAGCGTGAAAGGAAGAATATTCATAATACCGTGTTGTTGTTGACGTACCTTTTATTAATGAATAAGCAATTACACTGTTTGATTAGACATAAGTGCATCATTGCGACAATGATAATAAATCAAACATTATATTGCTGTGTTAACACAACGTTACAGTGTAGAATCAGTGATGGTCACGGATAAAATATTGCCGGACATTGAATTAGATTAAATCACATATCGAAGTGGAATCGATCAAATTGTTCAATATGTTGAAAGGGAACTTGATACTAGCAATTTGCATTCTATGTGTAATACTGGATAAATGCAGCTTTTAAGTTACCAATTATTTATTATGCGGAAAGTAAGGCAATATTTCTATTTAAGGCAATTATTGAACTAATTGCTTAAATTTGAGTCGTATAAAGGTAAGAATTTGAAGTATGACATGAAAAGTATACAGATGATCTTTCTTAAAAGGGTAAGCTGTCATTATTTTACAGACGAACACTGTTCGCTTTTTTAGATATGTAGGTAGGAGATACGTTTATTACACGTGGTTTTCGAATCTAAAATAATTCTTAAGTCTTTAACAGTGCAAATACAGAAATAATACTTCTCCATTATATAATTATCATCTGTTGGGGGTTATTTCGACAGTAAGTCAATTGGATGATATTTGTTGAAATGTTGGTAAAATCTTTCTAACCTCTTACTTTGCGAAATACTTATAACTTATAACATTATGAAATATCATTAATGTACACATTGAATAAAAGTTAAAAGACTTCCTGTTATTAATAATATTTTCCCTGAAAGTGCGCTAGGGGGTATCTCAAGGTGGAGAACAGAAAGTAGTTAGAGAAATATGGATTTATTTTCGCATAGAGAGTAAATCCAATTAAGTGTGGAAATACAATTAAATGGCATTAACTAGGGAAGGGATAATTACACAAAAAAATGGAGATGTGTAACATCGTAAAAGTTTCTCATATGGCCGGACATAATATTCATGGCAACATCATCACCGTTTTATAAAATAAATTTAGTATTGAATATAACATTTTCTCTTATTAGTAAATATTTCTTTTGGTTGTTTGTTAGATTACAAAATTTTTTGAACAAGTTATTTGTATAAAACTAACTTTATCGAAACGATAGATAAATTTACTGATGTAATATAACAACAACAAATTTCAATGTTCATACTTCGGAATAAGAATCCAGTCATCGAGTTGGAATAAATAAAAAAAAATAAAAAAACTTATTTGATGGAGATGTATCAGTTATACTGAACAATTACTCTATAAACCGATGCATTTAAGGAAGTGCCCTTTAGGGCAATTTTAGATAAAATTGTTTAAAATAAAAGGTACAGGCATTAAACAGCTAAATGAAGTTATGAGATTTGGTATAAATCACCAAAACCGTTTTAAAGAAACTTTTTTCGCTACGCTCGTTCTGTAAACTTTCAAACGCGTGCCTTAAACATGCACTTAGCACACTTATATCATGAATAGCTATTCTATTAAATGAAGCAATGACTTTTTATTATCTGTATGTTAAAAATAATAAACGACTCCTTTCGTTATTGAAAGATAACTGTTTCACCCTCGAATTGCTCAGTGTAAACGTATGTAACTCAGAAAATATTCAAGTGGGCAATTTACTTACAGAGATTATAATTTCAAACCAATGGGAAGTCCAATGACAAGGCATCACGACGCTAACACACAACTCCCACGGTAACTCACCAAACTCACACACATGCATAAGCGGAGACTGACACGTCCCACCTCGACCGTACAGTACGATAGACTGACGGTAATTACGGTTCCCAGCGAGAGATAAATCTCGTAACGTAATTGTGCTGATAAGCGACAATGATTTAATTGTAACCGATACGATTTCTTTGTTTCACAAAGGTCCGAATCAGTTTTTTGATTTGTTTTATATTGTATAATTTATTTATGTAAGTGGTGATGTCAGTGAGAAAGATAGGAATCCAATCATACAGATGGAATAAATAAAAATAACTTTACTTGATGGAGATGTATCAGTTAGATTGAACAATTACTCTACAAACCGATGCACTTAAGTAACTGCCCTTTAGAACAGTTTTAGAAAAAAATTAATCTAAGGGAAGAACCCTTTTTTACGATCAATATCTATTAGGTATTTAGAACTTTCATGAAAAATTATATAGGTGATTTAATCCATGTCATTATGCTATTTATGGACTGATATTTATTCTCCTCACTAACCACAGTAATTCTGTGGTCAAGGAGAACCAACGAGGGAATTTTTTACAAATTTTTGGATTTTTCGGAACGTGCCAGTCGCCATATTTAATACAAAGCAATATTAGGTAGTGCCCTAAGCAATAATTTTCCCTTGGAACAAATTATGCAATTAGCAACAGCAAAAATAACATTTATCTACTTTGCGTTACTAATGATCTCATTATTACACCGAAAGTAGTGTAATAATTAATTATATTCATATTATTACACTACTTTTGGTAACTTTTCGTTTTGTTGATTGGTACGTCAGCCTGTCAAGTAGACGTGCGTAGACGTCACGGTTAAATTATCAGTATTTCAATAAATTTCTTGAGCAGCTTTGCGTATTTCTGGGGATGCACAGGTCAATTCTACATTTTTGTCTTCCATTTCGCGCACGTAAGTCGTTATTGAATTTGTCCAAGGTCCACTAGATTTTCAAATTTAAATACGAAACGTCCATGTCAGTGACGTCAGTGTAACTAACCCACGCAAAATCCCCTAGTATAATACGAAAACTTGAACAGCCAAAATTTAATAAATAATTAATAAAGCAAAGTAGATAAAATAGTATATTACACACGTTTAATAAGACGTATTGTCACACTCGTTCTATTAAAGCACTCGTGTGACAATACTCAGTCTTATTAAACTAGTATAATAATATACTATTATCTACGTTGCGTTACTAATGATCTCATTATTACACCGAAAGTAGTGTAATAATATTCATATTATTACTCGTTCTATTAAAACTTCTTTCGTTTTGCTTTAAAACTCTCGTGTGACAATACTCCGTCTTATTAAACTAGTATAAAAATATACTATAATTAAAACCTAGTTACCTTTGTTGAATTTGTAGAAGTGATATTTGTTTTCCAGTTTAAGTACCGAAACTATGATTTGAATTTTCAGATAGAATTCGCAATTACCGAAAACAAGATTAAATGAATTTCGAGGCGACTTGTGAGGTGACACTTTCCAAATGAAAATATATCGAATAATAAATTATTACTTAAGTCTATACAGCAGTTAGGTTTACACACGTCATTATTGTGTTAGCTTGCCGATACATTGAAGTAATAATATAATCTCCTTTCACCACATATATATCATTAAGATTATTAATGATGATTTCTGACATTATGAACAAAAAGAACTTAAATCAATGAAAGGTATCACTAACAGTATTAGTAAGTTTGTTTATATAGTGTCTGATTACTATTCAAGTGTGTATGTCCATTATTTTCGCAATTAAACCCCACAACTTTATCAATAATTTTAAAATCTAATGAAACGACACGATCTCGCGTTCAATTCAGGGATCTTCACTTTGGAGCCTAATGATACCACCTTGTGAAATTAATTGAGGTTTATCCATTAATGCAACACCCTTCAGCTAAATGTACCCTCGTAGACCGTTATTCCTACTATGAAATACATATCAACGAGAAGAAAACTATTTATCGTAGGCATCTCGGCATTACAACAAACTTAAAATGTCACAGTGTAGGTACCCAAACGCTTCACGTTTCAACGAAACATTAGAGGGAGCCATTAACAAAATCTTTGCTATAGAACATCAAAACCCGCTACCTTCATAAAATTTAATTACCAGCAGGTTTCCTCGAAGGGCTCAATGGAGCCTCCAGCTTTGGACCCTTGATAAATGTTGTCTTTCCAAATGTCTGACAGAGTTATTGTTACGACAACACGATTTTATACACGTATTTTAACCTTGGGGAAAGTATACGGTAACGGTTGTTTTTGTTGGTGAAATGCCTCTTGACAGAAAGCAGGTTACGTTTTATAATTCCAAATGATCAACGGTAATATCACTTTTGTTTTGTTATGTCTGATGAGGGTAGTTTATAGACTATTTCAGAATATTTTAAGCTTGAAAAGTTGAATGGATGAATTTTGCATAATAAGCGGAAGATATGCGCTTTCCTCTCGCTTCCGTTACGCCAGCTAGAATGCATTAAGGTCTAGTAACGAGCTTTTTCGACGTGGAGTTAATCCCATTTGGAAATTTCTTGTGTCGCCATTAAAATTAAGCTTGACGACGTTTTGATCACCGCAGATTGTTACTTACGTATAATGCAGGCTTAAACGTCTCGTGGCACATTCTTTTTAATAATGCTTCATTAAAATGCCCTTATTTCGTTGAAATTCAGAAATGGAGCGTAGGAAATGAAGGTGATGTAATTTCGTCCTTCATTGTGCAATCGTTCTGTAATTAAAATTGTAAATTACAATTGCCAAACTAACGACAACTTGAATTGCCAAGTAGTTCACATTCGTGGAATATTATTCCATGAAATATTCAAAACGCCAAGACAAAGGTGCTATAATAATATTTCGCTCTGTTTCATGAAAGAATTACTGTAATGATCCATTTTTCCAGGTTTTTCGTAGCTGCTCTATGTTGTAGTAGATTCTATGGTTCATAAGTAACGATTGGTTAGTCAGTCATATTTTTTCATTTAATAAAAACAATCCACAAATTATATTTTGCAAACATTCCGGAATCATACTGTAATGATGGTATTGAATTATTCAAAAAACGGAGGAAGAATTGTATCGAACCTTCAGAGATTACATGAAACAATGAAGCATACTTATTTTTCTTCATCAGGACATCTCAGACTACTTACCTCAAAGCAAGTTATGGAAGAGAAAATATGTACAAAATTCGACCTCTCATTTTTGCTGAAGTTGCTAGCCGAATGCACTTTTAGGCATTTTTAGTAGTTCCAAAATAATTTGTCATCAAATGTATGCAAAAGTACCTAATTAAATACAAATTCAACCTTGTTTGAACTTTTTTACTTTGAATTTTACTCTTTAATTCGTTGATCGATTCTGAATAATTACTAAATACAAATTGATTTTGATGCGAGTCCCATGGGAAGTGCAGTTTTCAGGATTTAAGCCTCTTAACTGCAATTCGTATCCATTTACTGTTTTGTATTTTGTAATGGGTAAATTGAAATGGGTAATGAAATTCTTCAATGGCACTTTATTCGATAGAAAAACATATTTTAATTTCTGATCAAAAATAATTAGGGCCACCATCAAAAAATAAATATGAATGAAAATGAATTTCATTTTTTTAATCATATAATACTGTCGCAATGTTCTTCTAATTCCAGTTAGGACAAATTGTGGCGAACCTACTTGAAATAAATGATCTAGGTCATTAAAAACCAGTAAATTATTAAGAGTAAATTATTTCTAGACATCGATCGCCGACAATATGCCGTCCGGGTCAATGATCATCAAATTAAGGGTTAATGAAGTTCTTCTTGTCTTTGTCGTAAAATATTTAAATACTTTTTAAAGAGTTCCTGTATCACATTCTGTGTAAATTGCTTAGTTGGGAAAAGGTAGAATATATAATCACTGATAAGGGTAAGCATTCGCAAGCTCCTCGTTCAATTATTCATGTCAGTAAAGGACAAATAAATTGACGAACGAATTTATTATATTCATTAAGAATTAATATGTCAATGGGATGTGACACATCTAAAAGCTGTATACATTGTTCATTTTATTGTTCTTATAGATGTATAAATTGTTTAGTTGAGAAAAGGTGGAATATATAAGCAGTGATATGGGTACGTATTTCCAAGCTTTTTTTTTTAATAATTCATGTCAGTAAAGGACAAAAAAATGACGAAGGAATTTATTATCTTTATTAAGAATTAATATGGTAATGGTATATGATACACCTTGAAGATGAAAATAAATCTGGCGAATGAAATTCCAATTGATCATTGATTAAAAGGGTCTCCGTGTTCTTCTAAGCTCACAATTTCTAAAATTTCCAAGACATTTAATGGGTGATTCTTTGGATAAAAATGTAAAATTTAAAATTGGGGTTCCAAGAGAGAATAATCAAAATGTTTTTCGTTGACAACGTGATAGGCAAAGCCACTAGCTGAAGAGATTTCTCCATTAATATCCTTGTTTATCCTAACATGCTTAATGTGCTCGTTAATAGTTTTGATTGAATTGCTTTTTGATGTATATTGAGCAAATAAATTCACCCCATCAAAAGAAGTAAGCGCAGGCAAGATGGGAATCTTAGTGAGTTTTATCTGGTAATCAAATTCAATTAATTTTTCACCAAACGAGTCTCCTTCCATCAACTTAACAAAAGAGATGTAGAAGAACTCCCAAAATTGGTCTGACTGGAACCATAGCCTTATCGATTGTTAGCGCATATTAAACGTTGGTTCATGGTAATAACCCGATATTTTGAAAGGCCAAATTAAATTTTTGAAAACCATTTTTGTTTTTCTTGAACTGAGTCAGCATACCTATAACGGAAAAAAAATCGAAAGTTTTTACGATTAAGAAATATTTTTCAGCAGAGGCGCAACCAGTTCTTGACTACTTTAGAGATACCTACGTAGATTAGACTGGATCGACCATTCAAACAGAATAACAGAAACAAAATTGCTACGAGTATATTAATTCTGTTAAGATATGAAATTAGAGCTTCGGAGCTCAAATATCTGCCAACCAATAAAGTAGTTGTAAATTTTTGTATGAAATTCAAAGAGAGCATGTCCTGAATAAACTGAGGTTAGAACAATATATTTCAGGAGGTAAATCGACACTACTTTAGAAATTGCTAGGTTGGAATGTATTGTACATACTTTTTAACACACCCAGTCTCGTGCACTAGTGCACATCACGAATTTCGAGACGAGATAAGAATACTTTTGAAAAGTTTGTTCAGAAAATTCTAATATTTATGATAACTGATTTCGAACTTAGTTTTGATTTCAATTTCGAAAATTTTTTGACCCTAAAAACATTAATTAATTAATAATAATAAGAGTAACTAATTATATAATTTGCTATTTCTTGACTGAAATTTCAAACAAATGTCATCTCACATATTTTTAAATGAACTCCAAAAGTAATTACATGTTACAGCAGAAATGTGTGTATTTGGATTAACAAATACGAAGAGTGCTATTGCAAACATACAATATTTTAAATAATATTCAATATTTTAGCATTTTAAATCTGCAATATGGTATGACTATCCAACCGATGGACTGATCACATGATGGACGAGTCTTTTCGAATTTATTTTTTATGGATCTTTTTGAATGTCTTTGAATGATGGATGCAAAATTAAAATCCATTGTAAAATATGTAGGTAATTGAAAATTAGAAGAAAAAAATGAAGTAATTTGGTCCCTAATAAAATAGTAGATGTACCTAATATTGTATATAGTGCGTACTTTATAAATATGATATAGTGCCTACTATCTTACGTATATTACACTACTTTATGCAAATAACTTTAAATGCATCCAAAGATACCAAAGTAAAATGAGGTGCTAAAGTAGGCAGGTTACTGTGCCAGAGGCACAGTAACCCTGTGCCAGAAGATTTTCCCAAGAAAATGTTTGCCACTTGTCAACTACGGTCAGTTTTAATGAAAACAATAATATTTTCCTTTTAAACTTAGCTTTAGTCAGTCACATTGTGAGGTACACACTATTCAACTCACAGGCGACGATTGCTCTAGATAAGATAATTAATCACGTGTTGTTACCATTCAACATATCAGAACAAGAATGAAGTTAAAAATTCAGTTAAAAAAACAGTTAATACAGTTAAAAATAACAATCTTCATTCTTGTGATATTAGTGTTCTACAGTTTGTAGTTGAAATTTGCATCTAATCATTTTGTAAAATGAAACTTACTGTTTGGCAATAAGAACTGCATCCACGGTTAAATTTACTTTTTTGTCGTCAACCTACTAAATTGGATATTCGGTTGAGAAACATTTTTGAGAGTGTAGTTAGATTGCTCTGTTTTTTAGTACAGAATCCAAATCTCGTCTTTTACAGGCAGCGATCCATGATTTGAAATTAGAAATAAAATGGAAATGTTAAACATTACATTTTGCTTTAAAATTTATCATTTCCTCTACTTAGAGGTTAGGACCCTTTGGCAATCTAACAAATGACTGGCTTTCACCTCTCTGCTCTTTATAATTTGAACAGACGTATATGACAAAATGGTCCAAATTTATTCGGCGTAATGTTATAAGCTTATGACAAATTAAAAAACGCATTAATAATAATAACCTCGTCTAAGATCAATGACAAACAAGGCAGCTAGTGGCAGACTAATCTTAAGTGCTACCAGTCCTGCATCTCTGCAGTGTGCCGCATCACTACAATCTACAATCACCAGCGATGGTTTAATCTCGTTTAAGTGATTATTATATGCAAATGTCTAAACATTTTATCACCGTCAGAAATGTAATCCTCAGGACTTGCATTAAAGCATTTCATAACTCTTTCAACGGTGATAACGCTTAAATTCCCTTTTGAATTTTATCACTGCCATCTCGCTCTATCTTTCTTTCTCTCCCTCTCCTTGTCGCAGCTTTTGTCTCATTTTTTTTTCTTCGGTCGCTTCTTCTAACGAACTTCCTCTATTAAAGCGTATAAATGTTTATTAGCGACTATTCTAATGAGCACTGAATAATACAACGGAGACGAGTGAGGCTCATTTATCATCTCCCGGGCTGGATTTTCGCGGACTGCATTTATATTGTTTCTTCGCGGGTTTCCTCTTTTTTTCCGCGGCGGCCTCGAGTTAACCGTTTCTCACAGTTAAAGTAGGTCGTAGCGAAATAATCATTTAGACTCCGGTGTTTATACCTCTTTTTATTATTGTTTTCGTTTCCAATTTCTGCAGTAGAAAGTTTTGTTGTAATTTGCGTGTACTTTTTTGTTCGGTTTCGTATTAATTAGCGATACGGGCTTTTGTTCACCACTGTCGGTTTGAATAGCCCTTGGGTAATTTCCGTTCGCAGTCATATAATAAAAGAAGGCCCCTTAAGGTAATCCAGAAATCAAAAGTGTACAGGCTACGACAAGCAGAACATCGTATGCCGTTATTTTTACCGAATTAAGAGAATATAAAGTCCTGACAAGTCATTCATCAATAGAAATTTTCTTGTCACCAGCATCACTACACATAACGCAAGGGTTTTCCAAGTTCACACAGTTGGCCAGGATGTGATCAAAGTCAACAAAGACGTAAGGTGGGAGTCGCAATAAGATAAGCCATCGACCATATATTATGTACTTACGTAAATAGACCAGGGGTCAACACTAAATGACTTTTATTTAAAGTCAAAAGAATTATATATATTTGCGGGGGTCCTACAACCGCTGCCGTTTCTCGCATTTCGATCGCCACCTTATCCTATCTCTCCAGGTGACTTAATCTATTTCTCTGTCTTTCATTATTTCCCTGATCCCATTTGTCCATGACTTTGCTGGCCTTCCTCGTTTCCTTCTGTTCCTTGGCTTGTATTTCAGAGTTCGTCTTGACCATCTGTTTTCCTCCATCCGTCGCACATGTTCGTACCGTATAAGTTGCCTAGTTTCTATCTTTTCTGGCATTTTATATATTCTGTTGGTTCTTCGTCTGATTTCAGTATTAGGTATATGTTGTGTTGTTGATATGCGACAGGCTCTTCGCTCCATTTCAACAGTGTACAGTTTTTCTTTCCTTTCTCAGTCATATTCCAACACTGCGCTACATATGTAAGGATATACTGCAAAATTGCTATGTAGATTGTCATTTTGGTTTTCAGTGTAGTTCTGTTACACCAAAGTATTGAATTCAGAATTTGTACACTTTTCCTACCTTGTTGCACTCTGTATTCGATATCGCGATCTGTTGTTCCTTTACTAGAGATGATATTTGCTAAATATTTGTAATCATGGCATCTTTTCATTTATCTTAGATCCAAATCTGGGTCTTGGTCTTCAGTACCGACTCAGATAACTTCCATTTTTGTTTTGTTCATGTTAATCCCCCATTTTTCGTACTCATCTCTGAGTATCCTGAGACTTTCTGTTCATATTCTAAAGAAGTACAATGATGCCATATCCCAATAAACTACAACGTATTGTAACGATTTTACCTACATGAAAATTACTACACGACACGAGTTGTCGTACTTAATTTATTTTCACCACTTAACACTAATTTATTTGTACGCTTACACTTAGCACTTAACTACTAATACTTAATCTAATTTATCTTATCTCACTTACTATTACTAAAGTATATAACTTATATTACACACTTAATCTAATTTATATAGACCACTGTTTATTTATCTTACGGCCGGCCTGGCCGACATCCGTCGATCAGTCTGCCGGCGACTGTTTACGACTACCGGCGAATGTCCTCGTTATCGCTCTCCGTCTGCTATTTATTTAGCCGCATCTGAATTCCAGAAAGATCGAGGCGTTTCCGGTCCTTTATTCGGGAACCTTCCTAATAATGCTCGAGTACTCTACGGCTTTCCAAGAATTCCACCAGTTCCTCGAATCTATCTCGTTAACAATTTCTTTGAAGAGACTCTTTCCGACGGGCGCGTCTATCGTTACAATATGAAGAAAAATTAGGCACTAATTGTAGTGAGCGTATTATTTTGTCTATTCAGATTAATTCTATTGCTTAAACTGAATATTCTATTGATGTTACTGGTTGTTTTTTAATATATTAAATTTACAACTACATACTGAATATCAAAATACTTTGGGACATGATATAATATTTTTTTATAAATTTCAGTTAGATTTACAATATACAATTATATTATATATTACAATTATAATTTACTGAATTCAAAGCAAAATAATATTGATACATACATAAATTAAGAGGAATTTCCTCCGTAATCAGTATAAGCATAAATTATAATAGATTTAGTTCTTATTGAGGGCAAATAGAATTATTTCTAAATTTTCCTTTTTGAGAAATGCCAAAATTGTGCTTTGCAAAAAACAATTATTAGTATAACGAGCTATTTCCACATTATTTAATAAGTGAAGTTAAATCAAAAATTGCTCTGCAGAGTGAAGGATTGTTTGATTTCTACATAGGATAAAATTTTGAGAGGGACGAACTGTGGCGTCAAGTTAATAAAGACAAAATTTCATTTTAACTAAAACTTATTTCAAACTCCCTTCATTTACTTGGATCGACATATTTGGGCGAAAGCACATTTGAAGTATTAAAACACAAAACACATCCAGAATAACTTCTTAACATTTAGAATTTAATATTAAGATCAAAGTTTATAAAAGGAAACCACATATCAATGACCTTATGAATTCAATAAAATTTAAAATAAAAACATCTAAATAACATGAGAATTATTTTTTATGAGATATTTTATTTATTTTGTTCTATTGTTGAACGAAGTGTGCTATGATCTCTATAGAGTGGACTGTATATAGATATCTCTCGTAACTCGTGGGTGGCTGCGGAGATAAATCTTGTCTCCAGGTTGTAAGGCTGCAGACGTTCTTGTAGATTGAAGATCAGGGCGTGACGTGATCTTTTGAAGTTCTTGAAGTTCTTGTAGTTTGGAGAGAGGGCGTGACGTACTTCTCCGGGTTGGATCTGAGGGCGTGTCGTACAGATCCGGGGTTTGAGGTTCTAGTAGTTTGGAGAGAGGGCGTAACGTACTCTCCTGGTTGAAGTTTGTTAGGTTTTGGGTTGTCGGGTTAAGTGGCGTGAAGAAAGATCACAACACACTGTCGTTTTGAGCATACTAGGGTATACTGGTTTATTACCAAAGTTTCACAAGCTTTTATACATCTTCAAATTACATTGATTAAATGGCAAATTAAGTTTTGTTATCTTTCGGCGCCCTAGATTGTAATTTCCCTGACCTAGCTGTGTGCTTGACCTTACGGAGCGCGTCTGTTAACATATTACGAGAACTGATGTTTTGCTTGCGCGCTTAATTATTGTTGTAAGATTTTGAAATTATCACTTTGATCCGCGCTCTTTCGTCCACCTAAGCGACTCAGTTGTTTTAATACCCTCTTTAATAGTTATTAATTACTTAATAATTGATTACTTTATCAACAAGCACACTAGATTATTTTTCTGACTCAGTTGTTCTAATTAATGTTTGATTACTTAATTTGCAAGTGGAAATTTCACCCAAGATGTTTTTAATAACAAGTTGCTCTAATTCCCTATTTAATGGTTATTAATCTCTAATTGATGAATATGTTCCCTAAATTCCTTATTAAATCCCTACAACCCTACTTAGCTCTCTTTTATGTTGATCGTAAAGTCAACAATTGTAGTACTATTATTCAAATTCATTTTAACTGTACTGATTGAATACTTAGGAAGTATTTATACAGCTATTCAGTTTTTATGTAGTATATATTCATGGCAATATATGTAGGTATTAAGACTGCAAATGAATGTTTGTCCCATTTCCCAATGATTCTTTATTCAAATTCATTACTGTCCATTAAAGAGAGCAATCAATAAAAAACAGAACATCTTAAGTAAGCCTAGCTTAGGATAAACTGCTCATTGCTTGTGGCGATGGCTCCGAGCGTGACAATCATGACATAGACAGTCCTTAGTAAAACGATGGCTCCAACATCTCAAAGCAGGGAACCTGTTTCGATGTTGCCAAAGTAACTATTATTTATTGTATCACTCAAAGCCACCATTCAATAATTGAATAATTATTAAACGATACACCTAGCAAACTGTCCCCTTTGACTAAATAAATAAACTAATAAAAATAAATATATAATGTAATGTATATTATTAAGAGGAAATAATTAGTATTAGTGGCAAAAAGCGCTCGTGAAATATTTTCGACGATAGTGACCCCTCTTCAACACCTAACACAGATATACAATTCTTATTGTATATTGATTATGCTTGTTTTGGCGACTGCAAACCGCTCGCAATTATACGAGGGTCCTTCGCACGAAGTAGCATAAAAAATATTTCACATACTGCTCTCGGTATATCGGCATCTTTCTTTCTCTCCCAAGTGACTTCGTAAGGACTATACTCTAAATATACACATTGCACATATACCTACACATACTCAAATTTAACTGATCGCAATAGCTAGATAATTCTACTCAAAAGCAACTTGTTTTGAAATTATTTTCCAATATTATACACTGTACTTTGTGTATTTTCTTTTTCAGATAACCACAACAGATATGGCAGCTAGCGAGCTGCTTTTGGAATTAATGGTTAGAATTGCAGCCCATCCAGACCAATGGGACAAAGTCCATAAACTATTACGTACGTTTTTTTAATTAGTATTACTTTCTCGTTTGATCTCCCAAGTCAAATATTTACTAATTAGAATCATTATAGGGGTTTGCTCATTAATTATTGAGAATAATACTCTCTTACCTTAAGGCTATCCGATACTTTGTAGGGACAACTGAATTCCGGTAGATGTAGCTAGCGGCACAAATGTGAATGTGACGTGTATTAGAAAGATACAAACAGTACGATCCCAGTTTTAACCTATAAATACTGAGAATCAGTTTTACGACTTCCAAGCGAATCGACTGTATTTACCCAAAGGCCGTAGGAGGGGTTTCGGAGGGGCGTGATTTCGAAATTTCTGTCAATTCCGAAATTATTAATTAAAACTAAATATAGTTATCATTTATACAGTACGATAGAAAATCAAATTCCTCACTGCCCTTTGAAGCCAAAAATTGAGATTTGATGTTCACTTGAGACTTATAAAAAGATTACATTTTCTTCATTTTTGACTATAGATTTAAAGAAAACTAAACATTTTTTGAAAAAACGTTCTTCAAGGTTCCGTTACAATACAAAGTCACAATCGAACAGTGGCAGAAATTTGAAAATTTATCGATCGGTTTCTCTTCTAACGTTGACATAAAATTGCATTGTGTGGCATATGAGTAAGTAAAGTATCGGACAACCTTAAGACTTTTGTATTTTTTAATCTATAAGACAAAGTTTCTGATTGGTATTGATTAATAATTGGTAAAACGACTGTCTTCGCTTAAGACATAATGGTATAAAAGAGATGTTCTGTGAAACATCTTACATTAAACTGACAAGAGTTTTCAAATAAGCGAAGTCACACGATTTCCAATTGTTACACGAGTTTCAGTTGTCAACAGAAATATTAACTAATTGTTAAGATTCGCTATACTGGATGTCTATTTAGAAAGATTTCTCGCTGCGCTTAATATATCTGGTATAAATTAAGTTCTTTGTATGTAGCCTATTAAGAAGCAAGTGTCACATACTTTAGGGAAGGGATGTTGGTGTGGCTAAAACTTCGGTGCCCTCATTTATTTCTATTTTGGTATCGAAAATAAACCTGTTTAAAACGCGTTGAGATTATTAGCTGTTGTTGGGGGTAAAAAATACCCTTTATCTACTTTGCTTTACTATTGATCTCATTATTACATCGAAAGTAGTGTAATAATATTTATATTATTATTCGTTCTATTAAAGCACTCCTCGCTTCGCTCGTCGTGCTTTAAAACTCTCGTGTGACAATACTCCGTCTTATTATACTAGTATAATAATATACTATTTTGTGTTTAGAGTTTATAAAAAATACAGATTTTGACATACAATTTTGTATCATTTTGATAAGAACAGCAGTTTTCCAGAAAAAATGTGTTTCCTGAAAATTGTTGATGAAAATCATAATACAATATTGAATATATTTTTACAGTCTCAAAAGTCTTAATAAATGAGTGTCCGCAAATAAAAGGTTTTGGAGATAAGACATATTTTGTGTGACTAAAAATTTTGAATAATGAACTAATATTAATATTAATTATATGAAAAACTGCTGCTCTTATCGATATGAGACAGAAGTACAAATTTTATGTCAAACGCTTTATTTTTTTATAGTTCGATATCAAAATCTCTAAACAGATATATACAACAAAGTTATGGTAGTTTTTATCCATAAAATCTCTTAAAAAACACATTTGTATTAAAATGAGTTCATTATCGACACTATAATTGTAATCAGCGCCCCAAAGTTAGTCGTTGATCCCCCCGCCCTCGTAAATTATGTGACACTTGTTTTTGAACACCTCGTATATAATACTTAACACTAAACTGACTAAAATTGTCAAATGAAAAAAGCTTACTTTCCGAATTGTGTTCCCAATTACAATGCGTTTCATCTCTGGTTATAATTATTTTCTATTTCAATTCGATTATACGGGGTGTTCATTTAAAATTACTTTCACTGCCGCAAATACGTGTGGAATAAATTGTCTTCAATATTTTAAAGTCTCAGTAATTTTAAATTGGTATACATCTTCAATGGAGCAAATGTCAGGTCTACTTAGTACTTAGTTACCAATTTCCTCTAGGTATTCATATTGAATGGAGATATGAAAACAAGAGAATTAATACATAATGCTAAAGAAGATAAAAACCATCTTTGAAAAAGGCTTACTCATTAAAAGTTTTTAGCACTGGATTAAGAGTTTATGATAGTGTCTAAATTATCTGCTTGGGGCTTATAGATTTAAGTTTTGTGATTAAAGTTAAGGGTGTAGGGATCTAGAACCTAAGTTTGGCGTTAAGACTTCGAACTTATCGTTTTTCAGAAATGTTGGACGAAGACCTGTCTACTTCGAAAGATCTCCTCGACAGCATCAAGTCGAAACCGGCGAACTCTGCGAAAGCGAAAGTCGACGGCGGCGATACGAATAAAGTCCCGGACAAAATCGACGAGAAGAAATCGTCGGAGCCGAAAACGGTCGCTAGTAGTGTAAAATTTGTAAATAGTAGTAGTACGAAAAGCGATCTAGTAAAAGACGGGGACGACGTACAGAGCGCCCAGAAGCAGAAATCCACCTTACCTCCATATCACAAAAACTTCGCATATCATAGAGTAACAGGTGAGAAACATTAGGGATATTATATTGTACAGACGTGAGTAAAGTTAGAGCTATTCCGTGTATACATGAGTACACGTAAAAGCTTTACAGTTGACTTGAGAAGTTTTGTCCTCGGCAAAAGTCATTGTATTTAATACTAACATTGAACTTTAACAGTAAATAATTATTTCGGAATATAGACTACCATCAGTTTTTTCTTAATTTCAAACCACATTAATAAAAACTGAACTTTGAAAAACGTAATAGTTCATTTTGCCAAGCTATTACACAGTATTCCCTAATTAGGAATAAGTGGCTGCCACTGACGCCCTGAGTGGATAGCTGTGTTTATATGTTATATATCGGGTGTTTTGCGAAATTGAAACTGCTCCAATCAGTTACTAGTGTCTTGAAAAAGACAGATTGGCTCTATTAATTAGGCGTAGATGAGTGAGCTGTCTTTTTCAAGACACTATTAACCGATTGGAGCAGTTTCAATTTTTATTAAAAAAAGTGAGGTTATGTCAATTTCGACATTTTTTAGTAAGGCGCATTCACAAACACTATCCACAGCCTACTATGAGGTGAAATTTAAAAAAAACACCCGATACCTTTTTGCGCAACCCGGTTGAAATGTGTCATTTCTATATACCTGTATCTAGCGGAAAGCGACGAATTGCCGGCCGACCAGCTCCGAACTTACTTTTCCGCCCTAGGGCGTAAAACAGCACATTTCCGACCGGCATAGAGGTGCGCGGCGACCGCGGCGTAGAGATGAGCGAAATATCACGAACTGTGATTGGTGAAAACGATTGCTCTATGGTCGCAACACACAATACACATGTCAGATGTCAGTACAAAGCATTATCATAGGACGTACATGTTTTTGGAAACATATGTGTGTGTGTGTGTGTATGTGGCCAACGTTTTATCAGAAACTATAAATAGTGGATAGTTGAAATTTTATGTTTAGGCTGGGTCCACTGAACATTCGATACCACATAAATTACATCAGAATCTGTTAAGGGCAAAGGGCATTTTACTCGTATTTTTTAAGTTTTTTTTGGATTATTTTAAAAACTGGTTTAACGTTTTTTTAAACTTCGCATATTTACTTAACTACTCAGTTCTTATCGACTGCCAATATCGTTATCTTAACTGATCTTCTGCGAAGAGCCCTCTACACTTTTGTGAATTTCGTTTTTCTCATTTTTTTCCAAAACGGCTTTACCGATTCTTACCAAATTTTAGATTTAAATTGACCTAACTAATAGCTACAACCTTTATGTGAAACATTTTGTTCTAAAACTTTCCTAAAGGGCACAATTTCTCTAAAAAAAATTCAAAAGCGCTTTTAATGTTTTCACTAAACTTTATATTTGAATTAAATATTAAATGTACCTATACAATTTTTATCAAAAATATTTCTTTCTAAAACTGTTCTAAATGGCATTTTACTCTTAAGAATTTTAATTTTGTTGTAATCTTTTTTTAAGTTATAGTGATTTATATCAAATTTCATAACTGAAGTTAACTGTTTAATGCCTATACCGTTTATCTGAAACATTTTTTGAAACTTCATTCTTGTAGTTTTAAAACACCTGAAAAAATAGTCAGTACCTATAAGTGCCCTTTTCCTTTCATCGCAACAAAAATATCTCTCGACTCTCTTCGAGTCGATCACCCCACGCGTTACGTAGCAATTTGCGTGTGTAATTTCGTCCTCAAAATTAATTTTAACGTTTTCATTCAAGGTACGCCCTTCAACCTGAAC
This sequence comes from Cryptocephalus moraei, assembly GCA_946251905.1. Classification (NCBI taxonomy): domain Eukaryota; kingdom Metazoa; phylum Arthropoda; class Insecta; order Coleoptera; family Chrysomelidae; genus Cryptocephalus; species Cryptocephalus moraei. Next base: position 19,358,561 of record OX276452.1, read on the forward strand.
AAAGGGCCAAAGGCATACATTGCGGTCTCCGTGATAGCACCGAAACCATCCAGTTCTCTCTCCCAAGAGGAGGACGTCGAATTGGAGAACGAGCTGCACCAGCTGAACAAGCCGTGGACCCACTCACAAAACCTAAAGAACATGGAACACATCCGATCGCGGTGGTTGATACAGACCGACGACAAGTCGTCGTCGTAGATAACCTCGATACTCTGTTCTTCCTTTTTTGAAAATTTAGTTCTCTCTAGCTGACTTTAATTTGAATATTTACCAGAACTGCAGTTAATTTCCCTATTCAGAGGCTCGGAATCAAATTAATAATTCTTTTACGGACTCCGTTAAAAACTCGATTATCATGCAAATTCTTACAATGTTACCATAAGAACTTGGTTTCGGTACACAGTATAGTTAACACACTTATCGTTAGCTTGGTTTCGAATAGAATTAACCTGCAATATACTTCGTTACAATATTTTCACTATACTAAACGTTAAGTTATTAGGATATGGAAGCGATAGCTGTCATTTTTTTAGCGAAACTATCACCTGATTGTCTTGTAATGTGTACATTAAAATTCAAATAATAAATGTGGTTTTTCACTATAAAGGGGCAACTGTGGTAAAATTATGATCAATATAGATTTATGTAAAAAACCGATCAGGTAACAATAAATAACAAAGTTGTAAACATTTTAAAATGATCGCCATGTTAATTTAGATATGTACATTATTAATGTTAAAGTAGTTAGACATTGAATAAAGTTATTTACTTAGAAAATCTAGATTTTTGTTTTCCCACCATCACCATCAATATCGTTTCTTTTGGTATACGCGCATAGTTACAGCAATACTTGAAATCTGGTGTCCAAATTAACGATTTCTTCTAAAAAGGGATATAAAAATGACACAAGTATTACATTATATGGATGTTTAAGTGTTCTAATAAACCTGAAGTTCAAGGTAAACATTTGTAAAACGTTACTTCTTTCATTTTTTATTGCAGTCAGGATACTGTGCAGCGTTCTGTAATAAATTTTTAACTTGCTACCTGGAGTAGTTTTGGAAATATCTCGATTTTCCCTTTTTATTTACACATCCCCTTTTATTTGCGAGCGATATTTTGAAAACCTACTTGAAGAGCATTTTTTTTTCAAAAAATAGCATGGAAACTTCCTTTCTTTTTCTAATAGTAAAAAATTAAATTTTCGAATTTTGTCAGCAAACTTGAAGGGTAAGTCAAGAGAATGCTTTTGATTTCTGTGGTCAAGATCCAGTTCGCAACGTTCAAAGATTTCTATATTATCGCGATTTTTCAAAATAGTGAAAACCTAAACTTCAGGAATGTAGTATATCTCAGATAATAAATGTTAAAGTAAAAATTAGATATTTTTCCGACAATTTTCAGATATAAAATCCCCCATTTTTCTTTAATCTTCTGCTCATCGTTATAGATTAGACATCGTTAATTAGAACAAACTTGATGTGCGTCGATTGGACGGATATTTGTGGAGATGTGAGCGATTGAAAATTCTATAAAAGATTAGAGGAGTTTGGCACTTTTCCGAAAATTTTCATGTACAAAATCGCGTAATTCTTCACTCATTTCTTTACTTATTTTTATAAATTAAATGTCATGAATTACACCAAACGTTGTTTCGTGACAATAGTTTCGGGTAGTTGAAAAAATACGAGTAATGGAAAATTCTTAGAAAGTTTAAAGGGAAGCAAAACACTTTCCCAAAAATATAAAATATCCATGTTTAAAATATCCTAATTTTTCCCTTATTTTTATAGGTCAGACGTTGCCCATTACAACAAACTTAGTTTCGCGACGATAAGACGAATAGTTGCGGAGATATGAGGCATTGAATATTGTAGCGTTTATTTTATAATTTATTTACATTAATTGAACACTAATTTATTTAACACACTAAACTACTTGTTCACTAGACTAGACACTACATAATTTATTTGTACTGCTCCGCTTTCGGATCGTATGTCGCGTTCACTTCTGCTTGTCTACTTCTAACTAACTCCCTCGATCACAAGCCCCCTTATATATACACCCCCAACCCTGATCGAGAACATTCTAGTACATTCTAGAAGCCTACGCAGCAAATGTTCATAAGGTTACCAATTAATTGCTTTTCGTAAACAACAAACGGGAAAATTCGTGCAGCTGTCTACGCGTCGTAGTTGGTGTCGCGTTGTTTACTTCTCGCATTACACTGCCCCCGCCATAGAGACGTTTCGTCTCGGAACGTATCCCTGGTAGGCCCATGCAGGAACCTGCAGTTAGCCCCCCGCTTACAGCGAGACGTGGCATCAAAATAACAGGGGACCGTCTTCCCGAGTCGACATGGTGCAGGCCCAAAACAGCAGACTAAAACTTCCACTCCGGTATTCTTCAACACCACTTCCAGCATATTCCGGACAACCCTCCAGTCCAGCTGATCTCGTCCAGCACCTAACTTGGGGACAGCTAGCTTCCTGATGTCGAGCTCCAGCAGTCGGTCTCGTAGCCTATGCAAGGTTCGCCATACATCGTGATAACATGGTTTAAGGGACCCGATCTCCTTCGTAACCAGATAAAAGATGTGTCTTACGTTGTCACGTAGTTCCAGAATCTTGCCAATCTCCGGTAGTTGCTCTCTGAGTTGTTCCAATTGTTCCAACTGCGATATTTAGTTGGTATCGGACTTGATCGTGAATCTCGTTCATCCTTTGCCGCATCCTGGAGACGTAATCTTCCCCCGAAACGTCCTCGTCCGGTCTAGCGCCAAAGATTAGATCACAGGGCAGTTTAAGTTCTCGCCCGAACAGGACTTTGGCTGGAGTTTGTCCTGTCGACTCATGAACGGCCGAGCGGTAGGCCATCAGGAAGAACGGCACGTGTTCGTCCCAGTCTCTTTGATGTGACGAGACCATTTTCGCTAGATAGCGGTTGAGGGTGCGATTTATTCGTTCTACCATGCCGTCAGACTGAGGGTGAAGGGCCGTGGTTCTTGTTTTTCGTACCCCAAACTTCTCACAGATCCTCCGGAATAGGCCACTCTCAAAGTTTCTTCCTTGATCCGAGTGTAATTCCATGGGTACTCCAAACCGGCAGATCGTCTCCTTCACTAGCACATCGGCCACTGTCTCTGCCTCCTGATTAGGGAGAGGGTACGCTTCTACCCACTTCGTAAAGTAGTCCATCACGACCAAGATGTATTTATTCCCCTTTTCGGTCTCAGGGAAGGGTCCTGCTATATCAATAGCGATCCTTTCGAAGGGGCTTCCGACGTTATATTGTTTCATGGGAGCTTTCGGTCGTCTTTGTGGCCCATTACTTGCAAAGCATGTAGTACATTTCTTGCACCAGTCCTTCACGTCGTCTGAACAATTGATCCAGTAGAAGCGCTCCCGTACCTTCTGCAGCGTTTTCTTGATCCCTAAATGTCCGCCAGACGATCCGTCGTGAAGGTGCCGCAAGACCTCCGGGATTTTACTGGAGGGAATTACCAACTGCCGTCTTTCCTCCGTCCCGTCTTGGCTCTCCAGTACGCGTTTTAGTAGTCCATCCTCAACCACTAGCGAGTCCCACTGTGCCCAATAGCTCTTGAGTTTTGGCGAGCCAGGTGATACCTTTTGCCACTCAGGACGCTCTCCTCCCTCTTTCCAAACCAGGATTTCTTTGAGAACCGGGTCTTTTCCTTGCTCTTGTCGTAACGAGGATGGTGTCCATTCCTCGGCGACCACGGTCGTTCGATAGACTTTCTCGGACTTTTCCTCAGCTCTATGACAATGAGGACACTCATCAGGGCATGGTCTTCTCGAGAGTGCGTCTGCGTTTCCATGACTCTGTCCTGGCCGATGTTCTATGACAAAGTCATACTCCTGGAGCCTCTCGATCCAGCGAGCGATCTGTCCTTCGGGATTCTTAAACTGGAGGAGCCATTTAAGAGCAGCATGATCGGTCCGGATCAGAAACCTCCTTCCACACAAATATTTATGGAAGTGCTCGATGGACTTGACGATGGCCAATAATTCACGCCGGGTGACGCAGTAATTCTTTTCTGGTTTGGAAAGTACCTTGCTGAAGTATCCAAGGACACGTTCTTGTCCCTCCTGGCGCTGCGACAGAACACTTCCAATTCCCACATTGCTCGCGTCGGTGTCCAGGATGAACTGTCCTTCTGGCAGAGGAAAACTCAGCACTGGGGCACTGGTCAACTTCCTCTTCAGCTCGTCGAAGGCAGACTGGCATTCCTCATCCCAACAGAAGTTTCGTCCTTCTTCCGTGAGCCTTGTCAACGGCTTAGCGACGTCGGAGAACATCCGGACATATCGTCGGTAGTACGTGCAGAGGCCCAGAAAACTCCTCAACTGGTGTTTATCTACCGGTATTGGCCACTCCTTCACCGTACTTGTCTTGTCCGGATCAACGGCGACGCCCTCTCTGCTCACTACGTGCCCTAAGTATGAGACCTTCCTTCTGAAGAGCTGACATTTCTTAGGGTTCAGTTTCAGTCCCGCACCTTGCAGTCTCTGGAAGACGTCCTCTAAGTTTTTCAGATGTCCTTCGAAGGTCTTGCCCATCACGATTACATCGTCCAAATAGACTAGGCACGTTTTCCACGTCAGACCCATTAGCACGCTCTCCATCAGCCTCTCAAACGTCGCTGGGGCATTACAAAGTCCGAATGGCATGACTGTAAAATGCCACAGGCCGTTACCGAAGGTAAATGCCGTCTTTTCCTTATCGGCAGGGTCCATTTCGACTTGCCAATAGCCGCTTTTTAAATCCAAGGTCGAAAATATCGTGGATCCAGCAAGGGTATCGAGTGTGTCGTCGATACGTGGTAGCGGGTAGCTGTCCTTTTTGGTGACACTGTTCACCTGCCGGTAGTCTACACAGAATCGAGTAGTCCCATCCTTTTTCTTCACCAGTACTACCGGCGAGGCCCCTGGACTGCTTGACGGCTCGATGACCCCGTCCCGCTCTAGGTCCTTGATAATTTTCTCGGCTTCCTCCCGTTTGGCCAAAGGTAGTCGTCTTGCTGTTTGTCGAATCGGTCGTGTCTCGCCCGTGTCAATTTTATGTGTCACGACCTTGGTCTTTCCCAGCTTTCCATTCTCGGTGGTAAATATGTCCTGGTACTTATTTATTAATTCGTGGGCCTTTTGTTTCTGTGTGGGCGAGAGAAACGCACTGGTCTGGGAAAGAATTTGTTTCAAGTCCTGCGGAGTGTGTTTGGACCTTTCTTCCTCACTAACGCCCCTTACGATGGCTGAAGCGGCTATACATGTGCCCAGCTTCGTACCCTTCTTGATGGTGACCGGGTACTGATTGATGTTGAGTAGTCGCACAGGCACTTCACTTGAGAGAGTAACGAGCGCCTTTCCTACCAGTACCCCCCGAGCCAGTCGATTGTCATCGTTTTCTGGTTCGATCACGGCTGGAATTCCCTCTTCCACAACACCCCTCAGACAGGTAGAGGTGATCGTTTCGCTTCGTTCTGGGAGAATCACATCTTCTGCCATTATTACGTCTAACACAAAGTTGTCACGATTGTGTAGCAGTAATTCTTCTTGACCGATCCTCAACACTCGGTGTCCGAAATCCAACTGGAATCCATGATTCCTCATGACGTCCATTCCCAGTATGACGTCTTCCTCAATTTCGGCTATGAGAACAGGATGGTCAAACTTTACTCGTCCCAACGTCATGCTAACCGTCGCTTCACCGTGTATTACTGCCTTCTCCCCAGTGGCAGTTCTTAATTGCCACCTACTTGGCCTAATCTTCCTACGGTCCCTCACAACTTCCGAGCGTACGATCGTCTTCGTAGCTCCCGTGTCCACAAGCATGGCGTGGGATCTCCCGTCGATAGTGCCATCGACGTACGCGCTCCCCAATTGGTGGGAAAACGAGGCTATACTGGCCCGGGGGTTCCTATTGCCACGGGTCGACGTCCCCTCCCTTTTATCGACCCGCATTAGTTTTTCCGGGGCCTTTGCCGGCACCGCTGTTTTGGGCCGCGTCTTCTGTGCTGACAGCAACTCCATGATCTGCTGGACGGCCTTCTCCACGAGTTTTTCTGTGCCTACCTCCTCGGTAACAGCTCGAGCACAACCGTGAATGCGGGAGGCTTCCATTGCTGCCTCATGTTCTAGTGCGATGGCGAGCGCGTTCATTACTGTTTTCGGTCGAGCTAGCCTCAGGGCCATCTGCAGTTCCTGGTCCCGCAGCCCGCTCACGAACGTCTGCACTGCGAGGCACTCCATCATCTGTTCCGGTGCCGTGGGATACGCCAACCTCACTAGTCTGGCTACGTCCGCTTCGAACTCCTGCAGGGTCTCGTTCGATCTCTGACGGCGATTGGACATCTGGGATTGATGAACTTGCTCCAGATGTGTTTGGCCGAACCGCATTTCCAGTCGCCTCAGCAGCTCCATGTAATTCCCGGCTTCCTCGGTGGATAGCGTCTGAAGAACTTCCAACGCCTCTCCACGTAAGGCTACCGTTAGGGAAACAGCTTTCTCGTGAGGGGACCAAGCATTAGCTTCCGCTGCTGCCTCAAACTGCTTCTTGTAGCTGGCCCACGGAATTTTTCCATCGAACGTTGGGGGCGTCACTCGATTGATGGATATCGAGTTCTGTTGAACGACCGCCTTTATTTCTTCCTTCGTCTCGCCGCTACTGACTCGCCTTAGTCGTTCTTCCAACTGCTTCGTCTTCTGTTTAATTTCGTCTTCTTTCCCCTCGCCGCTACTGACTTGTTCTAGTCGTTCTTCCAACTGCTTGATCTTCTCTTCAATCTCCTTACGCTGAGCCTCCATCTGGTCGGTGATTTGAGCAGTAATATGAGTAATTATGTCTTCCCTCTGGCCGGCGATTTGAGCAGTGATGTCTTCCCTCTGGGCGGCGATTTGAGCAGTGATGTCTTCCCTCTGGTCGGCGATTTCTTCCCTCTGGGCGGCGATTTCTTCCCTCTGGGCAGCGATTTGAGCAGTGATGTCTTCCCTCTGATCGGCGATTTCTTCCCTCTGGGCAGCGATTTGAGCAGTGATGTCTTCCCTCTGGGCGGCGATTTGCTTCGTGATGTCATCGTCTTCGAACTCGAAAACTTCCGGGTCCTGGCCATTTTCTTTCAAAAATGCTGAGAGCCGGTCCTGGAGTTCAGTCTTCCTCCCTCCTGTTTCCAATTCCCGTTCCTCGAGTTCTTTTTTTAACTCGGCCACTTTTAATTCGCGTAACTTCTTCATGATCCGCTCTTCTGACACCAATGTAGCGTTTATTTTATAATTTATTTACATTAATTGAACACTAATTTATTTAACACACTAAACTACTTGTTCACTAGACTAGACACTACATAATTTATTTGTACTGCTCCGCTTTCGGATCGTATGTCGCGTTCACTTCTGCTTGTCTACTTCTAACTAACTCCCTCGATCACAAGCCCCCTTATATATACACCCCCAACCCTGATCGAGAACATTCTAGTACATTCTAGAAGCCTACGCAGCAAATGTTCATAAGGTTACCAATTAATTGCTTTTCGTAAACAACAAACGGGAAAATTCGTGCAGCTGTCTACGCGTCGTAGTTGGTGTCGCGTTGTTTACTTCTCGCATTACAATATCTATCAATTTCAAACGAAGTCTTCTAGTTTTCCAAAAAAGGTTCATTTATAAAGTCTCGATTCATCACCTATTTTGACAGATTATAGGCACCGTTAATTGCACCAAATTTCATAACGATAGTTAAGTACTTTTAAAGATAACTAACTAAAAGCTACTTAAAAAGTAACTGAAAATTCCATAAAAGTCTAATGGGAAGTTGATCCTTGTCCCGAAAATTTTCATAAAAAAATCTCCTAACTTATCCCTAATTTTCAATTTTTTTAGATCATCTTCGTGCTTTTTTGAGTTAAAATTTTTCTGTTAAATATTAGTGTAATTACTGAACGGCAGGGGCGGACTTAACAATAGTAATAAGTAAGTTTGTTTTATTTTGCCTGCCAAAAAAAGCTTCCAAAGGAAACCAAATTGCTAAGTCTGTGGGCAGAAAATCACCAGTCCGGCACTGCATTGAAATCATCACTTTCTCGTGGAAAAATTAATTGGGCCATTTTTTTGAAAACATCGCAAGGGCGTTCCTATGATAGTCCGAAAATAATTATTCAAATATTTCGTCGCGAAACTCCTGAGTTAAGGTAGGTTAATGAAATGCTTCTGTAGTCGAGTTGCATTTCACTACTTTTAACAGTTTATGAATCGGTGAATTTTTTTTAAAATGATCGAAAATATGGTTACAGTAATAATTATTTGGATATATTCTTTCACTTTTTCCACCGGTAAATTATGGCTTTTCGTTTGCGAGCGATTTTATGAAAATCCAATTTGGGTTATTTTTGGGAGAAAAATCGTAGTGATTAATTAACCTTCTAATTTTTAAGACCAACAATTAAATCTTTGACTCTCGTTAATAAGAAACTAGAAAATTCAAATTTTGTATTCATCTATCTCAAGACAATTACAACTAATAATGGATAATAATAATATATGCACTAAAACATACACCATAAATGTAATTAGTTTAAAAGGAAAAGAAAAATCATCAGACCGTTTCTCTTTAAACGGACCTAGATTTGATTTATTTGTAATATTATATATATATATGTATGCAAGATATTTGCAAGGAAGAACATGGTTTCCGTGGTGTAGTGGTTATCACATCCGCCTAACACGCGGAAGGTCCCCGGTTCGATCCCGGGCGGAAACACTCACGTTTTGAACTTTTTTTTATACGTATAATATTTCATATCTATTTGTTGTAATTGCTTTATTTAATTGTTATGTATTTTTATATAGTAACCTAACATCTTTTTTATATTCGCAACACCAATATACAAATAAACTTGTAATATAAAGTAAGTTGCGTAATTTCCCCCATATTATCTTTAAAATTTGCCCAAAAAAATGACGTGCATCAAAATGTTGAAAAACAATTGGAAGTTTTCTTTTGTTGGATGGAACATTTTCCGCTTCCAGTGAAATTTTTCACTGATTTAAAATGCATATAACCTGTTAACATTTAATAGCCGTTTTTTGATAAACATCCGGTTCACTGTGAATTTAAATATGTATTCAGTAAGAAAAATGGGTTAGTAAATGAATGGGTTTTTAAATGACACGAGAAGTTTCGGTCGAGAACATAATAATAATTTTAATAATGCCAGCCTGGTACACTAAGAACAAAGCATAAGTAAGCATTTCAGAAACTTAAAATTATACAAATAATTGAGTGAACTAAATGACTATGTTTTCTGTACGTTCACCACGATTTCTGACACATTTTGTGACGGATCACGAGCGAAATGAAATGAGGGTTATTCCTATTTAGCAAGAACATTACTTGTTCAATCCCTCGTCTTAAAACTCGTAGATTTTGAGGTGTGTCATAATAAATTCGGTTTTTCAGGAATACCTACATAAAACAGATTTAGGAAGGTCAGAGCTATCAGCAGGACAATAAAATGGGCGATTCATGCGTACCCTTACTCCGGGTCGACACCAAGCAGACAAAACTGCGACAAGACAGAAACTTCAGTGTATCAAGACAAAGTGCAGACAAAATCGAAACATTTTTGCGACTTTTTTTGTCTCGAGACTGTTTTGTCTGCAGTTTCAGAGACTCCAGCCCGATCCGTCGTAAGTCGGTAAAGATCAAAGAAAATTTTTGTCTCGGAGACATTTTGCATTGCATTTGAGCTTCAACCGTTGCTGCCGGCTGAAGTGAGGGAGGCGAATTAAGATTCAGAGTGTATTGACACAACCGATATGCCGGAATTCCGTTGATCAAGGCCTCCTCACATACTTCTGACACAATTTTGGATATTGCTTGTACAGACACTCTTGAGAGATACATGATACTGTGATAAGAATCGCCCCTTGCCAAAAATCGTAGGGTTAGTGCAAGCCTTTCGGTTACACTTATTGCATTCCTAAAATTTGTAATCCTCTTGGCAACTGCAGGACCCACTAGATTATTGACAAGGAACTCGAAATCTTCGCTTGACATTCTCAAAAAATTCTGAAAGCTTGATCGCATCTCCCCACAAAGTCCAATGTCGTCCTTTCGTAAGTCGGACAAAACATCTTTCAAGTCTCGGGTTTCTCCTTTTCTTTTTCTTCTTGTATACGGAACCGCCACATGATTACACAACAACTCCAACTAACCGAAAGAGCTTTCGAATTCAGACTAGCAACTCGACTGTTTCGTACTTGTATATACTTACCTACATGTTTTAATTTTTGTCTCTGTGGTGTGGACACCAAGTCTCGCGTTTGTCTGTCAAACCTGAAACTTTTTTGTTTTCATTTTGTTGTGTCTCTGTCTCAAATTCCGGTCTCATTTTTGTCTGCTTGATGTGGACCCGGCATTTTTTTAGATCATATTTGCCATTTAGCTATTCAGTAACTTGAACCATGTAGTGATGACCAACACAAGATTGGCTTCTAAATAGTTTTCAAAGCTATCGCAATATATCCCGCGTCTAGGTCTCGTGAGCATTTATAGTGAAAATACTTGACATCAGGAACGTAGGGTAAACTCGCTCAAAAACTATATATAAGGGGTACTCACAATCTTTCATTTAGCATGCTATAGCGTGCTAGTTGTGCTAGTCGTAAAGTTTCAGCAATAGCATGCTAAATATTCCAAAAGAAATAAGTTGGTCAATTTAGCACACCTGGTTGTGTGCTAAATACAGTGTTACTATGCTAAATAGCGCCATGTTGTTTTATTTGTCATTTCCAGAGGATTTATGGTTATCAATGGTTGTACTGAAAAAAGTTCACTCTTAAGAGTGTCTTAAAACGGTTCTCGTGCAAGTTTGTTAAATTAGATTGATACCTATCGGCAGATTTTACCACCGATCCCAATTGAAATGGTACAGAATACCTACAAGAGGAAACGGCAAGAATCTTATCTAAACATTCCTTGATAACTTCATCCTTTTCTTCTGCAGTTTCACATAACAGAATTTCAAATAAACAGTCATTCGCCAAAGTTTCACATAATTTAAATTTTTCACTACTCTTCGGCATGATAAAAGATATAAACCAAAGAAAAGAAACAAGATTTCAGTTATTTACAAAAAAACTGTTTCAGAATCATATCGCGAGTGGCGCCACCGCACTTATTTAGCAAGATTATGATAGTACAATGTGTTTCAAAATGATTGTCATCTAGTTGGCGTTGGAATTTCTGTGCATGTAATTTTTGATGTGCCGCGCTCTATTGATTTGTACCTATCTAATTCTGACAACATGTGACACTTCGAACATTTATTGTGAAACTGGCAATCAGTACTGCTGGTAATTAACAACCCTTTTCAGGGCCAAAACAAATACCACAAATAGACAAATACCCAGAATTCGTTTTCTTTTGACAGAGAAAAACCAGAAGTTAAAACAGATTATGATTATTTTGAGGTTATGTATAGCTAGTAGAAACTCCTATTTTCGCAAGGCGGTTTTTTTTATTTTACATGGGAATTCCACAGCCGACTGATAACAATCATTTTGAAACACATTGTATTATGTTCTGTTCGCACAAACTTAAAATCTTGTGTGCTATCCGGGCTGTGAAACAATTGAAACATGCACAATCAGCAACATGTATTATACCAACAACTGTCTTATCAACTCAGTTTTGTGTATCTTATTCAATAACCATACTCAAGCATACTAATCATTACTGGCTTTAATTTAAGTGTAGGATTCAGTGAAATGACACAGTGAACAAAACCTGAACGTCCTGAACAAGACAGAATAAGTCACTGGGTGAGAAAATTCGAACATTGTAGTTTCCTTTTTATAAAGTCACTAGATATACAAAGTACCGCAATCCATTGACCCCACGTGTAAGAGAGAGATAGAACCATTCCGAACCAAAATGGCGGCTATTTTTAGGGATTTTAGTAGGAATTTTATTTTCTACACTAAACAGTTGTCGAATTTGTGACAATTACTATTGACAAATGACATCATAACATCATTTTTCCAGGATGTAACGCAGTAACGCGTAGTGCGTGGTAACGCGGTAATTTGTAATAGAGGCGAGATTTTTTATTTTTCGATTGGGATTTGCTTATAAAAATGGTGTGGTGTTGTGAAATCTTTGTGATATTTTAAATACAATACATAAACAATTTCCAGCTCAAACATGTTTTAAGTTGCCACAATATTTGTTAAAATAGTTAAGATATTTCTAAGGAGCCGATTATATTTTTTATTAAAAAACATTGGTACAAATAATACGAAAATACGGATGTTCAAAGTAGCCGTAGTATTCTCATGCGTGCATTAATTATTGAATAATATATATTTGTAACACATACACTTGGTTTTATTTGACAGTGTTTAGTTTAGGGTGTAACTTTGCAAATTCTTTTGAATATAAGCAAGTAAGAAAATGATAGGTTTGTTCCAGTAAACAGAAAAATATATTACGAACATGTTTCTATTATACTCTCACATTAAAAAAAATAGTGTTAATTCTTTAATATTTTTGATTCTGTCTACCTAAGCATATTACCTACTCTCTTTCAATTTTAGTTATTATATCACTTGTTTTTGTTCTTTAAATGGAAAAAATGGGTAGATGAAGGAGAATGCAACAAATTTTCATATATTTAGCTTTCAAGTTTTCATTGTAAGTACTGTAATAATAGAATAATATTACATATCATTTAGTAATGATAATATTCACGGAGTGCTGTGGCACTTTCATAAAATAGGCCAGCATAACCTTCATTTATAACAATTTAATTTTTGTAAGAAATATCACCTACGTAACTTTTTCATTTATTCACTTCACCCCTTCAAGAATTATTCAAGTTCGCATACTTGAATAACGCGCTATTTCCCCCACCACAAACCGAACCAATATGGCGGACGATTGCGGTACTTTGTATATCTAGTGACTTTACCTTTTTATTTGTGTTTCAGTGTTTCATGCTCATGACGTTTCGTAATTCCCACCGAATTTAGACGGCCGTGCTATTTTGACACGAGACACGATGCATTAAAGTTTTGACATTTGCTAAACACAATCGAACTTCAAAATTTATAATGAAAAATTATCAGTATTTAAAATTCTTTTTATCAGATGACGAACGACAAACAAGCGAGGCTGCCTTCAGGAATTTGAAGCTGATGCGGCCGCATGGCGGACATTAGTCACCGGTAGGACTTAATACCAATTATGAGTGTCCTCCACACTCAATTGTCTATTGTTGTCGTCTCGCAGGTGTCAGTTTAATGAAAAATGCTCAGATGGACGTCTCCACAAGATGAACGACAACGGCGTTTCTCTGTATTCATTAGCTGATGTCCAGCTGAGGTTTCTTTGCCCTGAAGATTTGGACGAGGTACGGGCCCTTTGCCAGGACTGGTTCCCCATCGAGTATCCCTTTTATTGGTATGAGGAAATCACGTCCACCAATAGGTAAGAACCGTACAGAGAATGAACTCGAATTGGAGCAAACATTCCATTTCACTAACGAAAGGAACTAGTACTGCTACTAATAGAAACAGTTTGAATCGAAGTTTTAATAAAACACCTTTTTAGAGGTGTTGTAATTTAATAAACAGGATATTGGTCCCAGAAACAAACTACCACACACGTATAGTATTTTTTTTTTCAGAAATCAAACCTGTATGGTACATGTTTTTTCATTAAGTTTGAGCCTGCTAAACCTGAAATTTAAAAATTATGGGTTTAGTGTAGAGATCCCACAACTAAAATCAGTTATATTATGTCGTCCTAATGCAAAAATATATCATAGGACAGACTAATCATTTGCCTTTACCCTCTCCTACTCCATTTTTCAGATTTTGGAAGAAAGGGAAGAAGAAATTTATTGTAGAAGCGATACAGCTATCATATATACCTGACGTCTGCAGCAAAAGTATATGGCTGTTTATGTTGTAAACCAATTGACGTTATTAAGAGAACATTATGTAGTCTTTTAAAATCATAACTTTGTGATGTTTGCTTTGTTATTTTTAACATCAAATTCAATTTCAAAAACTATGTGCACGTTTTCTCTAAATGTTTTTTGTTTGCTTGTTTTGGTATTTAAAAACTATAATCGCCACTATTTATTTATTTATTTTTGTCATTTCTGCTGTCTGTTAACGGATAGTGCATCCATTTTTCCCAAAAGCTGCCATTCATCATATTTTAAAGATATATTCTAATCTTAAAAAAAATCTGTCCCTTTGCATAACCTAACTTCATTTTGTTGTATTTGCAACAAATATTGCAGGAATGATAATCATTGCAAACATTATCTGTGTTCTAATTTCTTAAGTAAATCACGACTGATTTCCTAGAAAATAGTATATCAATAGTACAAGTCTTATTAATAACACCAATATTTACTGAAATGATCAGATTGGCTAATTTTTATCAAAGTTTGATGGATGTAAATTTGAATCTGATATGGTATTTCAATGAAAGTAATTCGAGAAATACCCTTATATCAAATTATATTTCCAAACACTTTTTATCTTTAGATAGCAATGTAACCAGTCATGGACATACCTGATAAATATTGAAACATTGTTTAGAGAAGTTAATATATGTAATCACAATTAGTTTGTTAGTAATGTTAAATAAAACAACCAATGGGTTTTTACAAGTTTTAATTAGTGATCAAGGAACTTTTTGAATATAATATGTATGTTCATTTCACAGTATTGTACAACATTTTAGTAATATATGTACATGCAATTAACAGAGTAATAAATTCATGCTGGAAAATTGAGATAAAAACTATTGCATATGGTTATATTGTGATAACATAATAATTATCTACAGACTATTGCACTGTGTTGAATTATTTACTAGTTTAAACTCATAAGACGTCCAACAAAAAACTTTCTCCTCGACAGAATTATTTTCAAAATTGTTGGAATGGCATTTACCGAGAATGAAAACATAAGGTCCTTTTGTTTTTTTAGCAACGAACCCTAAAAAGAATTCTCGTTTAGGAGTTTGTCCAAAAATGAAAAGTATAATACAATCGACGTTGTACCCCAATCAATAACAATTTAATATAACTTTCATTTATTTCAGTGGAGTGACTAGTAAAATATTTCAATTTTCTCTTTTGTCCCATTAGTAGGTTTTATTCCCTGGCCGCGGTCTACAACCAGGAGATAATTGGCCTAATAGTGGCGGAGATAAAATCATATAACAACCTGAATGAGGAAGACAGGGGAATCCTGGCGAAGAGCCTGGCCGACTGTGACATAGCCTACATCCTTTCCCTCGGCGTATTGAAGAAATACAGGCGAAATGGGATCGCATCGTTGCTGCTCGACTCTCTACTCAAATACCTCATATCCCCCGAGAGGAGAAAAACGAAGGCCGTCTTCTTGCACGTCCTGACGACAAACACGGCCGCTATCATGTTTTATGAACAGAAGAGGTAAGTAGAAAAGTCGTCAGAATTGGTTTGCAAAAGTCGGTGGTGAGCTGGGGCATCCCCTTACATATTTATGGATCACTTACATGAATACACAAAACATTGTTTTATAGTACCATGTACAATATTACCTACACTTAACAATTCAGTTTTAACAACATATTTCCAATTAATTGTCGCAGCCTGTAGGTATACTATGTAAAGGGTTTTCTCAGGTCATCACTGTTTATGGAGTTCAATTTATACCTTGCCAGGTCTAAGAGATGAGTAATTATTTTTCTACTTGCTAAAACGTACAAAAATGATTCCTCACATAATCAGAACTCCTAATACATTTCTGTAACTATTCCTTGGATGTTTCAGATTTAGATTGCATAGTTTTCTTCCCTATTACTACTCAATAAAAGGGAAATGTAACGACGGATTCATGTATGTTCTCTATATCAACGGGGGCCATCCACCTTGGACGATATAATATCCTTTTTTGTGCTTGGTTTTAGTATTGTTGACGTGTAACAGACATCCATCAAATATAGAGCGCTTTAACATGTTGAATATGTTCCTCTGCAGAAAGCATTGAATTGAGATTAGGGAAATTTGAAAAGCGACTAAGTGTTTCAGTAAAATGAAAACACACATAGTACTAAATAGAAACATTTATTATCTTCCTACTTAACCATTGAGATTCAGGAATATAGTTCACATTACTTTTTGGAACATAACTCACTAAATAAGTGGGAATAGTGCCCCATATTCATCTAGACCAATTTAGTTATTTAGTGGGTCATATTCCAAAAAGGAAAGATATATTTTCCTGGATCCAGTTGGTGAAGATAAAAAGAAATTTTCTTTTATTAGTTTTTTTTAATACCATCTGTACTTCCGCTTGTCAATATCAACTTTAGACCTCTACCAAACAAAAGACAAGTATCAACAGAGCAATGCAATGCTTGTACCGTGATATCAAAAATTACCTTGGTCAAGGGTGTTCATAGGCTTTAAAATGATTGTCCCAGCTCCCATCCTATATTTATGTCAACCATTTTTGGAGTGTCAAAATCTGTCGAGTCATTGTACTAACGTTATTGATGATGTCTGTGTAGCTTGACGATGACAGAATTATTTCATTATTTCAAAAGGATGATTTAAGCTAAGACAACCACTTTACATTCCATGGCAACCCTTGACCAAGATAATTCTTGATATCACGGTATTAGAGGGTAGTTGTTTGTCTCTCTTGTCACTCAAGTTTGGTGCATTGTATTGCCATTTTCTTACATATAGCCCAATCGAATTAGGATTTCACGTTGCAAAAATTTTTGACAGCAATTTTCCTTTGGGATTGTTTAGTGGGGGGGTCACTGGCAGTCTAAATTTAGATTGCCGGAGTACCAGACCCGTTGCGTCATCCGCCATCTTGAATTTAAGGGTGAACTTTTGTTTATTAAATCACTCGTTTATTTTCAATTTTACACGAAAAATAGTTATTAGTTATTACAAAAGTTGTTTGAAACTAAATTTCCTACAATTTTGGTCCCTATCATTTTCTTCCTAGGATCGATATTTTTCGATTTATACCCGAAAAGGTGGGTGAATTTTTGTTTATTGAACAACTCGTTTATTTTCAATTTTACCCGTAAAATTGTAATAAACAAAGTTGTTTAAAATAAAATTTCCTACAATTCTGGTTCCTATCATTTTTTTCCTAGGATCGATATTTTTCGATGTATACCTGAGAAAAGGAGGGGATGAAATATTATCATTGTAATAATGATAATAATTATCATTAAATTTAAGATGGCGGATGACGCAACGGGTCTGGTACCCCGGCAATTTAAATTTAGACTGCCAGTGACCACCCCTAAACAACTCCGAAGGAAAATTGCTGTCAAAAATTTTTGCAAGGTTTGCCCCTTTTTGGAGCTAAGTCGATTGGGCTAATATATATGTAATGATACAGTAGACAACAAATTAAAGTTGTAAGCAGATTACCAAGTGTATAACTCACGAAATCATTTATCTCTTATTGCCAAATTTCATAATAAACCAATACATTTCCCAATAATGGCACACCTACATTTTCTAATAAATTTAAAAATATCTTGCCCCTCATCTGTACAAATTAATAGTACAAACATAAACAATTCGATTTTATGTATTGTTAGAATAGAATGGCAATTTAAGAAGGTTCTTTTAATTTTCACACTGACAAGTTCAAATAGAGATGATATTAGGCCTTGTCTCATTACTTTTTGTTGTTCTTTTAGTTTGAATATTTATTTACAGCTCAGACGTTATGGCAAGAGCTCTGAGACCTCTTGCAAAACCTGTCTCAACAACATATGTCTCACGAATTCCGCAAATTTTCCATTCCAGGTTGATAATTGTTTTCCTTAATAAAACTTACCGATTATATCAAATTCATGTGCGGGAAGGTGATCAACGGAGTCGGCATCTTCCCATGGGTGTTCTTCAAAATCAACAAGGTGCTGCAGTGGATGTGGAAGGAGCAGAACACTGAACGCGAGGAGCACTGAACAAAGTAGTTCTAGTCCTTGAACTTTTAATTGTAAATCAAATTTTGTACATTACCTATGTAAATTAGCACCATTAAATTAATGTATTATAAAGATATTTATTTTGGTTGTAAGAAGTCACATCGGTAAGCAGAGGTTCTCGTTCTTTCGTTTTAATCGTCATATGTTCAACATCCCTAGTCAAACTACTCGAGAGTTTATTCTTCAGGTATTCAGTTTAAATTTAGGTACAATTTACTGCCATGCTAGTCATACAAAGTAATTTATTGCCCATCATGAAGGGGCGGGACCTCTGTTAGCCTGTACAAGTTAGAGTTATATAATTATGAATGAGTTAGAATGTTGTAATTAGATTTTTGAGAGAAAGAAATATAATTTATTAGAGTATGTAGAAATTTTATTCATGATCTGCATGCTTAAAACTTCCTGTGATTGGTTAGTTCATTTTTAATGTATTAATTTCCCTATTAAGCAGTACTTACATTACCAAATAACTGTAAAGGTAAATGAACATGTTCTAGAAGCACATTTTTGAAGAGGAGTGTAAAACTTATTCTACTTGGTAGAATATTAATACAAAGATGTACAGGGCACAATACATTTACTACTTTGCACCAGTGGACATTCTAATAAATAGTTATGTACAACATATCGATAAGAAGTATGTATTATCTTACTATGTTAAATAATCACAATTTTTTACTGATTTTAGATGAGCTCTACTTGTCATTGGTACAGAATTTTTATGAAATGAAACATGTCATTGATCAAAAAAATTTAATATTACTTATTTGGAACATTTCAATTTAATATTTATAACAGACATACACTCAATTACATGAAGACAACTATACAAGTATTTCCACGGCCAAATTAGAAACTGGTGCAAAAGGCATGAATCTGGTGAGAAAAAAATCCACTTTTAGATTTATTCCTCTGTAAACTTGTACTATAATCCCTTATGAAAAAAAATCTAATAATAAATATAAAAATCGAAAGTTGAAAATAAAAGCAATTAATATATCGTCACATTCATTGTTCCAACGAGTTGAAGAGCAGTAACAGATTAAAAATTACACGATTCTGGTTTAAGTATAAATTAGGAAGGTAAAATCAAGCAACATAATAGTAGTTTATATCACAAGATTTCTAACACTCTTGGTACCCATGACATTCACGCTTATTAGCCAATTAACCAGTCAACTACAGATACATGAATTCTATGAGATATGAACTTAGTTCATAAACAAAACACCAGAAAAGTTTTTTTGGAAGTCCAAAACAACTCCTCTGATTCTTTCTTGAATTATAAAGGTCCGATAACTATGGACACCTTAAATATTTCAACATCAAAATGACTATTTTACTATTGAACTCATTTAAGTATACAAATCCTACTTCCAAATTAAAACAGAACTTTCCATAACCCTTTTTAAATACACATATTTACACATGTCATGTATCATACTTTTTGACAAAATATCGAAGCATTACATTTTATAGACATGCATTGAACAAAATTGCATTATAGTTTAGGATATATTTTCATCACAAACCATTTTTATACCACATTGTGGCAGTGTTCCCAATTTAAAAAAAAATGCTGGATCTATCTAAGAAGAGTACAGTATCCTTGAAATAATTCTATATTTGCCCCACTGTGACTGGTAAACTGGCTGTTTCTACCTCGGCTTCTCAATAATTATCTGCAGAAAGAAGTCAGACAACTTTCAAGTTAGTTATTCCATAGAGTGTATATTTTCATTTGGAAGAGACAAATAATACTCCGAGAAGTAGTGAGAAAAAAAATATATTTTACATTTATAAAATTACAATGACAAAAAAGATAGCCTTCAATTTATACAAAGAATATTAATTATTTAACAGTTCGCTAGCCGAGACATTAAGATATATAAGTTACAAGGAGAAAAGAACTGTAAATGAAAATATACACCTTATAATAGATGATGACGGTCTATGTTATATTTAATTTAGCTAATTCTAAAAACATAAAACCAATATAATACAAATACAAGGTCACATTTTCATTATACCTAAGAGAGATAGTCTTTAGATTACATCAAATTAAATAAAAATGATCGCTGGATAAAGATGGCAGTAACATGGATCAGATAGATAGTTTCCTGAAAGAAAATTAAACCAGCGCCTACATGACAAAAATCACAGCTCTACATTCATGGAAACTACATTACTTTTTACCCATTCATATCGTTTTTGCGATTTTGCATTTATATTCCAAACGAAAAGTGACCAATTAAATCAGGCACTAATTAGCTTTCTGCATTCCATTTACTTGCAATCAATCCAGCCTCATTGGTATACTGGTCCGAACATAAAAATGAACAGAACTTATATTTTGTGTGTTTTTGTGTGTAGTGTGTGTGAAACCTCAACAGCATATAAAACATTAGCCGTACAAAGTTAGTCTTGTGATATATAATATACTCGACCACTCTAAGTGTCATCCGCCATGAACGAGTTTTGTGACTTTAGCTCTTCCAACTCCTTGATCTGCTGGCGTAAGAACAATATTCTAAAAACAATTTTCATTAAATAACATTCAGATTAGATTTCGAAATCCAAATTCACTCAAATACAAACTCAATCTAAGTCTAAGATATACAACAATTACAGAGTATATAATTTTGGGTATACTCTGTACAAACACTCAATGTGATTCATCAATTTAGTCGTCCCTATGTTGAGAATTTGCTACCATACACGTTTCGAGAAGTGAACCGGTCTTAAATTTTTATAATTTCTTAAATTGAGTTTTGATGGAGTGTCATAAGGAAACCTGACCTAAACACTTACCTTTGCTCTTGTAGGGTTGCTTGAATTTCAGTAAGACGTACTATTGACCTTGCAGATTTTAGTTCTGCAGAAACCTTCGAACACTGTATACTGCCCATTATATGTGCTTCTTCTGCCAATTTTTGTGCCTGAAATAAAACAGAATCATTAGTTTTGATCTTTCAAAAGACAATCATCTTTGCAATTTACAAATCCAATAAATACAAATCATACTTCAGTTACCGTATAAAGTTACATTTAACTAATACTAGATTCCTCATCTTGAAAAAGACAAATATTATGGATGTATCCCAGAGTAAAAGGAATTCTCACCAGCAAGGAATGATATCCAAATATGGATTCTAAGATAATCACATTTTACTTCTTTACTGTTCCTGACATTAATAAATAACCGAGTTCAAGTTTTCTACTTGGCTGATTAGACATCAAAAGTTTAATACAATCGCTCTTCTTCACAAAGTAATCGCAAATAGGCAAGTATGTATTCCTCCTCCAATTATGCCATTCGATTTGACATTCCACTACACGAGATATTCAATCACCTGTCCCAACAATTAGATTTTGCTAAAATTTTTAAAATCCCAACTTCACACTCTTTACCTGTTTCTCTATTATTTCAGCAGGCCATCCTCTGACGTGATTAACTAGATCATCCCTGTAATGATTAGCTAAAGATGGGGTAATCGTAGGACCTTGAGGGCGCAATGCTTGCAATGAACTCGAGACGCCTTGCAGTGATGATAAACTTCCGGGGGGACTACTTACAGGTACGGCAACAGCTGAAATATGGAAAGAGTTTTTTTTATATCAAACAGAAAAGGAGTCTATGAATACTTGTAGTAAAATAATGTGTAGTTTATCTGATCTGCACTTTTTGTAACGTTGCAAAATTTTGTTCAGAAATTGTTATTTATTCATGCAGAATCAATTTATATATTCATGTTTGATTGAATTTAACAAATTCTATATTGGGGCATTTCTTATACATATTTAATTACACAATAAATATACACATTCCATGTGTTAAGCCAATTTACATCAATTTTCTGCTTAAATCTCTAATAATGGAATTAAGTAAAGCATCCAGGAATCGCCATATTTCGAATTTAAAAGAAAATTAACAAACTATCTACAAAAAATATTTTCAGTTTTTATCCCTAAAATTTTGGGCATAAGTCTTCCCGGAAGAATACAGATTATCAAAAAATTATAGTTTTCTGTCACTCATTACTAATTGTAAATTTCGTAAAAAAAGAGTATTTTCAAATGTGTTAAAAGGGCAGGAACAACTTGTTTCGGGACTTGGTTTAGAAACAGAATCCATATAAATGAAATTACAGTGAATGGACCTTGTAAAATATGTTTAAATTATTATGATGAGTAAAAAGATTTTCTTACTATATAAAACGTCAACTACATATCGTCGTTGTCACAGCAATATCTGCTATGTGAATTTTTAGCCGTTTTCAACTTTTTGTTGTATAGGAATACTTGATATGTGCTCTATAAAATGAAGCTATGCCATGTGCATATTTCTCAGCAGAAATCCTTGATTATTTTATATCTGCTTTGTGAAGCTTTGAAATGTAATAAATGCTATATGTTATAACTAACACATAGTATACATTCCCGCCAAGAATACACCACGTGACTGCCAGAATTATTTCACATAGCAGAAGTTCCATAAGAAGCTCTCTAAGAAGCTTAAAAGTTATCAAAATTAGTTGGATAAATAATTCTGAAGCAGAAACGGTCGTGTTTTGAGCTTTTTTAATAGAGATACGTTGTTTATTATACCTAAAATTGTAAACCATGTGTTCACGTCAAAGTCATGGAAAATTACTGGTAGAAATGGCTTTGAAGCCTAAGGCCCCAAGTGACAGTGAGTTGCTTCATATTTTTGTAGTTCTTCAACAATTTGAACAATTTTTTCTCTTTAAAGCATCAACGAATGTGTCTTTTCAAGTTAATGAACATTTATCAGATTCAGAAGAGGATAATGAACCATTAATTAAATTATTACAACAGAGCAAGGATGCTGTCAATGGAAACACAACTACTGAAGTAGTTGATGAAGACGACCAGTGATTATTTGATGTACCAGTCAATACCAGTTTTACCAACCAATACCAACTAACGACAGGCTTGACGAATATATCACAAATAATCATGAAGTTGATGCGGAAATGGAAGTATTAGGAGAAGAAAGGCAAGATTATCTACAAAATCCTGACGGAGAAGATGTTGTAGAAGCTAATAATAACGAAAAAAAGGCCACAAAAATCCCAACGGGAAGTAACTAAAATAAAAAGACTAAGTATTATAAAAGATGTGTTTGACCGGAGGTTTCTGAACCGCCAGTCGAAACTCAACTGATGGTTGACATAAAAGGTGATAGCTACAGGGGATATACTCGTTCAAGAGAGGAAATTATTAAGCACAATAAGAAAAGAGAAAAAAGATGTATGAAATGTAGATGCGGTCATAATGAAACATCAAGAAAAACGGCTAGCAAAAGTTTTCTCTGCCATCAAGTAACGGAAGAACGAGAGAAAGTATTCAGATATTTTTGGAATTTACCAAACTGGAGTTCTAGAAAATCTTATCTCAGGGGCTTTGGTTCGACAACAGATATAAAAATAAGAAGGAAGGAGAATGGGGATAAAACAGATAATCGCAAAAAACAGTCTCACTCTTGTTTTCTACCACTAGGAACAGGTAATTTCTTGTTGATTTTAATTTAATGTCTTTATTTGTTATTGGTTATGTTATTGCAGGTGAAAAAGTGTTAGTGTGTAGAAAAATGCTACCCCATACTCTTAATTTAGGACGAAACATGTTTGAGTGGTGGACTACCAATTTCTCTCATAGTGAATATAATGTAAGTAACAATCCAGAGGATACCAAAAATGAAGCAACTGTTTCAAACCAGAAAAAAAATTAAATGTAACAAAATCTATAAAATTGCAGGCTCGTCAGTGGCTGGAAGATCTACCAAAAGTTCCTAGTCACTATTGTCGGAGCTCATCAAAGAAACTGTATTATGAAACTGTGTTTCGATCAACCCTCCATATTTTAAGGAATATGTTAAATTTTGCACAGAGAAGAACATAAAAGCAGTATCACGTACACTATTCCCCAAGGTATCAAGATCAGAACAAATTGCTATTCACCAACCTCGAAAGGATCAATGTGATCTATGCTGTTCATGGAAAACCGGTAATATTGCTGAAAATGTATACAATGATCACATAAGGAAAAAAAAACGAAGCTGAGCTAGCTAAAAAAAAAACAGCAAAAGAATCTGCGTCACAAGAAAAGCATGTTATAACAATGGACTTACAAAGTGTCCTTCTGGCACCTAAGTTGGAAGCTTCTGCCGTTTACTATAAACAAAAGTTACAGATCCACAACTTCACAGTCTACGCACTCAATGACAAAAATGTTGACTTTTTGTGTGGCATGAGAACAATGGTGGCGTAACGGCAAACGAATTTTCAACCTGTATAGTTCACTACATAGAAACAACCCATCAAGAGAAAAAATACAACCATGTTGTTCTGATATCTGATGGTTGCGGGTATCAGAACCGCAATAAGATACTTTCAAGTGCACTTATTAATTTGGCAAAAAATTTTAATATTACCATTGAGCAGCTCATTTTGGAACGTGGGCATACCATGATGGAGGCCGACTCAGTACATTCTTCACTTGAAGCTTATTTTAAACCACCCATCTACACATTATGTGAGTACATTAGTCAAATGAAGCAAGCAAGGGACCATCATCCATACAGGGTACACAACTTGAACTTTAGTTTTTTTTAAAATTATCAAAAGTTAAGGACAATTTCAATTCAATAAAACCTGGAAGAGAGACAAAAGTATAACTGACATACATGGATTATTATATCTTCCAACTAGCACGATGAAATACAAATTAAATCACAGCGATGACTGGGTGGAGTTTCAAAAACCTCGTCATGGTCCCAATAATCTACAATCTGCACAACTTCCTACTCTACCACAGCAACTATATTCTGCTCCAATAAAAATAACAAAGCAAAAATTTGAACACTTACAAGAGTTACAAATAAAGTTATCGAAAGTGATTATCATCCCATTTATGATGCTCTACTGCACTTTTAGATGTCACTGCTATATTTTTTATTTAATAATACTGATAGTCTTGTGTTTTTAATATTGTAATAAACTAATTTCTAATTCACTATCATTATTTTTTTTTAATTCAATCGAGAAATACCTGCTATGTGCACATTTGTTAAAGTGAAAAATATGACGTCTCATTAGACACTTGGCAATATCTGTTGTGTTCATTAATTCCAATCAATAAATGCTATGTCTAAGTAGTGTTTAATTATTGTAATTTACAATGGAAACCTTACTTACTCGTTTTTTCTTACTAAATACATTCTGGAATCATTGTTCCAAAATATCATTATTTGAATATTATTCTCCTGAAAAAGAAAAGTTTTCTCACATAGCAGATATTGCTGTGACAATGGAGACATTCATTATAATATTATATGCTTTTTGAAATTGAAGCTTGTTTCACTATTTACTATTCTCATATCAGGAAGTTCACTTCTTAACACCCCTACAATATGTAGCGGTTATACATAGCTACCAATACATCATTACTAAATTTAAACTGACCATCACTACTCACTTTCGTTACTTTTAAGTCACTAGAACGTTGTATCAAAACAATCTTCCTATTCATTTGAACAGCCCCTAGGTTTTCCTTGTAAAGGTTTCAAGAATATATGCGTCATTAACATCTACCTAAAATGTATTTTTGAAAACAGTAGGAATGTTACCATATGACTGGGGAATATTGTGGGAATCAATCACTGGGAAACATTGTGGTCCATTACTTGGCCCTCTGGTCTTCTATAATATTCTGATACTTGCATATAAATAATGGGTTTCGGCCAATATTACTACTTAAAATCATTGTATTAAATTGTATAATTATGAATTTATTAGGCGTTCTCGATTATGTCAAGTTGAACTTATTTTCGAACTACCATGGATATCTAACAACTGAGGCTGATTCTCATTACATGTGCTGTATGTGCTGTGCCAGGTAGATCAAAATTATGTCTGACTTATGTATGTATATGTGTATTGTCTTCGACATAGGTCTAATCCCAGAAACACATGGATCTCAATGGAAGCAGGTGTAGGTCTTCCCAAAATTTTGAAGTTCTACTTACAAATCATCTAAAATGAGGAGTCAAGGCCAAGTGCGAATTTGTTCACTCAGTGTGGAACCCGTATTTCATCAGAGCTAATCGAAAAGATTCAATGTAAAATTACAAAGATACTGAGAAATCGTCCTCGTGTCGAGATACTAAAAGTATTTGACCTAGAACCACACAGAGAAAGAGGATACTGAAACACTTAACATACTGAAACACTGTTATACCTAGGACATAAAACTAGAATAACCACCTGTATGGTCATTTCAGAAAGCTATTCAAGGAAAGCAGCAACAGATTTCCAAGAAAACTTCATAACCAACAGGGCTATATGCAGATGAAATTTGTTGATTGAAAAGATGGCATCAGTTAGGAGCGTTACTACCGTCACAAACTGATACAGCTGTTATAGTAACCTCACATTTCAATGTTACAGGTAAATGTAATATTGATGCAGTAGTTCCATCAACAAACTGTCTACTGTTGTAATTGAAAGTAAATAAAAATGAAAGTCTGGAAGTATTTAGTTCTCAAGACTACTGATGTATCTTACTATACTAAGATCTGTAGAATTTCAAACAATGTGGGACTTTCTCATATAAGAGTAAATGCTTACTTCTCCAAAATCTTACATAACCTTCTAAACCGTGTTCACATTCACCTCTCAGTTCCATAAAACATGTGCCAGGATATTCTAGTTATTAAAGCTCGACACTATATAGCAACAGATCAAAAAGTAATCTACTTGATCCCTATTAACAATATATAATTAATGATTGTTACAGGAAAGTTTTATACGGAGCATATCAGACACAATGGACCCATGCATTAAATTCCAAGCAAACCTGCCATTTTCCACCCATAACGGTATTATTACAAGTAAGTCTTGTAAGTAGGGGGAACGTATTAAAGTACATATGTATTTTGAATGCACACTTGCATTTTTTGGATTTTCAACCCTCATTTATGCTGGCACTTTTAATTTGTTAGTTTTCTATCAAGCTGGACTGTTCCATTAAATAAATTATTCTTCAAACACGTGGATAACCTAACAACAAACACGTTGAAGAGTATCTATACAATTTATGTAGATTGCAATGAACTGCAAATGGCTTAAAATAACACCAAATTCGAGAAGTGACTGATGACGTTTTTAAAGCAGTTTTGAAACTGATTAAGGTTATGAATTTTCCGAGAAAATTATACCAATTGTAATCGACGGATGACGTTTTTAAGATAATTACAGATTGTCTGTTTAAATATAACTTCAGATGTTTTTAAATAAGTTCTGACACAATTAGAAAAGTTAGGGAATTTCTAAGAAATTTAAGACAAATAGAAAGCGCTGATGACATTTGATTTAAAAGAAATCGAGGATTTCTATTGTTATGTTCCGAGGACTTTCTAAAGGAGTTGCAACCACCTAAATGATTGATATTTGAAATGTTACTTAAAACGTTCTTAAACGACTTTTGACACTTCCAAAGAAATAGAAAGGGTTCTAAAGACATTCCACAACTGTAATCAACTAATGACATTTTTAAAGGAGTTTGCAGTTATTTCAAAGACAGCATAACGTCTAAAATGTAAATTTTGATGAGGGGTTGGGACTTTATAAGTTGCTTGTAACAATTGTAGTTTGTCAACATTTAAAAAAATCGTAGTCATCCTAAACCAAGCCTTTCAAAGTACATTTTCAAAGAAAGTTGAGTAGTTCTTAAAGAACTTGTAATGAATGTAATTAAAATAGCATGAATTTTGAAATGTAAATAATTAAGTTCTAAAATTCGTTTTGGCGCTGATTAAACGTGAGAAGTTTCTATGAAAATTTTAACAGCTGTAATCTGTGGAGATCTTTTTATATTAAATTTCAATTGCCATTAAAAATTACAATTGCCATTAAAAATCACAACTGCCATTAAAAATCACAATTTAAAATAAGTTCTGAGACAATCAAAGAAGTTGTAAAACTTCTAAGAAAGGGTAATAAGCTGGTCGAAACTAAATTCTTACAAGATTCTTAGCAACAAATTTTATTTATAACTGTAGGTTGTAAACATACAGCTTGAACCCAACATTACTTTACAAAATAAATTTTATATACATATTTTCCAAAAAAAAGTGGTAGATATTGTGTCGTTTTACAAAGCTAAATAACTTCACGTTCACCTAAAACTTAGTTAAAAACTATCCATTTTATTGATACGTATGAAACTATAATTTAGTTTATTTTTAGTGTAATAGCCTTTCGAATTAGCTCATTTTTAACTGACGAAATTAACTATTATTTAATCTGTAGGTAGGTAACAAAAATCGCTAAATAGTATCAATTTCTATCAGGGTAGGAATAGTATTTGGAAAAAAGTGCATATGGAAGCAAATAAATGCATATTTACGAGCATATTTTTGCAATTTTTATACATCTGCATAGCTTGACTCCCTTCTAGCACATATTTCCCGAACTCTGCTTATAACTTTCAGACTTTACGTTCTATGTAAACTACATTACGTAAACTATGTAAAATTATGTTACTACATATGAGACTCAATACTTTTGTAATCCATAACAGCAAACAATTTAAGAAGTAAAAGATAATTCACCTGTATAATACATACTTATATCAGACCACATTTGAAGTATGCAACCTATACAAATATTGTTGGCTAGAACAGTGGCAGATGTAAACTTCATATCTTATACTATAAGAAGCAAATACACTTCAATATTTTTTTTATCAGGAAAAACAAAAAAACATAGACCATACAGTACACATAATTGAGGCATATAATTTGGATTTTCTTCACTAAGGAAACTGCTGTATATTGCACCAATACATTTCTACACAATTTTTTCCTTACATGTAATTAATAGTAATGTGTTTGTAAATCAATAGTAAAATTTAAAAAAAAACATTTGGGGACCATTAATGTTATTTGTTATGGTTGTCATTAGTTTATTCCTTATTTTTGGTTGTTTCCTTGATAATATAATGATTAATTACAATTTGACCATTATACATTGCCCTGTAGATTGAATTATAATTATTATACTTAAATTTACCTTCAACATTAAAGTGTTTTCTTCCTTGTATTATCTACTTTTTTCCATGTTGTTATTTTTACTATGGAAATAGTATATTAAAGTATGAGTGGATATTGAGCTCTTTCAAACACGCGCGAGTTTTCGAGCACGACGGCGTAGCCGGAGTGCTCGAAATAGAGCAAGTGCTTGAAAGAGCAGTTATCCACGAATACTTTACGCGTTTTTTTTATTGGTACCATTTTTTATACCAAAACCAAATGCATACCCAATATGATTAATTTGAATGACACTCGGGACGCTTCGTGACGGCCCGTCGCACGTCGTGTCACCAATCGGCTCGTTCCGCTACGGCCAAAAACGCTCTGTTATTGGTTGATATGGCCGTTGTTGATACGTTTCCATGGCGACTTTAAAACACGCGGGTGCGAAAAAGCCCGATTTACGCACGCCAAAGCATGTTTTAAATAGGCAAAATAGCGTACCGATAAAAAAAATATAAATAATATGACCATGCCACATTTAATTATTAATACTCTGTTAGAAGTTTATAGGAGGAAAACAAGGTAAAAATGAGGGTGGGATAAATTTACTAAGATGTTTCTCACCAAAGAAGGAGTCAGACAATGCTACATAGATTATTCGCCATCTATAGCGAAGATGTGACAATAAAAAGGGCAAAAATAAAAAGGGCAAACCAACTGGCAATGGGCTTATTGGCTGGAGGCAGCAAACCTGAAATATGCCGATGATACACTAATCATTACAGAGAGCGCAGTTTAATTAACTGACATCATGAATAGATATTATGAATAAAATAGAATGAATACATAGATGAATATAATGAACAGACATGAATCGGCCATGAAGGCGCAAGCAAAAAATATCAGCTGTTTCTCGACATAGACAAAATAAAAGTCATGATACTAGAAAACAATTGTCCACACACATACTTTGTACTGAGTACTGAGTATATTACATCTTACTCAGATAACTCAGACTCATAAATTGATGTGATTTTTATTATATATTTCATTGCCACATATGCAATCTAGAACTGGACATTGAACAAGGCTGACAGAAAGATAATGCCCAGACAAATCATAAAAGTAATGTGGGTTGGATATTGTACCAACCAGTCCATTCTAAATTCCTTGAAAATAACAATGGGACTGTTACAAGTAACAAACACCATGTGCATGCATTTTAAACATCTCAGAAGTAGATCAGGAACATTGGAAAAGTTCATTATAAAAGGGTGAGGTATGAGGAAAGTGTCCCAGAGATATATCGTTGATAAGATGGGTAGACCAAATAAAACAAATACTAAATAGAGAGATGAGGTTTTATTGGCAAAGAATGAAATGACCCACGACTCCTTTATAAATTAAAAACTACAGCCGAAACTTTCAATATGCAGATAATGGTGGAAAAACACACTCAATGGTAATCGTGAAAGAGCCGATTAGATGCAAACTTGGAGTTGATAACCAAGCAATCAACCAAGTATCGCAATTTTATTATCTAGGCGTGAACATCTCGGGGAGTAGAAACCTTATTGAGGAAACAAGATCGCAAACAAATAAAGCCGCGCGAATCTCCAGGTACTTGAAAGACATAATTTGGGAAAAAAATTCATGTTAAGGGAAAGCAAAATCCACACCTATAAGGCATGTGTTAGACCTATCCTCACCTATGCCAGAGAAACATCAGCCGAAACATCTAAAACAAAGGCAATACTTAGAACTACAGAAATGAAGGTATTAAGAGTTACCGAGTTATGCTGAGAGACAGAATGCAAAGCCGCGATATCAGCAAGGAACTCGAAGTATAGGAGACATAGTAAGGTGGGTGAGAGCAAGAGCACGACATTGGGAGGAGCACATAGAAAGAATGACCCCCGACTGAATAGCAAAATGGGAACGAACACAAAAACCCAACACATCCCGACCACCAGGCAGGTCACCAAAGAGAAGGCACGAGAGTTGGACATCAGGGTCACAAGAGGCTTTTAATTAACAGTTTTACACAGGGACAACCCTATTTCAAGAGGAAGAAGAAGAAGACTAAATAGAGATCTATTCACGAGTAATTAACAAGCTGACTGCCGTCTTGGTCAATATGACCGAGAATATAGCTTTCCATTATTAAATGAAGTCAATATAAGCCAGAAGTTTTTGACTTCCACGGCTTGGCTCGATCAATGACACTGAGTCAGTTTTTTGCATTCAACATGCCAGCTGCTCAACATAGTGGTTTTGACTGTGTAGAATGACCGAGACGGTCTGGAAGAAATGCTGCACAGGGACAGTTTCCTAAGTTCTCTAATTCTCTTGAATTTGCCTAACAAATTTACTAATTCAAACTTTACAGGACTTCTATAGAAAGCTACCCATATATGTATATTAAACAATTCCGACCACAAATGAAATATTTGAAAAACATTATAACACGAACATGCCTGTATCTGCAGCTTTCAACACAGCGGTGATGAATATGTGAAAATTTGATCCGTGGAACATAACAGTTTGTAGACTTCACAATCAGTGCATCACGGCTCAAACAAAAAAAAAGGTACCATATGTGAAATATGCCCATCGGCTTCAATGTAAAATACAATAAAAAAAAAAAACGCTATGGCATTAAATGCGTTAAAAATGAAAGAAGTCAGAAAAAGTTCGGGCAAAACAAAATACCAGGTAATTTGTGTTTTTTTGTGCCTTTTTTGTACCGCAAGAAAGAATTTTGTAGCTCTGACCATCGACGAGCTACAAAAAAAACTGCTAGCTTAAACTTAACTCGGCGGCCATTGCGATAGCGTGCGAGTGGATTGACAAAAAAAAGAAGATTTTCAGCTAGAAATTTGTGTCTTGAAAAGTACTAAAGGGCATGGGATCAGAATTTTAATTTGAGCAATTTTTGGCCAAGTTGGCTAGATGAGGCTGCGAATGGGCCAAGATGTGGAAGAAATGTGCTCTTCTGTCTCAGATTCGTTTTGGAATGAAATTTGGAGAACATAGTCCTATTTTCAAATTGGTCAATTTTCGGCCGAATTGGCTAATGGACAAAACGTGTCGTCCAGATTTCAAGAACCCGCGACTTTAGTGGAAAATGTTGCATCTCGGAATCTTTTGGTGTTCTGAGGCCTCGGTAATGGCCTAGACCCTGGACACAAATGCCCAGGAGATGGCTCAAGACCCCTCCGATGAGATCCAGTCAAAATACCGACACTCCAGTGCCGGCCGCTGTAGTTACAAATTCGAGAACCCCCGACAGAGTGGAAAATGCTGGATCTTGGATTCATTTGGTGTTCTGGAGCCCTGGTACTGGCCCAGACCCTGGACACAAATCCCCAGGGGACGATTTAGCTAACTTATTCACCATTGATGTTCGACTTTCTCTCTTGTTTTAGCGGAAAATGAATGCAGGATTTTCTTATGTTCAAACGGGGTTAGCAGAACTGAAACTTGAACAGTTTTGTTCGTCTCAGAACTGAATTTGCACGCCGAGAGCTTGAGGCAAAGAATTGCACTTTTTCAACCTGAAAAACATCATCACTGATCGATACATACTCGAGGCGGAGATGAATGCTCCTGGTGAGGATGGCATTTTCCGGGAAATTGACCGTTGTGAGCTTTTAACCTTTAG
Organism: Cryptocephalus moraei; assembly: GCA_946251905.1. Taxonomy (NCBI): domain Eukaryota; kingdom Metazoa; phylum Arthropoda; class Insecta; order Coleoptera; family Chrysomelidae; genus Cryptocephalus; species Cryptocephalus moraei. The sequence goes on from OX276452.1 coordinate 19,391,335, forward strand.
GGACGCTTGGACCATGCCCAACTGCATTTGATGACTCGGAGCTGACCGTTCAATTTATCCGTAAGATGAGGGCTCCGAGTGATAACTTCAATTTTAATGAAAGAAAGAGCTGTGGAGATGGGAACTTGTTTATGGGGTCTTGCTCATTCTTGAAGTACTAGAACACCATGATACTCCGATGAATGGGTTTTCCAGGAACGTCAAACGTTCTTCAAATTGTAACTACAGCGGAAGGCACTCGGGTGTCGATATTTTGGCCGCGGGTCGCCAGAGGTATCTTGGACCATCCCCTGGGCCTTGGTGTCCAGTGTCTGGGCCATAAATAAAAGATTCCAAGAGGCAAAATTTTCCACTGAAGTCGGGGGTTTTGGAATTTGTAACTACAGCAGCCGGCACTGGAGTGTCGGTATTTTGACTGGAACTGGCCGAAGGGGTTTTGAGACGTCCCTTGGGCCTTTGTGTCCAGGTTCCAGGCTATCATAGAAGCTCCAGGACACCAAAAGATTCCAAGATGCATCATTTTCCACTAAAGGCGGGGGTTGTGGAATTTGTAACTAGTGCAGCCGGCACTGGAGAATCGGTAGTTTGACTGGAACTGGCCGAAGGGGTCTTGGGACGTCCCCTGGGCTTTTGTGTCCAGGTCCCAGGCCATCACTGAGGCCTCAGAATACCAAAAGATTCCAAGATGCAACATTTTCCACTAAAGTCGGGGGTTCTCGAATTTGTAACTACAGCGGCCGGCACTGGAGAGTCGTTATTTTGACTGAAACTCGTCGGAGGGGTCTTGGGCCGTCTCCTGGGCCTTTGTGACCAGGGTCTAGGCCATTACCGAGGCCTCAGAACACCAAAAGATTCCGAGATGCAACATTTTCCACTAAAGTCGCGCCTTCTTGAATTCTGGACGACACGTTTTGTCCATTAGCCAATTTGGCCGAAAATTGACCAATTTGAAAATAGGACTATGTTCTCCAAATTTCATTCCAAAACGAATCTGAGACAGAAGAGCACATATCTTCCACATCTTGGCCAAATTAAAATTCTGAACCCATGCCATTTAGTACTTTTCAAGACACAAATTTTAGCTGAAAATCTTCTTTTTTTGTCAATCCACTCGCACGCTATCGCAATGGCCGTTGAGTTAAGTTTAAGCTAGTAGTTTTTTTTGTAGCTCGTCGATGGTGAGAGCTACAAAATTCTTTCTTGCGGTACAAAAAAGGCACAAAAAAGACACAAATTACCTGGTATTTTGTTTTGCCGGCTGGTAGATGTGGGTCGCCAACTTTTTATACGTGTGTACAGGCACATTCGGTGCCTGCTGCAGAGTACTATGCAATCTTTCGACTAATGTATTGAATCGGCATAAAATATAATATTTAATATATGTACAAATACATACAAAATTGTAAAATTTATAAATAATTGTAAGATTGTATTGATCAAAAAGGCCAATAAATATAAAATAAATAACAATAGTCTTTTAATTGGGGAGTCCTTTTGAACAACAGAGCCTCTGTATTATTATTCTTGGTATTAAGTTCAACGGCAAAGATGGCACTGAGAATGGGGATTCGATAAATGAGCAGTAAGCGGCACTTACCCTTAACGCAGTCCGCGACTTCAGAGTGCGTAGGCGTCGGGGGCCCCTCGACTACACTCCCCGTATGATTAGTATCTACACTTAAAGTAGTATGCACTGCACTATCCCCGGCCCTCTGCGGTCCTCCGCCGTTCTTCTCCATGCCATCCGAGGAGGCGGACAGGAGCCTCGGCGGGCCGGGTGCGTTCGATACTGTCACCGACACTGGCAACGGCAGCGAGGCCGCCGCATCCTGCTGCATCGAGACGAGCCTCGGCAGCGCGTTCGCTAGTAGCACCGGTCCGACGTTCGAGACCCCCGCCGCATTCTGCTCCATGGGGCCAGTTATGATCCCGGACGCCGCTTGCGACGCGCTCGTCTCGGACGTCGGCGTGCTGTCGCCGGGGGAGATGTCCATGTCCTGGGTCGTCGTCTGGGAGGTATTCTCTTCAGGGTGCTTACGCGACAGGCGCGAGGAGTCCTTCGACAACAGGTCATTGTCATCGCCACGGCTACTGCTGCTACTGCCCCCGGTCGCCGCACTCCAGTGACGGCTGCTGCTACTGCTCGTCGAGTGGTCCTTGATGTTGCCTGTGCTATTGCTACTGTTGGTCGGTCTCGAGTTGGAATGTTTCTCATGCCCTGAAATGGAAAGATGGTTTTATAATGGACTACACAATAGATTTGACCTCATTGTACTTTTTAAAACAAGTATGGTACATCAGCAAGATTAACAATGCGCTACAAGAATTACATGATGAATCAAAGAAAGTATCGATAAACTCTTTTCCTTACATAAAGGATTCGGCTTACGTTTTACTGGGATATTGCGAACATTAGGACGATTAGTGTGCAGAAAGAAACACCTAAGCATAGAAATTATCTAGAATATATAAAACATGTGTCTGACTAATCCTATAATACACTATTAATTTGAAATAATATAGATCTGTAATAGGAACAACAAAGTGAGATATAGCGTTAGCTACAAAAATATATAAAATGTGATGAATGTAATGCAACAGAACTTTACATGCAATGAATATTGCAAAATGTGGATGAAAAAGAAGAAGATACTCAATCTCCAGAATGAACTAGTAAATTAGTAAAGATAGGAAACCATGGACATCTCCGACGAGATAGCAGAAGCAATAGCTCAAGACATGCTCCAAGCCCAGTTAAACTTAAGAAAACCAAAAGTAAAGGGAATGGAAAACATCAAGGAAATTAATGATAACCTAATTGAAAAAAACGAAGATGGTACATTTCAGACAGAAGTTTGTTGGAAACCAAATGATACACTTCCATGAAAGAATGGATGAAAGAATGAAGAATGAAAGAACTTCCAAAGTAACTCAAAAACTCAAAAGGACGTGTAACTCAAAACACGTCTCAATTATAAATGGAAGATCCTCCAGCAGCTTAAAGTGGCATTGCATGATTTACTGGGTCAAATGTTTACATCACTTTTTAGAAATTTACATTTTTATTGAAGTGAATGGTTTTGGTATCAGACCTTAAACTGATTAATCAAGATCATACACATGAAAAAGAAAAAATTCTAACCTAGTACTAAAGTACAAAAAGTAATAAAATTTCATTGTGAGCTGTATGGACTTTGTTTGGATATTAATGGTCTTCCATCAACTTGGACAACACTTTCATCCTAATGTTTATATCTACCAAGATTAGTGTACCCAAAGCTAGAGGCTAGATTTAACAGTTTGATGATATTAGAAATTAATTAATTAATAGGTACATAAATAGTTGTTTCTTCTTTTAACAGTCATAAAAATATTATTTTTAATGTGTTTCACTTTACATATCGACACAGTATTTATTACTTAGATATTGAAGTCTGTATCGGTTAGTCCTTATGAAAGTTAAAAATATTTTTAACATGAAGATATGATTGTTGTGAGTATTATTTGTATTGTGATGTTGTATTTTTGTTTGTTGGCCTTGGCAAAGGCCGTTTTTGTACAAATAATATGCGAGGAGAGACATAAATAATGAATAAGTTCGGGATTATTCACATTCACTACTATTAAATTGTGAGTCGCTGCTGTCCGATCTTAACTTACCATCCCCTAAATTAATTATAAGATCGTCCATGATTGAATCGAAAGCCGGCACCAGTTCTTCAATATAGAAATTTTCAATGGCTTTCACATGTTCACAGCGTGTTTTCCATTCATCGTTAATGAAATTATTAAACAAATCTTCACAATAACTTTCAACTTCTTAAATTAAAATTTATGTTTCTATCAACAACATACTGTTTGAGTGATAAACAAGTTCTATGGGATTACGGTCCGGATGATATGGGGGCAATCTCAATACAGCATGCCTGGCAATCTCAATACGGTATGCCCGTGATCTGCAATAATTTTATCCACTTCATACATTTTAAAATTTGGCTTATTTAATTTAATTAACATGAATAAACCAATATTTATAATTTTTAATATTTCATTGGTGAATGGAATGCTTCCGCGTCCAAGCCAATCTTACATCACTTCTTTTCTGGAGTTCATATTATGACACTTCTCAATTTCAGTGTTGTGATAAGATGTATTACCAATGACAAGAACACTACTTGGAGTTAAATTAGGTATTAATTTCTCCAGAATTCATTCTCTACAATTACTATAATTTTATTTTACAGTATGTTTATAGTTTTCCTCCATTTAAACCCAATTTCATGCATTATTCTCTTACATTTTTTGTTGAACTAGTGTAATTAATATCCTCTTGAAGTTTCTTGTGAATAAGATCATTTTATTACTAACTGTATAGTTAGTTATAATGTCTATAGATATACTCGTCAAACTCATCTAATTTTGTTTTCGAAGATAACCTACGCCTTTTGCTCCAGGACTTGAAAATGAGGAACACTCACCTAGCTCAATTCTTGAAAGTGTGCAAACTAACACCAGTTGCGAGAAAAACGCGTTCTTGCAGTTTTTTTCAGTCATTTAATGGTGCATTTCTTTCTGCCTCTTGAGGCATAACGTGAATAACATTACCCACAATTTTTCTGCTCTGACCATTCAATGTTTTATGTGTGATTTTTAATGTTAATTCCATCTTCAAACGCACTCGACGACAACAAATCTCTAAAGGTATAGCTCGTATCGCGACGAAGTCCTGCTTCGAATGAGGAACTAACAACATTAGTAATGTTTGGTAATGTATGTTTACCACACAACTACAGGGCGGTCCTTTCCCTCGAATCTCACTTGCCAACATCGGCGAGGCGAACTATACATAAGTGTGAAACAACTCTTCAATTAAATTAAAAAAAATGTGTAAAGCCAGAAAAATAAATAAATAAATGCAGCTGCTGTTTCCGCCCCTTGATGATAGGTAATAATACTGCAGGGAAACAAGTTCAATTTCTTGTAATAAAAATATTTTCAGAATTATTTATTAAATGTATTACAAAAAACGAAGTCCTTTAAAAATCAATTTTCTTACGAACAATTTAAACAATTAAGTAAAATTTTAAGATTCCCAAGTAGATTTCTGTACAAAACTTACTCATAAGATCAATAAGATGATGTTCTATTAAAACCCTAATTTTATAATTTCTGAAACACTCCACACAATTCCAAGTTTCATGCAATTAAACTAATCTCACCTGATCGATTTGAACTGCTGTAGCTTCTATCAGAATCTCTGTCCCTTTCTCTGCCTCGGAACCGTTCCCTTTCCCTTTCTATCCATTCCCGAGGCTTCTCCCACTGCGACACCTCCGTTTTACAGTTATAATAATACTTTTTACCTGATGAACTGACATGTTCTGACCAATCACCTATTCTTACCACCCTATCCCTATCATCCCTCTGGAACAAACAAAAATTGATTAGTAAGTTGACAATGTGTGTATTTGGCGAATGGAGTGAATATTTACCTTATCTACACAATTGTTATGCATAGGTTTTCTATCCCTATCTCTAGATGATAACTGAGATGATTTTATTGGATGCAAAATGCCTTTGTCGTCATTTCTGTGTTCCGAATCTCTGCTCCTTTTTTCCTTTGGCGACCTGGCACAATCTAAAGAACATAAGACCAATAATATGTTTATTTCTAACAATATGTTACTTATTTGCTGTTCAAAAAATAATACCACAGTTAATACAGCACTCTAATGAAATAATAAATAAAATCACATTAATAACTGAAAGAAAGGTAGTGTCCAAATAAAACACAAGTTTGTAATTATTCTCAAAAATATTAATGAAGTTAATACTTTAACTATATATTGTAATTAGGTAAGAGAAAACACGCCTCACTTCATTACAATAAGGTAATTTTTGGAATAATCGATTCAAAATTAATTGTTATATTTTTTGAATTATCAACTACCAGACTGCAGTTATATAAAAAAGATCACACTTCCCACGCTCTTTTATAGAAGGCAGTGAAGCATGGATAATTAGGAGACATCATGAAAATTATAGAATAAAATGTACAGAAAAATTAAAGAATAATGTTATAGGAACAAATAGAAATAAAAAAATTAGTTGAATGGGGAGTACCCTCATGTACAGGGGGGCTCTTTCTCCTAGGGCAATAAATTATCTTTGACATTTAACTATTTTATTAATAGGCAATTGGTATATTACAAATTTATCAGTTCATATGTCCAAAACTATAAAGGAAACATTGTACTTCAATTAAACCAGACACAAAGAAGAAAGCGAAGATCAATAACTTGCTGACTTACGAAGCCACCCCTAATTTCTGTTTTATTTAAATTAAAATAATTATTTAGTTTATTATTATAACATTTATTGTTTCAAAATACTTTAGACCAAACTAGGTTGTTTGTGGTCACTTTACAAAACAAATACTCGTTTCTGCATTCATTTTTCTAATTATTTTATATTTGTTAATAAATAATTGTTGAGAATTGAAATAATACTGTAGACACTGTTCACACTGAAATTTTTTAAATTTTCCCCGTGAGAAATACATCTTGTTTTTTACTTTATTACGACTAAGGCAAATCTGGAACTACCTTACAATGTAACAAAACTATTCTGTATCATAGTTATCAATGTTCCCTTAATGTGACTATGCACCAACTTGAATATAGTTACAAATAAGGTATGTACCTTGATTTATTCCAAGTGTGCTTAAAGTGTCATTTTATATACTGTACATCTACCATTTCTCCCCCAAAAAAATAAAAATATAAATGGATATAATCTGCCTTGCCAACATCAGAAACAGAGTTGAATGCAAACACTCAATTCGAATTTTAAAAATCATTTCTGCTCCAATACTGTCACTCCAAAATAGAAAGTATTCTCACCCGAATACTTGTCCCTCGATATTTTGTAGTCTCTATTTTCTCTCTCCTTTTCACGAATTTTTTGTAGGTAGTTTTTCGATTGGTAAGACCTCTCTCGATCCCTGGGCGACTGCGAGTCTGGACTGTCCGAACGATAGTTTCCATTTGGGGAATCCCGGATTCTCTCATACCTATCGCTGCTCGACCCATAGCTTTTCGACGAACCATACTTCGAACTCTGGAAGGAGAGAACAGACCTAATGAGGTTTATCATCCCATTCACGAGACCATAATGACGACAAGACACAAAAAATTGTATATCCAATTTTCTTGGATATAAAAAAAAATCGAGTTTTTAATAGAAAATTGTGAGAAATTAATATAAAGTAGTTAAATTCTATATCAAAGTATAATTCTACGAAGAAGTGCAATGATATTAAAAGGTTATAAAATGGTATCGGGTGCAACCTAATTCAATGACAGTAGACAAAAATGTGGAAATTTAAGGATAATTTATTACACTAATAATACAGAAATATTATACATAAGTTCATTTAAAAATATTAGAAACAATCAAATCATACAAGCATTTTGCTATTAATAACCTTTTATCCATTGAAATAAATGACATTTTTTTTAAATAATTTTCAAATATTCAAAGACAGCCATTTTCTAACACATTTTATGTAAAGAAATTTAATAATGACCTTTTTAAAACCATTTCTTATCTGTCTAATTCTAAACTAAATTAGTTATTGTGTATTATTAAATTATTCTAGTATATTACTGACTACAAATTAAAAATCTTTCAATGTTCACTGCTTCATCAATGTTTCCTGTATTCAAAAGAATATATATTCTTATAAATCATCAAATAGTATTATATATTTCTTTTCATTATCCCTTAAACGCAGTGTTGGAACAAATGGCAAATAACATTGGTCCAAAAGATTTCGAGTATTAAAATAGTGTACATTAAGAAGGGATATTCAAATTATTGAAATTTTTGCACAATAAAATCACCTTTTCAGAGCTAATCCTTAATGACGACAGGAACAGTTCCCATGAAAAAGAAATACAGAACAATTATTTGGACGTTAGGGACAAAACCAGTACATAAAATATAGAAGAAAATAATTTTTAAGACTAATGCATTGGAAGTCACTAAGAAAGCATTTAAAAGGGAATGAAAGAAGACTGGATGAACATTCATAGAGGAGCAGGTTTCTTTCGACAAAAAGAATTGATTACATGGGAATAGATTACTGTTTTATATGGAAATAAAATATACACCAATAAATGGTTATTCCAAAATGAATGAAAATTGGAATCCAATTTACAAGAAATAATGATTTCATCTTTGTCACAAAAAAAGTACTAGTGTCTTTGTGAAACAATATTAAAGAAATTATTTACCTACATAAGGGATATTTCTAAAACATATCTAAGTATATAGAAATATGAACCAGCATGGAGATTCAATTGAAAATGTTACAATCAAAAAGAAGTGTCTTAATATAGATAAAAAATATATCAAAACAAGTGGATCTTCAGGTTCATTCTGAGAAGTAATCAGGGACAGTTTGAGTGTCAAAAATGGACAAGCATTAACTTCTTCGAAGTGCCATACTGTCAACGTAGAGCGAGGGTATACCCATCATAAATGACTGCTTTTAATATCACCATGTCTGATTGCCTTTAGAAGACCCATCATTTTTTTTTAACTTGATAAGATCAAGCGACTAGAGGTTTATAAGTTACTACAATCTGTTAAATGAATTGGTTCGAAAACTATTGAACCGAAAAAGGTTTTGATAGAACATTGAAATGAACCCAAGAAACTATAGTGTAGATTCTTTGACACAACCATTTGAAACCCTTGTCAATTTTAATTTTATTTTCGTCAAAGGAGAGTGTATATATATCTTCAAAGCATGGCATGTAGGCCATTGTAATTTTTATTTAAACAATGTCTAAAAACATGTTTAAAAACATTTGATTTGTTATTTAATGCATATTCGTCGATGTGAGACTGATTCTGTTTTACTTGCATGTTTTTTATCTTTAGGAAGAAAAAAAAATTGTTTACCTGATAGGAATGGGCTTGATGCTTCTCGAAGTACCTAAACAGAAAATAAACAACGATTAGTAAACAATAATAAGGGAATCCGAAGTGTGAGCCACGAGTCGAATGTGAAATAGGAGAATTACAGTAAAAAAAAATTATTGTCTTGAGGATTTGTCAAGACCCGTAATGCCTACCCATCGTTCATCCGTTGAGTTTTCCTTGCATGCATTACCATCAATGCAAGTCTCTAGAAATTGTCTGTGGCTTCTACAGCAAGCCGCCACGACAAATGATGTCATAAAAACAATTAATAACGCCTGAACCCGTTTAAGAATAAACCTTTCTTTCAGACGCCATGTCACAAATATAGGGAACAATTCGCAGCTGAAGGCAAATGCTCCCTAATTTCTTCTCTAATCTTATTGGCTGACGTACACTCGTCCGCATTGCCAACATAAGGAAACACCCCAAAGCCCAGGTCGCACAGGACAGTGAATTAAATAAACCTCACAAATCACCGTTTTTCATCAACTCATAAACTGCGCTTCTTTAAATGATTAAAGTGTAGTATTATTACAATTACAAATGTTGAAATTGTACAACATTTACAACTACTCTATCCGGATTTATTTTCGACGAGTTGTTAGTAGAAAAGTAGCTTTACTGTGACCGTGGAACTGCAAATTATTGACCGTTATTAAAACCCAGAGAAACAATAATTTCTGAATTACCAATGTATGTCCTGTTAGCTAGCGAAACACCTCATGAATACGAAATAACAATAAAAAGATAATAATTAAAAAATCATTCCAACCAATAGGACGTGCAGCCCCAGATATGAATCATCCTTTCTAATCTCTCGTCCCGGGACCTGGCACGAGATGCGAAATTCCGTCTACTACGCTCTTCTCGATGTACGTTTTGACGTTCCGTCAGTTCCGTGTCGTAATGTAATGTGGAAAACGCTCGAGAGATATCTTTTACATTTACTTTTTACCTAACTGTTAAATCCCCGTCACTGTTTTAATGTCGAGGGAGTGTTACGATATTTTGCGTTAAATGAGACACCGAACAAGCGTGGTAAGTACAACTGGCCGAGGGGCCATCGTCTCTCAATAACAACAAAGTCGTACTCATTAAATATGACTAGCCCACAAAAAAAGTAAATATTAAATCGCACAGCGAGAGTTCCCGGAGATTGTATCAGGTCGCGGATTTGGAGCGTTGTTTAGACGTTGCAAGGCCGTATTGTATAGTTATTACGTCCTTTCAGTGAACGATGTTCAATAACCAGGCGAAGTGGAACTCTGAACAGCATTACAGGGATCCAAACAGGAGGAAAGGTTACTCAAGTGCAGGTAAGCAGTTTTATTTTTAAATACCCGTTCTTGTTACAAGATAACTCAAATATGGTAATGCTCCCAGTGGATAATTTCTATGGGCTACCTGGATAATACTGTCACAAATGTTAATTAGGGTCCAGGTAATGGAGGGTAAACAAACTTTTAAACCATTATGTTGAGCTCTAATCCTTATTTTATTCTCAACTTTCCGTTTAAGTTGAGAGTTTGAGTAAATCACTCGAACTGAAGCAATTTGTGCAATCAGCAATTTAGAGCAAAAAATTCTTTGTTTATAATTCAGGTATAACCTGTACATTGGTAGTGTACACTGTTTTAAGTGCTCATATCTTTACATAATTGCTTGTTTATCAGTGCAGATTATCAATGCTTACACGTTTTCATAATGCTGACAAGAAATTTTTTTAACTAGGCGGTTAGAAATATTGTTGCATAGTACTTGTTTTTTACATTTTTCATGTCTGAAACCTAGATCTGCTTTCAAAATTCTTAAAGAATTGCATTCCCAGTTGTATGGAATATAAAACTACACTAAATTTTAAAAGAATCAGAACACAAATTGTATCATATTAAGAGTTTGAAATAAACTGATTTACCTTTAAACGTTCAATAGTTGTTGTACTTCTAATTGATAGTAAACCATTTGAATATCTAACAGTTCAATTTTAAAAAGTATTTAAACTTAAAATGTTTGATGGCATATAAGGAGTACCACTTATAAATTCTGTATTGTTGAGCAATTTCATGGAAATATTTAAGTGCATACAGCCTTAAGCTTCGTAATTTGAAAGATTGTTTAAATAAACCAGTGCAATTGTTTAGAGTACTAATGCTTTTATATCGCATTTACTGAGGGTAACAATTCAGCTTAATTTTATTATCTTAATTGTTTCTACCATTAAACCTGTTTGTTTACATTATGCTTATTGCACAATTATCACTGGTTTTAATGTTGTCAGTGGTCAAAGGTTTAGTTGCAGTCTTATTTTTGTCACATTTGGATTTTTTCTTGCAGTTGTTGAATTTAACATAATTTCCAAACCAAACTAATAGTTTTATGTTGTTGTCAATGAGTATTCATTCAGAGTTATCAATCAATTTATTTGTTAGTCAGTAAGGACTTATATTTTCTTAATTAATCTTTCCTACTTGTAAATCTCAATAATCACATGATCTCTTTTGCTCCCTTTGGCCTCGACTAATAAACCGGGACAAAGAATCAGTTACTTCCATTTTATTTATGATCTCTGCAAATGTTGTTTCTACCCTATTGTAACAATTCCATATTGCAGATAGTTTTGTTAAATTTTATAAATCGTTTTTGGATAGATGTGTAAATGCTTTATTTAGAAATAAATATTTAGCAATTTAATTACATTTACTGTTACACTTGAAAATGAAAACCATTTTCTGCTTAAAATTTCATATCCTATTACAAAATATCAAACTATACACTAGTAACTAATTCCCCAATCATTATCTCTTTTTAGAAGCTGGGAATACCTGTTCCGTTTCAGCATATCACTTGCTCGGGCCTTCTTGTACTTCTGAATACAGTTCCAATGGTTCTGATGTCATCACTCAAAATCTGGAAAGGTATTTATTTCTATTCGTTATATCTGAAAGGGTCACCGCACTACTCTTATTGAATTTGTTTGGGATAGTCACTTTTTCATATTGTAATTCATGAGGTCATTTGAATCTGATCAGATAAACCACTAATCTTGTATAAATTTACTTAAATTCCTTACAATTATTCCATAAGAGATGTTTAGGATCCTTTCTATTTTATTCCTGTTTTATATAAATCAATAATAATAATGGATACAATCCAATTTAGGTCAAATATCTACGTGAATTCTTGAAGAAGGAAGAGAAGCGCTAGTTGTTTTCCCTTTATTTCAGTATTGTCAGATTTTGATTGAGCTTGATACCAAACTAGAATTATTGGGCTGTACGTAACCTAGTTCAGTTTTATAGAGTATTTATTTAAATAGGAGGATGAACTTGCTGCTGGTGCTGCTGCTGCTGCTGTTATAGAAGACGAAGAAACAACAAAAGACCAATTTCTTCAGTTAATTACTTCAGTACTTTTTTAAGTAAAAATCATTTCCTTTAATAATCGTCAAAAAGCAACATCATTTTTCACTTTGCTTCAATTTAAGTCTGGGTTGTTGTAGTTAACTAAAATATTTTTGTACACATTTTGAAAAGAGAGAAGCAGGAGGTTTTTGAAGAACAGAAGAAAGAAGATTTGGACCAGAAGACCTTTGAAGCTGTCATATATTAAGAAGTCACATTTGATATTCCATTTGAAATGTATAGTGCTTAATGAGTTCTTCTTGTAACTTTACAGATATATCAAAAGTACTAAGACCTACAAAGCTGAAACGGAATGGTTTCTTAAAGAGATCAGATGCAAAATTTTTTGTTTGCACGAATATAACTTGAAAGTAGCTGAGGTAAGTTTCACACATCTTACCATATCTATTTAATAATTTTTTTATGAATTACTTTCAGGCCGACTATCAGAAAAAATATCCACTGACTCCTTACCTCCGAAAGCTGCTCATACAATATGTGATCTTGGAGTGCCGCTATTTTCAAAGGAGTTCCCGTTTCGTCTTTCCACCAAATGAAATATATATCCAGAAGAGGGTATTACGGTTGCTGTTCATTGTGTTTGGCGATTACTTCAGATATTTACACGTGGAACCTCTTAAGCTTTCGACAGAATGTTCTAAAGAAGTTGTAAGATTATTTGTTGAACTGAAATCACAGTTCGATATTCAATCTTCAATCTTGGATAAAATTGTGGAGTAAGTGTCACAGTTAATCGAATATTAAAAGGGTAAAATAGCAATCTTTCAATCAAGTGGGATTATCATTAGTCATATTTATGTCATATTTATGGTTTTCACTTTAATTTCACATTCTGCTCATTTGCATATATAACCCATTGTTTTCATTTATGTTCAAAGTTTCGTATGTTTCTGGGATTCTAAGAAATTTATAACAACAATGTTTTATTTCTTGGGACTAAAGTATGTTCAATACAAAAAAAAATACTTTTTTTAAAATCTTGAAGGTTATGTTAGCATTTATAGAACAAATGACAGCATTTCACAGGCTAGATTACTCAAGCTATCTGAAACTCATTATTATTTATTTCTATTTATCCATCTCCATTTTTTTTACAAAATTTATTCATTTGTAAGTATCCACCTGCAAAGTTGGGATCACCAAAAATTATTTTATTTTAAAGGCGATTACTGAAGAGGATAGGAAAGCTAGAGCCACTCAAATTTCTCCAAGGAAAATCCCTTCCGTGTCCTGTAGATTCCTTACTGGCAACTCCTGATTTCATCAACATTCATAGGAGGGTCATAAAGGATTTATGGACCGACGTAAGTAGAATAATCTATTTTCATAATGAATCTTATACCATTTTTTTCTTCGTTTTTAGAGGTTGGATTTACACCAACAATTGGAATATAGCAGTAATGATGACGAAGAAGAGGAGGTTGCAGATCGTTCGAGTCTCGTGCCGACGATACAACTTGAAGATGATAATTCCCACAAAATCTTTTGGGATACAGAAGTGGATACACGTGTGAGATGGTGGAGATCCCCAGGTTTCACATCAAATGGCATGCCTTTTATTGAAACAGTCCAGTTAGACAGTTCAGATGAAGAATCTACCTCAGGGCATAGCCATTGTGATATTGTAAATACCATCGATGTAAATATTTCTAATAAGGACTTGATATCGTCGCGTCAAGCTTCTCCATATGTCGTTGCATTTAATGTTTCGGATGGAGACATTGGTAAGGGTGTTATTTTAAGCAATAGTAAGAAAGCGTCATCTCAATTCATTGTGAGTGATGTGAAGGAGAGGAAAAAAACTGTTTTCCCTAAGAAGCCTTTTTTAGATATTAGTAGAACTTTAAGTGAACATAGTGGTCCTTCAGGTAAGGACGATAGCCGAGAAAAGGATAAAGATTTGAAACTGCAGCCTACCAAACCCTGTTTGATACAAAGTACGAGTAACTTACACTGTACAATAAACATTTCTAATGAGATTTTTACCGGTTTTGAAACGTTTTTAAATAGCCACGATAGTGAATATAGTTATAGAAAAAGTACAAAAGATTACAAGGAAACTCCAAATTTACACAGTAAGCACCAAAATTTCCTGGGTCAAAAAGGTGTATCGACTGCTCAAGAAAAAAGAAAAGAAAAATTCCGGAAAAGAGATAGTATACAATTGAAACCTCAATCTATAACATTTTTTGACAATCTTATCAGCAGGCTAGATAGACCTGACAGAAGTAGCATAAAAATTAAGAACACAGATCGGAGAAGTAGTGACTTCAGAACACTTGAACACTTTGGTGGTAAATTGGCAGTAAAAACCAAAATTTCCACTGAGGTTAGTGGAAACAAATCAACACCACCATCTGGTATTGGTAAAAATATCTTGATAGAAATTAGTAGTGATGAAGAAGATGTAGTGCCGACAAGTGCAGAACACATCAAATTGGAAACATCAGTAGATAACAGTGAAGCCACTGAAGCCGAGAAGGTGGCTTTGAAAAACTGTGACAATGTTGAAGCGAAAGAAGTTATCGAGATCAAACATGTCTCGGACACAATTGCAACAGAACATGAGCTGCCAAAAAGTAGAATCATCGAGGAAGATCTCTGTGCAGCAAGCAGCCAACTTTCCCCCGGTAATTCTGAAGTCGTTAAAGTTAATAAGTCAGCTCCAACTCTTTGCGATGAGGACACTGTTAATGAATCAGAAAACATTAAAAATATTGCAGAAACTGTTGAACCAAGTTTACCAAAAGACGATATTGAAAATGATATCATTGAAACCTCCAACGTACAACTAAGTGATACGAATGCTGAAAACCATCAGAATAAAAGTCATATAATAGCTGAAATGACTTTGGCTGAAAACAATAAATTGCTGGAAACATTAACATCTGCAGGGAAGGTACAAAATATTATAAGTCGCGAACATAATGACAAAGAATCCATTGAACCGAATTTGTCAACAGACGTCAGTCTCTGTAGTAAAGTTCAAAATGTTGAAGGGACACCAAATTTAGAAAATGTGATTGACGATTTGAAAGTTTCCAGCTTGGAAACGGGTGATGTAGCTGATGTATCAAATAAAGATGAAGATTACATCAGTGAAGAATGTGCCAGCAATGAAAAAATTGGGTTAATAGATGTTCATGGTGAAGAAGAAACGAGAGATTCTGCTAACAAGAAACTTACTCCTGCTGAAGAGCTTGAAAAGGTAATTGAAGCCAGCAGCATGCTTATCAGTGATGAACTTGATTTTAATAATGGCAGTACAAAATTTTCTGAATCGTCATCGAAAAGCAATACCAAGAAAGTTAAGGAATCAAAAAAACAAACAGAAGATACATCAACAGAATCTTCTATGTTGAGCATATTAACAGATATTGAAATGAAAGAGTTAGAGAAAATACTATCTGAAGAAAAGAATACGAACATTGAGGTATCAGATCAATCAAATCACAGCACGCGAGCTCACCGAGAGACCACGGAGCATGAAGTGAGAACTGAAGAGTCGAACCAATTCAGCAATGTGAAAGATGGAGAAAGTACTGGAAATGATGAAGTTGAAGACGGGAAATATTACAATGAATCAAGTCTATCAGCAGAACATGACAGACTATCAGGACTTGAAAAATCTTATCAAGTCTTTGAAGCAGGAAAAAGTACAACAGACAAAGAAACTAACGAGGCAAAAATATCCAAGGAAATCCAAATCAGTGAGATTGAAAAAACGCTCAGAATCAGTGGTGAAGATGGAGAGAAAAGTAGTGTTGAGAAGCCCACCACATCAAACGAGTTAACAAACAATGATGTAAAAATGGTGAAACCTTGTAGAGGTGAAATGGAAAATACTCCAGAAAGAAATCAGCCGCCTGCAGATGATCTCAAAATCATTGAAAGCGAAAAATGTGACAAAGGGAAAAACTATGAAGACACAAGCAGTCTCGAAAATCAGGAACGTATTGATACCAAATCCAAGTTGAATTCATCGATAGATGACAAGAGGTGCATAGAAGGTGAAAAATCCACAGAATCCATTGTTAATGAAGAGACATCTGTTGAATTAAATCTGTCTGCAACTAATGTACCTACTGATGAGAAAATTGTGGAGCAAAATTTCGGTGAGGAGCAAAACATATCCAGTCAAGTAATTGAAAAAAGGGAAAGTTTAGTTAATGAAAATGCAGTGGAAGTTCGTCCTGAATTCACTCTGACAGAACAAACCAAAGTTACTGAATCTACAATTATCAGTGACAGTGTAGATTTAGAAAACGGGGAGCTCATTGATACTAACTTTGATGTGTTAAGGAGCGACGGAATTGATAGTGAAAACGCGGAAAATAAACTGGAATGTGAAGAAAACAATGAAGAAGTTGTAGATAAAGCAGAAAACATTTTCCCAATAAACGAGGTAGACCCAACATCAAAAAACGCGAACGATTGTTGTTCAAGAAAAAAATATGTAACTCAAAAACCTGCCGATTTAGGACCAGAAGATGAAGATGATGAAATTTTGAAGTCAAGCTGTGCCGATTCCCTTGCAACAATGGCGAAAAATGTTCTGGAAGAATGCAGTAATTCACGAGAAGATAGTTATGGGAACATTTCAGACCATGGAGAACATTCAAATAACACAGATT
Source organism: Cryptocephalus moraei (assembly GCA_946251905.1). Taxonomy (NCBI): domain Eukaryota; kingdom Metazoa; phylum Arthropoda; class Insecta; order Coleoptera; family Chrysomelidae; genus Cryptocephalus; species Cryptocephalus moraei. The sequence goes on from OX276452.1 coordinate 19,408,382, forward strand.
CTGCAGTCAAAGATAAAGAGACTGGTTTAAATGAAAATGAAGATATAACTGAAGCATCAATAAATAATGAACGTAATACAATTGAGAAGAAATTAAATTATACAGATGATAGTTACAAAGTAGATGTTTATGATGAGCGAGCGTTGGATGCCGAGGAAAATGACAACATTAAACAGCTACAAGGAGTTGCTGCACAGGAGGATGGAGATTTTGTTAAAACAAGTGAAGAATTTCTGATAGAGTATGACCATACCATACAAGTTGCGAAAGTAGCTGATATTTTGGAAGAAAGGATTGAAACTGGAAATGATGCCCCTATTACAGTAAGAGAAACTGATATTGAAACTTTGGAACAACACGAAGACAATATACCCATTTCTGAAAATACAGAATTACAACCAGAAATACATCCAAGTGAAGCAGACATGCACCAAACTTTACCACCCGTAGAAGATAGTATTGATAATGAACTTTTGATGAATACACATATTGAAGATATTACTTCAGCGGATCAAGATCTTCTTGTGAAACAGAATAATGTAAATGTTTCAAAACCAGATGAGGGTTTACTATTTTCAAATGAGTCATTAACTCCAGAAAATGAAATATTGCCTGTCGACCAAGGTAATGTAACACCATTACAAGAAATTGAAGTGAATGACTTTGTTGCTTCATATGAAACCATTAACACAGAATCTCATTCTGATGTGAAAGAAAATTTCGTGCCTGAGATTGTAACAAATGTCGACTTGGAGAAGTTAAAAACTGACTCAATTTCAGAACATAATAGCACAGGAAATGTTGACAATGGTACTTATTTCGAATCGCCTTCTAACTTGGATGATTCAGTTACTGTCAAAGATGTAGTTTTACAAGACAAAACAGAATCCATACATAACGAACAAGATCATGTAAATCTTGACGACAACATCCCTGTCGCATCTGAAGTTGAAATTGAGTACAGCGAAGCTTATGAAGGAGTTGCAATAAATACCGAGGACTGTGCCACTCAAAATAGTTTAATTGAAACACCTAAAGTGATGTATGAAAATTCCAACTCTAACAAGCCATTAAATGTCCCTCTCAGACCCAGAGGAAGAAAGCAAAGAGCTCCGAGAGGAAGACGAGCCTCCGTTAGTAGTAGAATGACCAGTATTACTAGCGGCTTGGGCAAAGAAGCTATCAATAAACACACAAAAGATTTAATAGAGTCTACTGTTGAGCCTTCACTTACTACTGACAAAGTTCCTCGTAGCAATACTTTTCTACACATGTTAGCTACCATCGCCCTAGAAGATAGTCACTGCGATATTATTGTCCCTAATGAAGAACCTAAGGTCTCTAAACATGAGCGGAAACCCAGACAAAGAAGGAAATACAATGAAGAAGGTGTCAAGAGACTCACCAGAAGTTCATCCAGGAAATCGTCGTTATCATGCGATATTGATGTGAAACCTCACGATTTTCTATATGGTGCAACAACTTTACCGAAAAGCGTCAACGTTTTCAACCAATATGTACCTGAACCAGTAGCAGTTAGTGAAAGGAGCGATGAGAGTAATGACCGGCTACTCATAGACGATGATGGTATGCTAATGGAAAAGGAACAAAACGTCCCTACTCCCACATACAATGATGACCAGGTGGAGGACTCGTTGCAGCTGGAGTTCGAAGAGAAATCCACAAGAAAAGTCGATAATTTTCAAACCACTGCCGCCTTGGATTACAATTTCAAACCGTTTCGGACCAAGGCCGAGAAAAAGGCTTACAGCACGAATAGCCTTTACGTCAGCCTTGAAAAACTTCACACAAAAGAGATGTTTGAGAATGGTAAACATCATCGATCGAGAAGTTTCGACATTAACATGTTGCCTTCTATGCACGACAAAAAAGAGATGTCCAAACTGGTGGTTCCCTTGGTAATCGAACCACTAGATATTGAACCACTAGAAGTGATAGAACTACCTCATATTTCAGCTAAAGGGATATTTTCCACCACAAAAAAATCTGTTAGCAAATCTCCTGCTCAAAGAAAATCGAAAACAAAAGACACTTTGGCTGAAACGTCTTCCTCTCTCAAGAAATTGCGTACAGAAGTAACAGTTACACCGAAGAAATCCAAATTTAGTAAAGAAGTTACTACTTATGAAATATTAACTGGGCACGACACTATATTCAATCAAGAGGTGGAAATAAGTACAGAGTTGCCTGGGACGTTACTAAAGAATAAAAAGAAAAAAGCTGCTGATGGTAAAGTAAATAGGACAATTTCAAATCCAGATGAAAATCTTGTTTTAAGCAATGAATTGGATTCTGAAAAACACTCAAACAGTACAAAAATAACTTTAAATAAAGAACTGCCTCCGGTATCCTTGAATAATAAAAAAGGGAAAGCAAAATTACCTGCTAAAGGTAAAAGAAACAAAGTAGTTTCAGGATCTTCTGTAAACCTTTGTTTAGCTAATGAATTAAATTTTGAGAAACAACTGAATGATATAGAAATAAGTCCGAATAAAGAACTTCAAACATCTGTGACAAATAGAAAAGGTAAAGCAAAATTACCAGCTAAAGGTAAAAGAAATAAGGAAATTTTAGATTCAGCTGGAGACATTCCATTAACTGATTTAAATTCCGAAAAACAACTCCATAACACAAGTGTAAAAACGATTTCAAATAAAGAATTGATTGACAAATCAAGTGATGAAAAATTACCAGTTAAAATTACAAGAACTAAGTCTATTTCAAATTCCACGGAAAACCTTCCGTTACCTCTTGAATTAAATACCGAAAAACAACTGGATAATACAGAAGTTAACCCAAACAAAGAACTGCTTCGAACATCTCAAAATATAAAAGGAAAAACTAAATTACCTGCTAAAGGTAAAAAAGCTAAGATTGCTACAGATTCTATTGAAAATTTTTCATTAACCAACAAATTGAATTTAGAAGGCGAACCGAACAGTACAGAATTGACTTCAATTAAACCATCGTCCGTGAAGAATAAAAAGAAAAAAACAAAATCACCTGTTATAGGTAAAAGAAATAGGGCAATTTCATTTTCTGGTGAAAGCGTTCTACTAAGTAATGAATTAGACTTTGAAAAACAACTGACTAGCACAGATATGACTTCAAATCAAGAATTGCTTCCATCATCGTTGGATATTAAAAAGAAACAAACAAAACTATCTGCTAAAGGAAAACTAAGAAAATCCATTTCGGATTCTAGTGAAAAAGTTCCATTAACTAACGAACTAAATTCCGAAAACCAACTTGACAATACAGAAATAACTCAAAGTAATGAACTGCCCCATGTATCTTTGAAAAATAAAGTAGTCAAAGCAAAATTACCAGTGAAGGTTAAAAAAAGCAAACCAGTCTCAGATTCTGGTGAAACCGATGCAGCAGCTAATGAATTAAATTTAGAAAAACAACTGGACAGTAAAGAGATGACCCGAAGTAAAGAACTGCCCCAAGTGTCCCTGAAGTGTAAAGCAGGTAAAGCGAAATTGCCAATTAAAGTTACAAGAAATAAATTTATTCCAGATTCTAATGAGAACCTTCTAGTAACTAATGAAGTACATACCGAAAAACAACCGAGCAGTACTGAAATTGCTCAAAATGTGGAACTGCTTCAATCACCCCTGAAGAATAAAAGAAATAAAACAAAATTACCAGTTACAGTTAAAAGAAATAAATCACTACCAGATTTTCGTGAAAACATTACAGTAAATAATGTAATCAATTCCGAAAAACAACTGAATAGTGTAGAATTCAGTCAGAGTAAAGAACTGCCCCTGAAGAATAAGACAGATGAAGCAAAATTATCAGATAAAGTTAAAAGAAATAAATCAATTCCAGATTCTGGTGAAAACCTTCCAGTAAATAATGATATAAGTTCAGAAATACAACTGGACAGCACAGAATTTAACCGGAGTAAAGAACTGCCCCTGAAAAATAAAACAGATAAAGCAAAATTACCACTTAAAGTTAAAAGAAGTAAATCAATTTCTTTTGGTGAAATCCTTACGTCAAACAACGAATTAAATTTAGAAAAACAAGTGGATAGTACAGAAGTGAAATCAAAAAAGAAGACAGATAAAACAAAATTACCAGTTAATGTCAACAGAAGCAAATTAATTCCAGATTTTGATGATAACCTTCCAGTAACTAAAGAATTAAATTTAGTGAAACAACGAGACCCTACAAAATTTAGTGTGAATAAAGAACCACTTCAAGCACCTCAGGGAAATAAAAAGGGGAAAGCCCAGGTCAAAGGTAAAAGAAATAAGGGTATTTCTGATTCTGTCGAAAACCTTTCACCAATCAATGATTTAAATTTCGACAAACCACTGGAGAATACAGAATCGTATCTAAATAAAGAACCACTTCAAGACTCGCTAAAGAGTAAAAAAGAAAAACCGAAATCGTCTTTTAAAGGTAAAAAAATTGAGACCGAAACAGATTGCCTTGAAGATCTTCCATTGGCAATACTAAAGAAGCAGTTTGAGAAAAACGATCGTGATGATGATTATGATGAACTACCTCTAATTGTGAGAATGAATCTGATTCCAAATCAACCAGAGAAGAAAGAGAAGCAGTCACTCAACAATATCAAGAAAACTCCTAAAATGCAGCAAACTAGAAATGATATAAAATTAGAAAACAAAGATAGCACCAAGATTAGGAGCCCCAACAAGAAATCCAAAAAGCGGGACCACTTAGGCGAGGCGAAAGAAGAAAATATTCCACAATGCATTAATGTAGAACAAAAAATGGAGGATCCTTCAGCTAATACTGATTGTAAGCGACTTAAGTTAAACAACATGGAAACAGAGAAAGTACAAGAAAGTGGAAATGAAAAAGTTTTCACGCTGCCATTGAAGTTTAGGAGAAAATCAGTGTGCAAGGATTCTTTAAGTAAATTCTCCGGTCTGCCATCACCTACAGAAATAATTGCAAAAAATATTGAGGACATTAAGCCAGCAACTGGTTTGGATAAAAAATATATGTTACTGCCCAAGTTAAAAGTGAAAACTCTCACTGATAACGAAAAAAAATGTTTTGAACAAAACGAACCTTCACAGGATCCTGTAACTACCTCAATGTCATTAGACAACCTTTTTAAGTGCAAAAACACCATAATAACAACTACCGAAAAGTTAAAAATGAAGCTGAAGTCAGATCTGTTAGCGCAAGATCCTCTAATTGATTCATCACCAGTTCAACAGGATGCAAAATTAGAGGACGTCCCAAATAAACGTTTATCTTCTATCACTCTTGAAAAGTCGATCAATGAGAACGAAACTCCACTCCAAACCTCCGATAAAACAGAAATACCTACTGTTACTGACGAAAAGTTAATCGACATGGAAGAGACTCCACTCCAAGTCTCTGATAAAAGAGAAATTCTTCCTGTTATTGTCGAAAAATCAATCGAGGAGGAAGAAACTCCACTCCAAACCACTGATAAAACAGATTTACCTTCTGTTACTGTTGAAAAGTCAATCGAGGAGAAAGAAACTCCACTCCAAACCCCTGATAAAAAACAATTGCCTTCTGGTACCGTTGAAAATTCAATCAAGAGAAAAGAAACTCCACTCCAAACCTCCGATAAAACAGAAATACCTACTGTTACTGTCGAAAAGTTAATCGACATGGAAGAGACTCCACTCCAAGTCTCTGATAAAAGAGAAATACTTCCTGTTATTGTCGAAAAATCAATCGAGGAGGAAGAAACTCCACTCCAAACCTCTGATAAAACAGATTTACCTTCTGTTACTGTTGAAAAGTCAATCGACGAGAAAGAAACTCCACTCCAAACCTCTGATAAAAAACAATTGCCTTCTGGTACCGTTGAAAATTCAATCGGGAGAAAAGAAATTCCACTTCAAATCTCTCATAACACAGAATTGCCTTCTGTTACTGGCGAAAAGTCAGTTGAGAGAAAAGAAAGTCCACTCGAATCTTCTGATAAAATGGAATTATCTTCTGTTACTATCGAAAACCCAATTGAGGAAAAAAATACTCCACTCCAGATCTCTGAAAAAATGAAATTATGTGAAAACTCTATTAAGGATGCCAGAATAGCCAGTGAAGATGTGACAGAAATTAAAGAAACTCAAGATGTGCCATTAATTCATAACGAAATTAAAAAACCCGATTCTGAGCAACCTGAAAACATGAATTTGCCCAGTGTACAAACCGAAATTGAAAAAGACATTAGTGAAGATGTCTATAATGCGCCACAAGAAATAGAAGTTACAAAAGAGCCTATCGACTACTCCTTGCCTTCAAACTATGCCAATAAAACTCTACAAAAATGCGAAGATATCGTCCTAGAAACTGATGACGCTCTTATTTCCAAAAAGCAGAACAAGGTCAAACTTTCAACAAAAAGCACAAGCAACGCTAATGAAGACTTGCATAAACTGTCAGACATAGCTATACCATTGTTAGATAAAGGTATAGAACAAGAAAAGCCAACACAGAACGAAGCAAACTCTCAAATAATGGAAAATTGTGAAGAAGTGTCTAATAAGAATTTCCCAGGAGAGGAGAGGCAAATTAGTGAAGTTATTGCATCTGAAAAACAAATAGACGAAGTATCGACATATTCGGTTAGTGTTACTGAGCCTCTTCAAACGGATATTGTTGCAAAACTGGTGGACCCTGCCCCTTCACCTCCAATCTTAGTTGAAAACGAAGTACTACATGAAAAACTTGAACTAGTTTCGTTTGAAAAAGAAGAAATTCCCGAAAACAGTACACCCCAGGGACAAAATACTCTGACAGCTTCTGTTAATCTTATTGAAAAATCTCAAACAAATATCGATATCAATTCTTTACTTTCTACCTCTATTGAAAGTAAAACACCCATCCGACGGTCTAGACAAGTCGATCAACATAAAAGAAAGCGGAAAATCCAAAATTCTAAGACTCAAAAGATGCATCATATATCGTTTAAAAACAAGCGACTTACAAATACATTCAAAAAACAAACAAAACTATCAACAGTTGTAAAGAATATTGATGTACCATCTTCTAAAAAAGTGCTAAAGAAGGTTACTTCAAAAATAGCACTATCTAAAATTAAGGGAAGAACTGTGGACAATAAGAAAAACAAAGGTTCCAAAAACAGTCAGCAGAGTAAAGTCGAAATCACTGATGTAGTAAAAGAAACCCCACACACAAATAAAAACAGCTCTCAAAAAAGATCTAATGAGAGTACGTCCAACTTACTTGTAGAAACTGCAGATGTAGCGTTCAACAAGATATCTGATAAAGAGTTGTATGATCCCCAACAAGACTTACCATTAGTTTCAGTTACTAAAGAAGAAGCTATAGAAGTGAATTGTACAGTAAATGTTCCTCTGAAATTGAACGTTACTTGCTCTCAATCGTTATCCTCTCAATTATCGCCACAGAAAAAAGAAAAAAAATCTATTGAATCCATTATCAGTCAGCTAAAGGAAAATAATGTTTCATCAAAATCCGAAGTTGTTGTCGAAAATTTAAAGAAAAAGCTTAAAGAAAAGATACATTATAGTCCGAAGGATGCTCCATTAACTTTATTAAAAAAGGGGGATGAGAAATTCAGTCCGATACTTTATCGAAATAAAAAAATTAAACGAAAAACTGAAATTTCCACACCTGTTATACCAGATAGTAAACAAGAAATGGAAATAATAAATGATAACTCAAGTAATAGAGTACCATCAAGAGAACGAAATGAAGCAGTTGTGGACGAACCCACATCGAAGCTAGAAACTGTGCAATCTCTAGAAATTACCCAACCGAAAAATTGCGACTCTACAGAACAAATTTTGGTAAGCAAGGACAAAATTATAGATGTCTTCAGCCCTTCAGAAACAACAGTTGATGTACAAACCAAAAATGAAAGTGATCCTGACTTCTTAACTAATAATTCGTCTCACTTGGAGCAGGACTCATCTCTAGAAGCAGAGAAAGTTACAAGTGACTTACTACCTTTGCCTGAAGTATCTACAGAGAAGGATATTAGCTGTTCGATACCTGTGGATCAAAGCGAACATACACATCAAGATGATGCGTTAGTTATTAATGATGCATCAATGCCTATAAGTGAACCTAAAATAGACTCGAATGAAGCTGAACTAACACCTGATGTATCATCTAATTATGAGTTAAGTGAATCCGGAACCGACAAAATATCTACAAACCAAGATCTATCCATAGTACTTGATATTTCGTCTTCAAGCAATAAGGAATCGACAAATGCAGAAGAACCAAAAGAACCTACTGGAGATGTTGGACCTAAAATTTTTGAAAATTCATCCAAATACATTGAGATAAAAACTATTAATGAATCTAGTACTGAAACAATACCAACAGTATGCCATGAATCAATGCCCATCCAGAGTTCATTACCTATTTATCAAGAATCCATACCACTAAATGAGTCTACAGGCTGTTCAGCATCTCTATGTGAAGATCAGTCTACAAACCATCTAATATCTCTGGCCCACGATGAAACAACAGTCACTCCAACTAATTATCAAGTAGCAACACCTACAAATGAATTTGCAAGTTGTATGGAACAAGGGGAATCAACACTGATTGACAATTCATTACCACATTACCAAGAATCTGCAGCAAGTCAAGATGAGTCTACCCATTATTTAACATCTACAGCTCAGGATCCAAATTATTTAATATCTACCGATCAAAATGAATCAGTAGTTGTTGAGAGCTCACTGTCCAATCATCAAGAATTGCCGAACGCTGATAGACCTGTAAATTCTTCGGTACCTACAATTCAAGACGTATCAATACTTATCGATGACTCATTTAATTGTCACATACGCAGTTCCGAAAATAATTTAACACTAAATCAGCCTGAATCCATACCATCTAGCAGTTTAACATCACAGCATGATTCCACAATGGAAATGGTTGCGAAGGCCCCTACAGATTCACTTGGTCACATTTTTGCTGTGGAGTCAATGATTAATGGTGCTCCTATTACAGACGTATCTTTTGACGATTTTGTTACTTCAACAGAGCACAAAAAACCCGAAAATCAGCTTACAACTGAAGACTTCAATGTTACCTGTAAAGAAGAACCCTTAACAGAATTATTACTGACATACGAAGAATCTATTTCTGATGTTAAATCTGACTTCCTAAGTCTCGTCTCTGAATCTGAGCCAGGTAGTGATTATATGAACCATCCTGTTACTTCAAATTTATCTGTGGAACATGCTTCCTCGCATTCTAGTCTGCATGGTGAGTCAACTACTGATTTTCGAGAAGTCAGTCAGACCCACGTTGAAAGTGAAAGCTCCAGTGAAACTAAAGGCGTCATGGAATCTAACAATTTGAACCTACCAGTTATTGAAATATCTAACACTTCGACTCTGACCACAAAGAATAGCGAAGTTAGTTTTGTAAGTCCACCCCTCCAGTCTATTTTCACAAAAGACACTACTGTAGCAAAAATGAAGCCCAACTTCAGTGAACAAGGAAATGAAGCTGATAATAGTTGCGATAAATCTGTGAAGAAAAGATTGAGTCTACCATTACTTGAGACTACAACTGCAAAGCAAGTTGTTGACAAAAGCAAGTTTAAAGACCGTAAAAAGAAAAGTTCAATCAAAGCAACTGAGCCTGTTAAACTGTCAACTCCAGATTTATTCAATAGCACCTCTACCAAACCAAATTTTCCCGTGCAAAATTGGGAGCCATCAGTTGAATCATTTACTTCACCCATTGAGAGATTTGACGCTCAAACTTACGAACAGATCAGCAGTTGTGTTAAAGCGCTTAATTGCCAAAATGTTATTAAAGAGATTGTGAACAGTACTAATCTTAAGAGGAATAGCTTGAGTATGCCTACACTTGAAACCGTTGATACTGTTTCTATTCCGACTGTCAAAACGGATGTACAATTTAAACGGAATTTAAAACTGGAAATTCATTCACCACCATCAAAAGTATCTCCCAGAAAGCGAGTTGTTCGCTTTAATCTACCAGAAAACTCGCCAACAAATCTACCAAACGACTGCCTTAAAAGAAAAAAACCCCTTAAGTCATTACCAACTATAGAGACAACAGATGATCGCCCTATACCAGATTTAGTTGAAACTTCAAATTTAAGAGTGGAAAATAAAACCGAAGCGAATAATTCAGCTGATTCCAAAATCAACCCTTCAACTACGATTTCTCCGAAGAAAGGTTTGGATCTTCCAATACTTGAAACTTCAGATTTTACCGAAAATATTTACAATAAATCCCCGAAAAAGGCAGGTAGGAATTTAGACATGCCGATACTTGAGACATCACCACCAGTTCCAGTTGTTTCTAAAAAGTACAGGAGGAGTAGTACCGATGTACCAATAGTTCAGGATTCAGTCGGCCCGAGAGGTATTGCTACTAGAACAAGAAAGAAGAGCTTAGACCTGCCGATCATCCAACCCCTTAATGCGACTCCAGAGAAAACTAAAATTTCTTTGGATAAACCTTGTTCAAGAAAAACAGCAGCATTGACTCGAGACATTCTGTCCAGAGCTTTGGTTGGTATTTCGTTAAATGCTGACAAAATGTCCATTTCAACTGAACCATCAACTTCCCAGGCTGCGATTACAAAAGTGACGTCTGCAGATGATTTTCTGCTCAATGTAACCCCGAAGGATACAAGCGTGCTTACATCAAGCGAGCCACATAGTACATTGAACCTTCAACGTATTACATCTGTGGAACAAAGTAAGATGGTTTCCGAGCCGATCGTATCGTCCGCGTCCATTCCCATGGAAGAGAATTTGAGTGACACTGTGCCAGTATCCAAACCGATGGAGTACGAGGAGTTCAAAAAATGGATCACCGGCGTGGTCCCTGAACCACTTATCAAGCTACAAGACGAGAATTTCGAGAACTGCCTCGTTTCGGATATGTCGACTGAAGCGAAAGGTATCCCCGAGGTGCACTCCGAAGTGGAGGTGTACTGCGAAAAACCAGAAGCGGGAGATAAATCCAAGTACTTCAACCCGATCGGTGCAGTTCCTTCGGAATTCCTGAACAGCCCGTCGCATAGGGCGCCCGGCGACGTTGACCAGATCCCCCCGTTCGCCCTTCCCAACGACAACATCGACGCCCCCGAGTACACGGGCGAGGTGATAATCGAGCCCCACGACATGAGGAACGAGTTGATCGGCGAGATAATCAAGTCGCCGAGCTTCATCGACGACTCGGAGGAGGGTCCGTGCGGCGCGTCCGAGGTGTCAGACGGCGTACTCTCGTGCCTCGACCCGGACCCCTCCAAACCAGGGCCGTCCGGCTGTCAGGCGGGCGGCAAGCGGCAGACGGCGTCCACCCCGGACCTGCTCAACTTCCAGGACATCTCGCCGACGAAGTTCTCGCAGGCGCTCGAGCTGATGTCGCCGAAGATCTCCTACTCGACGTCGAACTTCGGCGGCGAGTCGAGCAACGTCATGCTGTCGACGAAGATGATCGACGATTCGCAGACTTTCTCCGGATGTACGCCGCGCACGGAGATCAGGTGCTGCCTGGACGATACCACAGACCACACATATCATCATTTGGGTAAGCATTTAGAATATTTGGATAAAAACAACATCCGACAGATACTATGGAATCACAATTGGTCTAAGTACCTGTTGCGAAGCAATATTAATCCATTGTGTGATCGAGTTCATGTTCAAAATCTCCTCCTCTGTCTCGATCGAGATTGGCGACTATTACTTCAAATCCAACTCTGTCCAGAGCTTGGTGTAACAGTGTATTTCCATTCGTGTTTTTCCAGTCTCTAATATTACAGTGCCATTACTTTATTTCCCTCCAATGCCTCTTTTCCCCTTTATTTTTACTTCCAGTTTTAATTGCAGTTGTTCAAATTCATTATGGCGCATTATATGGCCCAGATAAGCAGTCTTTCTAATTTTGATGGTAGTCATGAGACATAGTCGTGTATGCATTTTTCTTAGCACTTGCTGATTAATTGTGCTGCTTGTCCACTTTATTCATAGCATTCGTCTGTACAGCCACGTCTCGAATGCATTCAGTATTTTGACGTCGTCTTGTTTGAGTGGCTACCTCTCGCATCCATAAAGTAACAACGACCAAATGTAAGACTTTAGAGTTCTTAGTTTAGTTGTCATTGATAGTTTCGTATTACATAGAATTTTACGCATATTAATAAATCCTGCCCGTGATATTTCAATCCTTTTTCTAATCTCGTTAGAGTGGTCCTTCTTCTCGATTTTTAGCGACTCCCTCGAAGGTTGCTGATCAACATGGCGATTCTAACTAAAGATGGCTGTGCGAAATAGTTCAACCGATTAGAGGTCAAACCATTCACATAGATTACGTAACCAGGAATTTCATATTTTGAATTATGCATGATGTGTCCAAAGAATTCTAGTTTTCTTTTTTGAATAGTAAACCGGATCTCCATTTCTTTGCCTATTCTACCAAGAACACATTGGTTCATAATACAATCCATCCAAGAGATTTTCAGCATGCGCCGGTACACCCACAACTTAAACAATTCTAGTCTCTTCAATGTTTCTTTATTAAGTGTCCACCCTTCTAGACCATACAGTAGCACTGGGAAGACGTAACACCGCACCATTCTTATTCACGAGGTTAATGAGAGATCCTGGGCTGTCAGCAATTTTTCCATTTTCATAAAATTCTTCCTGGCTTGCTCAATTCTTGATAAAATTTCATCTTTTTGTGTGATATTTTCATTTATCGCAGTACCTAGGTATTTTTAAACGTGAACTTTCTCAACCATCTAGTTAGTTGACCTCTATTTTTGTTTCTTTTGGATGCTATTATTTTTTTTTGTTTTATTGATGTTTATGCTGAGCCCATAATCATTGCTTACCAATGTCACTTTATCTACCAGTCTCTGCAGATCTTCCAGGCAGCTTGCTATCAAGATGGTATCATCAGTGTACCTGTTATTAATAGTTCTACCATTGATTACCATGCCCGCCAACTCCCCCTCCAATGCTTCTCGAAATATAGATTTTGGATAGATTCTAAATAGAATTGGAGAATGAACACACCCTTGTCTGATTCCCTTCTCAAGTGGTCCTAGAGTGGTCCAAGTGACTATTTATCACCCTGCTCAAATAAATATAGCTTTGTACACCTTTCAGGTCACCCCGTCTATTATGATGTTGATTGGTGTTATTTGGCTGTTGATTTCTGTTAAACACCATGGTTGTGGTTTTGTTCATATTTATTTCTAGACTCATCAGATGACTGCATCAAAATCTAATCTGTCTATTTTACAAAATATCAATTTCAGCTTCTGGCTCCGTTTTTAGCAACAAATATACCATTGATTCATTTAATAACAGGTCCAGCTGGTAGACAAAGGGTCCTTTTTAGTTTCAGAGCAACTTGTTTTATATATTACTTCGTAACATTTCTATTTCTGTTTAAAGGGATTTGCAAACCACCCATTGTCGCCGACTATTCAGAAGCGATACCTAAATATTTCTTAACTAAACCAAGATTTTTCTTTAGTTAAAGGTGACAAGCGATTTGTATTCAAAAATCCAACTAAGAGAAATAGAGTCAAAAACGCGGTTTACATTTGTTATGAGCCCCAAATGTCATTAGTAACGTGGAGTTGAGTAATTTCACCCCCGCTCCAATCACTGTGATCAGTGATTGGGCTCATTTAGGGGAAAGTCACTTCCAGACGAATTTACGAATATGGAAAGGTATGATGGTTGGGTGATAGCGAAAGGACTGCTTGTATTACGGAAAGACGGCACAGATAGTGAAGGTATTAAGAGATTCTAGTCAAAACAGATTAGCGAGAGGGAAATATATGAAAAGAAGCACATTGGAAAAATAGAGTGATCAAATGTGGTGGTAGTTAAAAGATAGTCGATTAGGAAAAAAGAAGTCGATAGGGAATGGCGTTTCTGTAGTAAACCTTCGGGTAATTTGAGGGTGAATTCGCTCAAAAACTCGTCAAAGTTATCTATATCATTACAATACTTCTCATTTCTCTGATATTCGTCGACAGCGTCGTTCTCTTAAAACATTTTTAAAACAAATAACCAACTTCTATGAACATAACCGCGATATTTCGGTTAAAGAAATTTTTAAGTTAGGCATCTAGCTTCCTCAAATATTTCTTAAGGCTATTATATTGTATTCACTTTTTAACTGCGTCCACAGCATAAAGGTTTAGGTTCAGGTTTGCAAATAGGCAAAATGCGAAACCACGAGGTGTAATATATTTTGTATAATATACTATAACGTACATTTTACAATTAAATAAATTGAAATTAGAATTGCGGGTATTGCGAAATCCAAAGTGTCCCTGTGCGCTCATTAGAATAACTTGTCAGTGGATTGGTTATTAATTTTTGTATTTTATTCTTTTACTTTTGTATCTTTTTAATACCATTTAATAAGCATTCAAGATTTATTCTAGCAATATACCCATTGTAGCAATATACCCAGAAAATTTGTAAGCCATACTGGCTTGTACTGACTAATGTAAACGACAAACAATCTCATCAAACAATACCCTCAAATCGTCAAAATGTTGACTCCAACATTACATTGTATAATAAAAATTGATTCATTATTTTTCTGCAGAATGTGATTTAATAACACTTATTGTCATTATTGCTAAAATCGTTGGTTTTATGGTAGTTGAGAAAATGATAGATAAGTAAACCTGATTTTAAATTTATTGACGACCTGATCTCATTTCTAGGTGGACCATTGCTTAGCATGTTTTCACACAACTTCAACAACGACCCCTTGGAGCCGTCCACGGATAACTTCAACAGTCACCTGCCGGACCTGTCGAAGGCGCCTGGGGGTGATATCGGGGAGAGCCAGAACACGTCCGAACCATACCTAGTCAATTTCAGCCTGTCTGATTTCGAGAACATCAATCTGATCGACCTGTCGACTTCCGAGAATAAGAGCGACAGGAAGAAAATCGACATCACTAACGTGCCGCTAATGGAGGAAATGGAACTGCCGGATAAAACATGGCAACAGTTCACGGCCCACAATCCGAAAGTCATTGTTGTGATGAACGAACGTTGCAGTACTCCTACCTATTCGATGTCGGAGGACATATTCGGAAGCGAATCCAATTCCAGGCAAAGTCAATCGACCGACTCCCAGTCCCCGATCAGGATGGAAAAGTCTAAAGCTGAGACAAAATCGGACGCCAAGGGCAAGTCGATCCCCAGGCCGAAAGATGGCCTAAAACTCGACGCCAAAGAAGGAAAAGAAAGTTCGGTTAAAGAGGCTGATCAGAAGGGAGAAACCACAACGAAGACAGCACCATGCGTATCGCCTCGACCCAACTGTCAGATAAAGGTCAAACAGAATTTGTTCCCCGAGAACAAACCATCCAGTTCGGTCGAGGAAAACGGCTCTGACGTTCTCGAAGCACATCAAAACAAACCGCCTTCACATTCAGTCATCAACACACCAGACAAACCATCGCAAGAGGCTTCCAGTGCTACGAATTCCTTGAAATCCAAGAAGAAGAACCCTGTCGCGGAGTCTGAAGAAGTCCCGTTGAAAAGATTCAGAATGTCCAAGAAAGGAGCAGGTAATGCGGCAGCTGTCTCAAACATATTTGATGCGGTAAAATTTCGTCAACGTAAGTCGACCAACAGATACACCAGTGAAGAGGCGGCTTTGTCGAAAAGACCTTTCGATAAAATGGGTTCCTTTCTAGACTCCTCTGCCAGAATATCCGACACTTCAAAGTTTCTAGACGAATTCAATCAGAAGGTATCATCGGAGAAAGAGGCACTCAAGAAAACCACAACAAAGTCCACCCCTACTCGTCCCGTCAGTCCACAACGGGAGCCGCAGAATAAAGAACCGAACCTGAAAACTCTTAACAAGAAAGTATCGCCGAAATATTCGAAAGATAGCCAACAAGACTCGCTTACGGATAACTTACTTAATTACGGGTTAAAACTTAGATTCTGCCTCAAAGGAAGCCATAACGTTAGAGTAGAACCAGTAGAAACGTCTAGTCAAGAAGTGAGGGAGACCGTTGAACAACCTAAATCGATTGAAAATCCGAGATCGACCACCTCGACAGCTAAAGAAAAACCTGAAACTTCTAAGAAGTCGTCCAACGTCAACACTTCACATGTAGAAGATTACAAAACGAAAGATTCAACCTCTTCTGATTATTTCAGAAAAGTCAAAACGGTCAGCAGAGAAGCTGATATTAGTCCTTGCCTAACGGATAACCTCTTAAATCACAACTTATTAAGAAGAGAATTAAGCCGTCCTACCTATAAATCCAGACCTCCAGAACCACCAGGTCCCTTTTTGAATTACACCTCGAGACCTTCTACGTCAGGTAATATTTTAATGACTTACTAGATAATAGTGACTCCTGAAATTTGATATTACAGTAATTTTTATGTAATAGTAGGATAGCAGGAATAATTTGTTATTTTTATCCTCAATTGTGTCTACATATACAAGCATTTAAATGAACTGTATGAAACAAACATTTGTTTCATACTAATTTTCGTGTACAAAATATACAGATCAACCAAACATTGAATTATTTAACTTAGCTATTAGACTTATAAAAAATAATATCACATAAAAAGTGTGTTTTGGAGTTAGCTAGAAGCAGTAAATATACTGAAAAATATAAATAAACATCTTCAAGTAACTCCAAATGAAAGTGTAAAGCATATTCACTGCCATATTTCTAATAACTTCTTTCTCATTAGCACTTATGGAAAACAATGTATCTGAAATGTACATTGACATCTGCTCTATGATATACAGTTTGCAGAATGCTGACATCCCACACTTTTGTCCAAGATTATTTTCATTTTTCAGTATATTGAAGGTATCTCACATAGAAGCTTATTTTAAGAAAACATATTTGCTCCAATCCTCCCAATTGCCCCAAAAAACCCATAAGCGACTTTCAATTGCCTTGTCATACAATTCAAACGTTCTGAAAGTTTCACATTCCAACTCATCTAGATTTGGATCAAATTTTGATTAGCACGATTTGACCAAAAACATCTAGTAGAATTCAATAGAAGCTTGTAAAACATTAGTATGTCTTTCAATATCTTCCAGTGAAACGATAAATTTTTAATTACAGGAACATCGAAATCGGTATATGATTCCAGAAGCAAAGAAAAGTATCCCCCTTGGTATGAGAACCACTACAAACCCAAGTATCCTCCTGAGCCCAATAGGGAAGCATCTGACAGCAGCAAATCTTGGAATTACAGCCAAGACCCGAACAGGCGGACTTACGGTAAAAATGCGCCAACGAACGATTTCGTCTACAGAGACTATAACAGGCCTCCTCCCGATTCGTCGAAGAGGAGTACCAATGGGGTACACAACCACTCGATAGACCACATCTTGAATAGGGACAGCATGAAATACAAACAGTACAAATCCGAAGATGCGTCGAAGAGGTCCTCGTCTAGTTCAGAGGAGGACCGAATGAGGAAGATGAGAAAGGGGGAGTCCGAATTCGACAGTCTCTACAAGACCGGCAATCAGAACCCAAACTTCATGTTGAAAGTCACCAAGTCGAACCGCTTGAAGCTCGTGAAGCAAAGGAACAGGTTCTACGATGAGTCGAAAAACAAGCCGGACTACTATAAAGAGCACGATTTTGGTAGAGTGAGTCCGAGGGATCTGAGAGAGAGCTCCGGGAGTTTGCACAGGAGTTACCCTGGAGGGAGTTTCATGGATAGGGAGAAGAAGTTCAGAGGGAAAGCTGATTATTCGGGGTGAGTTCCGTTATTATATGTATAGTCCACGCACCTGAGGTTTAGAAATGTTAAAAAGCGGAAAATTGCCTCATAGTTATTTATTTGAATCACTTAAGAAAATATTATAATAAGTTACAGTATAGCTTAGTTGATATTGCTATACACAGATCCTGTGCTTAATATTGTTGTAGAGCGAGATATTCAGAAAAATCATTTTTGGCATGTTTAATTTGAAATTTCTTCCTAACTGTGACTCCACTGTGCCTCGTGGATATAACTTAAAATTTTCTAGAAAACTAAACATGTATGAATATCTCCATGTTATTGTTAATAATCGGAAAATTGTAAATTTCTAAAAGTGAATGTTATTTTTCATCTACATATATCAACTAATTATTGTCAAATTAGTGATCGGTTTACTACTTTCTTCATCATGTTCCCATGCCTAACTGCTTCCCCTCTATGTCTATCCATTGATCTTGTCTTCTAATTCCTTATCAACTTTCTCACAAATCAGATTAGCTTTCTTGTTTTAATACCATCTATTTCTGTATGATTTGCTCCCATTATTTATTACGTACTTTGTTTCTTCTCTGTATTCCGATGTATTATAATAATATCTTTAATAATGTTTTATTGGATATACTGGATTAGTATGTAAGCAGTACGTAATACACTTGTATCCAGAAAGCAAAGATTAGCTCAGTAACTCTTTTTAATTCCTAATCCTCTGGATTAATAAATGAACTCTATTTCAGTCATTAGTAATATTTTTCATTATGTTGTTTCATTTGTCACTCCTCAGTGCCATAAATGGCTATGCTTTTAAGTATTGTTTATTCCTCTATGTATTGTTTTCTATCTTCTTTGCACCTGTCTGTCGGTTTATAAATTTATTTACAAAATATAAATTGTTAAATTCTGGGAAGCTTTAGAACAAATAGTAATTAACAAGGGACTTAATAATAGCAGTCAATCAATTATATGTACCAACATCACAACAAAAAGAAAATGAGAAAAACTGAGGGATTTATGGCCAAAAAGAGGTTGCTGCACAGCTTGTCAAATTATAAGAACGCTAAACAACTAAGAATAATTTTGAACTTTAAATAAGACAATTTCCGACAATCTGGTAATCCGACAATGTACTGCATCATCAGGTTCGTAAATGGCTTAGTTCAATCGTTAATAGTGTAGACACTGACTTGATTTTGAATATACATTAATTCTTATAAGTCTGTTACCTATTTTTTAATGTCTTCCGAATTTTTTGATAAATATGATCTCCCAAAGGGGTTTTGTATGTTTTAACAATTAAAGCACAGTACAGTTTGAGATATGTTCTGTCATATGCATGTTTAGTAAGCTTTCCTCAAGAGATTACAGAAAAATATTTGCAATGAAGTAATATGTAACAATTTTCCACTCTAAATCATAGGATCGTTTGAATTGGTAGAACCCCTTTCATATAGAACTTTATTATAGATACACCAATTGTGCAATAATCGAAATTATATCATAATGTTAGCCTATACACACCTATTGGTTTGTAGGAGGTCTTCGGGTGGGGTAGTAGTTAACACTGTCCATCTTTAATGTTTCGTACATATTTCTTGAATTGAAAATAATTTATGAGCCTGTAGAACCTAAAGGTGTATATGCGGTTTTCTTTTTCTTTTGATTAATGATTTTTTTCTGCTTGTATATTTGACAAAAATGGTTGTGAAATACATAAACATAGAATGTTGTTTGACGTTATAGCTGTAACTACTTAGGAAATGTTTTATATTCTGGCCTCGGCAGGGATTATATTGTATATTTTCTGTATTTTCACCAAATAAATTTGAATTGAATACATAGGAATGTATTTACCATGTATCATTTCTTGATCTTTCATAACCCAAAATAAACAAGAAATAATTATGACAATTATTCTGCCTGTAGCGTTTTTGAATTTATCACATTTACATGAATATCCTCTTTAAAAATTCCAGTTCATTGCTTGAAATGCCTCGCAGCAGTATGAGTTCAGACAGAATGAGAGGAAATAGCAGCATCTCGGATTTCAGAGAAATGAGGACGAGTAGAGAATCGCTAGAGAGTATGGACAAGAAAAACGAAAGGCGCTACAAAGATAGGTATGGAAAAACACATTACTTTTCTTTCGACGATGTCCATGATTTAGTCCAAAAATATCAGTCTTAATTGAAAAGTTTAATAAAAAGACGGTAATTTTAAAAATTCTCAAAGGGAAATGTTTGTGGCATGTGTACCCACGGAGAAAACTGCCTATGTTTTTCAAAGCCTTTGAAAAGTATTTGTTGAGATGTTTGGCATACTAAAAAATGCAGATTTTGCAAATTTTATTTATCCCGATCTGACTAATTTCATTCCTTAAAGGCAGTTGGATCATTGAAATACTGGGGGTATTCAGATATTTTTGGTACAACTAACATTTAAATTAGTGGTATGAATGACAAAGTTATATTTGATGTATTTCCTGTTGATTTCAGTTCTGTCATGGGCGAGGTCCCGCATGGTAGCTTAAGTCCGGATAGAAGCAAAGGCAGTAGTGCGAGCATGGATCGGGCGATGAAGGAGGCTCGCGACAAATCGCAAGACGACGATAAGAAGAATAAACCTGGTCGCCAGAAAGAATGGTTTGAAATATTCGATGAAAAGTTCGATTATGGAAGTAGTGCCCCGAAGTTTTGGTAATTTTCATTCATCGTTATATTTAAGACGACTTTATACTGTTCACTTTATTTTTTAAGTATCAAATCGCTGTGTTGTATATATATTTTTAATTCTTTGTACATACGTAACTAGTTTGTATATAGAATGCAACTTTATTATCGCGACACTTAAGTTAGTTTTTTATCCCAATTGTATAATTTGCAGGTATTGTCTCTGATTTTTTTAAAATTAAGAGATGTTGTCTTCTTTAAAAGACAATGATATCGGGTATAAAAATACTATCTCAATTAATTTAAGTGAAAAAGTTAGTTTGAAATGTGTTTACGTTTAAACCATCGGTTTTATTACTATTACATTGTGATTTTGCTCTGGGTTATTTGTTGATCAGTGTACCATTTTTTTAATACTTTTATTTATATTGTGTATTTTGCTGCCCCTTTTTTGTATGTAATGGATGATTATTTAAACATCTGTACATTTGAAGAATATACGTGAATTAATAATTTGTTGAGCTTTCATTTGTCCATACCCTAAACTTAATGTTTACGAGTGTATTATAGGTATACATCTAAAAATCCTTGCACAAATAGACTCCCCCCGTTTATTTTCTGTGCTCCGGGAGGTAAGGAGAGAATCAGAAGGAAGAAAAAAGAATTTTCTGATCAGGTTTTGGTAAATGATTTGGCTATCGAAAACGAGTTTTAGATATTGATATTCACATTTTTTTAATTCCAGTTGGAGTTGTCATTAGGTTATTAGTTTGGACATTAATCTATAATTTTATAAAAAGTTTCAATCAATATAACACAGATCACCTTAAGACAAGAGACACGAACACGGAACACGAAATAAAGTGACGTTTACATGCCGTCACTTTTGACGTTCCTTGCTCCTGACGTAATGGTTACTAGAACTAACCTACAAAATAAAGTTATGAAATTAAAAATTCAGATATAAATTGTAGCAAAACGTCTTAAATCATCTGCCAGGAATGTTCGCCCGTGTGACCTCCCGCTGCCTCCGTTCCGGAATCGTATCCCCGGTATTCCGCTACTCCGGCTACCCGTCGTCGTCCATATCGGTCGAATCGAGGAACCTGGAGGAGCCCGAGGTCGTGATTAAAGCCAGACAGGACCAGATCGGGGGCGCGAAGCGGTTCGGTATGGTCGCGGCCGCTTTCGCCTCGTTGAACTCGGAATCTAACAAGACGGAGATACTCACACCAGGGATGGATAAGAAGATCAATCAGGCTTCGAGTGTTGACGAGTTGTTGTCCGTGTCGGAGGGGAGCGGCGTCTCTAGGAGGCATGCACTTCAGGTGTGAAAGTTTGTACTTAACTAATGTATTGCATTACTTTTAAAACAATGGTTGTAGGTGGTTTCCGTTCTGGCTGAGTGGTCAAGCTCGGGAAAAGTGAATTTGTCGGATTTCGAGAACGATCCGAGGTTCTTGAGGTTATGTAGGGTTCTAACTAAAAACACGTCAGCGCCGAGACAAAGAAGTACCGTGGACATATCCAAGAACGAAGATTTATCAATGGTTTTGAATGTGACCGCAGATGATGAAGCCGCCAAGCTTATCGGCAGTATTTCTCTATCGCAAATGGTTAAGGTATACAATGTTAGCTCATTCGTTACTTTAATACAGGCATCCATTTCTTACCACGGGCACACCCAGTGAGGGATAAGGGAAGTATCTGCTTCCCCCTAGAAGGAGAAAAACTGTGGCCCTCCATTCTGAAAACTTTTAGTAGCATTGTGAGGTTTTCAGAATTTATAATAACATGATACAATAGTTCCATTCCTTTGTAGAATAGCCCACTTTGCTGACTGTATTTTGTATGAAATCCTGCACCTGCACCCTCTTTCGATACCAATATAAGCTGTTCCCTTCTGATCCTGTTTATGCTCTTGGGTCTTGCAATATACATGTTAGAGTTATTAACAGCCGAAAATTTCGACTCAACGAATAAAAACGTTCTTTATCCTGAATAAACTTCATTCTGTGTTGAGACATATAGCTCTTTAAATTACTTGTAGATTATGTCGACTCTGGCAATCAGAAAACGAAGATCAGTTTTACTTCTCCGTGCATTATCTTACAATATGACTAAAAGCCATGAGAAATTAAATTTGAAGCAATCAAGCGATATGCTGTATAGTATGGCAATCTTAAATTTCCCAGATGAAAACCTGCTGGCCAAAGTCTCAGAAGATGTTTGTGTGGAATTAAATAAGAAAATTGAAAAGAGCTCTGTCGTTGGGTCTATCTTAACTAGTATAGGACATTTGAGGTACAAAAATCCTGGTAAGTTTTTAAGCATATTTTTCTTAAATGTTTCAATTCCTTTTGCTCTTTTAATCTAGAGTTACTGGATGCTTTGAGCGAATGGGTTGTGAAAAATCACACGATTTGTAGGCCACAGGATATGTTCAGCCTTTGCTTGACACTTGCAGTGGTTAATTATATGCCGTTAAATTCAGCAGACTTGTTTCAGGTATCTATTAATTAAAAAAAAAAAAATCTCTTGAATTTGAAGAAATTATTATTTTAAGGTCTTGCTTCCACAACTGACACCTTCAGAGGCTGGTAAACCTGCACTGTGGCTGGATATTGTTTGGTCACTAGTATTATTGGAAAAAGCAAGTCCTGAACAAATTTCCACCATCTTGAACGGTAATTACTTGGACAAACTCGAAGGTAAATATAACATTTTCGTATATATTTTCAAATAACTATCTAAATTAATTTGGTAGATAAAAATTCCATACCTTCAAAACTGAAGCTTTTAAACATAGACGCCGCAGCTGAACACTTAGTAAAAGGGTATAATGGTCCGAGATTAGCAAAGGACTCTAATATCAGAAAGACAAATCTCATGTTGAGCAAGGATAAGTCAGAGATGGTTGAGTCCGTTCTGATCACTTTGAACAATCTTATACAGTCTGAGAAACTGTTGAAGACGAGGATAAATACTGGCATGGGATTCTCTATCGGTAAGAGAATAATTTCAGAAATTTTCATAATATTTCAACAGTAAGTTTATGCAGTATAATTGACAGTATGTTTTTTTTTTAGATGCCATGTGTATATTGGACGAGAAGTCCACTCCACTTCCTCTGGATACTGAAAGCACTAGTCAAAAAATATACAGGTAACTTAATTATGTCTTTATGTTTGGTTACTCAGATAAGATACAAACAATTTGAACCTAACTAGAACTATCAGAATTCTATCGTTTTTGCAGTAGGTCTGCACTTTGATAAATCAGTCTACTGTTCTTCCTCACTGAACTGTACTTTTACTGCTAAAATCACAGATTACGGTTAAACTACTATGAACTTAATTATTTAGATTTAAATTGAACTGGTCTATTCAGGGAATTATTTTGTGTTGGTTTCTTTTATAAACAAACCGTACAAAATTACTGGTAATTTGTCTTTTGAACAAATTCGCCTTTTTTCATGATTAGTTGTCATACTAGATCATTTTCAGATCAGGATATCTCTATATTATGTTGTTTTATGTTTCATCATTTTATATTATGTAACTCTACATACTATAAAATACATTGTTTCGTACATATAATTCCAACAGTCAAACTGTTGCAGACTTCGAGACTGATACAAAAAATTATTAAAAGAATGTATTCAAAGATCAAATATGTTGAATTTTTTTATATTATACCTAATAATACAATGTATCAACAATTTACGAAATCAATAAATTTTTTGTTTGTTTGTAATATAAATTAATAAGTGTTTGGATGTTGTTGATACGCTTCCTTAATAAATTTCCCAGTTACCACAAGATGCTTTTGATCATTTATCTTCACAGTGAATTGTTGGGTAACTGTTAATCCCATATTATAAAGTGATGCAATTAAAGCAAAATCTAAGATATGTGAGGCCTTAAACCAATGTAACAGATGCAAAAGTTGACTGCAAATCTTCTGCTTTTGCCATTTTAGACCTGTTGGCGCTGGAACTAGTTACAAATTTTTATACTTGCATTCAACTCAAAAATCTTATCAAGTAACTATTTCAGACTGAATGGTGTTCAATTTTAAATTGAGAAAATTCAATACCTTCATTAAAAGCATAATTATGTAATTATACTGTACCTACATTAATTTTCACCAAATTAAACTTGAATCGCTTGATCGATCAATTTAGTGTAACCTGATTACACAATATAAACCACAAAATTTGGAAAAAAAGGTGAAAGTTTAGCAGAACCAATCCATTCAATCTACTTAAAAAATACAAATGGGACTTTCCATTTTATGGTGATTACGTTTCTTTAATTTTTTTTAGAATAGCGATTATGACTCACAGCTACCATGACATGTGCCGGGGGAAGCTGGAACCAACTGGAGTGAACATCCTAGCGAAGAAGCTCCTTGAGACGCAGGGCTACACAGTATTGTCTATACCATATACAGAGTTCAGGCTTAAAGATAAACTCGTCCAGAGAGTGACGTATCTCGAAGCTAAGCTGAAGGATTTAGTGAAGGGGACTTAGTGAATTTTGATCCTCGTCGCGTATTTAATTGTTGCTACTTTTAAGTTACAATAAACATATTCATACTGAAAAGGAAAGTTGAATGAAACAAAGTTGGTCAGATATGGTTGGTATAATAAATAAAAAAGTACAATAAGGGATTTAAGAGTCGTCGAATGTCATGCGACTTACGCCATGGTTTTTCATGTAGCGTCGGTATTGTTTGTATTTATTGCTCTCGGCCAGTTGTTTCTTGGCATGTTCTTCTTCCTCTCTGAACCATTCTTCGAAGTTCTCCTTTATCCACAGCCCCCTACGTAAGAATTCCTGCTTTTTCTCGTCTTCCTGAGCGTCGAATTGTAACTGTCCCATTTTCATATTCTTGCGAATAATGTACAGCTTTTCTTCATCACTGTAAGGTTGGCGCATAATGGTATGTCTAAAAAACCAGCTCAAATACCAGTAGATAAATTTTGCGAAAGTGTACGGAAACATTATCAACTGTATCCACAATATATCAGTAATCAATGGTTTGGCATAAGCGCCTTTGATATCCATTTTATCTTCTATGATTTTCCTGATAACGTCTTCGGTATCTTTCTTAGACATTTTCTTGTTTTTACCACTAGGTTTATCAGAGAGGAGCCTCTCTTGCCTTGCTATATCCATAGCTCTATTCCTGTATTTTGGCACTGTCGTAAAGTATTTTATTGCGGTATCATACCTCTGCCAGCTGCTGTAGTACTGCACCGCGGAAATAATCGAAATCGTCACTATCAAAACCACCCTCACATCGACTTTCGGCGCCACTCGTCTCCTGTAGTATCTGTAATAATGCGCGTAGTATTCATCGGGATTGTCCAGCATGTAATCGTAGTCGGTGCGCGACTCTTCGTCCCTCAGGATTTCGTACGCGTTCGCCACCCTCTTGAACTGCACCTCGGCCGTTTCCTTCGCTTCCAGGGTACGGTGCACATCTGGATGGTACAATTTGGCCAATCTCCGGTAGTTCTTCGAGATCTCGTTCTTCGTCGCGTCTCTAGTCACCTCCAGGACGTCATAGCAGTTCTCCTTGCCACAGTAGAGCCCCTCGAGCAGCTGGCTGGTGGAAAAATTCACCAGGGCGAGAAAAAAGATGGTGCTTTTACCCAGCATCGCGATTGAATAATCGTCACGTCTCCATTAGACCGTTAAATCTGCTTGAGCAAATTTCGACGACGTTGGCCTCTTTTTGTGGTAAAGAGAATAAGTGGAAGTGGGGTTAAGTGTGAAAAGAATTATAGGTTAGGTATCGATCAAGGAGAAAACGTTTCCGTGTGACGAGTTATCGTTATCAGAGATTTGTTGTTCCGAGAATGCCACAAGGGGTACGAAATTTAAAATGACCATGTATCACACCTCGATGGGCGGTTAGGGTTGGTAATGGGTCTCCGACGTTGCGGAAGATGCTGGTACTTACATAACAAAACTTGAGAATGAATCAGACATTCGAGGAATCGAACTCAGCTCTACCAAGAAATCTTTCTCTCAGGTCCTCCAAGACGATAAAATCTGTCGCATGTCTTCCGGTTGCATGGCGTGCAATGGGTGTACGTTATATAACAAACGAGAGGGTGAAATGGCGAGCTTCCGGCGCCCTGCAATTAACCGGGACAAATAGCAACTAAGGGAGACAACCCCTACAGAAAAACAGGCAGGTCTAAGGAAGGCCTAAGTGATAGCCCGACTACCACACTAACCAACTGCAAATTGGTAATCTCAAATTAGGACATTTACAAAAAACCCAAAATCTATACAGTGAAAGAACGGATAGAACTAAAAGACAACAACCGAGGCTATGACAAAGTAAACGATTAGGAATAAAAGACATATTGAACATAAGTACATGGATTAGGGAATAATGCGAACCAATTAAACAATATATTTGTAGCAAAAGAGAATTAACACAGCAGTTTTAACAGAAACGAAAAAGAAATTAAACGGCACAAAAGATCTTTTAAGCTACGCCGTAATATACTCCGGACTACCTCAAAATATCCGTGCAAGGAGCTGAGTGGAAAAGGTGGAAATTGAAAGTTATAGCTTTATTAATGAGCGATTGATCACAATCAGGCTGAAAATAGACAGGGGATACCAATCTCTTATAGCTGCATATGCCACAGAAGGAGATATAAACGGGAAGAGAACAGGAACATGTAAAATACAGGGAGGCCACGCAAGAGGTGGCGTAGCGCACTGGTAGACGATACAGGCAATACCTAAGCCATGAAGTGAAGATCAGACCTCGATTAATTACGCATTAAATAATTTAGGAGTGATTCACAATAAACAGGGAAATATTTAAAATGCTACTGATGAACAAATTAATCAGCTGCAAACCGCTAGGTGTACAATGGGTTCTCTTCTTTGGGAAAGGAATCACTATAGTTATTTGTTGTGGAATTTTACAAAACAGACCACATTGGCTTGTATCGAAAGTATTTTCCAAGAATTGTTTGCAATACAAAGGGAATAAATGAGCAAAACCGTTCTGATTGAAAACTAACATTTCTTTTAATATCATGTGAGATAATTATACAAAAAAAAACTATACAGAAAATTGTTAAATAGAATAAAACTTAAACTAGAAATCTAATCACAGTGCTATACAAAAAAGTAAGTAGTGATAAAAACATCAAATTGCTTAATTCTTATTATATTTTAATTCCTATCTCTTCAGTTTACCTATTGCAGAATTTATACCAAAATATACATAATAAAAAAAAGGAAAACGTTTACAACAAATACAGATAACACCATGTCCCTCTCTTTAAAATTACATCATATCTCACAATATCTCAATAAATACTCTGCATCTTAGGTACACACAGTGTTCACTACACTCCAGAAAAAAGATAGTTATTATGGTTCTAGTATGTACTTAATAACTTTACAAGTTAAAAACTCTGAAGGACTCACGTTATATCAATATCATCTCGAGAACAAACAAAACAAAAATATATAAATGGAAAAAAATACAAACTTTAACTCATAAATTTATACAGCTTTTCCTTGATTCTTTTTTACAAACATTATTTATAAGCCTGCACAGCCCTATTCACAATAATTATAAAATGTTATAAACACCTTTTATAACCTGGTAAGGCAAGTAAGAAGTCCTTTTAACCTATACACTAATATTACAGTCCTAAAGACTCAGGTTTTCCCTCTCATAACATCATATATATTACTTTTTTACACAAACCAAACCTACTAGTTGGCTTTCCACACTTAATAATTTGAAAAAGAACATGATTTTCCTTAAAAAATCATTAACTATTTGAAAAAGTAATATAAGGATGCTATATCCGTAGCATAACAATACACGCTCCATTGACAAAGCTTCGAAAAGTACAAGGGAACTTAGGTTTTAAAGCGTCGATTCTTTTATAAAAATATATTTTACAGCACTTTACCATCAAGACATACATTCACTCTTTTATGAGGAAATTTTCACTGGTTCACGCAGTATTTTCAATTTAGAATAGTTGAAGAATTCGAGAGTCACAGAATTAGTATGCAACAAGTATTAGATTTTTGAAGACGTTAATGGAAATAAGTACATAGTATGAAACGATGTACTCACAAAAGTGAGCCATGTATCCACAAAGAAATATAGTTTATCTTCCTGAAACGTTCGGTGATGAAGGTAGGAAAAAAAATTATTTATAGATTTTTTGAAATACCTGACTTCAAACTTATCAATCATCAGTAAACTATTACATGTAAAAAGAAATTACGGTTTAACCGTGTTACTCATAAACGCTGTGTAACTTTAAAATATGTATAGATTGTGTTTAACAAAATACTAGTCAACTCAGGTAAAACACATTCTAAACATATTATAAAGTTGAAATCTGTATTAAGGTTATAATTTATAATAGCATTTATGAATAACAGGGTCAAAGTTTAGATAGACATAATGAAGCTTAAACCTATTATAAAATACAGGGCTTTATAAATCCATACCTTAACTATTCATTCATTGATTAAAATCCGCATTAAACTTTAAAGAAGTTGGTTGCTTCTAGAAGAAACTGGTTGTATTGAAATGTGTATTTACAAATCAGAAAACTATGTAATAAAGCAAATTTCTATAATACTTTTATAGTCAATACTATATGAAGTTTTCTTTGTTGCATTTCACAAATTTAAATGTTAACTCTCTTTACCTGAACCTCGGCAATTCCTCAACCGCTTTTAATACAAGTTTAGCCCAATTTTCCACTTTTTCGCTTTCAGCGCCTCATGGACCCGTTCAAAGGCTGCATAATTCCATTGATATATGCTGTATACATCGGGTTCTGTTGCGCCCTTTGTAAAGCCGCTGGGTCCTGATACTGCGTTTGCATGTTCATCATCTGCATAGGTATTTGATTGTTGATAAATCCAGCGGCAGTATTCGTTATATATCCTGTGACGGCAGCAGGTGTCTGTTGCGGCGCCATACGATAGGTATTCATATTGTACATAACGTTAGGATTTAAAGTGACATTTGGGCTTACTCTAGCTGATGTTTGCATGTGCTGCATCACTGTCATGTTGCTGGAATTCCTCCCAGATCTCGCCAGATTCTGTCCGATGGGCGGTGTCACAGTACCACTTAATTGATTCACGTTCATGTTAGGCTGATGGTAGTACTTGTGGTAGCCCAACACTTGCTGCTGGAGGTTCGGCGGAATGCCCGAGGGTGGCGTCAAGTTCCTCACCGTTTGATTCTGGATCATCTGGTGGGAGGGCGGGGGCGTCATCGTGTGGGGATGGTGCGGTGGTGGCGTCAGATTCATGGCGGTCGGCGACGGTGTCATGGTATTGCATGACGTAGGCGAGACCATGTCGATGCCGTTGGCCATCTGTTGGAGTTTCGCTAGGCTGCAGCTGGAGTTGCCCGTACCCGTCTGACCTGCGTTACCCTGTTGGGCTGGCGTCGGGGTAGAGGCAGAGCTCGGTGTATGCGAATGAGCGTGGGTGTTCGTCTGGACGTAGAAGTTGGTTGCCGACGTTACGGCGCAGCTGGGACTCTGCTGGAAATAAATAGAGACAATTTTATACTCAGAAATCTCAGGATAGATTTTAATGCTCAATCACAGAGCTGTAATAATCACAAAGCAAGTTATTCAGACTGTAATAGTCCATTACCTATATGCGAGTTTCGATTCATCCCGAAGTGAATTCCTAGAAGCCATTAGTCCTCCGCGGAATGAACAAGTGAGGGGAAAGTAGAAACAGGGGCGTGTATGTTTCATTTTGTCTTCGAAATATAAATAATCGAAGTTATATCATTTAATGGAATGAAACAATGTTAGTTTGCAACTATAATACTGAAATAATTACAGCGCTATTACAGAAATCAGTACACACGTGTACTGACTAGCGCGTATTTCGCCGGGCACCGACACTGTTCATCCGACACGTGTACGTATTGTAAACAACTTTCTCCATATTGCCATTCTACGGGTTTCGACTAATGTTCTATAGAGCGATTTTTAAATTTTGGCAACTCCGCTTCTCTCTGTCTCTCTCTTTACGTTGAAAATTTGCTAAAGCGGCGAATTGCTGGAAGTAGGGATGTGATTTTATGAGTTTTGCGTGTGCCACTCGCAACTTGTTGGGGCGATGAGTCACTCGTGAAGTAAAACGGATTACATTAAGAACATGTGTGAAAACTTAGTTTTGTCACTCTATTTTGACGTGATATACGTCTTATAAATCGATGTGCCGGCTACCTGCCGGTTCACAAAACATTGTAACGTTACGCCAGACCCATGCGTGCGAGTTAAAGCGACAACAATAGACAGAGATCGACCTTGGCGGTTGACTTGCGACGCATCTATCTCTTTTACACGACAGCGTCCGAGTGAAAGCTCGATTTGGCGATCGACTAGGTTCGCGAGCACGCTGGAAGGGGACAAAGGGGTTCGGGCTACGCGCGTTCTCATTAGACTGTTTCCACTCCGTCGTCAGCGACGACGGCGACAGTAATCAGCACACTATTATTATATAAAGTTATCTGAATATTTACTGTGCATAACACATTGCTTATTACTATTACAATAACAATTGCGGCAATAAGGTATTCAATTCTGGCATTCTAAGAGTTCGATTAGCTATAATATAATCTCATATATTTGTTCTTGCATCGGTCAATGAGTGCAATAATAATAGGTTATGTTACGATTTCGACTAAAACATTATGATGAATGATATAAATGATCGTGTAAAAAGTCGACTGCTTTCATTTAGTATTGAATAATATTAATATTAGTATTGAATGAAAACAATTATCCTGCGCAGCAATTCATGTAAGGTTCAAGATTAATGTTCAACTTCATACATGTCATAACAATGTGTCTAAAATGACCAGTTGGACCGGCCAACCGCAGTGCGAAAAAATCATCTAATGATAATTTAGTGATAACAATTCTATTCAATTCATAAACGTATTCCATTTTTCATCAATGTTTTCTTATGACGTTATCACGTAAAAATTATCGGCAGTAAACGGACTTTACAGGCAACCAAATTTTTCTGTTAAAGTGGATTCGCCCTCGAGATATTCTTAATTTTACCTTCTTAGCGTATACTCCTAAATTACTGATTGAATGATCAATTAGTCCACACATTCCAGTTAGTTTCAGTAAAACTTTAAATATACTGCAACCCAGTTTTACTCCTTTTGGTTGAACCTTTTCATGCAATAATGTCATGTTGCACATTAAACCAATGGTCTGTTGCTAACTTTAAGTTCAATATGATATTATTTGTCTTCAAACATACAATACACCTTCGCTGTAATAGGCTTATTTTAATTATGGAACTTTTTAGATTAACGGCCACCTATGTTATGTATGAGGAACATTTGGCACAACATACTATCATTTTACTTGATTGCCGCTTTGGTGTAGCTAGACGTGTTTACATATTCTCGCCTCTTTTATGTTTGGGTTAGATTTCTGTTGGTATTAATTAGTAAAACTGTAAAAATACATATTTTATATGTACGTATTAAAAAGACCACACAGTTTTGTAACTTAATGTTAAAAAATGCCATCAAAACGCTCAATGGATCTGACAATGGATATTGACCAAAACAAAGAAGCCGAAAATCTGCCACGCTAGAGACTGAGGAGATACTCGAAATTTTATGTTGTCATGTTTTTGTCATGTTGAAGGGGCGGTGAGAGAATTGTTCAAATTTGTAATGCAATGGAACTGGTGAAGTTAACCATTCCACCATTACTCCATCTTTCCTTTGTTAGTACCTTAACCAAATCTAAAAATGATTTCCAATTTTATCCATATTATTCAGCCAATCCTTATATTTTAGTTGTAGAATACGTGTAACTTTGGCGCTAAACCTCGCATGTGTGCTTTCAACTCTTTTCAAGTATTGCCTATATCCTTTTTTCAGTTTAAATAAAATGCATTATAACATGTACACACCAACAGCCAAATCATTCATGATGACTAATCCATTAATCAAAATTGCTGACTTGGTGTTTTTTATTTCATGGGATATGAATCAATGAATTTCATCACTGTTTTTACTCTCCACTGCTTAGTTTGTTGAACTGTACTTTTTTCGATTTACATGCATACATTGGATGGGTTATTCGATATAAAATAGAAATATCTATTAACTCAAATCTCAAATAAAACAGAATCTGCAACTTAATTTTCTACGCGATCTTCTGTGATCACTCGAACATCCAATAATTTCTAAATAGCTAGGTACCACCATAATGAAGAAAACTTATAGGGAAAATATTTGTTTTGTTTTCGAAGAACTGCTATTTCCAAGAATTGTTTTCCAATAATTTACCAGCGCCCTCATTCACATTAAAAC
Source organism: Cryptocephalus moraei (assembly GCA_946251905.1). Classification (NCBI taxonomy): domain Eukaryota; kingdom Metazoa; phylum Arthropoda; class Insecta; order Coleoptera; family Chrysomelidae; genus Cryptocephalus; species Cryptocephalus moraei. The sequence continues at coordinate 19,441,242 of OX276452.1, forward strand.
GATTAAACACTGACTGAGATTGCTCATCCAATCCGTGTGAGCCCGTGTCACCACTAGTACCACCAGTGCTCATCATTCATCATTATATTTCTATAATGTGTAACATGTTTTCCCCATAATCTGTTAAAATTATGGTTAGACATCTGAAGAGGAAGCTACTCTCAAAAGTTACTATAGAAACCGGATAATGTTGAATGAGATGAAAAACATAACACCATTACAAGCCAACTAAATTATATCCGAGCTTTGAACTTTGACTTGAATAAGCCATTACATTTTCAGCACTAGAATTGTATTACTTATTTAAGCATTAAAAAAGGTACTGTTGGAACCTTTCCTTTATTTACTGTTTATCTTTCCTTACCCCACTTTGCTGTGTGGACATTCGATGCTGTATAACAGTCGTCATGGGCACATTGGCATAAGTACTGGGAGTCTGCGAAGGAAATGCCTGTGTACTGACCGCGACCGGTATGTAGTTCCCCTGACTAATCACTGAATGGTGGTGGGCATGATGTGGGTGCTGGTGAACAGGCGAAGTGCCCAACTGATACTGGTAACCTTGCACAGCAGCCACCTGGTGGTGCAAGTGAGGTTGCAACTGTTGCTGTGAACCGTGGTGCTGTTGCTGCTGTTGAATAGCAGTATGTTGCGTCGTTGGGCTCGCTTGGATATGCTGTAAGGACTGTTGGACGCTCGTGGGTGGTGTAGAACGCTGCCTGTTCTGTTGGACCTGAAATATTTTACTTTTTAGTTTTTACATTATTAGACCCAAAAAAAACACGACCAAATCAGACTAACATATTATGTCAAAAATAGAATGATAAATCGATACCTGTATGGCGCTGGGAGGTGTCGACCTGCTCATCCCGTGTTGCTTCGCGGTCGCGTTCGATTTACTTCTTTGCTGCTGCACCTGACGTTTCCCAGTACTGGCTTGATGTTGACTCGCCTGCTGTGATATCTGCATATTCGAATTAACAGTCGGACTGGAAGCAGGTACCGACGTTGACTGCATGTTCTGCTGTAGGTTATGCTGCACGGTACAGTCGTAATTTGTTTGGGGCGGAGGAGGAGGCACGGGTTGATTCGTTGTTACTGTAGATGGTGGCCTGACTGGCTCGACAGAATTCTGAGAAGCCATATCGCTGGATATCGACGCTGGAGATTCGATTCCTAACTGGGCGACGTCTAGCTCACATTGGCCGTAATGAAGGCTATGTACGGAGTTGGTGGTGGAGTCTGGAGTGTAAACCCCCATCGAGGGAATGTCAGGTGCTGGTGGAGTGTGTTTGAGTGAGTGAATTTGTTGGGTATTCCCATCTTCTATCCTTTGTTGTTGTTGTTGTTGTTGCTGCTGCTGCTGCTGCAGCTGCTGTTGTTGATGATCCTCATGTTCAACCCTGGACTTATTTTCTTTACTATCAGAATTTGAATTCTGTTGCTTCGATAAATTATGGGAACCATATGAACAACTCGAAACTTTATTAACATCATTACTATTTCCCTTTACAGAATTATAGCTTTCTTGTTCCATCTTCTGCCTATTTCTATCATCCTTTCTCGGCGAATTCTTGTCTCTGCTTTCACTTTTACTACCCTCTTTTGATTTACTACTTCCACTATTCGTACTCTGTCTATGTGATTTGGATGGCGGTTTCTCCTTCTCTGGTTGCTTTGGCAACATTTCCAAAGGAAATTGGGGTAACATCGTGTATCCCTGATAATCTCTCTTGGTGGGGTCATAATATTTACTCCAGTACTGGTACTGCCACTGATATGGCTGTGTCATGTAATTTTGCGACGCCATGGCATTTGCCAACAAGCTCTCGCTATCCATGTGAACCTTTGGTTGTTCGTAAACTGGTTTCTCTTCATGAGAGATTTTTTGGTGATAGCGCCTGTCATCATACTTATCCGACTTGAATCTTTCTGTCTTTGCAGATTCCTGTTTGGAAGAGAATTTTGGTTCTTCCTTAGCTCTGTATTCCTTATGGTCCCCTTGTAGTTTTGAGTCTTTTGGAACAGTCCTTTCAGTGGTTCTGACTTCGTGTTGCTGGATTTTCGCCAAACTTTCTGATGACAGTTTTTGGTTTTCAAATTTTTGGTTTGGATCACTAGTGTGATGTGTAATAACTGGTTTTTCCACGTAAGAAACGTTAGGCACGACCGGTTTTTCTTGAGAGTGTTGAATTAGGCTCATAGGTTGTACTTCGGGATCTATTCTAGTTTTATTACTATTGTAACATTTTTCTGATTGACCTGGATGCTTTTCTAACACCTTGTCCACAACCTGCTTATTACTCGCTATTACCTCATTCATCGCTTTGACTTCAGATTGTTTTCTATGCATTTCCTCGACTTTCTTTTCAGGAGAAACTATTCTTGACTCTGGTATGTCATAAGTCAAGTCTATATGTTGAACAGGTGCTTTGTGAATTTGTTCTGGCTGATTATGAATAATCGGCTTTTGAGGGATTTGTACTTGCTGGTCTGAGGGCGTAAATTGTTCTACCTGCTGATTGTGCACAGTACTTTGCTGGTTAGGTTGATCAGAGATTATAGATTGATTCTGGATAGGCTGAGTGTAAACCTGTGGAGGTGGCACACAAACCGGCTCTACCTGGGGGCAAACTTTAGAGGGTTGAGAACAAACCTGAGCAGGTTGAGCACAGATTTGGGGAGCGGGTTGGGCACAAGTCTGGGCAACGGATTGAGCACTAGTCTGGGGAACGGGTTGAGCAGCACAAGTCTGGGGAGGTTGAGGGTTAGCTGGTGTAGATTGAACTTGAGTGGGAGATGAAGGGACTTGAGTACAAACTTGGGCCGGTTTCAGAGAACTTTCTGTTGGTAGAGTATGAATTGGTTGACTGGGAACTGACCCTTGTGTTTCTGCTTGAGGTTGAATTTGAACGTCTTTTTGGACCAAAGTCGGAGGAGGGGGAGGGGGAGCGGGAGCGGCAGGAGTGTGAGTTTCTTGAACTGTGGGTGACTGAGTTTCTTCCTGAACTGGTTGTGTAAGTTGTTCGATCGGTACTGGTTCACTTGAAATTTCCGGTTTTGGATCAACGCCATCTTCTTTCTGATTATCTTCAACTTTATTTTGAATATGAATGTCGTCGGGAGGTTTGTCAACGACTGAAACACTTTCCTGGGGTTTTTGTACAGGCTCTTCATTATTTGTAACATCATCTAAAGGTGTAGGAGGATTTTGTACACTTTTTGGAACTATAATAGTTCCGTGACTATCGTCAATTTTCTCCAATTCCATATCGGTACTCTTCCTGCCAGATTCTGATGGATTGTCTTCCACCTCTATTGGTTTTTCACTCACTTCAGACTCTTTTACAGGTGATGTTTCCTTGTCTGCTTCCTTCTCTTTATAAAACGGTACAGTATTCGGCTCTGTTTGTTTAATATGTGGAACTATCAAAGTGTTTGAGAACACTTTCTTATGTGAAATTGTTTTTATTTTTTGGCCATCGATTTCCATTTCAGATTCTGAAGTAGTTGAATATGATGGGGATTTATTTGCTTGAGAAACATCCAGTTTATCAGAACTTTTATCTTTAATTGGTGTAGTTTTGGTAAATTTGTATTTACTTGGTGATTCTTTATGATCCGGAAGTTCGTCGTTCTCCATTTCATCATCTGCTTCAGCACTTGAGTCCTCCTCTGTTGATATCCTTGGAGTTTTCTTGTGTTTCTCCTCTTTCCTATGTTTCATTCTATCCCGTTTCTCAGCACTGGACGGAGTATTAGCCACATCAGCTTTATTAACAGGTTCTTCATCTGACTTCTCGGACACTAGTGACTCACTTTCACTATCCTTGGGCAGCTTACCCTTGACCATTTCGGGCAGGGTAAGTTGTTTCTTCTCGGCGACCTTCCCTCTCGCTCTTCCTTTCACCCATCCCCTCTTTCTTTTTATCGGCCTGGTGCGTTTCTTCAACTGGGGCGTAGAGGTCACCGTTGCAGTAACTGGCAAATCTGTAGCGGCTGGTTGTGGGCTAGCTTCCTTTTCGACATGCAATTCTTCTTTCGGTTCCTCGAGTTTATCGGATTCTTTTTCAGGTTTCGTCTCTTGTTCTTTTTCCTTGTCCTTCTCTTTTTCGAGCTCCTGCTGCTTCTTCACTCTTCGTTGCGACCACCTTTCACCAACCACTTTCGTCTTGACGGAGGAGCCCTTCTTCTGTTTCGTGTTGGAAGATTTTGGTGTTGATGGTTCTGGTTCCTGAAATATGAAAAAGTATCTTAACAAATGTATGGAGATAAAATAAATTATAAAATTTGGTGTGGTACGTGTGAATTATTTGTAATTTAAGGAAGAGCAACTGAAGTGACATTGATAACTGTGTAGCGTTTAGGGGTATTTGAAACAAAACAATTATTTTTAAAAATGCTGAATTATTTCTTTTACCTCTTCTATTTTCTTTGCGATTTCCTCCGCCTTTTTACTAGCGACCCTCCTCGGAGTGCGTCCTTCGGCCAATGACACCCTCTCAACTTTTTCAGTTACTTTGTCTTTGTTCTTCTTTTGATTCTCCAACTCCTTATGTGCTTCAGCGCGTTTCCTCTTCACAGCTTCACTAGGCGTTTTATGTTTGACATCTGCGTAAGTGGTCTCGTTATACTTGCTCGGCCTCATTCTCTTCCTACCTGAAGAAGTGATTTCTACCTCTTCTATGTTCGCGTTGTTCTGGACGGGAACTATTGCGGGAGTCTTCGGTTCCGGTTTCGGCGTTTTAGGAGTTCTCGCAGGTGTCGAGTTCTTTCTTTTCTTACCTCGTCTCAATTTAACGCCCTGCTGGGTCTCAATGATTATCTTTTCGGGCATAGGAACGATTATATTCGCGGTCTCCTCTATCTTCTGATCCTTATCCTCGTCCTCTCTGAAAGGATTTGTAGCCGATACTAGAGGAGTCCACCTGAGACATTCGTAATCTATGGGTATCCGTGTCTTCGATTTCGCTACTTTCTCCGCGTGCTCCTCCACTTGTTTCCAATTAATTGCCAGCATCGGTTTTTTGGTACCATTTTCAGTTGTTACGAAACGTACAAAACCTAACAATTGGAAAGCTAACGCTATGTCCTGAGAGTACATGCCGGTCTCTTTACTGATGTCTGTCAGCTTGATTTTCTCGACTTTGTGCTTGTGGAGGTATTCGAGGACGACTGACTTCCAATAGGCGTAGTAAGAGACTTTGCCGAGATCGGAGAGGGGCTTCTCTGGGGTGCCAGGCTGGCCTTCTTCTTTAGATAATAAATAACCTAGAAAAATAAGGGTAAATATAACAACCAAAATAAGAAAAATGAAAAGAAAGTACCACTGCTATTGCTAATACATTTAATAACTAACCAAAAAAGGAAACGAGAGAGCCATGATATGGTTTGAAATAGATCATTGGGAGAAGCTATCAAATCTTTAATGAAAGCATTTTCAGATCACCTTTGTTCATATTCAGGTATGTTATATTTAGCAATGTATGTGACTATGTAAGTACATATCGATAAGGGGCGCGTGATTCTTGTTGACTAGACGCCAGAAATCTACAGCAATTAAAAAAAATAAACTGAAGACTGAAATAGATAACTCATGTTGAAGAAAAAATATAATTAGGGTGCAAAGTATTTTAGAAAAAACAATATACAAGTTTACAAGCAAGTAATAAAAGACAAAAACTGAGTAAGTGCATAGTTAAGGATTTAAAAAAGGGGACAATTAGATCCAGAGTTACTTAAGCAATGGAGGCAATGAGTTTAACTCAAAGAGAAGAAGAGTAAGTGGATGATAATTGTAAATCGAATGAATTTGAGGAGATCCTTAACAAATGTTAAAGTAGAAAACACCCTTAAGAAATAGAAAGTCATAAAGCGATAAAAGCTAATGGAATCAGTTGACATCAACATATTTAGAACGGATTGTTATTTACCAATAAGGGCCTCAACATAAAAGACACTGGAAAAAATATGGCCAAGAGGAATACTGAAAGAAGTCTGGAAGGTACAAGTAGAGAAAAGCTACGAAGTATGGAAGTAAAAAATTGGAAAAGGAGATTAAAAAAAAATAGATGAAAAGGAATAGCAATAGAAGCAGACCAAAAGTTGTAAAAGTACACCATTGGCTGTTTTCACATATAGCGATATGACACCCTCGACGATGTCGAGATGAACTGCCTTCACCAATATCTTAGTCAAATATTCGTCTATTTAGGTACATACAATGTTGCTTCCACTGGCATCGCCCAAAGTGTCATGTCGGTAGATATGAAAACGGCTAATCCTCTGCGATTAGAAGAGCACACATATATAAAGAAGAAAACTACAATTTCTGTAAAAATGTATGGTTTGCATGCATACATTAAACTTACGATTATTAGGCTGAAATACTTACTGAAATCAATGAGGAACCTTCCAAATCCCTGCCGTTGGTACTGAGGCATCGTCATAATACAGGACACATTGTACTTCTGCACACAGTGCTTCTCTTTAGAGAAATACCCAACCAAGTGACAACCTTTCCTATCGTTCTTTGTCAAAACGTAAAACAAGAACGGCTCCACATCGTAATAAAGTGTCTTGTGATCCAAAAACAACTTCGCCAACAAACACAAATTCTGACAGTAAATCTTGTTCACGTTCCCATCGACTTCGAACACCGACAGATCCTCGCAACGGTAGATTTCAGTCGCGGGCGGATGCCTCCAGGTACACTTGTCCTGGTGGCGCTCGAGCACCGCTTTGCTCTTTGTGTACTTCAGGCAGAACTCGCAGAGGAAGAGCTTCGGTAGCCTCGCGTACTCCTGCGGGAAGGGGCTCGAGTACCACGTCTGTATCTCGTACTTCCCGAACTCGATCGCCGAGGGGCACCTGCTCTGCGACGTCATATTCATGAAGGGGCTGCTCGCGAACGGGAAGTCCGGGAAGACGGAGGACGTCGCGGCGGCGGCAGTCTCGCGGGTCTCCTTGAAGAGCGCCACATCGCGATAGGTCACGCCGGGCGGGAGCTGCTGCGGCATCTTCAACTCCTCGACACCTGCAACAACGGAGTTCGCCCGTTAAATGGGCCCTAATTGCGACATTCTCATCGCGGTTATGGGACAAACATAGTTATAGCAAAGCAGACGGCCAGATAAGGCGCCAATCGGAATTCACACATGCATTGATAGATTGTGTGAAGTATGGATGATTCTGGTCTGGTCACAAATTATAATGCAATACAAGCTTATTTCATGAGATATTTAGTGGTGTCGTATCAATTTTCAAGCGAAAGCAATGAATCCAATCTGTCCTCAATCAGAACAATCTAATTCCTATATATATGTCCACTGATTGGATTACAAAGAGAAGAAACTTTTGAAGTTTAGATTTCTCAAGACTGATAAAATATGCTCTTTGATGCAGAACTACTAACTTACTATTCCTTTTTAATGTAACTTGAGTTAAATTTCAAATGCAATATTTGGACATCGAATTGAAGTGAAGTATTTACCAGTAACAATCCAATTCACTATTTTGGCATTTAATTGTTCTCCACTGATTTCTGAAGGTTAATAACTAATTGTCTCAATGGTCAAAAACGAGAGTAGTTTTATTACAAGCAAAGCTTTTCTCTTTTTCTTTTATAGTTAGAAAGTCAGGTGCTCAAGCTATTCGGCCAGTTCTGTGTCTATCTAAACTTAAAAAAGTAAAAACCCAATACCCAGATTAGCCGAAATATCACTCAGATTACAGGATAATCCACAGAGACAACTTCGATCTAGTGAAAAATCACGCTCAGACTCGACAATTTCAGGAGAAAATGTTCTGAAAAGTCTAAAACGAAAAAGTTTTTACTCCTGATAATTTAATCCGTGAACATACTGTATAGTACTTTAAAGTAGCATGCTGTTAAATTGAGGTAAGCAACGAAATAATGCAGAATAATCAATAATATGGGACATTCAGCTAAGGTCAGCCCCTGAATGTAAAATACAGCTGTGGATAAAAGCTGGGTTATGTTACATGTATCATCTTGCTTATCACAATCCTTGTTTATATGTAGTTCACATATTAAAATGGAAGAGAATAGACTGGAAAAGTACCTGACAACTCAAAATTACTTTAAAGTGTAAAAGTAAAGGTATATAAAAGTGAAGTTATGTTAAGGTTTGACTCATATACAGTATTATATGGGGCAGCCATAGGCATTGTTGAAGGCGGGGGAGAGAGGGAGAATATTAGATAAAGATAATATACTTGTACTGCAATGAAAAAATACGTTATTTCAATCACGCGCATATACCAATTCCAGGTGTAAGTATGCTAACTCTCTCTCACCTCTTTTTATGTTTATGTATTCCATCTATTTCACTCCTACAGCTTCATACTGAATACTGAATGTATAATGAGAGCAAGTGAGGGTCGGTCCATATACGGAGCTTTCCTATCGAAACGCTTGGTGCGAAACCAACAAGAGCAAGAGAGAAACCAGCAGTAGTTCGTTAGCGTGACAGAGAGAGAAGTTTTGCAACGTTGCCGGCCGAGCACGCAGTCCAAGTCAACGCGTGTATCGCTTCACACTTTCGGATGTGTGCGGTACAGCGTGCGGAGCGGATGACTGTAATGTTCCGCGAGCTAGCAACATCGCAAAAGGTCGTTCTCTGTTTCGCTAACGAGAAATATATGGCCTTTCTCTCGCACTTATGTTGATCCCACCGTGCGACTCTTTAGAAACTGTCTGTATATACTATATCTATGGTTGGACTGGTGGAGAGAGGATTAAGAGTTCCATTCACAATAGTCACTAAGAAATTTTCAACAGTACATAAAAGGTACCTACTAGGGAAATTGAAATGTGCCTCACTTTTCGGGTCTTGTATCCTCTCTTCATGCTCACTCCATGGTTTGATTAGTGGTAATTTGAATTGGGTCAGCTTTTAAGCATATGAACACCAAGTCGAGTACTCGAGCAGGAAAATCACATTTTATTTAAATTAGGGCTTGAACAACTAGTAATGTGTTTTAAAATTGAGATCGTTATTCGATCAAAATTTTCATGTTCATATTCAGAATAAGAAATATATACATTGTATTGAATGTTTTGTAATTTAAGTAAGAACTTACATAAATGAACTCGAGAAAAAATCATCTCAATATATAAATCCATTGTAAGTTCGGTAAAATGAAATAAGAATTATATTAAATGGATCAACTGTTGAAATTATAGATAAAAATTCTCGAAACATTACAGGAAGTGCAAATGACGTTTTCGTCACTCGAGCAATTGCTTAACAGTGTAAATGATTGTTTGAGTAGCCAGTACACTTTACAAATGCGCTCGCTGATTGCACTGGAGGAAATCGACTTTCATTCAGTACAAATTTTGAACATTCCATGGTCCAATTGGAGCAGTGTTATCGTGTTTTGACTGTAACTGAGCTATAATCGAGCAGGTTAAATGAAATACACACTTATCTAAGCACGTAACATAACTTCACTTTAATTCATAGTTCAAACTGATAATCATAATTAGTTTCTGGTTGAGATACTTCCTTTCTTTCATTTCCATTTCATTTACTATATGTACTACATTTAAACTTTGATGCAAGAAAAATATGTTTAATAGCCATGTGACAGGTGGATAACTTCTATTGACAGCTGCTTCACCTTATTTTCCTGAGTAAAAATGATAGTGTGGTATCAAATTTGTATTAATCATTGCCTATTAGGCGAAGCTGAAGATGATAAATCAGTCGCTCAGAATAGCTGCATATTCAAAAGAAATGTTCTTTCCCTTTCCCAACGTGTCCGTCATACCCCCAAGCGTTTTAAAAATTCCTAAATATTACTGTAAACTAATGGACAATTATTTTCAGTAAATATTCCAACAGAATTATTTATTTGCAGAAACATGTTATTTATTGTAATAAGACTTCTGTTCTTTAATATTTATTAATGCCAATTAGCCAAGCCCTAATGAAATTAGTAATTAAAATTTAATATGCACCTTCTTCACATTTATGGATAAATTCTGTAAAAAGCAATATTTTATTTGCGTCTGATCTTCATTAAGTATCTTAACCATTTAAAAGTTCATTCATTTCATTTAAGTTAATAAAAGTTCAAGTATCCATCTAGTGTAACTAGATATAAACAAACTGAACTCCCTAAATCTAGCAAAATATCTAATAAGAATGGAATTTATATTGCTACAAAATGTTTTAATAAGTTACCTAATGAGTTTAAATTATTTAAAGATTCTATAGAACATTTATTACGAGAAAAAAAAAGAGAAACGTGTACAATTGATGGACTTGACTGAACTTTATAAATAAGTTGAATAGATGATCTTTAATATGTAACAATAAAATAATTAAGATAATGCATGAATACACTTACATGGTACCATGTTACAGTGCCATGGGACACACACTTTTATAAACACAATTTATTTTATACCTATGAATGTAAATTTTCCTTTTTCTGCTAATATTTAATTATATCTTAGTCTTAAGATTATAACATATTTATTTATAAACATTATATTAGCGCCTGCACACAGAGAGGTATTTACTTCTCTCTCTCTCTCTTGCAGGATACTATGTACACTCCATCTAGAAGTTTTCATTGTATTGCTACAGAAATAAATAAATAATTCGTTGACATTCATGTTTACCTTAACTTCCTCCCTTTCAACCAACCAGTTCATCTATCACCTTTGGGATTTAAAATCCATTAATAATCTGTTAATTTGTTAAGCGAACCCATCACCGACCAAACCAGTGCAAAATCAAAGGAAAAAAGCATGCTTTCCTCAACTCTAAATCATCTACAACGACGACAACAAGAGAGGAGCTGTGAGATGTTGTTCATCGGAAGGATAAAAGTGGTAAAATGTGGAAAGGCACGGACATCACGTATCCGATGCTCTTACCCGTCTGGCTGCCGGAGGCGGCGAAAGGCTGCACTGACAACGGATTCACGAGCGAGCGTTTTTTCGCTGAGACAACTGCTGAAGCTGCGGAGGTGGAGGCAGCGACGCCACCACCGGCGCTACTACTATTGCCCTGATCGATGGCTTGTTTCTGTTGCAACGTCGTGTCCGCCTTAATCAACTTCCTTTTCTCATGCTGCTTCGAATTGACAGCTGTCTTTACGAGACCAGAAGGCGTCATGCTGACCTCTTCCGACGCAGAGGTGAAGGAGGAGAGGAAGGATGTTCGGGATGGGGGTTTCGAGTTGTGATCGGGGATCAGTTTTCCAAATGTTTTGGAGCTGCTCTCTTGGTCAGAGACTCTCTCTGACGAGGGCGACTTGTCGTCTTTGCTATCCTCTTTCGGTTTCCTTCTGTTCGGATTGTAGTTTATTTGCGACCTGCTGGCTCTGCTTTCGGACGGAGCCGTGAAGAAATGAGACAGTCCATCAAACAGACCTTTCAACTGACCATAACCGGGCGCCTTTGAGTTCCTGTCAGACCTTTCCTTATCGGATTTCAGGAGGCCTTCCTCTCGCAATGCATTGATGAAAAGGTTCTCGGAACCTTTGCTCGAACTATTGTACTCCCACAACCCGGTTTTATCAGTGCATTTGTTCAAAAGTGGAATTTGTAAGTTTCTCATGTTTTCGCGAGTGGATTTATCCACTGATGAGTCGGTTTCCGATTCAGAAGAGCAACAGCTAGTCGTGGTCCCTTCGGAAGAAGACTCTTCTTCCTCAACCTCTTCCACTTGAGGTTCTTCTTTTTGCACTTGCCGCGTCCGAGGCGTCGGTTTCGCTTTAACCTGTTGTTGCTTGCTCACGTTAGCTTTAACTTGATTCCTCGCCTGTACAGCCTCCTTCTTTGTCGTCTCGGCGGCGTTAACCTTCCCATTCTTCGTTTTCCTGATCGTCCTCTTAGTGCTCAAGCTCTCTTGACTGCTCGTTCTCGTCCTCCTATCCGATTCATTCCTCCTCTTCACCATCTTGGCTATACTCTCTGGCTCATCGTTCTCGTTATTCACCTTATTCGACGATTTTTTCTTCTCCGAATTGAAGGCGGAACTCCGGAAGAATTTCTGTTTCTCTTTTGACATGCGGTCGCTAGTGTCTAGTTGGTCAGTGTCACGGGATGGGGATGTGGTTGTGGACTGGTTGGAAGAGGGGAGTGTAGTAGTCTTGATGGGATTTCGCGTACCCTCTATGTCGCTGCTCTCGGTTTCGCTCAACGCCGGCACTCTGCTCTTGCGGCTCGAGCTTTTGACGGCGGCCGAGGGGTCTTCCGACGATGATGCCGCCGACGCCTCCTTCAATCTGGAAATAATGAATAGAAATACATAATATAAAACCGTTAAGGTCTTGACATTATTTTCTTTTTATTCAACATTTTGTTATAATTAAATTAGAAAATGCATGTAGAACTCATGTTTCACAACTGCATGCAATTCAACTTCGAACAATAAGATTTATACACCTGTAGATTACCTCAAGAAACTACTTCAAAATCAGAGTATATGGTATCTCAAATTCTAAACCACTCCCCAAATTATCCACTTACTTCTGTGACTTTTCCTTTATCTTCTCGCGCACCTTGTTGATCTTCTTCTGAACTCCACTACCTGCCTCGCTCTTTCTACCCTTTGCGTTGTCATGGTGGCCGAGGCAGTGTTTACACCTCCACGGGCATTTGGGTTTCTTTTCTGCTGGTGGGTCCAGGCAACCCATGTGGTAGTTTCTCTCGCAGCTACAGCAGCAGAGGAGACATGTCGAGATACCCGTGTTACCTGAAATGTAATAAACAAACCTCACAAAGTGCAAAAAAAATACAAAAGGCGAAGAGTTAACGTGCATATATACTTGGCATCCAAACTCAATTTAAGAAACCTTAAAACATTTTTGACCACTAAAGTCTAGTGCCCAATACGTTAAAAAATTTGAATAGGTGACAAAAATAAAACACAGGCGTTGGCACCAAGGTGGGGGAGAAGTACATGCTTTTTTACTGTTTAAGGAAGTTTCACTGCTGAATAAACTATATTAAGTTTGGACAGAGTTATACAACAAAGAGGGTACTAATACCAAAGACAATATATTATAGTCTTTGCTAACACCTAGTGTAAGAGGGAAGTCTAAATCCATATTAAAACATATGGCATCCTTCTCTTGGGGGGTATTGATTACCTGTAAGCTACCCTGCCAAGTGGTAAATGGAATGATTTTTTTTTATGACTTTTATAACAAAAGTTTGTATTTGAATTTTTTTGTTATTATTTACTATTTGTAGGCATTTCATTTGTGATCTAGAATTTGGATTTCCAAGACTGCTGCTGTTAGTTTTTACCTTAAGGTATAATTTAAATAAGCATGGAGTATGGAGTACTTCATGGAGCATGCGAATATATATAGGGTGTTCAGTTAAATCCGTAATCTAGCAACTGTTGGAATTTTTATGGAAGAATACAGAGCGAGAGATGGATGTCGTAGATCGATCCCTTGATCCTAGCGCGCAATTAATGACATTTTAATTTTTTGAGGATAGCTGTGACAGTTGGGTCTTGGTGTGAAGTAGCTTTGTTTTCGTGCTTAATTTTTCAATTCAAATTAATTTCAAATTAAAAATCAGTTGTTTTCAAACGTTCAGCGCTAATTTTTATTGTCGCAACGAGCCAGAATGGTTTCGACATTTGTGACATGTACCAGTTGTTAAAATGTTTACATCTAACCTAAGATATAAGTCAAAATGACATAAAAATTCCAAGGGTTGCTAGATTACGGATTTAACTGAACACCCATTATATACACCTGTATACGGACCTATTCCATTGAAATGCAGGGTCCGAAATCAACAAGAGCGAAAGAGAAACTAATAGTAGTTCGTTAGTATGACAGAGAAAGAAGTTTTGCAACGTTGCCGGCCGGCCGGTCCGTAACCCATTCCAAATATTCTCGTCGGAGGCTATACAGCGAATGATCTGGTAGAGTATGGCGATGACTGTGATGTTTCGCGAGCTAGCAACGTCCCAAAGTTCTTTCTCTGTTTAGCCAACGAGAAATATATGGCCTTTCTTTCGCTCTTTGTTTATACCATACTGCGACTCTGTAGAAACGGTCTGTATATACAGGTGCCAAATGTGAAGTTAATAAAAAAACATTAAAATGGAGGGGCATGCCATCCACATGACTCAACTGACATTAGTTATTGTAATACATTCCTTCAGCCTGGAAGTAACAAAGAAAAATTAAATTAGTTTAGTTAGTTTATTAACATAGGTTTAATTACGTACTAAAATTGAAATGATTGTATAACGAATTATACTCAGTTATGAGATGTTAAAATTTCTGTACAACTCAGAATTTGGCCCCTTAACACTAATTGATTTATTACAATATCATTTTATTATTTCATTAGTGGTTTCAGGTTCATTTAAAAACACCAGAATTTGTGCATAATAATAGGCAGTATAATTGTTAAATTAGTTAAAAAAAGTTAACCATCTATCTAAAGATTTAAATTATTAATTCCTCTTTTTTCAGCATCCAAATCTTGTTTTAGAAATAAGAAATCTTTGCTGAAATACAATAAACAGTAACAATAAAACAGACACAAATGCTCCGTTTTTTTAAATCATTTTTGAATCCGCAGTTTAATATTCATTTTTAATGCCAAACACAGTTGTTTAAAAATGCTACTCATCCTTTGCAAATAGAAAAAAAAAGGCAACAATTATAGTGAACAACAGAATCACTCACAAGGACAGATATACAGCTTTAGCGTGTGTTACGACTTCTTACTTATATTTAGGTATTCTTCTTGTTTGGTGATGCGGTTTACATAGAATGTAGTCAAAACAATACTGGAGAAGTTTTAATATATGTTTATTAACATCTAAATATTTCATGAATTTGTCAAGAAAAGCGAGGCTACTGTTAGATACAAAAACGAACAGTCGTAATTTTTCAAAACTTCCTTATATTAAAGGTGACACTCTACTCTAGATATTAAATTGGCTGCGGCTGTGGTGACAACAGCGTTTTCTGCGGAGGTGTATCCGAAGCAGTAAACCATTTATTCTGTTTATCATAATCAGTATACAATTTGTTTTAAATCTTTTGGAAAACTGATCAAAAACTCAAGCAACCTCGACCCACCAAATAAGATAAACATTTTGTTTTAAGGACTTAAAATGAAAATGACTGACCACTCTGAACTTTCTTTCTCATTAAAACTATACTTTTCTAAAAGTTGTAACCAAATAACGCATTACATACTTCTTACTTTATTTAATCTGTTAAAAATTTAGATTGAATACTATCCAACTGTGTCCTGAATCAGAATAAGCAAGGTGCCATAGTTATTTTCTAATCTATAATCTAATCATGGTTAGGTAATCCTAAATCAAGGGATTCACCCTTTTTAAACTGCCGGACCTGTGGTATGAAATTTTCATTACTGAGACGCATCTCTGTTTCACTGGTCAAATTGATGCCTTAAGATCCACACTTGTTCATTTCTCTATTGAACCAATCAATACTGTTTCAAAGTCTTACCGCAGCCGTCGCAAATTTTGCAATCCTCGCAGAACCATTTGCCGCCCTTCGCCAGAAGACTGGCCAATTCCGGACCCGCGGATGTGCAGGAAAGATGGACGAACGCCCCGCATTCTGAACAGGCACTTAACTTTTCTGGGACGCCTTTCTTGTTCTTGGACTCGGTGCCGAGGCATTCGGAGCAGATCGGCAACGCGATGGGTATCTAAAACAGGAAAAAATAATTTAATGCAGACAGGACTGCGAATACAGACTAAATCATATGTATTAATAGAGTTTTACTTGTATCGATATAAGGTGAGATGTAAGTATGAACTGAAAGTATCCAGAAATTTATTTAATCAGAGTTCTCCGCATTAAATGCCTGGAATAAAAATGTCACTAAGGTATTCATAAATAACGTTGAAGGGAGGAAGTGGCGCGATGTAAATTAAAAAGAGAAAATGTTTCCCTGATTAATGTTTCATACACAACCTTATAACGTATTCAATGAGCGTCATATATATCAGTGCAAAAGAATTAGTTTTTTTTACTCCCAAGAGAAAAAAAAAAGAAAAAATACAACAATTTAATAGTAACTGGGTTAAAGTGTGATAAGGATTATTGAAAAGTGCCCTGAAAATAATGACTATTCACAAACAAACTACTTGCTTAAATTAAGTAGTATACATTTTTGTTTGATGATTGAGATGTGATTGAGATTGAGACATTTCGGAAGACTGAATTACATATTCTAACTCTAGCTTGAAATTTAAAGTATCTACACTATAACTGTGCACCATAACCAATGCATTCTTCCAATAATATATGACTGTGAAACCTAAAGGGATGTCAAAGGAATATTAAAGAATACCCAAAATGCATAAAAGACAAAACATCGAAGAACACAAGGACCAGGTTTCGGAATTATTGTACAATTTGTGAAAATTGTGATGTAAGCGTTACACATAGGTAATTTCTCAGGCCTGAGCTTTCAACCAGTTTAAGTGTGCCGACATCTTTTGGTAGTCATTTGAAAGATGTATCAAAATGAACGATTACTTTCTGTGATAACTTTAGCCCTATTGGTTGCCTATTGGCAGCAACCTTTATGTTATATAGATGATTACTGACTCGCGTCGTTCAGTCGGTACTAGACAGGGAAGATACATGGGATGAAAAATATAATATGAAAGAAGCCATAAGAGTAATTTTGACTAGTTGGTCGACAAACCTTTTACATTGTTTCCAATTAATAATGTGGATGAGACTAGAGTTTCAATTGTTCATACAAATAAATTGGAGGTGAATCTGTAAAGGGAAAAAACAATATTTAAAACTAGTAACTGCCAAATGAGATATAAATGTCACCATTTTATCGAGTGTTAGTTAAAATAGATAATGATTTAAACAGTAATCCACTAAGCAGCATTTTTGAGGGGCAAGGTAGTGGTTGGAAGAACTAAGAAGGGTTTTAAAGTGGTTGCATATATGTTTACGAAGTGAGTAAATTCCACTGTGATTTTTTTTTGAAAATTTCTGCCATAGGACCTTGATTTTCCTTCATTTGCGACAAATCATAACACCCAAGCTTCAATCCGAAATGAAAGTCTTGATACATCTTTAACTCATTCTTATAAATCATCAGGACTTCAATTGAGGTAATATTTTAGGTATGACCACCCATACCTATAAACGTTTTATAGGAAATTTTACTATTTCTAATCAGTCTTTAAAGTCCAAACAAAAAATTATGGCAGAGAAGGGAGAAATTTTAAATTTAACGACCTATATACACCAACTAGAAGAGTGGTGAAGACTTACAAAAAAGAAAAAGGGGCAAATTGAAGTTAAGAACAAATAGAAATGAGGAAAAAGCTAGAAATAAGAACAAGAGGATCATATCGATGATCAATCAGAAAATTAAAAGCAGACTACTTACGGTAGTATCATTTGTGGAGAAAATTTTGATGTTGAATGAAACCAAATTTAAAGCTTGTAAGGAATGGACCCATCAACCATGTTTTGATTTGGAGGGAAATTATCTATTTTGAATGAATGTGACATGTTTGGACAAAAAAATAAGCGGTAACGGTTTTTTACATTTTTGTTTCAGTAACAAAGTTTATGAACAATGTGATATCCATTATATAAAACTCCTATTGATGCTACCAAAGACATCAGTTTATTTAAAATTGGATATTAAAAGGATTCTAATATATACTATCTACATATATTGAAGAGGCCCAATAGGACCGAAACGCCTGGTGGACTAGCACCTGGACGAATGTGTGAGCGTGATACCCACTGATTTAGCTGTGTTTCCAAAGAAACATTTATGATTGTGAATCACGTTGATGAAGGTGAGGCAAGTTTTTGCTTTACACATCAACAGTGTTAGTGTAACTGGTTAAACCTTTGGGATAGTTTGTCGGTTTCTTCAAAATGTAAAATTTGCTTATTTACTGCAATGACTTAATCAGGTAGGCACTCTGGTAAACAACTTAGGTAAAGAGCTTACCCAAACACAACCAATAATTACTTATTCAATTCGACTAATTGTTTGTTTGTATCAACTATTCGTAAGGGAATCGATCTTAAAACTGTGGATACACATATGCAGGCGGAATATTTTGTGACATTGTAAACGACCAGAATTTATAAATAATCTGGTAATCCCGCTAACATCATATGCGTTGTAAATAACTATGTTAAGTTCTAAGAAAAAATAAATTCATATTCAGGTTAATCTTTGTAGGTATTGTTCAAAGCTGAGATTTTCATTGTGGTGCAAATACAGACTGCGAGATATTTTAATATCTGTGACTGTTTGCTAGGTAATCATGGATGATTCACAGCTCCACGCCATTAATAATTTAAAACCAGGCGCCACAAATATAAACTAATAATGTAAATCGATTTTTTTGTTAGATACAATATTAACTATTCTACAGCGAGTATGACAGGTAAAATTGATTCACTGTACACGTCGGTGGTTTTACGCCGGCACTTTGCTAAACAATTTTATGAAGAGGGGCGCTACAGAGATGATCGATAAAAACTATAAATAAACGTATGTACAGAACATAGTACAGCTCCGACGCCTGCCTGCTCATACATTACGCTGATTATTACAATGCTTTACAATACAAGTGTTGTAATTAACGAGGCCAAGCGTGAAAAACCTGCTCCTTTCAAAGAATATTCAAGAAACTTTATAATAAAGGTGTGTTGATATTTTTATACGTGCATTTATTTTTAGCACTTGTTAGGTTGTTGAACTAGAAATGTTCAGAAAAAAGTGTATTTTTGAAATATTAAATGTTTATTTATTAAATACATATCAGATAAAATCATGTTTATGAAAAGAGTGAGTCAAAAACTCTTACGAAGGCACACTACGTATTAACAAAAATGAAAACAGAAATAACAAATAATTTTCCCGTTGGCAGCCCACTGCAAAACGTGGATTCCATCACTTTAAGTGCTAATTTGTATTGGAAATTATGGGTAACGTATTGTGCAATAATGATATCAAGTTAGCCAAATTAGTACCCTCTGCGTTAAATATTAAAACAAATTATTAACAAATACGCGCTGTGTCCATCGTTTTAACGCACAATTTTCGCATCAGTCGATACAATACAATAAAATTAAATCTTCTGTACCCGGCTGACACCCCTCACCCTCAGCACTAAAGGTGGGGCGGAGAACGGAACCGAGGAGAAGGTAGAGTGAAAATGAACAAAGGTGTGCAACAAACTAGTTTAAGTTTAGGAGTTTTCAGAGAATGCATAATATCGAGGAATGCAACAGGCTCTATAAATTCTTAGGATAAACTTAACTTAAAGGATAAACTTAAAAATGCTTCTATATGTTCATATTAGAAAAAATTCTTTATTTGCTCTTATATTTTGAAGAGACACATTCATACAGTCAAACATAAATGTTCACAATGTGATGCATGTTTTTGTATCTCTCATGAATTGAATATACCTACTTATTTACAAATTCATACAAGTGACGACCCTTCCAAATGTTTATATTGTGATGAATGTTCGTACAACTCGTTTCAAATGAAAGTACATTTATGTATTCATATCTATAGGTAACAAGTCTTTTAAATGATCACATTTCAACCAAAGTTTTTCTGATCATTATATTCATACAATAGTTATTATTTACATAAGTCAGGAAAATCTCACATTACTGAAGAGGAGCTAAATTGAAAGACGAGGCACCTTGTGCCAAGTATTTTAAAGCTCCGAGTCAAGTAAGATTACTAATGTGTTTTGTATTATTTTTTTCAGAAATCGTAAAAAAGACGAAATTCACAAACTTTAGATTTTTATTTACAAATTCCAATAAAATCAGATTTGTCAATTTTATCGGCAACTATAGTTACAAAGGAAACAACATCGAAAAAATTTCATCAATTTTATGTGTGTGCTGTGAAAAACAGTGTATTTTGCGTATTGTAAAGTCTTTACAGTACAAGTACGGAAAATTCAATTTTCCTGCGCGTAAATAAGCAGGAAAATGTAGTTTCCAAGACGATTTCCAAGAAAATAAAATGTTTGAATATTTACATTGACGAATATTTCTCTGCCTATCATGAATAGAAGAGACATGTTACATGGGCGACGAACTTTTCATGTGCTTACATTTTAGTATTCATACGAATGACAGGCCTTTTACATGCTTTCATTGTGATAAATGTTTTTATATACCTACCTACATTATGTGCATGAATGTATGTGAGAAGACTTTTAAATGCTTGTAACGTTACACAAGTTTTCCTGCTTCTTTTACTATCAAGAATCACTTAGGTACGTATTCAATTCATACAAATAAACTGTGACTTTCACTTCGCGAGTGAGATTTCCAAAGAACAGGGTTTTCTTTCTAATGATCCGAAATTTTTTTCATATCTAAATTTTGAATATCCATCTCTTATTGTAATAAATAGGTATTTTTTAACAATTTCCGGCTTGTTAAATGTCATATATATGCTAAATCCTTCCTTTTCTAAAAACAATTAAGGTAATGTAGCAAACTTGCTTATTAAATTAATACTGATTATAAAAATTTATTTGTATACCTAGTTTATTTTATTTGTTGTTACACTTACAACAGGATATAACAACTAGCCATCAAGAGTGCGTGATTTGCATATGCAATTCCAGGGTTTCTTGGAATCGTTATAGTTTATAAATTATTGATAATAGACACGTACGTACTTTAATTCACAAATAGACAGTTCTACTACGTATTACTACTACTTGTAAACAGTTTCGAACATTTTACCAACCGCCATTTAGCGTTTCAATGCTTGACATATTGCCCTAGTTTTATCAAATGCAATTCTATATATTTTACCATTTACTAACGATAAGTGATTTCAAAGAAACCAATTTTAAGCGATCAATAAATTTTGTTTTGAAGTTTACTTTCAATTGTTATATGACATGAAATTGACCATTTTGGACAAGTATGAAATTATTTTATGCCGCGTTCTCCCAGATTTAAATTTAAAGACGTTTCGTCACTCTGCAAGTTTCCATAAGTATTTATTTTTTCCCACAACCCGAAAGTATTTATATAGCTTCAACTATAGCTACAGCTATAGCTGTGAATTACATATACATTTGTTTAAATATTTGCAAATTTAACGTATCCCCTGCTACTAGCCGCTACCAGTCGTGACTTCGGTCGCGAAAATTTTAATTGTAACAGTTGCAGTTTAATTTGTCGACCAATTACTAATTCATGGCAAAGATCAGGTCCATATTTTAGTCCAGTAAATGAAAGCCGATAAACTCCCAAACCTGGGATAAATTCTGCAAAAGGATGAAACTGGGGGCAATTGTAGGTCTTAACTGGGTCTTTCGAAATACGGAAAGTTGTAGATTCTCCGGGTCCTGGAACATGGTAAAAAATGGCCCTCAAGTTCCAAAAATCCGTTTTCAGCCTATATCTCCGAGAATATGGCATTTAGAGAATTTTTATTTGGATACAAAAGGATCCTTAGCTACAAAAATGGTCCTTATGACTTTTCAAAAACTCGACAGTTTTCGAGATAACGGCTCCGAAACAGCCGATAACAGCCCTTTACTTGTTGCTCCTGCCCTGAATCCAGGAGAGCAAATTCGAGAAATGGAGACAAAAGCGGGAGGACAAATTGTCCAATAACTCGAGTAAAAATGGATATTTTTTGATGATTTAAAATTAACGTGAAAGAGAAAACCCATAGCTGTGGTACCCTGGGTCTAAGGCCTTATTTTTATTTTTCTTGAATATTGGAAACCCAGGCTAAATTTTTTCTTCTTCGATATTTCTCGACTTTTAGAAAATCCATCCATATTTTAATGAATAATAGTAATTTAGTCGGGTCTTTCTTGATAATGGGTCTCCAAAACCTATCGAAGAAGCCCATAAAAGTTGTTTCATTTTCTTTCTTTTGCATCCCAATAAAAAGTAACTTTGAATATGTTGATTTTTTGACATTTCTGGAGTTTCGAAAGTTGGTTGGCAAGAATGTTGAAGTAGGCACAAAAAACGAACAAACCATTGGAAAGGGGGCATTTCAAGCATTCCACTGATGTGCATTGCGACCCGATACGATGATTCATAATTTTTTAAAACTCGATTGATGCCACAAATTTAGAGATAAGGACAATAAGAAGGCTCAGGTCGAAGTTATATTAAAGAGGTGAAAGTTTCAGATCAGACATAATATCGCTTGTCTAGTGGAAGACGCTCGTATCTCGGCGTGTCTGTCTAAACGCTCGTAACTCCAGGCGTCCAGCTGTACGCTCGGATCTCAATATACCTGCCTAAACGCTCGTATCTCCATGTGTTTCTCTGTACGATCGTAACTCCAAAACGTCAAAAAACGTAGTGGTACGCCTGTTTTTCAAATGCTACCGAGCGCCGCCTCAGGGTAATAAGCATAATAATTTAATGACACAATAATTTCCAATGTCGTGGAACTCGGAATTAGTTCTCAATTCTCAAATTTTGTCCAATGTATGCTAGAAAATTTGGTGAAGATTTCAAGGATGACAGAATGAATCACAACAATGAAGATTGAACAATATTTATTGAATCATATAATAATGAGATTAGAAATTGAATAGAAACAATTTACACGCCTACATACAATTTTTGTATTAGGTTATTCTTCTGTTATAAGTTATTCTAAAACTAACATAATTAACTAAATTAACTAAACTAACACTCATTGTTAAGCTCATCATAGAAGTTGTGAGCGCTCTGAGGAATCAACCCATTATTGCACAAGAATCGCAGGTCTTTCACCTTCTCCTTATCCAGGGGCAGTTTATTCGCGTGCGCCCTACAAAGCGGTTGTGAGGCCATACTTACTGCTTCATTTCCAAAAAATATTTTTTCTGATTCTCCAGTGTAATCATACTTAACGGTTACATTGACTTCATTTTCCAGTAATTTAAAACAGATCTCGCGAACTTTGGAAATTCTTATATTTTTCCACTTCAATTCTTTAGCGAACTTGTGGAAATCGAAAATACAATCTTGGGTCATTTCCCGAACTCTGTACGGTTTCCTTACTGCGGCTTCCTTCATCACTGTAATCCACCCTTCTTGAGTGAATATTTCTTTATATTTACTAGCCCGTTCAATGAGAGAGTGCATCGAATCTCCTGAATTTTGCGTGTGTCCCACTTCTAAATAACGATGGACTATTTTCACCTTAAATTTTATTGCCGCTTTCAGGTACATGGAGTATATAATTTGGTTCCGATTTTGACCACCGCAATTGTCGCTATAAAACCGAAATTCTTTATACCCCAGCGCAACTTGTTTTTCAATGAACTCGAATAGAGAACTGGAGATCTCATCTGAACCTTTTTTTCCAACAGTTTCATTCCAAACTACACAATAACCTTGATTTGTGGCCATATCGTATATCGTAAAATTAAACAATTTTAATTTTCGCTTATAGTACATAACCCCAATTTGCGAATGAGGTAATGCCAAAATCTTTTCTAGATCGAAACAAGCGACCATTAAGGTAGGATTATCGCGGGCCTCTTCTACGTCCAAATTTTTAATTGTACGGGCCAGATCTCTATTTCGTAAATGTTCGGCATGGCTCTCTTGGTTTGCCTGTTGTTGCTCCCCAGAGAGATTTTTATGCCGCATACACCGATCACAAAGGTCTTTCTTTGGGTTGCTGAACCCTATGTTATATTTAGTGTTAAATATTCGACGATACGTACTCTCTGAAGCTGCTGTAATATTCATACCGCTGTCAGGTAACCACTGGAGGTACATTCTGTACATTTTCTTAATATTTAACCCAAGTTCCAATAGATAGTCTCGTGAACTGTCGCTTCTACAGTAATGGGACTCAGCTCGCGGAAACTGTTTAATATGCAAATGGATACTTTCAAAGACCCCGTCCGGTGTTTTGTTAGCTTTGTTGCAATGGATACCACGTTGGTCGCTCTCAATAAATCCCGTGTTTGCCTCACGCTTCCTATCAACGGTCTTCAGATAATTTTCGGATATCGCCAAAGTATTTAGAAACATAGTCCTACATGTTGTGACCTTTTTGTCGCCCGTGTCAAGAGTAAATGCCCGCGACCGTTTCCTGGTTACACTCACATTATCAAAATTGACTGTTCTATCTTTTGGACGCCTTGTTGATACATAGCGTGCTATATACTCCCATTGATGCGTAGGTGTTCCGATCTTCCAGAATTCAGCATGAATTTTCTGCCTGTCAGCAAGCGAAATCTTTTGCTCACATTTAAACCTGCAATGCTCGCCACACGAGTCACCTAATTTGCGGGCGGCAAATGAATGACCGGTTTTTGATATTCCAGCTAGTCCAGAGTTCCGAGCTTTTTTCGCAAGATTGCACCCCCAGTCGTCCTCGTTTCTGGCCCTTTTTCTTGTCAACGTCTTCTTCTTTTCGCCACCGAGTTCATCTGCTATTTCACTAGGTGAATCAGGTACAGATTCCGTTGGATGCGTGATTTTCACCGGCGGATCAGTTACAAAATCATCTTCAATAGGATCCCATTGAATGTCGATATCTAGAACGGTTCCTATTGAAAGATTGGTGGATTTAAAATTGAGTCAGTATTTCATTAATTTTGGATGGAATCCAAAATAAACAGTTGGTACTTACTCTCACCCATCTCAATTGTACACGGCGTGAACTGAAGAGTTTATCGAAATTCTGCGCCAGAACAGATAATGGACATTAACTAACGCCCAGTTTTATAATGAAGTTAATGTCGACTGTAATGTTAAGTTGACTTTGACTGTGACGTTAAAAATAGAAAAAGTCATGAAAGCATCAGAGTTAAAATCAACTTTAAGTTAAAGTCGATATTAACTTTTATTATGAAACTGGGCGTAAAAGTTTTTACTGGTTGATTTATACAATCTTCACATAACGAATAAAGTAAAATGACAAGTTCCAAAATCACAATGCAGACACTGAAATCCGGAAGTCCCAAAAATTGTTATTCCTAAAATTATATTGTAACGTTTTTAATGTTCACTACAACTAAAACACTACGCGAAACGTCTTCATTTAATTCTACAAACACAACACTTAATTTATATTATTTACACACAATGTTTATTTCGTCGCTCGAATGATTACACTGCCGATTCTTAACTGACCCGCATTCCCGAATCCCCACGTTTCTAGAATTCTGCGAATAACTAGTTCGTTGAACACGGCAGCTCCAGTCGCTCCAGCCATGTCTACTTTGCGGCGAGCCGTTTCGATACAATTTAAAAATTGTAAAAAAGCGATGTGTGGGATTTTAAAGAAACTCTTTCGAACGCCTTCCAACATTTGCAGCAATCAACCAGAATTGGCCGAAATTTGAATTATGGACGTTGAGACCAAAATCGGAACATTTTCAACGTATTAACCACAATTGCAAAAAATTGGCCGAAACGTAACGATTGGACTCCATTGGCAACAGATTCCGTTCTACGCATTACGAAGGCTCGAAACGCTCAATATACTGCATGTACTACGCACACGCTTGACACGCTCATTCTTTTGTTAGGGATTAATGTAGAAATAACCCTTAATTCCACCCAATTTACAATTTAATTCTGATCCACACTATTTCGTTGAAATGTACAAGTTAGCGTATCTCGATCGAATACCCTCCGGTGCCTCTCGCTCGCTCGCTTCCCACCGAATTCCGTCTCCAGGAATCCCCGCGACTCTTCGGTGGTTCCCCGGACCTTTGCCGCGCCAGCTGATGAACGCATCGCCTCCTGAAGGTCGGCAGCCAGGGCCGGCTTACGGCGGCAAAACGGGTAACCCCGAAACGGGTTCCTAACATTCGGCCCTTCCTGACAACAATGAGTGTCCCCACTCATTCTGTGTTTAAACTGGTCTGGGTAAACCTAAGTAAAAAAATCCAATAAAAAGAAACGAAAACCGAAAGACCCAAAAAAAAAGACAAGGAAAAAAACATATCACTTGGCCAAGTAGAGGGAGAGCAAGTTTGGGAGATTATAAAAAATGTCTTTTTGGGTTTCAACAGAAAAATCATCATATCGTTTAGGGTTTCAACAGAAAAATCATCATATCGTTTAGGGTTTCAACAGAAAAATCATCATATCGTTTATGGACTCAACAGAAAAATCATCATCTCGTTTAGGGTACCCTTTAGTTTTAAATGCGCAAATACTTAATTATGACCACCAAGTGTGGGCCCACACTTCTTTCCGGTGACCGCTCAGGTTCTCCGATACTGTTACCGGCTTCACACGCCTTACCGGTGGAACCCAAACCGGCCCCACCACCAGCGACAGATTGCCCAGCATCACCTGACCCCTTACCAAACCTCGTGAACAATACCGTCCACGAGCCCCTTTACGGATCATCGTATCTGATCCACGGCTTCATGTTCTCCACTCCAGCCACTCTCCGCACCAGGGATTTCTGCCACCCTGTACCGCTCGTGGTCCCCGCCATTTTGGAAGTAGCTTTTGGCTTCCACCAGTGGCTGGCTGGCTGGTTATGCGAAGCAGGACCAAGTCCCCCTACGGCATACGGCTGTGCCCAAGTACGTTCCTGGTCAAACCAGCGCTTCTGCTCCGCCTGATACTGACCAGCACTCTTCTCAACACGTTTTCGGATTTCTGTAACATTAATAGGCTTAGGTTCACCACCTTCAAGTTGGCCATGCGCAAAAACCTTATCTACTTGCGTCAGTATATAAAATTATTTCCCGGGTAGGATCAAATAAAGCGAGTACTGGTTTTGTTGTTAGCCTTTGCCGTAACTCTATAAATGCTTTCTTCTGGGCATCTCCCCAATTCCAAGTGGCGTTTTTAAATAAAAGAGCAGTCAAAGGTTTTGATATGATCGCATAATTTTGAATAAATTTGCGAAAATATCCAGTCAACCCTAAGTATTGGCGCACTTGGTGAATATCTTTAGGCCTAGGAAAACCCTGGACTGCCGTTATTTTATTTACGGTTGGTCGAATAGTATTCCCACTGATATGATATCCCAAATATTCAATATCTGATTTTAAGAAAAAGCATTTTTTTTAAATTTAATGCAAATCCGTTTCTTTTGAAAATTTCTAAGACTTCCTCAAGCACCTGCATTGCTTCCTGAGGACCTTTGGCTGGTATGAGTACATCATCTAAATAAACAAGAACCTTAGTGAACCTCAATTGTCCTAGAGCCATATTGAGCGCGCTTTGAAAAACTGCGGGAGCGTTGGTTAGACCAAAAGGAACACGCAGAAATTCATAATGGCCGTCTTGCGTGACAAATGCAGTTTTATGTATAGATTCTGGTGATATCGGCACCTGATAATACCCAGAGAACAGATCTAGACTGCTGTAACATTCAAACCCAGCTAAACGCCGCAGCTGTTCCTCCACTTGAGGCAAAGGGTATTTATCCTTTACGGTGATTTTATTAAGCGCGCGATAGTCTACACAAAGTCGTTTAGACCCATCTTTTTTTGTAACCATTAACACCGTACTTGCGTAAGGAGAAGTTGATTCCCTAATAATTCCGTTTTGTAACAGATCCTGTACAATGTCCCTAATTTGCGACCTTTCATAATGAGAGTATTGTCTCGGTCTGTACGCAATAGGTTTTGTGGATGTTAACGTGATATTCATTTCGGTTATAGATGTCGCACTCAATTCGGATAAGTTGGCAGCAGTACACATAGGGTAGGCATTTACAAGTTCGGATTTACCAAAAGTTGACAAAACAATAACATTTTCTACAGCTAACATATTCAGAGCTAGTCTCTCAGCCGCATTTAAAGTAATCAGCGAACATTCGCTACCAAAGACTATGAAGCATTTAATTTTATGCCCATTTACCAAAATATCCTAAAAAAACTTTTCATTTGTATTTTCCCCTAAAAAATTAACATTTTGATAAGCAATAGCAAGTTGCTTGTTCTTTAGTGGACAATCTTTTCGAAAATGACCCAGTTGTTTACACCTATAACATGGTTTTGAATTATCCTGTAGTTCGTTAGTAGTATCGCTTTCCCGTGAGATACTAATTCCCCTGTTTTCGTCCAAAATTTTAAAATGACTCGCTAATATATTAGGATTATTAATTTTTGCTGTTTCGACCGAAATCTTTATCTGTTCGTCGTGGATCCCCCCCATTATTAAATTCACTTTATCCTCATCACTTATGGTCAATTTAGTTTGATTAATCAAAGCTAATTTATCGAAAACATATTCATATAAACTCTGTCCTGACTTTGCTGAACAATCTATCATTGCACGCAATGCTTTATGCAAATTAAACTTGGGCAGAAAATTCTGGGTCAGCATTTGTTTCCACTCGCCCCATGAAAACAGGCGGGTTGGTAACGCCAAATAACAAGTAGTCTTATCGTCCCAGCCATACATTAATGAGAATTCATCAACAGCATCTAACCAATCTGTTATATCCTGATGAATTGGGTTGAACTCCTCAATGATATTATTATTGATCAAAGGTAAACTTACCACCGGACGGTCCCTGCTCGCTTTACCACTCTGAGCTAGTTGAGTCATACCTTTGAGCAAGACCTCCCCCAGTTGGGAAATCGAGTCGTTCGATCTTCCATTACTACTGGAACCCCGACGGTGTCGATCTCTCCGAGCTTCCGGACTAGAGCTGCGGCCCTGCGAGCTCCTACGTCTCCTACTTCGAATCCGTCCGTCGGCTGCCTTTCGGCCCTTACGCCTCTGCCGCCTCCGCCTCTCGGTCCTCTCCCGCGAAGATGACGACGAGGACGAGCCTCGCCTTCTCACCCTCGAACGGGACGACCGCTGATCCAGCTCTCGGGAACGGGACGACCGCTGCGAATTGTTCGGCATGGTCCAGATGCAAAAGGGCACAACACTGCACTGAGTCCTTTATCCCGCTTCTGATGTTAGGGATTAATGTAGAAATAACCCTTAATTCCACCCAATTTACAATTTAATTCTGATCCACACTATTTCGTTGAAATGTACAAGTTAGCGTATCTCGATCGAATACCCTCCGGTGCCTCTCGCTCGCTCGCTTCCCACCGAATTCCGTCTCCAGGAATCCCCGCGACTCTTCGGTGGTTCCCCGGACCTTTGCCGCGCCAGCTGATGAACGCATCGCCTCCTGAAGGTCGGCAGCCAGGGCCGGCTTACGGCGGCAAAACGGGTAACCCCGAAACGGGTTCCTAACACTTTATATTTTATCAATGCCGCCACTACAAATTTGGAAAAAACAAAAATGTTGCCGACTTGCGATCATATAGAGAGACACATGGAGATACGAGCGTTTAGGCAGGTATATTGAGATCCGAGCGTACAGCTGGACGCCTGGAGTTACGAGCGTTTAGACAGACACGCCGAGATACGAGCGTCTTCCACTGAACCAGAGATATAGTCTACATTATTGTAACGTTTTTACTACTGAAAATAATTAACACTACGAGAAATGTCTTAACTAATTTATTTTTACTAACACTATTTCACACAGCTGTTGGATGCTTTATGATCGACTCCTCTCGTCGTCTATTATGTCTAACGCTTTATCTCTTCGGGAATTATCTCGTTATTTTCTTAGAAGGGTCCCCTCGTTTCTCGAAAGATATCAAACATTTGAGAGCGTCTCGATTTCCAAGAATTCCCATCGATTCGCGGAACAGACACTTCCCGACTTGTGTTTATTTTACGGTCAGAACTTCCGTTACGTAATGTAAAATGGGTGAGAAATATTTTAAACTTTTTAATAAAACATAAAACTATAAGCATGTTTTATAAAAATGTTAACAATGTTGTTGATTTCAAATACTTTCAGCGCTCAATAACTCAAGTATAAGTATATTCATTTCTGATATAATCAACTATTTAGAAAATTTTATGGATGATGATCTTGTTGATGGTCACATTTCAAGTATTTCATGATTAAAATATGCCATGAAACGACAAAAAAGTTGAATATGTCACAACAAAATAGGATAAGACGCATTTAGACAAAATTAATTCTACGGCGTAATGAATAGAAACTAAATTTTTTTAGTTTCACAATTTTGCTTCCTTTTGACCCTTATTATTGATACGCTTATGGATAACTGTTTTGTTGCCAATTTCAATTCGTCAACGGCGGCCATATTTGCTTCCCACTTAGCACCGCGTCCATCAGTTATGCTTGTATGTAAACAAGTACTAATACTTTATGAGCATGTCGGTCTATAGTAAATCCACCAAGAAGAAAACTTCCATGAAACACAAACGTCGAAATTCAAAGCGCGCGACCAGCTAGCGAATAAGTACAGGGCCGCATTAAGAATGATCGCCTTGACTATAATTTATCTTTTACTAAGATTTTACTAAGGATGTTCATTTCTTTCTTTTCTGTATACCTACAGTTATACAATAATGGTTTTCTCCCCACAGCTTAAGTATGTTCCAGGTCTCTTTTTGGGAGGCGAGCAGAGAAGGTGTCTTTCCATAATTGCAATAGATCACAGAAATATGTTTATACAAATTTAAATCAAAAACCTGAATAACAATAGCGAGACGTTAAAATAAACCATCAACTAAAAGTCCACTATCACCGTCAACGACTTACCTGAACGCTTGTAAACAGACAACCATAGATCAGACAACTAAACTTTTTAATTTTACTGAACCCACTCAGTACATCAACAATTCCCGCCAAAAGTTTTATGACTTTTCCACCAATAGCAAACGACGTGTGGTGTTGTCTAACTTTACTACCTTTTCTCGTTGATGTTTTCTTCTCAGTGGATTTACTATAGTTATATTAATCGTTTATGTGATTAACTATCGTTGTAGCAAGAATTTCAAAAAGAAAAACATTTAGCTTACCATTCATCAATTTTATTATGGACAATTTACGTGACATTACTTTTCGAAGAAAAATAATACGAACTAGAAAAAAATCAATTTTATACACTTTGTTAAAACTCGAAGTTTTACCTACGATCAGACCATATACTCTTCACTCCCAATACAATTCACGTTTTATGTAGGTCGATCGATTGACTTCAAAAGCCGAACAAAGAATTTAACAATGCAAATCTTCCTTCAAATTGGTTCACATGGAAATACACAACTGGTCATATAGCCAATGAAATGCCTAAAAACCAGTCACTGCAATTGTGATCAATAACCAAATTACCGCCCTTAATTAGCTATGGTAGCTATAGCTATAATAGCTATAGACGTAGAAAATCGAATCGAACCTCACAATTCCACAACAAATTCAAAGATTAGCACTGCCACGAAAATTATCGGCGAATGAACTGTAAATATGTAGTACCTACTTACTCTGTCTTCAAAATTTTAACACTACTTGGGTTGATGAACCATGGATTTTTTCACTTATTTGCATCGACTGTTAAATAGAAACTGCATAGAAAGTTAATTTGTTGTCGTCAAACTTTGCATATTCCTTTCGGAATAAATTTCGAATTTCGATTTCCTATTGCAAATAAACCAATAAACCTCCATAGAAGACTTCTTTTATACCAATTATTGCACCATATTCTTTTTCAATTACTCGAGTAGCATTCCATACTACAGAAACAATTTTCACATCAGCAATTCGTGGCGAAAAAGCACGTATTTGCCATAAAATAATCCAAAATTGAAACTATAAATTAGGTACCAAACGAAACGATTTAAAGCCGGCATTGGTTGCGAACGTAACGAATTAAAATCGATAATTTTAAACGGTTATTACTCTTTTGTGCGTTTCCCGCCTCGTCGTAAACCAGTTTTTCGTTTTTCATGTAATACCTACTAAAATACATAACATAAAAAAATGTGAGAAAGAGAAATAGAATTAATCGACCAACAGCAAACACTCCTTGGAAGTGTGAGTTGTGATATAAAGTGAGCGGCAAACTAATTATTAATGCATGAATTAAGGCGTGTTCGGTGTCCGTTGTTATATACATATTATGTACATATAACATATAACATACAATATGTACGTTGGAGCCAGATGAACGGAGACGAACACGTTTTTCTCGGTTTGCCGGAAATGTGTTTATATCGTCGTATCATACAAAATGATTGTATATTATTAACTGCAAAGAATTCGGTCTATTTCATCTTCATTCCACTGTGTATTCTTTGTGTCTTCTCAGACATTAACATCTCAAGCAGTCAAGAGTGTCGATCCGGTCGCGCAATTTTAGCGTTGGAACCATCTTTGATTTGGGCGATTAACAATAAATAAGAATAGTAATAAATAGATTACTTTGAATAGCTTCTTAGCTTCTTCTTTTTGTAAAATAATTATAACGATCATGTAAAATTAGGTTAGGTTGTTATTCTTACTGTTTTCCAGGCGGACCAAGTGGATCCGGGATGGCACAGTGGCGCCGATTTACCTGCCTAATACTTTCAAATACTACATCCTAATCTCAGGGTGTAGTTGCGCCGATCACCATTAACTGTGCTATTTTATGATCTTTTTTAGGATTTGTATTTTGTTTTTATTACCTGTAGCCTGTAGATTTCGTAATCACAATTTATTATAATAGGTAAATACTGTAGACTGTGTACACAACTTTTTTTTGTAATCAAATTATACTAGTACCATTATTGTGTTACAGTATTCCTATTTTATATTTCAATAGCAGCTTTGGCTTTTTATAAATCCGAGCCCGTATAAATAAAGGCAACCGGCGCAACTATGCCCTGGGATTTAAACGTCATACTTGATGTTCAGCGCAACTTTACCCTGCCCAAATCATCAATATAGTGACAAACAACTTTTAAATAGTACCATTTATGAGGGTTTAACGAGGGCCTAACATTGATAATATTCCGAAGGATTCAGTTTATTGCTTGGATCTTAAGAGGATATAAGGGTGGTTAACAATTGCTGGGACTTGAAGTGCACAAATCCGACTTGAGTAATAAAAATAAGAAGGTTCCTTCAAGTCCCGCGGTCAGGTGCCCACTGAACAGGTAGAAATGATGAAAAATAATTTAATCTATAAAAAAATGCAAACATTTGATTATGATTTATTTGATGAAGTGTTTTTTCCCAACATTTTGATACAAAACTGGTTATGTATTGAAACTATATTATTACTTTGTACCCATTGACAGCAACTAAATATCTTAAGTTCATTTATCGCCATTAACCTATACCTAAATTACTTAAATATTGTAATGAGTCAAGAATAGGGGAAGTCGGCAGGCTACATGTAGTGACTTCCAAGAACTAAGAAGCCTTTCTCAGAAATAAGGCTTCGATACCGCTCGAGATTAATCAGGAACATTGGAACATTCCAGAAGCTTCAGGAACATAAACAGACAACAAGCCCGCTAGCGATGGCGAGGACATAAGGGAGTCGTCCATTAATCACGTGAGGCTTGGAAGGGGGGAGGGGGTTCGGAAAAATCACGAGATATCACGTATATTTGAGCTGATAACACACACACATGATTACACCTTTTCTTTACTACATATTTTTATGCCAGTCAGATCAGATACCACCATAGCAACCTTAATATCTGTCTGGACATTTTTATCATGGTGCTTAATATTCCAGAATTAAATTAGATTATACCTGTTAAACTGTATTTGAAAATAATTTGTTTTTTTAAGATACTTTGTACCAAAAGAAATACACGTGATATTGGGTAAAGGGAGTTTTGGGGATGTTTGAAGTTAATAATTAGCTTTAAATGATTTAGTTACGTATTTAGTGTCGTATAATTATTTGGACCCAAGAATACGTTAACAATATACTGAAAATGTCAGTACCAAATCCTCTGAACGATCGATTTGTTCAGTCAATAGTTTCAGTCAATGATTTGAACTATCAATCCCTTCTTGGACAAATACCAATTTATAGCTACATTTAGATATAGATTAATACCTACATCTAAGATAGATTAAGTTAGTTGCCGTCAACTGGTACAAAAATAATATTGACTTGGGAAAAATATTTTTTTAAGATTGTTTAACCAAATTGCACTGTTTATTTATGAATAAAATGATAAATAAATTGTGTATTTGTAATGTACCTAAAGTACATACAAATTAAAACAAGAGATATTAAAATCCATCAACTAGATCCACACATATAGAATATTGCTCAAGTTTGAAGATGCTTTTTCATTTTTTGATCTCACTCTATGACTAGCGATTATGATCATTTTTGCATCATTTTTGAAGCTTCGCCGAGGATCTCGTTAAAGTACACACCAGTTAAAAATTTTTGTAGGTAAACTGTGAACCATTGACTTTAAAATTGCACTAGTTAGATCCTTTAATAGTTATAATCAAATTATTTATGAATTAAAAAAAGATAACTTCGGCCCAAATTGACTAAGAACAATTTTTCTTTTTTTATAATTCGTGTAAAAATCCCAGCTTTCCGAATATGAAAAATATTTTATTTTTGAGCAAAAAGGAAAAAGTTATTCTTAAATGTTTATAATTAATGTATTGTATTGTATGTATAATGTATTCTTGTACAATGATTTTTCAATAGAAAAACGATTTTTTTTAACTTTTTTATTCATATTGATAGTTTAGCTCTTCCTCTTTCTTATGGTATCTGTACAATTGCTGTATCTTTATTATTTTCTGACTTATGTTATTGCAAAAAAATGGTACCTGCAGGGATAAACAAATAGAATCAAACTGAAACTATTTGATGGATCGATCTGAAATTTGGAGGGTTCATGTAGTTCCACAAGACTCACATTTTCGCATATTTAACATAGCTGTAAGTGAATTTTTTAAAGATTTATTATTAATTTTTATTTTTTTTTCTTATTTCGCAAATTTCTAAGCAACAAATTGGTTTATCAACATTTACAAAACGCCATTTTAAAGCTGGTTCCATGTTTCAAATGATGATTACAAACCATACTTAGAACTTTTTATTGGATATGAACCTTCGCAATGATAGATGATAATAGCGAAAATTTTGATTTTTTTGCACTTAATTGTTAGTAAATAAAAAATATGACCGAATCTCAGGGAATTGAAAGAATCTCTTCCTATAGGTCAATATTAAAACGTTCCTCAGATACCTGGACACTTCACAGTCCTGTTAAATTTATATTTCCCTGAGCTAAGAGGGATGCAACGGATGTACCTGCTTATTAATAAACAATCTAAGAGAAAGTTCCAGGAGAAATTTTAATATGAAAAAAATTTACTCCTTCACTATAAAATTTGGGAACATTGCTTCACACCCGCTATTCCCTGAGGTTTCTGCTTCTTGTACATTAGAAATTGTTAATTCGGTGTGTTGATTGTGACATTCGCTACAAATTAAGCTAAAACACTCATATATCATACTCTTATTAAACACTTTTTTTTTAAATTAGTGATCACTGCACGTAGCCACTGGTTGAATGAGCTAACTTTGGTTTGAAAGTGGCGCATATCCATAAAAAGTTATATGTGTGAAATCAATCTTTTACTTGCAGCAAAGCACAAATAAGGCTCCGTAAGTACAACTATCTTGTTAGAGGAAAAAAAAGGATTGAATATACAATTCTAAAACGGGCATGACCACACAAAGTAGACTTTTTCTTTAGAGGACATCACAGTGCAATCTTATTTTGAGCAGAACTGGAATTTATTAACTCATATAATATTAAAAAAAAATCCAATTTACAAGTCTTAATTTTCGTTCATTTCAGTATGTTTACATGCCATCGAAATTGTAATTAGGGGTCGCCCATTAATCACGTGATGTTTTTAAGCAACTTTTTAACCCCCACCCCCTCGGTGATACGTGGTGGGATTTTAGACTACCCCTACTCCCTACCCAAAATCACGTGTATTTTTTTGGTACGAAGTATCTTTAAAAAATTCAGAACTCTGGAAAATTAAGCACCGTGATAAAAATACACGTGAAACTTCACTACAAACCCCCACCTCCACCTAGGGCTCCGTGCCACGAGCGGTCGTGCCTCATGCGGTCAATGTGAAAAATCGTGCCACATGCGGTCACTCCAAAAATATTTCTACCTGTTGTGCAGGTGTCTTCCCATGTGCGGTCATATCCGAATTCACCGAATTTCTCGGTAGACACTCTCGGCCGATATGGAAAATTGATTACGCCCGGTTTCATAATGCAGTTAAAGTCCACTTTAACTTAAAGTTGACTTTGACTACGTTAGAACGCCCGGTTTCATAATGCAGTTAAAGTCCAATTTAACTTAACGTCACAGTCAAAGTCAACTATAAGTTAAAGTGGACTTTAACTGCATTATGAAACCGGGCGTTACTAGGATTAATAGGGTTTGCAAATACAGTAGCCGCCCGGTTATCCGACACATTCGAAACAAAGTTCGAACTCCGCACCACCTCTCCGATAACGATGGTTGTATTACTTTACGACCGCAAAAAACGCCGGCTTTTTCGTATGCATCAAACAAGTACTGTGCCTTTACGGCCAAGTCGTTCGGTTACAATACGATAGAATCAATCTTGAGTGTGTTCGGAGGGCTATGAAAACCGTGAAACAAATCCAATTTTTATTTTTTTCTAAGAAAGCGTAAGAAAGAAACACGTGCAATATCGAATAATGCGGCGACGGCTAGCCGCGGCGTGCGACAAAGCCACAAGTTGCGGCGGCGAAATCGCTTTTTAACTAGCTTTTCGGATAATCCGAATTTCGTATAACCGGGCGGCTACTGTAAATATTTTGCTTTGCGATTCATTATCTCTGTGTACTTCAGTGAGAGCAAACCGTCTTAAAAGTAATAAGCGAAATGCAGGGACTTTCAAACAATTACAGCCTATGGCTCGTAATATTTTATTATGTTTTCTTTGGTCGATTCTTGGCGATCTTTTATCCTTAATATTATTCACAAGTAGGTAGACAACAGGTAAAAATATTTTCTAGGGATCACATCTGGGACGTTTTTTGATTGTGACCGCATAATACCTCAGCCACACTATGCTCCTCGCGCTGCTACTCGCTCTGCTCCTCGCTCGCGCTGCCGTTGTATTGCCCTCTATGGCCATACACTGCTTTCCTCGCGCAATTAATCGCCACACAAAAGCAAAATTAAAATTTATTGAAAATATGATTCTACGGTATGCATCAAATGACATTTCTACATTAAATTTCATTAAATGTGTATCTAATCGTTCCAGTGCTTCTTGAATTAGGAAAATTATTGACATACACGTTTATATGTACTTACAAAAAGTACATTTTTTTAAATACGTAGCTTAATGGCGAATTGATGTTTTAATAAGTTGTGGTAAAATTAATAAAATTGTATAATGTGTTCCGAGTACCTACTATACTTTTGACAAAGTATAGGTATTTTACAAATTTCTAACCCATAATAACAAATTCTTGTAATATATTTTTTACATACATTTAATATTTATTTTACGTCCTTTTCGAAGGTCTTCCGGCCACTACCTCCAGAATTATGTACCCGCCAGGTTACTGGACAGACTACATCCTCCCTTTTGGTTGGTAGCTACATACCATATGTTTAAACTTATGTTGTTTATGTTTTGGATCCCAAATAACTGGCTCTGCACCCAACAAATCAATAAATATTAGTTTTTTCGTTGCTCCATTCTTTGCTCGCACTCTGGGCGTAATATAACCCCAATTTAAAAATTTCAAGAAAACAAGAGAAACTTTTGAGATACCTACCAATATGCAATACGTCGATTTCGATGTAAAAAATTACGGGGAATAAACTGGTGTAGTTATTTTTGCCTTATCTGTTGTAGTTTTCGACATTTCGCGCAAAAACAATTTTATTTACCGTTTTCATCCCTTTGTCGGGGGTTGCGGTCAAAACTATTGACAGATTTGGGTTCCTGAGGGTCAAAACCATAATAGTATGTTTTATTTTTTATATTGAAGCGAATGTTAATTCAATGAGGATTTCATTGGGCTACACGTGCGATGTGCGATTGTGTGGCCAGATACTCGTGCTCATATTGCCAGTCCTTTGACTCGCGCCCGAAAAACCGACAAACCAGGGAAGGATGGGCATGACGAGGAGCAAGACGTGCGGCAGAACGAATATCGTGGCCACACTACTTCTCTCGTTACTTCCCTCGCTACTCGACGAGTGTGGCAGGGGCATAAGACACTACCGTTCATAGCGAGCCGGTACCGAGAACCCCGATAAATTGGCCTGTCCTGGGATTTTCAAAGAATTGACCGCACATGGCA
Source organism: Cryptocephalus moraei (assembly GCA_946251905.1). Lineage (NCBI taxonomy): Eukaryota > Metazoa > Arthropoda > Insecta > Coleoptera > Chrysomelidae > Cryptocephalus > Cryptocephalus moraei. Next base: position 19,479,434 of record OX276452.1, read on the forward strand.
CTGACCGCACATGGCACTGACCGCATGTGGGAAGACACGCCACCTAGTGATATTTCGTAATGTTTTCCGAACCCCTTACCCCCCTTTCGAGCCCCACGTAATTAATGAACGACCCCTTACAAAAAGAAATATTTCCACTGAATCAGAATGCATTTCGCCAAAAATTCAATTTATTTCGTAGATATTCATCAAAAATTATATTTAACTTATCAATTGATAATGGATAACCAGTAGCGGCTCCGGATGATGACCGATGATTATTTTCGAAAAATTTCCCCCCCTACCTAAGGATAGTGGAAATAGGTGGGGAATGATTTATGTAATCTGTTTGTGTTTGTTAAAGTTTGCCACTTTTTCTTGGACAAAATTTCTCAAAGAAATCATTAAACCATATGGCACTCGAAGGAACTTTGAAGCGTTACAGCCTTTGATAAAAATTTTATATTTTGTATATTTCACCCCTATTTGCACCACCCCTGGTGGGGTAGAGAAGGAAAATTTTTCGACAGTAATAATTGGTTAGCATTCGCATAATGAGCCGATAACGATAAATAAATTTTTTAAGTTTACAGAATGTATTAAATTCTTAAGAGATGTAGTTTTTTTTTAAGTTGTGTACGTGCCTAACTTGAGGCCTGTGTTTCATACCCGTCATTCTGTACTTGTGGGGATTCCTCCCCATTAAAAAGAAGTCAATCAAACTACCGCCCTTCGTGTTATCATTTATTCATTTTCCTGCTCGTGAAGTTTCTATACGTTTGATTTACACAGACCGAACTAACCTATGGGAAGGCGTCGCAGGGGGAAGAAAAGTCATTTAAAGAATAAATAGGGGCGAGTTGTGAGGGGACGTCCTGGTGACTAATCGTGATTATTGAGTGACATCCCCGTTTAAGCTTGATTTAATACGTCGAGTTTACGCATGGAGTCGAAGAAGTTTAATTTTAAAAATCGATGTGAATTAAGAAAATTGTTCGTTTTGTTCACTAGTCGTCTTTAAGTCTGACTGTAGTATGACTTATTGTTATTCGGATTTATACCATGATTAAGCGACAGAAAATGTTGACATCAGAATTCGTAATTGAAAGGATAAATATCCGGTTCTCAGTGTGGGTATCTTCGGTCGAACTACCCACGATTTCATGTAGTCCTCAATTTACGTTAACAGTTTACTTTCACGATTGTTAAACGTTTAAAGATAATTGGTTGTCGATATAAAGTATAAAGCTCGGACCTCAGAAATGTACCTTCGGCGACTTAAACGGGAATGCTATGGAAATCAGAAGTAATGAAATGTAAATTAGGTTTTGATATGTAATTAACCATTACACTGCAGTTAATCGCTTTAAATAAATAACATTTGTAATTAACCCGAGTACATATTTCTCTCAGACAAACCTCATCATTATTTAACAAGCACCATATTTACATTAACATCTGAAGTATCTCAAAGACTTCCTGTCTAATAATCTCCCCTTTTCCTTCCTCACACATTTCCCATGTTTCTCTTCATTTCGGCCCTCTCGTTTTTTTTAACTATGTATTTCACATATCTGCTACTAACAATGTGCTGCAGACACTTGGAGTACACTCCACCGAGAGCTGTTGACACATTTTTCGTCTCTGAAGTTTACATTTTTGAATGGAAACCGAAACAGTTCCAAGAGTCTGTTCCTTGAAACGTCTATCATTAACAAAAGGGGTTGGAATGGCTGGTAACTTGATAATTCTCAAGAAGAGTAGTACTGGAGCGAAATACAAAGTAATCCTAAATAAGTTATAGTAAAAAATATTTTCATTCATTTTCATTCATAATGAAAAATTCTCTAATATACGAAACATTTGCATATAAAATATTACATCTCAGCTATATACACACTACAGCCAATAAATGTGGTCTGCAAACTGGTAATAAACTATTTCATTTGAAAATTCGGTTTGTTGGGTTTTAATGGGGTTAAACTCATATATTTGAATTCAACAAACCTTGGCTTAACCAAGCTAAAACCGCCGGTAACCCCACAAGTTAGTAAACTGTTACTTGTATGAAGTTAGCAGTCTATAATTCAGTAGTCAATTTATCAGAAGTGTTTTATCAACAGTTTTGATATCAAAAAAAAATCTTGAATAGCATTAATACCAATTCCAAACTGAATTAATGTGGATATAACCAAAGCAAGCTGTTAGCAAAAAAATTATTTGCATTTGTGTTGTGATACAATTTTTTAATCGGTTTGGAATTGGTATTTCTGGAATTTTTTATGTAAAATAATTTTTATCTGAAATGTCACATTGCATTTCTTTATTGAGGCACTATTGATAAAATTGCTGCTGGAAAATATAATATCGAAAAACTGGCTACTAAATTTTTGGTACCTAACTTCACACAAGAATTGAAGATTTGAGAGAATCTGTTTCTATGCATTCTTAGGCACCGGTGTGAAGATAGCAGCCGAAAATCCAGCAGCCGATTTTTCAAAGTGACATTTCTAGCAGCCATTTCATTTTCAGCAGCCATTTCATCAGTGCCGTCTCAATCAAGAAACAATTTCAAAAATGATTTTTTCTTAACAAAAAATGGCCGCATTGCATTAATAAGGAGTCGACACCGACTAAAAAAATTGTGTAAGGGGTCTAAGGGCTTAAGGCGGTGAAATTGTCACTCGAATATCTTGGCGTAACGTTATGTCGCGGATTCTTCGATAATTCAATAATTATTTTGAAGTAGGTAGAAAAAAAAAGTCACGATGCCCTTCTGGTCGTATAATAGTATGATAGACGAGAATCTACTGTAAAAGGGAGATCGTCTTGCAGAGGGTATAAGGGGGTGAAATTGTCACTCGAATATCTTCGCGTAACGGTGTGTCGCGCATTTATTGGATAATTCAATAATTATTTTGAAGTAGGTAGAAAAAAAAGCCACGATGCCCTTTTAACCCATTAATAGCATGATAGTAGAGAATCTACTGTGAAAAGGAGATCGTCTTGCAGAGGGTATAGGGGGGTGAAATTGTCACTCGAATATCTTCGCGTAACAGTATGTCGAGCGTTTATTTGATAATTCAATAATTATTTTGAAGTAGGTACAAAGAAAAAGCCACGATGCCCTTTTAACCCATTAATAGCATGATAGTAGAGAATCAACTGTGAAAAGGAGATCGCCTTGCAGAGGGTATAAGGGGGTGAAATTGTCACTCGAATATCTTCACGTAACGTTATGTACGGATTCTTCGATAATTCAATAATTATTTTGAAGTAGGTAGAAAAAAAAAGGCACGATGCCCTTTTAACCCATTAATATTATGATAGTAGAGAATCTACTGTGAAAAGGAGATCGCCTTGCAGAGGGTATAAGGGGGTGAAATTGTCACTCGAATATCTTCGCGTAACGTTATGTCGCGCATTTATTGGATAATACAATAATTATTTTGAAGTAGGTAGAAAAAAAAAGCCACGATGCCCTTTTAACCCATTAATAGTATGATAGTAGAGAATCTACTGTGAAAAGGAGATCGCCTTGCAGAGGGTATAAGGGGGTGAAATTGTCACTCGAATATCTTCGCGTAACGTTATGTCGCGCATTTATTGGATAATACAATAATTATTTTGAAGTAGGTAGAAAAAAAAGCCACGATGCCCTTTTAACCCATTAATAGTATGATAGTAGAGAATCTACTGTGAAAAGGAGATCGCCTTGCAGAGGGTATAAGGGGGTGAAATTGTCACTCGAATATCTTCGCGTAACGTTATGTCGCGCATTTATTGGATAATACAATAATTATTTTGAAGTAGGTAGAAAAAAAAAGCCACGATGCCCTTTTAACCCATTAATAGTATGATAGTAGAGAATCTACTGTGAAAAGGAGATCGCCTTGCAGAGGGTATAAGGGGGTGAAATTGTCACTCGAATATCTTCGCGTAACGTTATGTCGCGCATTTATTGGATAATACAATAATTATTTTGAAGTAGGTAGAAAAAAAAGCCACGATGCCCTTTTAACCCATTAATAGTATGATAGTAGAGAATCTACTGTGAAAAGGAGATCGCCTTGCAGAGGGTATAAGGGGGTGAAATTGTCACTCGAATATCTTCGCGTAACGTTATGTCGCGCATTTATTGGATAATACAATAATTATTTTGAAGTAGGTAGAAAAAGAAAGCCACGATGCCCTTTTAACCCATTAATAGTATGATAGTAGAGAATCTACTGTGAAAAGGAGATCGCCTTGCAGAGGGTATAAGGGGGTGAAATTGTCACTCGAATATCTTCGCGTAACGTTATGTCGCGCATTTATTGGATAATACAATAATTATTTTTAAGTAGGTAGAAAAAAAAAAGCCACGATGCCCGTTTAACCCATTAATAGTATGATAGTAGAGAATCTACTGTGAAAAGGAGACCGCCTTGCAGAGGGTATAAGGGGGTGAAATTGTCACTCGAATATCTTCGCGTAACGTTATGTCGCGCATTTATTGGATAATACAATAATTATTTTGAAGTAGGTAGAAAAAAAAGCCACGATGCCCTTTTAACCCATTAATAGTATGATAGTAGAGAATCTACTGTGAAAAGGAGATCGCCTTGCAGAGGGTATAAGGGGGTGAAATTGTCACTCGAATATCTTCGCGTAACGTTATGTCGCGCATTTATTGGATAATACAATAATTATTTTGAAGTAGGTAGAAAAAGAAAGCCACGATGCCCTTTTAACCCATTAATAGAATGATAGTAGAGAATCTACTGTGAAAAGGAGATCGCCTTGCAGAGGGTATAAGGGGGTGAAATTGTCACTCGAAGATATTCGCCTAATGTTATGTAGCGGATTCTTTGATATTTCGAGTGACAATTTCACCCCCTTATACCCTCTGCAAGTCGATCTCCCTTTCACAGTTGATTCTCTACTATCATACTATTATACGGCCAGAAGGGCATCGTGGCTTTTTTTTTCTACCTACTTCAAAATAATTATTGAATTATCGAAGAATCCGTACATAACGTTACGCGAAGATATTCGAGTGACAATTTCACACCCTTATACCCTCTGCAAGTCGATCTCCTTTTCACAGTAGATTCTCTACTATCATACTATTATACGGCCAGAAGGGCATCGTGGCTTTTTTTTTCTACCTACTTCAAAATAATTATTGAATTATCGAATAAACGCGCGACATATCGTTACGCGAAGATATTCGAGTGACAATTTCACCCCCTTATACCCTCTGCAAGTCGATCTCCCTTTCACAGTTAATTCTCTACTATCATACTATTATACGGCCAGAAGGGCATCGTGGCTTTTTTTTTTCTACCTACTTCAAAATAATTATTGAATTATCGAAGAATCCGTACATAACGTTACGCGAAGATATTCGAGTGACAATTTCACACCCTTATACCCTCTGCAAGTCGATCTCCTTTTCACAGTAGATTCTCTACTATTATTCTATTAATGGGTTAAAAGGGCATCGTGGATTTTTTTTCTACCTACTTCAAAATATTTATTGAATTATCGAATAAACGCGCGACATATCGTTACGCGAAGATATTCGAGTGACAATTTCACCCCCTTATACCCTCTGCAAGTCGATCTCCCTTTCACAGTTGATTCTCTACTATCATACTATTATACGGCCAGAAGGGCATCGTGGCTTTTTTTTTCTACCTACTTCAAAATAATTATTGTATTATCCAATAAATGCGCGACATACCGTTACGCGAAGATATTCGAGTGACAATTTCACCCCCTTATACCCTCTGCAAGGCGATCTCCGTTTCACAGTAGATTCTCTACTATCATGCTATTAGTGGGTTAAAAGGGCATCGTGGCTTTTTCTTTGTACCTACTTTAAAATAATTATTGAATTATCAAATAAACGCTCGACATACTGTTACGCGAAGATATTCGAGTGACAATTTCACCCCCCTATACCCTCTGCAAGACGATCTCCTTTTCACAGTAGATTCTCTACTATCATGCTATTAATGGGTTAAAAGGGCATCGTGGCTTTTTTTTTCTACCTACTTCAAAATAATTATTGAATTATCCAATAAATGCGCGACATACCGTTACGCGAAGATATTCGAGTGACAATTTCACCCCCTTATACCCTCTGCAAGGCGATCTCCGTTTCACAGTAGATTCTCTACTATCATACTATTAATGGGTTAAAAGGGCATCGTGGCTTTTTTTTTCTACCTACTTCAAAATAATTATTGAATTATCCAATAAATGCGCGACATACCGTTACGCGAAGATATTCGAGTGACAATTTCACCCCCTTATACCCTCTGCAAGGCGATCTCCGTTTCACAGTAGATTCTCTACTATCATACTATTAATGGGTTAAAAGGGCATCGTGGCTTTTTTTTTCTACCTACTTCAAAATAATTATTGAATTATCAAATAAACGCTCGACATACTGTTACGCGAAGATATTCGAGTGACAATTTCACCCCCCTATACCCTCTGCAAGACGATCTCCTTTTCACAGTAGATTCTCTACTATCATGCTATTAATGGGTTAAAAGGGCATCGTGGCTTTTTTTTTCTACCTACTTCAAAATAATTATTGAATTATCCAATAAATGCGCGACATACCGTTACGCGAAGATATTCGAGTGACAATTTCACCCCCTTATACCCTCTGCAAGGCGATCTCCGTTTCACAGTAGATTCTCTACTATCATACTATTAATGGGTTAAAAGGGCATCGTGGCTTTTTTTTTCTACCTACTTCAAAATAATTATTGAATTATCCAATAAATGCGCGACATACCGTTACGCGAAGATATTCGAGTGACAATTTCACCCCCTTATACCCTCTGCAAGGCGATCTCCGTTTCACAGTAGATTCTCTACTATCATACTATTAATGGGTTAAAAGGGCATCGTGGCTTTTTTTTTCTACCTACTTCAAAATAATTATTGAATTATCAAATAAACGCTCGACATACTGTTACGCGAAGATATTCGAGTGACAATTTCACCCCCCTATACCCTCTGCAAGACGATCTCCTTTTCACAGTAGATTCTCTACTATCATGCTATTAATGGGTTAAAAGGGCATCGTGGCTTTTTTTTTCTACCTACTTCAAAATAATTATTGAATTATCAAATAAACGCTCGACATACTGTTACGCGAAGATATTCGAGTGACAATTTCACCCCCCTATACCCTCTGCAAGACGATCTCCTTTTCACAGTAGATTCTCTACTATCAAGCTATTAATGGGTTAAAAGGGCATCGTGGCTTTTTTTTTCTACCTACTTCAAAATAATTATTCAATTATCCAATAAATGCGCGACATACCGTTACGCGAAGATATTCGAGTGACAATTTCACCCCCTTATACCCTCTGCAAGGCGATCTCCGTTTCACAGTAGATTCTCTACTATCATGCTATTAATGGGTTAAAAGGGCATCGTGGCTTTTTCTTTGTACCTACTTCAAAATAATTATTGAATTATCAAATAAACGCTCGACATACTGTTACGCGAAGATATTCGAGTGACAATTTCACCCCCCTATACCCTCTGCAAGACGATCTCCTTTTCACAGTAGATTCTCTACTATCAAGCTATTAATGGGTTAAAAGGGCATCGTGGCTTTTTTTTTCTACCTACTTCAAAATAATTATTCAATTATCCAATAAATGCGCGACATACCGTTACGCGAAGATATTCGAGTGACAATTTCACCCCCTTATACCCTCTGCAAGGCGATCTCCGTTTCACAGTAGATTCTCTACTATCATGCTATTAATGGGTTAAAAGGGCATCGTGGCTTTTTCTTTGTACCTACTTCAAAATAATTATTGAATTATCAAATAAACGCTCGACATACTGTTACGCGAAGATATTCGAGTGACAATTTCACCCCCCTATACCCTCTGCAAGACGATCTCCTTTTCACAGTAGATTCTCTACTATCATGCTATTAATGGGTTAAAGGGCATCGTGGCTTTTTTTTTCTACCTACTTCAAAATAATTATTGAATTATCCAATAAATGCGCGACATACCGTTACGCGAAGATATTCGAGTGACAATTTCACCCCCTTATACCCTCTGCAAGACGATCTCCCTTTTACAGTAGATTCTCGTCTATCATACTATTATACGACCAGAAGGGCATCGTGACTTTTTTTTTTCTACCTACTTCAAAATAATTATTGAATTATCGAAGAATCCGCGACATAACGTTACGCCAAGATATTCGAGTGACAATTTCACCGCCTTAAGCCCTTAGACCCCTTACACAATTTTTTTAGTCGGTGTCGACTCCTTATTAATGCAATGCGGCCATTTTTTGTTAAGAAAAAATCATTTTTGAAATTGTTTCTTGATTGAGACGCCACTGATGAAATGGCTGCTGAAAATGAAATGGCTGCTAGAAATGTCACTTTGAAAAATCAGCTGCTGGATTTTCGGCTGCTAACTTCACACCGGTTTCTTAGGCGGTGTTATAAAGCCGATTTCACAAGACAGGAAGAAAATTGAAGGATCCAAAATTTCTATTAGGTACGTCTTCACTTTTTGTAGATAGTCTTGACAATTTTCAAAATCATAAAAACCTGAGGAAGTTCCACTTTCAGAAATATTTAATTGGTAAAGTTTCTTTAGAGACAATCTGTATAGGTATTATACAGAACCTACTCTTCAAACTTTGTATAACAGTTTTCAACTTTTTCAACTTAACAGAACAGTGGTCTCTAGTGTTTACAAGCCTTTGACGTCCATCACCCATTGAAGTGTAAGTCAGGTGCTAGTTTTCAAATATACAGATAATTATCTTTCATTTTTGAATTAAAAACGGACATTAAAAGATTTTTTCTGCTTTCAGGTAACTTTCATGCATGTTTCTACTCACTGGATACATTTTCCTTAAAATTGAATGAGCATGGCAAGTATATTACCTATTCATTGTGGAAATCACTATTTTTCTAAGAATGTTAAAGTTTTTAGCTTTGATGACAACTACATTGTATCGTAGTTATTAAAGATATTGAATTTAACTTAAATGAAAACAAAAATAGAAGTGATTATTTCATAAATTCAAAAAAATGAAAACACGTCTCACTAAAACCTAAAACTTCAATTTATTACTTAAAAATTCATCCAAAATGCTGTTAAACGTTACCAGTTCATTAAGGCGATTCTAACCAATTATTACGGCTGAAGAAATCTCTATCTCCGAGGGTGATGGGAAAAGGGGTGAAATATGAAGAATCCAAAGAAAGTTTGTCAGAGTCAACAAATCCGGAGCATAAAACCAGTGATTTTTTAAATTAAAAATACTTTGAAGTAATAACATAAGACATAAGAAAGGTACTAATACTAGTAAATAAAAAGTACCTAATAAGGATTGCTACATCTATTACAACCCCCTACGCCGCGCGGGAATTGTTTCCTGAGGCATATCATTAGGTACCTACATGATTTAAGAATTTAAAAAAAAAATAGAGTGGGACAAATCTTAAAAAAAATCTGGCTTACTTACAATGCACCCCTATTTCTACCACCCTCAGAGTTAGAGGGGGGGAAATGTTTTCTAGATAAAATTTTTGATGAAAATTTATAGGATTAAGTAGTTTGTATTTGAATTTGTGGATGCGGCTAACTACACACCGATATACTAAATAAGACATATCCGTGTTAATTTTCATACATGTATATCAAATTAATGTCAATAAAAAAGAATTGCACTTTGATGTATTCAGCAATATTTTTGTGGCAAAAGAGCTATCACCAGCTCCCCGACTATTAGGAGATAACAGGAGTTTCCTGTTTAAAAATATGTAATGTAAACAGGTATGTGTGATTCAATGAAATCAAAATTTGCAATTTAAACAGCGTCAATTAGCTTAACTGTAATACCTACTTACTTAGTAGGATAAATTTACAGTAATAGGTTTTACTAAGATGATGTAGGTATTTAAAGATTGTTTTCGTGAATATCTATTTTGGATTTTACTATTATTTTGCCGTTAAATTTTCATTGTTTATGACGTAATCATATATATTTGACAATTGGGACACCTGACAATTAGTTAACACACAAACATTGGTTTTTAGTAGGTATGTTATTAGAAATAACATAAGTTGTAGTGGATATTAGGTAACATGTTCATTTTAACTTTTTTGATGCATAATTATATCGGGTATTTTTTTTTAATTTCACCTCATAGTAGGCCGTGGATAGTGTTTGTGAATGCGCCTTACTAAAAAATGTCAAAATTGGCATAACCTCACTTTTTTAATGAAAATTGAAACTGCTCCAATCGGTTAATAGTGTCTTGAAAAAGACAGCTCACTTATCTACACCTAATTAATAGAGCCAAGCTGTCTTTTTCAAGACACTAGTAACTGATTGGAGCAGTTTCAATTTTTATTAAAAAAGTGAGGTTATGTCAATTTTGACATTTTTTAGTAAGGCGCATTCACAAACATTATCCACAGCCTACTATGAGGTGAAATTTAAAAAAAACACCCGATACTAACTCTTACATTGTAAGCATTATGCAAGACAGGTGCAGGTATTACATAAATAGGTATATAAAAGAGTAAAGGAAGTAAATGAATTACACATTCTATTGAAAATGATGAACTTCAATGGTATTTTTAGCAGGTGAAGATGAAGGTGAACTATTATGGTTCCAACTGTTGCCCTTCTAAAAGACGAAAGCAATTAAATTGATATTTCCTATAGATTTTCCGAAAATGTATGGATAACTTCAATTGAAATTCGGTCACGTGATCGAAAACGCTCTGAAAGTAGTAATGCCTGGTGATATCACATGCTTGTGAACAAGGGACGGCTTTGGATTGCATAATTATTGAGGTTAAGTTTTGCAACAAATATCACGCCTTTTCGGGTTTTTAGCGGGAATCACAGAGTCATCATCAAATTTATTGTATTTAATCAAAAAATGGAGTCATTTTGTGAAAACAGACGATAGAAATAAACCTAAAGTAGATGCTCTGTAAAATAATGTAAATTTCCACTTGTCATTTTTCTTTAAAATTATTGAAAACAGCAGTTTTCACCACACGTTTTCTCACAACATGAATAACAACTTTGTGTTGATTTGATTCGGAAGAAAGTGATGTTTACTGGCATGTGACGTCACGAAGCCACTTGACTCCCGTTTGACAGGAGGCAACGTTTTGGCGGTATTTAATTTCGTTTAAATTTCAATGTATGCTCTTATCGACAGCTATAAACATTATTTAAATACATGTAGGCGGTAGAATATACAACAAACCTTTAAACATAATTTCCCGAAAGTTTTTGAATAACCATATTGTACATGAGGAATACAAGAAGAAAACGGAATCAAACGGAAATACAAAGAATTTTTAACAAGATTTCGGTCTCAAAGGATTTAGTCCAGCAGCTGGTAAAAGAAATAGGTCATGCCTAAGGCCACGTGGTGCACAGGGGGAGAGCAAAACTGTTTGTACCAGATTTTTTTGTTTGACTGCGATTTGTCATCATGGGTGAGTAAAGGGAGAAACGCGGAGGACAAGGAACTCGAGTTAAAAACGTTTGTAACTCAAATTATTTCATGAAGCAATAAAGCATTGTTTGTTGAGGTATCCACTAAACATGTACCCAACAACAAACTGAATGGGGACTGGTAAAACATTTTTTAGTTTGATGTTTTTAAGTGGCGCTCAGGGACTTTGGGCTTGTAATGGGGGCGTACAGTAAAAGTTCCCTTACCGGTGGCGGAAGAATGACCTCCTCTACGTGCTGCGAGGGCCTCCTATGGCCCCCGTCTTGCTTCCTCCTGCCGGCGTGACTCTGGGAGCTGTAATTGTACATGAAGTTCTTCCCGTGGGGGATGATGGAGTTCCTGTTGATCGCCCTCTTGACGGCCATCCGGATGGCAGTTTTAAGGTCACTGTCGGCGCTCTCCTCGACCGTGTGCGACTTCCTGATGTACTTCTCGATGGACTTGTAGGAGGAGCCGTCGCGCTCCCCCAGCTCCCTGACCGCCTTGGTGACGAGCTTCGTGATGTCGGCCCCCTTCTGCACCTTGAGCGTTTTGCTCTGCAGGTCGGCCGGGTCCTTGTACGAGCTCTGCCCCTTGTTGAATACCTTCAGCACGGAGCCCTCCTTGACGGCCTTCTCGAGGTGCTCCCCTATCACGTCCTCGTGGTAGTTGTGATGCTGCCGGATCGCGTGACATATCCTCTCGACGCTCGGCCGCTGCTTCTGAGTCCGGATTTTGAGGATCGCGTCGAGGATCCACCCGGACCAGACGTCCTGGGGCACCTCCTCCGGCTCGCACATCTCGCGGCGCCGTCGGAACAATCTGCCGCCGCGAACCTCAACGGACGGGGACGCCGGACATGGCGCGACGCCCTCGAAATAACACTAAAAATACCAGCGGACGCGACACGAGAGGCGGTTAGAGGCGGCGGCGGCGACGAGACGCATCCGCGAACGGCACGCAACAGAAACGGACTCCTCCGACGGTAGCCATCTTGGGCGATACGTTCTCGTTCGTTTTACTCGATGCACCGCAAACGGACACCTCTACGACGCGGCCGGACGCGACAACACGTAATTATCCAACGATCGGATCACTCGTTGCGACTTTACGGACACGCCATACACGTCAAAATGACACTTTTCCCCGTACGTACGTACGACAACCTTCCGGCGGCAAAGTGTACGTTTCGTCCCTCTCTCTCTCACTCGCACACACACACACACTCCGTTTCTCTGCGAATATAATAAAGATCCGGCTGCGGTCGTTTCTCTTTGCTCTGCCAAAAACCCGTCTTCTGTGCCCGGGCGAGGGATACGACGAGAGAGAGTCCCTCGGACGGCTTTCCTCAGAGCGCGCACTCCTAACCAGTTAATTGAATTATGATAGACATAATTCACCCGCAAAACATCATAACAAAAGGTTAATGTGTGACAAAATGGCTAAAGAAAAGCGCGCGCATCGCTCAGTACCCTTTACCCTCCCAAATACTGTGAAATACGAGCCGCGTTGCCGGTCCGACGCAAAACATTAGGTATACTTTAATAATCTCAACCACATTCAACTCTATGAAGTTATTCGACCCACAACTTCGAAGAAAGTGAAATTCTACAGGTCTTGCATTCCGAAGGAACGAACAGGAACGAGGCTCATCCAGAATCCAGAATTCCGTTGCCTTTCCACATTTAAATAATTTGGAATAAACCGTCAGAAGTATGTGCTTTGCACACTTATGATACCACATTTTTCCAACGATGTGTGGGTAGAGATGCGAGATTTACACGGAGATGGTGCATGCGCAGTAGTAGTAAGAAAGTGGTCCAATTTTGATTGACGAAAACTATGGCGCGAACCTAAACTTTTTGGATTTACTCCACGGTTCCACTAGTCAAAGCCAACCATTACTCATCCGCTACCGCGCATGAACCATTTCCGTGTAAATCTCTGGGTGTTGGTAACATTAAGCCAGCAAACAAATTTGTTTGTAACAAATATGTATTCTACATTCTACTGAAACAAAAAGGTATCGCAGGCTGCCAGTAACTCGATACATTTGAATTGAAGTTATTGTTTTTTGTTTTTGTTATCAGTAAAGCAGTGGTTATGACCGTTTTGTATTATAAAAAGTCCAGCTCAAAATCTGCGTTACCCTATATCAAATGAACTGTTTTGTAATCGCATGCATTATCAAACACATCCAGTTATAGATATTTGGTAATGTAATGACAAACTCATAAACATATGCATTCATAATAAAGGGAATAACTATGTACCTATAGTAATAACACTAATAACTTGCAACTTTTGAAATTTCAAATTTTTCAATTTGGGCTCCTTTTTTTTAAAATTTCGGTAGTACGTATTATTCTTTTCATGTTGGCTTTTGTAAAACTTATTTATGCACTACATCTATATAAGCATGTTGAAAAGATTGAACCAATAATGAAACACACGTCATCTTTACCTCCAAGTTGAAAAACACATTTTAAACATTTCTTGCATTACTTTAAGCCACCCCATTGTCGTAATCGTCCTTCCTTCATTAACATTTTTCAATTAACTGTTCGAGGTGTATACCCAGTGTTAATCAAGCTTTGATTGAAGATTTACCTTAAATCTTCAATCAAAGGTTAAACCTAGCAACGCCGCTATTAAATCGAGCATACCTACAGACGTATTTCCGTTGGCAAACAAGCTGTTAAAACAGGCAATTCGAGCAAACGATATAAAAATTAATTGAACAAGGAGCCGCCGGATGGGTCATCGTGTAATGGTTATAATCCCATATTAGTGCAGGATGATTATTAATTTGCATGTTTATAAAAAATATTATCTAATTTGGTTATAACTCAATAAGTAGTAGCTTTGGATACTTAATTATAAATTCAGAAGTAGGAATAATTGCAAATTTAGATAATTTGAAGATAATATTGTAACGTAAATGCGGACTTGACGCCAAAATGACAATAATTTACCTTATGTAATGTTTTTATGATTGCATACATGTATTATATGCATACATATTATATGAAATCACATAACTATATAGTTAAATGTGTATCCAATCCTTCATAAATAACATTATTCAAAATTTGTACCGAGCGTCTGACAGTAAACGCACTATACTGTATCATTTTTTCATCGATTTCAATATATCTTACCACCAAAACGAATTTCATATGCAATGGCTCGTAACCTGAATATATCTTTAAGTCAGTTATGGTTTTGTAGCAAACCACGTTCATGCAATAAATTAATTACTTTTGTGAATTAATTGAATTAATTAACGGTTTTAAATATGGCAGCGCCTTGCTTATTTTCTTATTTTGTACGAGCCAGTGCTACCAACATACATTTAGAAATGAACTAAAAAAATGAAATTCAGAAAATATTTCAAAGCTTAAAAACACTTCGCTCTTCAATTTTTTCCACTGTGAAGTAATGCGAATGAACCCTTGTAATGCGATAAATAATATAGATGCATTTATATAATTTTTGAACTGTTTGCTTCCTTGATCTTCCATGGATCTTTCTCAGCTGATTTGTGTCAATGTCAATCGTCAAAAAGTTAAAAGTTGGTTATTAGATTAGTGCGATTAGTGCTTATAGATCTTCTTATAGATTAGTGTTTATACACACTTCTTCCCTCCCTAAAACGGTTATTTTCCAGTTAAGTGCCACTTTCATAGGATATTAATCTTCATTGTACATGCCAGTCTGTGAACCCATCGAGTATGGCTCTGAAACCTACTTTGTTCAGGAATATTTTGAAAAACAGCACCTTACTTTATGGATCCAGAAGATTTAACAGCAACCTCCTCTCCAAGTTAGTTTACTCAGAATACGGAGATCCTGCTAAAGTCCTTCAAATAGAGAAAGAACCAATACCTGAACCAAAAGAAAATGAAGTTCTCGTAAAGATGTTGGCAGCTCCTGTGAACCCTGCTGACATAAACACCATCCAAGGGAAGTACCCATCGAAACCTTCCTTACCAGCTGTTCCAGGCAACGAAGGTGTAGCCATAGTGGTAAAAGTTGGATCGGCAGTCATTGACATAACAGAAGGTGATCGTGTAGTACCATTGAGGAACAAGCTGGGTACCTGGCGTAGTCATCTGTTGGTGGAATCTGATAATTTGTTGAGAGTACCAAAGAAGTTAGGTTTAGTTGAAGCGGCAACACTCACAGTCAACCCATGCACGGCCTACAGGATGCTGAGGGACTTTGCGGATCTGAAACCTGGGGACACAGTCATTCAGAATGGCGCCAATTCCGCTTGCGGTCAGAATGTCATTCAGATCTGCACAGCCTGGGGAATCCGGTCCGTAAATATCGTCAGGAATAGACCGAATTTGCAAGAATTGAAAGATTTTCTCACACAACTCGGTGCTAACTATGTCATTACTGAAGAAGAATTACGATCGACAGATATTTTTAAGTCTGGCAAAATTGACAAACCAAAATTGGCACTTAACTGTGTCGGGGGCCAAAACGCCTTGGAAATGTTAAGACATCTGCAGAACGGCAGTCCAATGGTGACATATGGAGGCATGTCGATGCAACCCGTAACTGTACCAACTTCAGCACTTATTTTTAAAGACCTTCAGATCAGAGGATTCTGGATGACCAGGTGGTCAGAGCAGAATGCATGTAATGAAAGTAGGATGGAGATGTTTGAAGAACTGATTTCCATGATGATGAATAATGAGCTGCGCGGACCCGCTCATAAACTAGTTGATTTCAATAACTTTAGAGAAGCAATCATGAACACTGTTTCAGTGAAGGGCATGGCCGGAAAAAAATATTTGTTACACTTTGGAGATTAGTTGCATTTATATTACTAGAGTTATTTATTATTTTTGTTATTACATAAATAAACATTCAAAGTATCATATACATCTACTTAAATCTCAAAAAATAAGAAAGAATACTGTAAAGTTCAAAATGGAAATGGTAAAATAAAATATCTGATATAACTACTCATATATAAAAAAATAATATTGAGTAAACTCAATTCTAACCATCAAATCACTGTTTTCCCCTCTTAGTACAAAAGACTACGACTAAGTCTCTAAACTATTAATAACAGGTGGTAATTCTCCATAACAATGTTTAGCTTTGGGGTCCTTGTAAGAATTTTCATGCTGAACACTTTGGGAGTTAGTACGGCATTTCGCTAGGCATAGTTCAAAGTGGTCCATAACGGAGGCGAAGAGGACATTGTTCTGCTCGCTTGCTTTTCCTAGCACATGTTCCAAAACTTCTTTCTAGAAAGAACAGGTCATTTATTAGTGAAATAAAGTAAATCGATCATGATAAGGAAACATAAAGTCTGTCAATATAATAAAAAAATAAAATATTCATTGTATTTTTGAACCAAACATGATTGAGAGGCAGTTTTCTGTTATAGAGGACATATTATTTTTTCTCATTTAATTCTACACCAACAATTTTCAGTTTTGTCATTACTAACCTTATCAGGATTTAAGCAGCAAGAGATGCAGTATTCATATATTGCACAACAGTAGTTAGGCTTGCATGTCTCACAAGAGTACTGGGTCACCCCTGGAGAAGCGCTATTGCAGCAACCGTTCGACAGAACTTCATTACGGGGACAAATGTACCCTAAAAATATTTATTTTGAACCAAGTAAGGCATGAAAGGGCACCAAAAGAAAGTTTAGTTTCAATGAAGGGCGTAGCTAGCAAATGCAACTGGAGGGGCAACTTTCATTCGTTTTAAGGAAGCAGAAAGAAATTTTAGAAAGGAACGAGTTTCTACAAAATAGAGTGGGCAAAATGATACAAGTGAGCTGTTTTTGGTTTGGAACTATCCTTGTATCAGATTCTGAAAGTACTACACTATTAAAATCTATCGCAATCGAATTATCTCCCGATTATTCTTCTAGGAAGGAGGGAAATCAAGTGCCCCTCGCTAGGTACTGCATTGGACTGGCAAGTTAAGGAATTAATGCAAAAAGCACAATTTCATATAGTCAATAATGGAAATGAAAATATTTGTACCTCTATCGTCGACGATTAGCACCTTCCCTTGAACTGAATTTCGACATTCGGTCTCAGCATCGCTGGTCATGTTGTGCTGCTGCAAGGTCCTCCATATAAACGGCTGAGTTCTGCGGACCAGTACCGTTTCATCGTTATCCAAAAAATCGACCTGTGAAGTTATTAATCGATTATTATTACCAAATCAACATTGCAGGTGCTTGAATATACCTTTCCGATGTAACTAAAAACGCAGTAGCAAAAAGAAAACGTCAAAATTAGTCCTAATATAATTTTCCGTCGTAAAAATCGAATTAATGCTGTATGCCACATCGTCAGGGTTTCATGCGAGACATGATTTAGAATTTGTGAAGATCAGCCATCTAAATTGATTGTTTTAATAACATTTTCAAAATTAATAAAGTGATTGACATGATGGAAAATTCAGAGGAGTTTGACGTTGACGTTTGTCATTTGTCATATTTAATACACCAGTCGACCCGTCGACCCAAGGCGTATCAACTTTAAATAGGTTACCTCTCATTGAACAGCGTCGGGCGAGGGGGTCGCGCGGGGTAGGCGGAGTTCGTGACGTAGACTGGCGACCCAGGTCTAAGTTTTATTACTTGTGTTCAAAAAGGAGACGTTAACTACTCACACACATATTACCTGTGTTTAATCTAACTCTGTGATTTAATCTATGCCCTGTATTACTCTGTCAGTTTGGCGTTTGGCTGGCGTTTTCGTTTGTAATTATTGACAACAATTTTGAGTTTTTCAAAGTATTTTTTGCATCGCCGGTCGCCGTGTAACGTAGATCGGTCGCGCGCTGTTGTGGTAGGTCAGCACGAGCACAGACCATTAATATAACTAGACCTGGTGTTCCCATTAGAAACGGATGTTTGTTTACATTTTACATGTCAACATAGCCGATAGGCGCGGTGTAAAGGGGGAGGGAAATATGGCCGCCATTGCCGAATTTTGACTGCGTACAAAATAGCTATCTATAGGCGTATCAATAATAAGGGGCAAAAAGGAAACAAAATTAAGAAAATAATTTATTTATTTATTTAGATCAACAGGCAATGAAGCCCTTTACATGCTAGGTAACAAAGGTGCGAAGTAAGAGACAAATGAAGTATAGAAGGACATAGATTATCAAAATCATCATGACAGAAATAATCCATACAATAAGTATAGTCCAAGGCCCATCTGTCAGAAATTTGCTTTAGATTGACATAAGAGGTAACCGCAATGTTTTTACATGAATACCTCGGGAATAATGTCTAGAATAAGGATTGACTTATCCTCCAAAGCGCAGAGGTCGGGAACATTGTTTAAAATGCAACAATTTAAAAAGAAATTAAAAACGTGTTTTTTCCCGACTTGTTTTGCTTCTAACTTTTTAAGTATTGAATTTAGAAGAAAGTTGAAGAGAGGAAAAAGTTGCAGAATCGCTTTTTACATAGAATGGCATAGGTTATAAATTCAAATATTTATTAGCGGTTTTGCCAAATAGTAATAAACAACAAAAAATTGGCACAAAAAAGTGTTTTTTTTTTAACTTATTATTTAAGGCACTTTAAAATGTAGTTAGGACTTCCATATCACAGTTACAAAATCTTGAAGTTATAATAAAAGAATCCCGTAAATTTCGTTTCGATCGGTTTATTAGATTTTGCAATCAGAAAAATCTAAAGATATTGAAAATTTTCAAAATTGTTTAAATTTTTTTCCACTATTCGATTTTAATAAAACTAATAGCGGTCATATATAAGAGGGAACAAGCTTTCATGTACTTTTGTCAGAATTAAAAAATATTTATTAGAACGGTCACAGTCATTGTTTAAAGTCGGTGTCGTTTTTTTGTTGCTTATAAACAAATAGATTATCTCTGCGATTTTTTTGTTAAATGAAATTCTGAAAACATAGCCTGAAAGTACTCGGAAAGACGCTTCTTTTCAAACTTAATAAGTTACTATTTTGCTCATTAGCTTCTGAGGTATAACTCCTCAAAGTTGTTTAGTGTTTAATAAAATGGTTAATAATGGTTAATAAAATTACTATTTTTTCTCATATCTTAAGAAATAATTGTTTCTCACCAGTAACCAGTATAATATTTTTGTTAATTAAAAATATTTAAACATTAAAAAGATTTAAATTTAAATTAAAAAAAATGTCACGCTTCCAATTTTGACAAATTCATAAATTTGATATTTCTATTAAACACAGTTACAGGGTAAAAATTAATTACCTCGTAGTACTTTTAGGTTCAAAAACTTGATGCATTGGTAATAGAACAGCATCTCTCTTCAAATATCTAGCATTGTCGGTTGCACCTATTTTAGACACAAAATCATCTTTATTGAAATGTTTGGAACAAATATACGACGATTTTGTTATGTTATCATTTTCGCTAAGTCCCAAAACAGAAATCCAAATATTTCATTTAATTGGATCTACTGGAAACCTAAAATAATAACACTGATAGAACGCCACTGAGATGATACATAACCTCAAAAAATGTCATTAATAAATCTCTTTATTTACCTATGAAAAGACCATCCCGAGGCTATCCCTGCATCGCTATAAACGTTGCATATCTTGCACCTATTAACCATTGTTAAATGTTTTCTATTTTTATCAAAATATACACATAAACCGCGTACACAACGAATTCTATCACGTGAAAGACTAGGACGCGATGTTGCCACGTTGCCACTCATAAAAAAGTCTGTATTATTTTAGATTTACGTACAACTGACCAACCACAGGCGAAGTAGGCTGGATGTATAAGCAAATCGTAAGCAAAGAATTCGCCATCTGCATTCATGCAACAGCGAAAAAAACCGCTGAGAATGTGCTAAGATCTTGACAATACATTATTTTGTAAACAAACGGGTCTAGTTATATTAATGGTCTGTGTAGGTCAGGATTGCTTGACTCATCCTATTTAAAGTTGATACGCCTTGCAGTCGTCCAGTCGACCAGTCCCAGGTCCCAGTGTAACCAACTGGGAAACACTTACGACAACACTTGGTTAATTTCATATATGGTTAATTTAGTGTTCGGGTTTAGCTCTTTACAGTTAGCTTTCATTCTATTCAATTTAATCGGCAATTTGGTAACCAGCCTCATATCATTGTTGCCAAATTAACTCATACAAAAGCACGTTCTATGGTGTAAAGTTGTAAAATTTGACAAAGACAGTTCATTGTATTCTATGGTTCTGTAGTTCTGTACGAAAATTTGAGGTTGCTTTGAGTCAGACGGTCACTGTCGTCGTGGGTTCGAATCCCACGTAATCCATGGATGTTGTGTGTGTGTTGCGGGAAGTGTGTAAAATGTATCCAAAATCCCGTTCCTATTCACGCCGGTAACCAGGCAGGATAGAATCGGATATCCTGTAGGAGGGCGGGACTAGGATACACACACCCTGAGTCGGTAGAGCACGGAGTGGGTCAACTGGGGTGAGAGCCTTAGGGGGTACAACCGTGCTCGAGGACCGTGGTTCGGAGCCCACGTTAAACTGTAGGTCCCGTCCAGTTTAGCCTTGCAGCAAAAAGGAGACGTTAACTACCCTCAACAACAACAACAAATTTGAGGTTTTTAGGGGTTTTTAAAACAAAACTGTTTAAACGAATTTTTCAAACAAAGTGAAATCTGAAAATCGTGATATATATTTGAAAACGGCGCGTGGGTGAGACACTGTGAATCAATCAGAAAAGAAACAATACCCAAAATGGCAGAAAAAAGGAACGAGGCTCCAATTTCACAGCAAAAGAAGTCGATATTTTACTGAGAGTCATTTTTCAAGAATTTAATATAATTGAAAGCAGAAAAACAGATGGTACGTCTTTGCAAGAGAGAAAGGACTCCTGGAAAAGAGTATGCACCTCTCCTTTAATGCCGCTAATATGATGAATAGAGATGTAAATTCGTTAAAAGTCAAATATGAGAATATAAAAAGAAATTTAAAAAAGAAAATTGCGCAAGCAAGAAGAAATAAACAAATGATAGGCGGAGGACCTTTAGAGGAACCGGAACTACTGTGGTATGAGGAGAAACTGTATAGTTTACTGCAAGTGAATATAGATGGTTTACCATCCCAAGGTAATTGGTCCCACCAGTTCCACCACAAATAACGTTTCAAGCGTAATTATGGTATGTGGTATTTATAGCCCTATACATCTAGATCTATATATTACATATATCCTAACATCACAGTATCAATAAATTATTTTTGTAGTATGAATTTGGTTAATTGGAAGATTTGAGTACGATAGATAAGGACTGTGAAGAACAAAAAACGGCAGATTCAGTTGAATCCATTGTGCTGCATGACATCACGAATGATATTGAGACACCCAGTACGAGCCAGACAGTCCAAACTCCCACAGCTCCAATAAACGTATCTTTAAACAAGACACCAAATTGGGATGTATTTGTATGTGATACATACTTCCGAATACTTCGAAATAATAATTCCTTGGCTAATTACTTTTTTCTTTATTCTTTTCTATTACAAACTTGTTTTAAATATTTTTTTTATTATAGAATTGGAATTTGCCAAAAAAGCGCAAGCTAACCCCAAGAGGAGAAAGAAATCAGGCAATAGATAGTTTTTAAAAGTTTGCTGATCAAAAAGGTGACCTAGCAGCAATTCAAAAACAATGCTACGAAGTAGAATTGGAGAGTAAGGAGGAGGAACGAGCAAACCGACAGATTGGGCGAAAAGACACCAAATAGTAGATATCGAATTAAAAATGAAACAAGAGGAGTATGAAGAGTTATTAAAGGAGAATGATAGGAAAAGAATATTGTTCGAATTAATGAAAGAAGAACAAAAATTTAAAGCAGAAATCCAAGAGCGTAGGCTTTCACGGCCGGAGTCAAATGTGCAAATGCGTTTTTCCGGGCTATTTGACCGTGGTCCAAAAAGGTTTAAGTAACCTGACGTTTCGTCTGTTTCTGCGGCAAATATCTTCACACAGCCAGTACTGTGACGCCGGGAGCTACACAAGTTCGCCGAATTGCGATCCCGGGAAGGACGGGTCGAAGACGACGGTCAAAGAGCCGAAAAGGTTCGATGCGATAACAAGTTCCTCGAATTCTAGAATCATCTCCCGAAACTTCGGGAATATTCCGGCAAACGTCTAGAAGGCTTCTACCTGGTATATAAGGAATGTCGGACCCAAGGCGGGACAGTTGAAGAATCGCAGTGTAAATATTTGGGCGAGAGACCGCGCGCGTTAAATATATAAACATCTGTGTGCGAAATAAATTAGAAGAGTTAGAAATAAATTAATTAGGACAAATCGCGTAGTGTTTAGTTTTAGTAAGTAGTAAAAACGTTACAATATCTTGCTTGCTACATTGCTAGACGCCATGTCTATTCTGTTCTGTATCTCTTCTCTTCATGGAATACTTAACTTAAGACAAAACATAAAATTACGCTTACATCCTATTGGATGTTTACATATAGGTATGCATTACATTTTACATGCCATTACAGTCATTCATAACCACTGTAACAAAATTCGGTACCTAGATTCCAATACAATACAAACCCTTTATTGAGACCACGTTCCAATACAATACGAACCAATTAAAGCAATACTAATTTGTGGCAAATATATCGTCACTACAAGAAAACAAAACGCAATCCGTTAAAAACTGCCAATAACGTAACTAACATTAGTTTTATTCACATTATAAATAATAACTCTATTTCTTCATTTAAATCATCACTCTTTCAGAATTTTAATCACCTGAACTATTTATTAGTTAATTAACCCCATAATCCTGGAAAAATCTTCACATCTGTAAAGAATAACAATGTAGAAATATTTTCAAAAATAAAGATATTTATGTACCTACCTTTATTAACTCCACGATACACAGCCATCCAACCTACTCCCACATTCATCATTGAGGATTTATAGCGAATTTCTATTGAAGTTTCGGATCTAATAACTCCAGGATTGTCCTGAATAAAACATGTAAGTATAAGTGATTGAATATAGATATATGTACAATGATTCTCATGCACAGACAGTTCTGAGAGACACCTGAAGGAGACAGCGAGGTAGTAAGCAAGTAAGAACTTTCTAACGAAAATAAACTTAACATTCAATAACTGTATTTTCTTCATTTACTCAATCAGCACAAAGGACGAAGTTCTTAAAATGCTTCACGCTTACTAACCACTATGCTGACATATCTCCGAACCATTAATGCAACGTAAGCTGTACAAACAGAAAATTAGCAGATAAACTCTTAGAAAAGGACTCAATGATTGTCAAAAATAATCACGCAATTTGTAATAGACGCATTTTCACAAGTCATTTTGACACATATTGACAACAAATTAGATTCGAAAGCAATGTCTCACATGTAGTGTCAAGTGTTGTCAGATGAATTTTAGTTCATATTTCAAATTTTGATTATGAATATACTTTTTCAATAATTTAATTTTGAAGCAAGCATTTCAATTAGTTCCGTCTTTCGGAACATAAAATTTTTGCCTTTGAAGGTTCATATTTTAATCAAATAAACACTTGCTAAATTCCTATCACAACAAATATCCACCAAATTTTGGCGGATAAAATACACCCTGTACATTATTCATATGCCTTACATTTCTGCAAAATCTCGTTACTGATGAGTCAATTGAAGCACTACCGCTGTGTGTGGTGATTTCTAAGTAATTCTCATCACAGCTCCCTTGCACATCAAAACCTAAAAAATATTAAATTGAACATACATGTCACAGTGACCAATAGCTTGTAAAAATTTTTCACAACTTGTAATAGGGTATGATGTTCGTTTCGCAATATGAGTAACTGCAATCCGTTTCAACTGATTTAACTTCTGATAATTTTTTTATTACGATCGGTTATATGGAAAATTTTCTCAACATTTCCGCACGCATACAATAAGATAAGTAGGTTCAGTGTATTAATATCAGAAAACCATAAACCTTGGCTTGGATAAATAAGAATTTCTCTGTATAGTAATTACATCAATTGTTATTTTTAGTAAGTAAACTCAGAAATTAACGTTATAGTAGTAAATAAACTTACTATAAAACTTTAAAATTGTATGCAAACCAACTGGAGCTTTTATAATCCAATAACATTCTGTATCATTTCTGAACAGCTCTGGATACAAAGGACTGTAAACTTTTCCTTTGATATTGTACATTTCACCTCCACATCCTCTGCCTTTGTCAGTGGAAGTATAAGTGAATTCAAGCCACTGGTTACCCATGAGTTGTTTTGGATTAATGACTGATATATACAATACATTTGTTGACGAAAATACTGGATTCGGTAATGAATATCCACAGAATTTCATCAAAACTGGACCGTCTTTCCCTTTGTCCCTTACCTAGAATCAATAAGGTCATAAAGAATTAAGTTTGGTATTATTTGGTTCATTCAATAAATAACTTCGTTTTTTAAAAATAGTTAGTCATGTTTTAAGTGTAACGAATTATAATTAAGTAGAGGATGATCTTAAAATACCGTGATATCAAAAATTATCTTGGTGAAGAATTGTCATGGAATGTAAAACGGTTGTCTTAGCTCCTTTTGAAATAATTCTGTCATTGTCAAGCTACACTGACATCATCAATAAATTACAAATGTGTTACCTACTTATTTCAGCTGTAAAATACAATAGTAATTAACAACAAGTTATGAAATACTAATAACGTTTAACAGCCATAATTGCAAAACTGAGTAGGATTAGAAACTTTAGCACAATGACTTGACAGATTTTGACGCTCAAAAAATGATTGACATAAATGTAGATTGGGAGCTGCGAAAAACATTTTAAAATCCATGACCACCCTTGACCAAAGTAATTTTTGATATCATGGTATGTAAACAAATAATTTAAAATATTACTTCAAAAGAGAGGTCAGCACAATTCGGAGAAGGTCTCGTGCCAAATTTATAAAAATACAAGGAGATAGTTCTGTTTTCGGAGACAGTAATATAGAAAGTACAATTTTCTGAACGCCCGTAGTTGTTGTCCGTGATGTAACCACTAGGCTCCGAATAGTTCCTATTACAATCTAAAAACAAAAAGGGAAAGATAGGGAATATAATAAAAGTAAAATATGCCAAATGCAGGAATTATTTTCAAAAGTCATCAGTAGATTTGTCACAAATTCAACAATATGGATACAAATTAATAGTTAACAATAATTTAATCAAAGATCAAATATCTATCAGGTAATCATAATAATCGAAATATTAATAACAAATCATCAAACTGTAATACTTTCAAGCATATATTGAACATGAATAATTCATGGCCCAACGTTGTTCAAATTTGTGTATCATCAGTGATTATAGTTATTAGCAATTGGCAATAAAGGTAGTTTATTTCAATTTATCATCAACCACAAATCTTTTATAATTCAATATGTATTTAGATGTCCTTTTCATTATGTACTTGAGGTTAAAATAACAAAAAAAACCTACATTTCCATGACATCTATAAGATATGTTTCAAGGCCGTATTGAAGCATTTACCCTTCTAGTATAATGTTAATCTGCAGTGTACACAACAAATTTATATTTTGTTCGTCTTTTAGTAAAAAATTTGTTTGAAGTATTTTAAAATCGTTCTGAATTTTCATAGTTAATATAGTTTCTAGTTAATTTGTTTCATTTTCAATGGGTAGTGAATGTTCTACGAGCAACAAATTCTCCGCGACAATTTTTCTACATGAATTATACCTTTAAGAATACCTACTGCATAAAAGGGTGATTGAATATAGGGAGTACCAAATTTAAAAGTCTCATACCATCTAAGACGTACTCAAGTTTGAAACCTCTTCCTTTCCTACTATCATCTAAGCTGTTCATCACCAATACCACTTCTTTTCCAGCGCTATGATAATCAAAAGGTTTGTCTCCTTTTCCACAGAATGTGTTTCGATCGATGCCGTTATTGCGTACCTAGATATTGATAAGAATTAAATTAAATTTTATTCAACTTCAACAATCACTTACTAAATATAACAATTCATTAGTTCCGCCACTATACAGAGTAGACGGACCTAACTCATTGGTAAAAACGTTGGAGCTTTCATAGATTTCAACGGTATCGCCAGTACAGTGAGTGAGCTGATGACCTCTCACTGGTGCTGGTTCTTCGGTTAATTCGAAATCAATAAAATGCAATCGGATGCTGTGTGTGTAGCCGGTCGTGGAGGAAAACAAATAAGTACATCTTTTATTGGCAGGGTACTGATTTGGATAACCGGGACTAGTTAACGTTTGTGAAGTTTTAGTGACGTTGTATCTAGAGTGACCGCAAGTCGCTAAAATATGAATCAATTACATACTTTAAAGGACGGAGTCGAACAGGGCAAATTTTGTCTACTGAGATTAGAGCAAAAATGTAGTATCGTCTTTGTAATTTGTAATTTGTAATCAAAATGCCGCCACATTAAACCCTTAATTTAGTTTATAAAACTTTCTTGCCATCACGTTCTTAAAAAGCTTATTTGCAACGTTCTTAACAGTTCTTAACAAAAGTTAAAATGTAGCAAATTCGACATACACTGCACTATATGTAATAATATACGAGGAATATTATCTTTGCATTTGTCTCAACATACAAAAATTGGCCCTTTTTTAAGTTTCGATGTTGGAAGTTTTCTTACAAAGTGTGGGTGTTAGTTTTGCTTTAAATTTAGTTTCCTTTCGTTCGCTTGTGTAAAATCGAATATATGCCCTGTTAAACGAAGTACTGACTATTCTCGAATCTTTTGCGTAATTAGAAGTAGGGCATATTTTTTCTATTATTTCTGAAAATGGAACGTTTCCATCTCGAATCTGAAAAAAGAACGCAATCAATGGAAAAGCGACGAGTACTTATGATGTCAATAATACTTCTATAACAGCGCAATAACACGCATCGTGACTGCTGTTGGCATTTTTACAGGATGAGAACGTCAGTTCGGAGAATTGAATTTGGATTACATAGTCTTGAGGTGCTATAATTTTCCAAACACAATCCATTGATTCTAACTCGGGAGAAGAAATATACTGTGTATCTGTTAAGTTGAGAGTACCTCCACAACCCTCGCCAGGTCCTAGAATATATTGCATTAATAATTATTACTGCATCAGTTGGACACAATTTTACCGTGAGAAAATGTTATTGCGGCGTGAAATTTTTCAAAGGTCGTTGGAAATGCAAGTAATGACACAGCCATTTTTCCTGTTTCCGACACTATCACTACATTTCCTAGTTGCGAACACAGTATTGCCAACCTGTTTTCCATCTTTAATTCAAATGACTTGTAAATAGAAACATGCTGTACGTAACACCTTGAACTGTACGTCATGGAAAGTTTAATGATTCTAAAATAATAATGCTGTTACTAAATGGATTTGTTACATCTCTATGTACATATTGCACTCAAAGAAATATCTCTTTCTTCACATTAGTGTTAGCTACATGCTACATGTATTTATAAGAATGATCTCAAGAAAGAGTTACCCACGTTAAAACAACTTGCTGCTTAGGAGGCGCAGTGATGTTCCATTGACATTGAATGTGAGGTTCATAGTTATGAGGACCACCTAAATGCCTTGCGAAAGTGGATGAATCAATTATAGTTTCTTCGTCGATCACACCTCCACAACCTAATTAATAAAAATAACATGGTATTAACGTATAAACCTAAACCGTTTATATGTGAATAGATATTAGCTTAGAGTGATATTATAGATATTATTAATTTTTTTTTTTTTCGTTATTTCCTATACTTACTTTCGTCCGAGTAAGCAATTTTAAACCCTCTTTTTGTCAAAAAATAATTAGTCTTAAAACTAATGGTGATATTTCCTTTTGTTCTAATTGACGGAGGCTTATTATCTCCACAATAAATTCTATTATTACCACCCATATAAATGCCCACTGCCGAATTCGTAAGTGTTAAATTGTCGTATTTGCAGTTAGGAATATCTAAAACCAAATCAGTTACCAAACGATATTTACAGAACTGTCGACATACTCCCTTCCAACTCGAAATCGATGAAACAAGTCTTAAAACGCTCCCCGCTTTAGGTTTTATAGTGTAAACGCATTTTAAACCGTTTTCGTAGGTCGTCGGATAACCAGGACTAATAATGAAATGAGTAGTACTTGTAGCTTCGAATTTGCCTCCACACTGCCAATCCCACCTTGCCTACAAAATGAATGAACGAGTTTAAGAACTAAAATGTCGATTTGAATTTACTTTGAAGCCACTAGCTGTCGTTCGAGAGTTGCTCCGGAATAAAATCCTTAATTTGTTGCTTGTGGATTTAATGTCTGACGGAGTGTCTCTACCACATTTTTTCCCCAAGGAAATCCACTCATCATGCTTCCAATCAAACACCTACAAAATATTTAGTGTTTTCAATCATACTCGTAGTACCTAGTGTTCATGATATTATAACAAATTGTATGTTTTAACTTACCTCCAAAAAGTCGTTAGCGCAATTATCACTCTCTTCTAAATGGAACCTGTCAATAAACTTAAGAGTTATTAAATAACCCTCTAAGGAACGAACTTCCCATAAACATTCTGCATTGTTGGGGTAGTCTTTTGCATAATTAGGTGTTGAAATGATTCTCGATCTATCGTGGAATATACCGCTACAGCCTTAAACAAAACTAATTGCAACAGGTTTTGTAAACTTTTGCAAAAGTCAAATGCTAGTCAGCAATGATATTTAAATGGAGTCTAGTAAATAGAAAGAAATAGGGATTTCCCTTAAAGCACCATTCAATGAGGGGTTGATAGAAATGAAACCTACAAATGATCCTAAAAATCAACTACAGTTATGAGTAAAGAAAGGTATACTATATGCAAACTGCATGGTTGGTGCATTTTTAAAATTATTGGTAACGTTTTCCCAAAAACTGCATGTAATACATCGAATGTATAAAAGCGCACGTACTTTCCTTCCATTTGGTAGGTACAAATTTTATTTTATTAGAGAGCTTCAACCCTACATATTTTTTGGCTTTTAATATAGTGCATATACTGGGTGACTGAAAGATATGTTCCAGCGAGCAAACAAACCTTGCGTTAATGCGTTTCCATGCATTAATTAATGGAAAGTAAATGAGTTCTACATCTACACAAGATTTTTCTGTAAGTATATCAAAATTACAAATATACCAAATTACTTGCATATGAGAAATTTTCAAAGAAACCAGTCACAACTGAGCAAGTCTATATACATTTTAAGAGCACCTCTTATGAATAATTTATACACTATAACAGTTTTAGCATTTTGAGTAAGATAATGGTGAAGTTAAAATCCTTGCACCCTTCACGCTTAAAACAAGTTTCCACAACCAAAGTGGATTGTAATATAGTTTACCGTACGGGTTTAGACCCAAAATGTGTTTTAGATTACCAAAATGGAATTACAAATAACTTAAAAATATGAAGCATTTAAATTTTGTGGAAATTCGAACAAAGTGGTGTAAAGAACAAGGCAGTCCTGATCCATCTAAGAGGTAATTCAATTTGCTAACTCAGTGCTAAAATGACATAAGTACCACTACAACAAAATTCATATGAAATCAGTTAAAAGTAAATAAACGTTAACGTATGTGTGGTGCGATGGTTTCAGTATACTTTAACCAGTAGCAATTGGAACACTTAATAAAATCTGAATTTACCGAGGACAT
Organism: Cryptocephalus moraei; assembly: GCA_946251905.1. Taxonomy (NCBI): domain Eukaryota; kingdom Metazoa; phylum Arthropoda; class Insecta; order Coleoptera; family Chrysomelidae; genus Cryptocephalus; species Cryptocephalus moraei. The sequence continues at coordinate 19,509,650 of OX276452.1, forward strand.
TCGAAAAGAGCCCGTTGTCTCTATACAAAACCATGGAACTTATCTTTTTGCTTATTCAGAAACGCACTGGTATTTTTAAAATGCAGGTGTTCAGTTGCCCAAGTGAAATCATATATGTGAATGTATGGATATGTACAGATAAAGAACTAGAGGGGCCATTGGACAGCAAATTTTTTTTTACGACAGCGGCACTTCGTTTGTATTTTCTTCTTCTTCTAAGGTGTAGGTGTACAGTCGATCAGTGAAATCGTGTACGAGGAAGTACGCGAGACTCTACAGATACTGGATGGTCCACTGGACATAACACAGCGGCCACGTGTGCTTTCCTTGTGATGTTTTCTTCCGCACTTATACTCGAGAAAGCAGTGGTGTGTGAATGTGTGTGCCATTTGTTTGTGTGATTTGGAAGTGAATTTATTGTTAGAGTTATTATCCGTAATGATACGCCCATGGAGGACAAGGCGGCATCACTCTTCACTACTTAAAAAGTCATTAAGTGTTTTTTTTTGTGTTCCAATTGTGACTGGACATAGTATATACACTGCGAATCTATAATATAATCAAGTTACCCTGACTGATCGCTTCATAATTCATAGCCATTCCTGTTCCCGTGGAACCTTTTTCCCATCTATACTCTATCCAAAGAGCCCTGGTCTGGGAAATGATCGGATCAGGTTTATTGTTTCGGCAGAACTTTCCAATATGTGGAGAGCGTGATGAGGCTCCGTTGTAAACGGATAAGAAACTTTTGTCGCAATCTGACCCCAGATTGAGATCAGTCACGGTGAGATTGACCGTTTGCCCATCATCTACGTAGAGCAACCAAACACATTCGACGGATTCTGGTTGACGTCGGAAAACGGGACTTTTAATTGTTCCGGTTTGCTGGCGGACCAATCCTCCACATGGATGCATACGGTAGGACACAGTAAAATTCATGGAGTTACGACTGTTCACTTTTGCCTGCAATTGTGTTGTAATCAATTTTTATGACAATTCGTATAAGTTGATCCTATTTACCACTAGATTATTTATTATGTATGGTGACCTAATAACCTCAGGGGTGAGGGTGGTCATACAAAATCTTCCCAAGATATTCCCAGGTTGTTCATTGGTCAGTTGAATTTCCCCTGGTGCTCGAGTGCAAATATTTGAGTCAAAAGATGTTTTCAGACTTACTGATATTGCAAGAGTTTGGTTAAATACCGTGCTCTCACTTCGGCGAGTCCACTTACACGAGTATGAAGTGTTTTTTTCTGAAGGATTGTAGATTATTCCAATATTTTTACTAAAATCGCCACTGCAAACTGCAAGCAATGATTTAATTAGTTATTAAATAAGACAATGCCAAAAAAAATTCTAGTTCCATCAAAAATATTAAGGCAACTCTTAGAAACAAGCGTTTCTAAATAATTAATTTCTTCAATCATATTTAGTTTCAACAGGATACATTTGAGAAGATTTCAGGTGTAATACATTGGCCAGAATTAGAAACGTGTATCTTCAATTCCCCTAAATTATTACTTCTATTTGTCCTGAAATCCACAAATTTTACACTTCATGTACCTCCATAAAAATAGTACTCAATTGGCACAAAAGTAGACGAAATAGACAATAGCGCCATTACGTCAAGGTACACGATGTGTTAAATTTATCGATTTCAGGAAGATATGGATAATAATAATTTGGAGAAATTGAGGATAACAAATCTTCAGTGTGTGGTAAAATTATTAGGACAACTGGAGAAGGTGTTCAGAGATGACAAAGTTTTATGTTAGAGGTTCGGCGACGAACTTCTAGCCAATGAAATGAACCTATAATATCAACCTCAACTGAAACTCAATTAAACCTGAATCTCAGAGTTTATAAATCCAGCGTAACTTTGAATATTGAAATTGAAATTTGAAATTGTGTTATTATACTCAACACTCTCTCGGCTTATATAGCGCGTATACGTACTTGTAGGCTTGTCTGAAGTATATTTCAACTTGAAACCTTTATTATTGGACATGCCGTTTACCCAATACCTTATCGTCATTATATTCGAGCTGGATTCTATTATTTTATCTTCAGGCATTTGTGTTAAAGCTTTAAAGAACAATTCGACATTTAAGCCATCATAGAACGTTAACACATTTCCGCACGCATACAATAAGATAAGTAGGTTCAGTGTATTAATATCAGAAAACCATAAACCTTGGCTTGGATAAATAAGAATTTCTCTGTATAGTAATTACATCAATTGTTATTTTTAGTAAGTAAACTCAGAAATTAACGTTATAGTAGTAAATAAACTTACTATAAAACTTTAAAATTGTATGCAAACCAACTGGAGCTTTTATAATCCAATAACATTCTGTATCATTTCTGAACAGCTCTGGATACAAAGGACTGTAAACTTTTCCTTTGATATTGTACATTTCACCTCCACATCCTCTGCCTTTGTCAGTGGAAGTATAAGTGAATTCAAGCCACTGGTTACCCATGAGTTGTTTTGGATTAATGACTGATATATACAATACATTTGTTGACGAAAATACTGGATTCGGTAATGAATATCCACAGAATTTCATCAAAACTGGACCGTCTTTCCCTTTGTCCCTTACCTAGAATCAATAAGGTCATAAAGAATTAAGTTTGGTATTATTTGGTTCATTCAATAAATAACTTCGTTTTTTAAAAATAGTTAGTCATGTTTTAAGTGTAACGAATTATAATTAAGTAGAGGATGATCTTAAAATACCGTGATATCAAAAATTATCTTGGTGAAGAATTGTCATGGAATGTAAAACGGTTGTCTTAGCTCCTTTTGAAATAATTCTGTCATTGTCAAGCTACACTGACATCATCAATAAATTACAAATGTGTTACCTACTTATTTCAGCTGTAAAATACAATAGTAATTAACAACAAGTTATGAAATACTAATAACGTTTAACAGCCATAATTGCAAAACTGAGTAGGATTAGAAACTTTAGCACAATGACTTGACAGATTTTGACGCTCAAAAAATGATTGACATAAATGTAGATTGGGAGCTGCGAAAAACATTTTAAAATCCATGACCACCCTTGACCAAAGTAATTTTTGATATCATGGTATGTAAACAAATAATTTAAAATATTACTTCAAAAGAGAGGTCAGCACAATTCGGAGAAGGTCTCGTGCCAAATTTATAAAAATACAAGGAGATAGTTCTGTTTTCGGAGACAGTAATATAGAAAGTACAATTTTCTGAACGCCCGTAGTTGTTGTCCGTGATGTAACCACTAGGCTCCGAATAGTTCCTATTACAATCTAAAAACAAAAAGGGAAAGATAGGGAATATAATAAAAGTAAAAATAGTACTCAATTGGCACAAAAGTAGACGAAATAGACAATAGCGCCATTACGTCAAGGTACACGATGTGTTAAATTTATCGATTTCAGGAAGATATGGATAATAATAATTTGGAGAAATTGAGGATAACAAATCTTCAGTGTGTGGTAAAATTATTAGGACAACTGGAGAAGGTGTTCAGAGATGACAAAGTTTTATGTTAGAGGTTCGGCGACGAACTTCTAGCCAATGAAATGAACCTATAATATCAACCTCAACTGAAACTCAATTAAACCTGAATCTCAGAGTTTATAAATCCAGCGTAACTTTGAATATTGAAATTGAAATTTGAAATTGTGTTATTATACTCAACACTCTCTCGGCTTATATAGCGCGTATACGTACTTGTAGGCTTGTCTGAAGTATATTTCAACTTGAAACCTTTATTATTGGACATGCCGTTTACCCAATACCTTATCGTCATTATATTCGAGCTGGATTCTATTATTTTATCTTCAGGCATTTGTGTTAAAGCTTTAAAGAACAATTCGACATTTAAGCCATCATAGAACGTTAACACCTGCCGATTTAGACCGAAATCGACGTCAATCATTTCCACGGTTATGCGCCTGCCTTCTGGAACTTCGATTCGCCAGACACAAACTCTGTTGTAGTGAATCGAGTCTGGATAGCCTGGTGAAGTGATTTCACCAGATTCTCCTCTTACGTCCCCACCACATTCTAAAAATGAATTAAATTTACGTTAAATTTGTATGAGAACTTACAATTAGTAATACACACTTGATTGGCTTGATTTAAAAGATAGACTAAATTGTCCTGTAGAACTTCCGTGGTAGTGAATGGTTATTTTGTTAAAGGCAGATGTTATGTTATTTGGAACTTCATCTACGTTCTTTGCGCAATATTCCCCAATTAAAGTTTCTAGGAGAATATCAAAATTCATATCAATATTAAATTAAAACCTCTGTACTTACTGATCGTATCATTTGGAAAGTTTTTTTCAAAAATCGACACTCCGGCAAAAGACCTATTATTATAATTTGTACAATAATCCATATTAAATTTAGTGAAGCGCAATATGAGATAGTGATCATGTGGCCCAATGACATTCCAGTCACATTGTGGATTTTTTATTTCTAAAGGTAAAGTAGTAAGTTTGACAGAACCAGAGTTGCCTCTAATGGTGCCTCCACAATATCCTAGATAAATTTTTGCCTTGAACCCATTCTTAGGGTCGTCAATGTCAGTGAAGAATTTTACAAACAACATGTTGCCTGTGGTAGCCTGTGTATCGGGTGCTGTTTTACAATATCTTCCAATCAGAGGTGATTGTTCAGTTCCGCCATTTCTTAACTCAACATATTCCTTTGCACAACTAAAATGTTTTTAAATAACCACATTGGGCAAACAAATGCAAAGGTAATACATACGTTTTGGAGTAAGTTAGATCAAATCTTTCTTCAAAATCAATTCTTATGGATTCGCCAAGTGGAGCTGTTATTATCCATTGACATTCCGTATGAGGTTTGGGGATATTGGGGTAATTTGGAGATGCGATTTCTGTAGAATTATCAAATGATGATAGCATGATATTTCCCCCACATAAATTCGATGATAATTCACGATATTTCAATCTGAAAGTCTAAATAAATCATAGTTAATAATTATTTGGTTAATTGGTGACTATCTTTATAGTTTACCAAGTGTGATTGATGGAAAACTGAAGATAAAAACCGATTTGTGTTTTAAAATTATGTGTGCCGTTCACAGTTAAGTAGTACTTACACTTCTGTTGGGCTTTCCTCCTTTGTACTTGAGATATAAACTGTTTCCTGTTGATTTCATTGGCGGAGGTAGAGAGGTGCCGCAATATTTACCTGAGCCAAAGTAGGGCGAGTCTGGATATTTTCCATTTTTTATCTACAATTAAATTAGACGTCAAATATTTTATTCGACTAATTTTCATTGTCAACAATTACCAACAGATAATTTTCGCAAACGTCATTTTGGGAATTCAGTATATACATATTTTCAAAAACAATTTCAATAATTTTTGTTGATCCAACTGTAATATTCCATTCACACTGAAAATGAACTCGATATAGACTTGTTTAATTAGTATTTGATTACTTACGTTGGTTGAAGCGAATATTGTGTCGTTTAGATGTGTAATATAACCTGATTTCTCTGTTAAATGACCACCGCAAACTAAAAAAGAATCCAATTTATTTCGTGTATAAGTTTAGATGTCTTCATAAGGGCCAAGTTTGTGGTTAGTCAGGATTATAATCCTATTCCTAATCCTTCCTATATGAATGTAGAATTAGGTGATGAGTAGGAACCAGAAACAATGACCAAACATTGTGGAACGGAACAATTTGAGGAAAACTTCTGGAGGTGTTAAGGTACAAGGTACAATAAATGTTGAAATTAAGCAACGCATGTATATAAAGTTGGCGGACCACCCTCTCAGGCCGGCAAAACAGATTAGTGGAGATTTTGTGTCTTTTTTGTAGCGAGAAAACGAATTTTGTAGCTTTTGAATAGCCGGAGCTACAAAAGGTGGGCTAACTTAATATTAAGTTAGCGGCCACCGCTATAACTCATACACGGAATGTAATGGGATGCTCTGGTTTGCGCAGAAATTTGTGTCTTTAAAAGTACTTGAAAGTCACTGGGCCAAAACAGTTTTTGGCCACATTTGGCCAATTTTGGCCAAAAATGACAAGATGTTAAATCATCACTCGCGTTTCAATTTCATGATATAGTAGCGATCTTAAAAATCATTTGGCATTAAAAACCTTCTGTTAATTGGCTGAAAAAGAGGGCATAAATTGCCAGAAATGGCCAAAAATTCGAAAATTACTTATTTCAGACAAAACATGGGAAATCCTGTATATACGTCGGCAGGTCGAACATGTGGTACACAGAGAGCTCAGAAAAGCTAGAAGGGGGTCAATACAAAATACCCAGAAATGGCCAAAAATTCTAAAATGACTTATTTCGGCCAAAACGTGCTAAATCCTGTATATACCTGAATTGTTCGAAAATGCGGGCCATAGGAATTCCAGCAACAATGTGGAGGATTTAAGAGACTCTGTTAGACACTAAAAGTCACTTTGCACAGCGGGCCTGTGGAGCTACAAATTCTAAAAGGACTTATTTCGGATAAAACGTGCTAAATGCTGTATATACTTCAACAGTTCGAAAATGTGGGTCCCGGAATTTTCAGACAAACTGTCGAAGAATCCAATAGATCCTTCTAGCCACTGTAATTCCCCCCAGACTGCGGGCCTGTGGAGCTACAAATTCTAAAATTACTAATTTCGGCCAAAACGTAATAAATCCTGTATATACTTCAACAGGTCTAAAATGTGGGCCCCGGAATTTTCAGACACACAGTCTAAGGATCCAATGGATCCTTCTTGCCACGGGAATTCACCTGAAACTGCGGGCCTGTGGAGCTACAAATTCTAAAATTACTAACTTCGGCCAAAACGTGATAAATCCTGTATATCCACAGGCCCGCAGTTTCAGGTGAATTCGAGTTGCTAGAAGGATCCATTGGATCCTTAGACAATGTGTCTGAAAATTCCGGGGCCCACGTTTCCGAACTGTCGAAGTATATACAGGAGTTATCACGTTTTGGCCGAAATAAGTCATTTTAAAATTTGTAGCTCCACAGGCCCGCAGTTTCAGTTGAATTTCAGTGGCTCGAATGATCCATTGGATCCTTAGACAGTGTGTCTGAAAATTCCGGGGCCCACATTTTAGAACTGTCGAAGTATATACAGGAGTTATCACGTTTTGGCCGAAATAAGACATTTTAAAATTTGTAGCTCTACAGGTCCGCAGTTTCAGGTGAATTCCAGTTGCTAGAAGAATCCATTGGATCCTTAGACAGTGTGTCTGAAAATTCCGGGGCCCACGTTTTTGAACTGTCGAAGTATATACAGGATTTATCACATTTTGGCCGAAATTAGTAATTTTAGAATTTGTAGCTCCACAGGCCCGCAGTTTCAGGTGAATTCCGGTGACAAGAAGGATCCATTGGATCCTTAGACTGTGTGTCTGAAAATTCCGGTGCCCACATTTTAGACCTGTTGAAGTATATACAGGATTTATTACGTTTTGGCCGAAATTAGTAATTTTAGAATTTGTAGCTCCACAGGCACGCAGTCTGGGGGGAATTACAGCGGCTAGAAGGATCCATTGGATCCTTAGACAGTGTGTCTGAAAATTCTGGGGCCCACGTTTTTGAACTGTCGAAGTATATACAGGATTCATCACGTTTCGGCCGAAATTAGTAATTTTAGAATTTGTAGCTCCACAGGCCCGCAGTCTGGGGGGAATTACAGTGGCTAGAAGGATCCATTGGATCCTTCGACAGTTTGTCTGAAAATTCCGGGCCCACATTTTCGAACTGTTGAAGTATATATAGTATTTAGCACGTTTTATCCGAAATAAGTCCTTTTAGAATTTGTAGCTCCACAGGCCCGCTGTGCAAAGTGACTTTTAGTGTCTAACAGAGTCTCTTAAATCCTCCACATTGTTGCTGGAATTCCCATTGCCCGCATTTTCGAACAATTCAGGTATATACAGGATTTAGCACGTTTTGGCCGAAATAAGTCATTTTAGAATTTTTGGCCATTTCGGGGTATTTTGTATTGACCCCCTCCTAGCTTTTCTGAGCTCTCTGTGTACCACATATTCGACCTGTCGACGTATATACAGGATTTCCCTTGTTTTGGCTGAAATAAGTAATTTTCGAATTTTTTGCCATTTCTGGCAATTTTTGCCCTCTTTTGTTTTCAATGCCAAATGATTTTTAAGATCGCTACTATATCATGAAATTGAACCGCGAGTGATGATTGAACATCTTGTCATTTTTGGCCAAAATTGACCGAATGTGGCCAAAAACTTTTTTGGCCCAGTGACTTTCAAGTACTTCTAAAGACACAAATTCCTGCGCAATCCAGAGCATCCTATTACATTCCGTATATGAGTTATAGCGGTGGCCGCTAACTTAATATTAAGTTAGCCCACCTTTTGTAGCTCCGGCTATTCAAAAGCTACAAAATTCGTTTTCTCGCTACAAAAAAGACACTAAATCTCCACTATTTTGTTTTGCCGGCCTGAGAGGGTGGTCCGCCAACTTTATATACATAAGCAACGCTGCGCAAAGACGCAATAACAACTACAAACCAAATAGTCAGAATTACCAAAGCTGTGATAGTTAGGGCATGTAACAATAATTCCAATGAACCAATGAGCGAAAAGAACAATGATGGATGTTCAGGAAACAAAAGGAGCCCAAAAAAGTAGATGCCTGACAGCGTGTGAGGAAGATTTAAGAACCGAATAAGTAGGGTAGGTGGTGAGATTAAGCTATAAACAGAGAGAAATGGAAGAACATCATAAATTCATGTTAAACAATAAGCTACACGACCTACGGAGCTGTAAACGTAACATTATAAAACGACGGGTATCCATTCACAGTAAAACGAAAATTTAATATTATACTGGGTGTACAAAAATAAGTCTACAACACTTCAGGAGTTGATAGCGCGGATGAAAGTAAATCATGAAGTCTTATTCAACATGGTACCTAAAATGAACTGTTACAGAGATGTGACAGCTTCCTTTATTGCAAAAAAAAACTGACGAGAACTAAATTCAATAATAGATATATATAATTAAATCAAGTTATGTAATAAAAAATTCGATTGCTTATTATTGTTTGCGAAAGTAAAATATCCCACCGTTTTTTTTAGTGTGTTGATCAACATTACTATCAACATGATTGTGATCAGGCTGATAGCAACTGATAGTCAAGTTCATCCAATCAACTTGATTGCAACCCTTCATTCACCTTAACACTTCTTTGAATAGGCAATATTTTATTTTCAAAATGTGAGTAAATTTGAATTGTGAGCATTACTGCAATTATGAACCTTTATCTCAGAAACGCTTCACTTTAGGAACACTTTCCGTTTTTCCCAACTTTCTATTTGTTTTCATTCCCAATATAATCCTTAAAAACATTTCTCACTGGTTTCTAACCTCCTGTACGTTTCCAAATTAATTACCTATATTCAACTAAATAATATATATTTTTTACCTTCAAATACCATTGCTTTAAATCCGGTACCATTCAGATAATTGTCTGTAATAAATTCCACTTTCAACAAATTAGTAGCTTTGTATGTTGTTACCAAGTACAGTTTCAGATTTACAAACGTCAAGAATCACTTGCCAGTTATTAATATTATATTCCTTTTTCGAAATTCTGACGTAATCTGTCAATGCACAGCCTCCGAGTCTTCTAACCATCCTGCCAAAATCGACAGAATAGAAGTACATCGAAATGTGATTCATTTGTGTAGTAGAGAAAACCCATGTGCAATGAAGATTAGGTCTATAACCGTTAGGAAAACCTGGAGATGATACAGTGTAGTTTTTCAAGGCATATAAGTCAATAGTTTCATCTGAACCACACGTTGTATCTAAAATTTTAGATTAGTAAGTAAATTCGAAGTTGGGATGAAGTTAATTCGGATTACTTTTCATTACTTTTGGAGCCACCCTCTCTACATTTACTTCCATCCATTCAATTCTAAATTTTGATCCCATTCTAGGATTTAGAAAACTTGCCTGCAGAAACACAACGTTGGAAGTTGATTTTACAGGCTGTGGATTTATAACTCCACAGAATGACCCTAATGTAGGAGCGGTGTTGTCTGCCCCATCGTATATCTGAAAAATAATGATTCCTTAAAATAGTTACAAAACTCACATGACTAAATACACGGTATATGTATTGCTTACGTATCCATAGAATTAAGTGCGAGTGTTTAAAATGGAGGAGTAAGCATCATGCAACTTTTACGTCAGTCAAAGTCTTTTAATCAAATTCGCTTATAACCTACCTAAAAGATAACTTTTACAGTGACAATTTAAGTCGGAAAGAATTAATAATCAATTAACTAATCCAAATACATAAATTTCTGTTAAAACGTGATGATTTTTGTTTGATATTTCGGCCAAGAAATAGCAAATCGTGTTGTAATGAAGCCCATTTTCGAGAGTTGAGAGTAGACTACCCACCATACAGTTAATCGCGAAATCAAACCTATCTCGGATAGATGGCGGCCGATAAGGTACTGTTCGATCTACCATTATGAACGTAGTGAACGTACTACCGACCGATAAATGTAATTGTGAGCGTCAACGCCGTTATATTTTAGACCGACCGAACTATTTGTTATCTGTTGCTATTATTTAGCTAGCAGGATGAAGAAATAATGTCTTGTTAGCTCATATTCCTAACCGTTAACCGTGACAACACCCGTCTCTCTCAGAACCGCTATGAGTTAATTTTTTCCCTCGTCGTGTAAGGGAAAAATTAATTCACCACGATCTTCCGCTCGCTCTCTCGTTCTCGCTCTCTCCTAATGTAAAAGACCGTATTACCGAATATTAGACACTGCACGTTTTCCTATCGTCTCCGTATCTAGCTATTTCTCTTTTATTGTAAAATTGTTAGTATAACTTTCGGTTTCCCGTTTGCCGTATTAAGAGGGTTTTTCATATTTCAGATCTCAACCGTTTGCAAAAGTATTTTAAATCTTCCGTTTAAGTACGCATTTTTCGCTTCGCCGAACAATTTTCGATCTTTCCGATATTCTCTCCGTACCTAAAGTAATTTTTATTTTTCGTACGTTCCTAATTGTATTTTCTTTCCGAAATGTATACTAAATATTTGTAAATAAACATAATTTTTTTGCAATTTTCCGGTCTCCGATCTCCGAAACGCCAGCAGGTGTTTGGCGATACAGTGTTGTCACTTTCATTTAGAAATAAAATAATTTAGGATTTTCTATTTTTTGAGTGTGTGTGTGTGTGTGTGTGTGTGTGTGTGTGTGTGTGTGTGTGTGTGTGTGTGTGTGTGTGTGTGTGTGTGTGTGTGTGTGTGTGTGTTTCATTTCTACGGACAACCCTGGTAATCTCCTGAGTTCGTAAACTACCCAGGCATATTCCCGAGGGAGAAAACCCTTAAAAATCTGGCGCCCGAGCAAAACCGTAAAACCGACCCTAAAACCGTTTACCGAACTCCCGAAATCCGTCCCAGCGCCAAATCTCCCTATAGTAACCGCAGCAAGCGCGTTACAATGTATTAAAATTAGTTAACAGGTATTTAGCTATAGATAATACAACTTATTTAAGCATGTTAAATCAATGTACAAATATTCATACCGCTTAAATTACTATTGTAAACACCCAAAATAACCAGAATGCCGTTACTGAACACCATTTTATTACGCCATCTGTTCGTGAATTCGGGTATGGATTCTTTTGTCTTTGAATTTGTCTTTGAAAACTGCCTTCTTATTAATCTTAATAAAGTAACCTAGAGTTCGTACCGAAATCTGTAATAATTCATGAAAGGCTTGCAGTTTCCTATATATACCAGATTTGATCCCGCGCCAAAAAGCCGAGCGGGGTCGTCGAGGACGCCACAATCGAACAAACCTGCGCGCTTTGCTTCCCCATTTAAATTATTCCTATTTATTTCGTTTGTTTAACTTTCGTCTCCGTAAATAAATTAGTTAGAGGAGTATAGAACTCATCCTTTTAAGGTTACTAACCATAAATCTCAATATGTTAGGGTCGGACACCAAAGATTTATTATTACTCTTACTACTAATACCTTGATATCAAAATTAGTTGAAATTAAAAAAAAACTCATTTTTACACAACTTACAACGTACAACGCATATGTCCAGAATGGAACGTAAATTAACTTACCCCTAAAACTCCAAAGAAACATTCATTATCGGAATCACCACCTTCCAAATAAAATTCTAGGAAGGAAATCAGAATGATTTTTCTCGGTTTTACAGTTATCTGCCAGGAATATGTCCCATACTTCATATAGAATGTTGGATACAGAGGAGAATAAATTTTACCGCTCGTACCGCTAATTTCATTATGAGTACCTGCAATTAAATGATATCGATTATTTGAATTAAGAACGCACGTCGTAATCCTTTACTAGTTTCATATTCTGCATGAAAACCCTTTGAATTCACGCTGTCGCCTTTTTCCAATTGCTTGCTCTTAAATAGCAACCACAGAGGTCCCACATTCGTAATATTGGTTGGTTTGTTTGTGCCACAATAAATTCCTAATATAGGGCCCGCAGAATTTTCTGCCCTCACCTCAAGAAAATCAGAATCGCATCCAGATGCAGGAAGATCGAATGTAAGAAAATTTAGAGACATGCGATTCCCTTGAATAGTGAAATTAAGCCACATGGTTTATTGTTAGGTATATAAAACACTCACCTGGCGAAACCTGTATAATCCACTCGCACTGAGCACCAGACGGATATGTTTTCGGATAGCCAGGTGAGGCAAAGTAACCTCCTTCGGACAGCAAACTTCCTCCACATTCTAAATTAACGCATAAATAGCGATTGAAATAGCTTTTACATTTATCACTTACCTGATTCAAATACAGAATAGGTGGCAACGAAAGTAATGTGAGGATTATCCAATTCAATAGTGATGGATGAACCGTCACTTACTAATCTAGTAGGAATTTTTTCATCACAATAACTTCCCAATACTGGCGCATTCGTTGAATCCCCATTGTAAACTTTAATTGGTTTTCCACTGTCATCAGTATCACAATATTCCGTTCCGTGTATCGTAGATATCAGCAAATACACATGTCCCACTTCAAAATAAATTAAAAGTAAACTTTAATGGATATGTGGAATAATGTATAAACATGTGGTTCATTTTAAACATATATATTCAAGAGGTAAGTAATATAGCATAGGCACATAGCGTTGATCCGATTAAAAATGATAATAAATAAAAAAAACGGACAAGATCTGTGAAGCTCATAAATGAAATACACTATTAGTTAAAAATCTTGTGTTGCATATAACCAAAAGAATTGCGTAGAACTAGGATAAGAGTTAGAGAAAATAGCATCTTAATCTAACTAGAAACAATACTGTGGAAATTTAAAAATATCGTAAAAATTATATTTGAGTGAACAAACCAGTAAAGTTGCAAACAAAAACTCGTTGAAAACTGAAACAGGTGTAATGGAAGTATGGACGAAAAGAAAAAGAGAACGAAGACCGCGGAAAATAAGAAAATTCAAAAGACAACGGACAACATTAAAAGGAATGGTAGATGTTGTTGATGAATTAAAGAACGGGAAAATGTCAGATTTTAAAAACGTATTTTTGTTCGCATAAAAATTACACAGTGCAATTAGTTACAATTACACAAAATTTTGTCCAGTCAATATTTCAAAAACGGTTTAAGGTACGATTTAAATTTTCCATTAATCTTAAAAAAAACTTTAGTTGCACTCGCTGTTGTGAAGGCCCTTTTTAATAGCGATTCACCTAATTTTCCCATTTACATATTGTCACTATCATAATGATAAGAATCCCCATCTACTTTGAACACTTCATCACTAACATAGATGGCCAGTTAAAGTATGTGGGGAATTCCTATTTCTTCACTAAATTGAAAATTAAAAATGAAACTTACTCAAATCTGTGGATGAAATAGTCCATAAGCATCTTTTGTACACATCGGAAAATTCACCTTTTCCTATTTCTATAATACCATTACTTTGAGTTGTAATTTTCGATCCACAGGACTAAAAAAATAATGTCTATTTTAGTTTTTTCGCTATTTTGAACACATAAACTTTACCTTGCGGTAGGTAGCCTTAAATCCTTTGGTGGTTATGTAGGTATGAGTTCTGAAGTCAATGTACATATGGTTAAATGTCGAAATAATGGAGTTATTCGGTTTGTTGGTTCCGCATATCTTTGCTAATACTGGATACGCTTCTGTTGGCCCATCATGAACCTATATCATAAAATTACGAAATGTATTATAGATTAGCACAAAACCGCCTTATTACCTTTACGTAATTAACTGTACAGTTAGCTGTTTCGTATAAATCAACATCTTCAAAGGTTAATTCGACGGAACTACCTTCATCTACATCGATAAGCCAACCACAACTTTCATTTCTATTATAGTTTTGAGGATAATTGGGAGAATATATGCTACCACTTTCAGCAGTAAATCTTCCACCACAATCTATTAAAAAATGTAGTAGTTTGATATGGGTATTCAGTATAAAATTTTAGTCACACGCAAAGCCTCAAAAATGGTTAGGAATGTTTAAAACAGGGCCAATTTTTGCGAATGTGACGAAAACTTCACAGATAAATGAAAATCAAAAAAAAAAACTTTCAAAGTGTTTCACTGCTTCAAACTTACTTGTAGGTATACTACTATAATTAGCAAAGAAACCTCTTCCTTGATAGCTATAATCAGCTTTAAATTCTATGTACATTAAATTGCCCGTACTAGATAACACAGTAGGTTTTTTTTGCTTGCAAAGGTGTGCAATTACATTGGAGTCGTTACTTGGGCCATTGTAGACCTGAAAAGCGCATTTGTAATGATTACTTTACTCAAAATACAAACAAAATACTATTATGTAATCAAAGCTGCAGGTATCAGCTCTCTCTATGTCGATCTCATGAAATTCTAATTGGATGCTATATCCAAAATCGACTTCAACCTTCCATTCACAACTTATTGATGCTGGATACGGTTTGGGGTAATTAGGTGAAGAGAGAGTGCCTGAATTTTGAGTCAACAGCCCACCACAACCTGAAATGTAGTTAATAAATAAGATATTACTAAGCATAAATATTTATTTCATTCGCATACCCCATAATACCCACTCCAGTCTAAATCCGGATCCGACTAAAAGTTTGTCACTAACAAAATGGACCGCGACGTGATCTGAATCGATACTCAACTGTCCGGGATTGTTGTTTCCACAATATTTAGCGTATGTTTGTAATTGTTGGTCTTCATCGTTGTAGCTTTCAGTTTTTTCAGCATATTTTATCTACAAAAATTATTATCTTTTCCCTAAACGTGTCATGGTGACCGATATTCATATTTTAGTACTGGTTACAGTAGTAAAGGGCGTACCCAGGATCTCAACTAAACAACTTACATTCGATTTAAGGAATGAGATGTGAAGCATGATTTCTAAATTCAAATCACATTCAGACTCGAACCCGAAAAAAATAGGGCGTATTTGATTTGCAGTAGCGCGTTAGCGATAGTCAGAAATGACTAAGGGGTAGAATTAAGGGGTTATTTAATTTTGGTAAGTGTATTAGCTGTTAAAGTAATTGTTCTCCTTAATTCGCAAATTAATTCATAAAAAATGTGACCAAAAAATACAAGTAAGCCATTCTAGGGACGTTTTAACTATCTCTTGTATTAGTACGTAGTCTAAGCGCTATTAAAAGCTTTCAAAATTTACAACCATCTGGTTTTTCTTCATTTGGGAGCTTCTCGCTTGATACGCTCTTGACCGTAAGTACTATAACTTAAAACAAAAGTATTATAAGCTCTAAACAACTTCAGAATATTTGCGTCTGTATGAAACATTGTCTATAAAAAATAAATTTCTATCAGGTAAACCCTTCCACTAACCTCAACATAATCGAATTGGCAAGTAACATTCGAAAAAATTAACTCCCGTTCGAGTTCGAAGTGGGAAAACGTAATATTTATTTTATTTTTCTCTGGCACGATGATCTCCCACAAACAATCCTGGCTCTGTGGATAGTTATTGGGAAAATTTGGGCTTTCGATGACACCATAAAATCCTCCGATGACGTTGCGACATACTAAAAAAGAAACATATAGCAATAAGATTTGTTTTTGGTATAACTTTACTTGTCGCATAGCGCAGAGAGAATCCTCTTCCTTCTAAATTCACATCTGATCTAAATTTCACCAACATGTTATTGGTTGTTGTTGTTATAGGCCCCTCACTTTCAAAACAGAACTTTCCCAGAGACCGTGAGTTTGTTGTCAATCCATCAAACAACTGAAAATAATTGGGATATTTATTACATCGACATATCGATGTGATAAGCGAAATAAAATTTAAGAAATCAAAACAAACTTATACTTGTCTGCAATTTTGTTCAACTACTAAAAAGGTAATTTAAATGTCGTATACCTGTACATAATCCGCTAAACATTCTGCATAATTCTCCAGGTCAATATCGGAAAAATATACTTGGACACGTGACGCAGGGTTCACTACAATTTTCCAAGTACATTCTGCATTTCTGTTGTATGGTTCTGGATAATTTGGCGACGTGATTGATCCCGTGGGAGAGGATAAAGTTCCACCACAACCTAAAATACCAAATCGTTGAAAGGAAAACATATGCTAGGAAGTAATTTTACCCGTAGTCGATGACGACCATGTAATACTAAAACCGGTAGAACCTCTACTAATATCTGATTTAAACAAGAAGTACAATCTGTTTGTGTGTGACCATATTAATTTAGGAATTATAGTTGAGTTTCCGCAATATTTGCCAATGAGAGGGGATGAAGAGCTTGGGCCGTTTCTGAAATAAAACAATCGATTTTGAGTAGTTATAGAATGAGTCGGTCAGCTCTAGTAAACAAGTTACAGGCATGTTTATACTTGAGTAAATTTGTGTTACCTGATCTCTAACGAGTCGTATCTGCATCCGGGAGAAAACTCAATGTCGAAATCTGTTACATTTAAAAGTATCTGTTGCCCAGGGGGTACATTAATTGTATAAGTGCATTCCTGATTAATGGGGTAAGTTGAAGGATATTTGGGGGACTTTAAAACTCCAGCCGTGGACGTGTAATGAACATTACAAGCTACAAAAAATTGGAGAACACATTATTTAGCAATAACAAAAAAGTATGTTTTACCATTTTCTTCCTTAATAAACACGTATGACGCTAGAAATTCTCCTTTACTAATTGTCATGTCATTAGAATTGAAAACTACAGTCATAATATTTGAAGTAGAAAACAAAACTGGTGGTATAGTACCACCACAAAATTTTCCAATTTCCTCTCCTGTTCCTAAGTCAGTGTCATTGTTGAATACTTTTACGTAATCATATGCGCAATTAAAACTTTGCTCAACATTGAAAGTCTGCCATGATAGTTTGATTATATTGTTTAAAGGTGCTAATATCACCCATGTGCACTGAGAACCTGGTGGATAACCACCTTCTACATGATCTGGAGAAGATATGTAACCAAACGGTTTTCGCAATATACCACTGCAACCTGAAGTGAAACATTATTATTGCTAGTGTTGTAAATCCCAGTACGTTAAAATACCAGTTTTTAAAGAAGTATATTCCGCCTTAAATAAGTCAGTAGTGTCAGTACTACTACTATAATAATATTCACGTATTTTTAATTTTATCCAAAGTGCATTGTGAGTCGATGTAATATTAACCGAAGGCCCTCCACAGTATGTACCTATTAATGGTGCCAATTCTGAGTCCCCGTCTCTTACCTGCAGATAAATTATTTGAAATCATTAATACATCTATAATAAAAATCTTACCTCAACCGTAGCATCAACATAGGCATGACACCCCATCGTAATTTCATATGACCTCGTAGCATATATCCATGTCTTTACCGTCAACAGCAATTCTATAATATACCCTGGAGGTCTTTCTATTTGATAAATGCACTCGGTTTCACTACCAGAGTAGTACGCGGATGGTGTAAAAGATCCACTTTCATTGGTAAACTTTTGTCCGCAAGCTGAAACATTGCAAAATATTTAAATTGTGCTAGAAACAACATTTTGTCGAATACCCCGTGTATATTTAATTTTCCATTGCACGTCGGTACTATCCTCATTGTGTGGGAAAACATTGTATACGATCCTTAACCGGTTTCCAATTGAGGTATATGGAGGTGGAATAGTAGATCCGCAGTATCTTCCAAGAGAACTATTGTTACCTTCAAACACCTAAAATGCATAACATTTAGACACTAGTCTAGTCATATGACTTGAAAAATTGTCCAACCAACCTAACATCATACTTTTTAGTCACTATTTTAAGTCCCGCATATTGTTATACCACTTCCTACTTTAACACATTTAGTTAACTTACATAAGTTATATTAATAGCCAGCTGTCGAAAAAATACAGAAGTGGCAGTGTTTTTTCGATGGATGCTTTGAAAGCACAACAATTCTAACAAAAACCATCATCCAGTAACCTGCAAGAGATTACCTCAACAAGAGGGAAAACTGATCAATATACTTGAATTACACACCAGGTAAATTAGTCACGAGATGCTATATAATTGATTTGGCAGAGATAGAACTATCACCTGTATCTATTAGCGTGAATTTCAAATTCCAAAGATTAAATTTTAGAAATTTTAGGTTTCGTCATTCCTTCTAAATAGCTGCTAGAGCTGTTCGTAGCTGTTGCGAAGCATTTTAAACAACACTGACAAAATTCAAAAGAAAACCCAAATCTGCTCACTTCGCAAAAACAGGAGTTACAATGTTAGCATAGCCGTAATCTTCTTCCTTAGGAAGTTTCTATTTATGCTTCGTTGAAGACTTACATTAAAATTGCAGTAGACTTGATCAAAACTCTAGAATGCCCCCTGCAGTTGTTTTAATGTCCCAATGTCTCGATTACGATTTGGCTTCTATGCCGTTCGTTTTTAGAGAAGGCAGTAAAAACGAAATGATTGATAAATTTCAATGTTATGTGACGAAACGTATTGTCTATTCGCTTTCAACCTCAACATATGAATGGGACCGTATTCATAGACAACTCGGAAAGATACTAACCTCAACAAAAGTGTTTTCACAATTAGCATCGCCTAGATCAAAGTTTATAAAAGTTATTGTAATCTTTGATATATATGGTTGCTCAATAATATATTCGCATTCCGTTGTGTCATCGTTTGTAATACTAGGAGAACTTATGTAGCCTGTAGGTGCCGTGAAGTATCCTCCACATCCTGGTGTCCCTACATTAATATTAAATAACATGTAAAATTGCCTTAATACATCGCTGTACTTGTAAACTTACCATCGATTACAAGATAGTTCAGCTGAAAGCCGTAATACGTGTCTTTTAAATTCGAATGGAAGTGTACCATTACTGTATTTCCTGGTGTGTAGAATGGTTCGGGTTTTGTACTGTTGCAAATTCTTTTGAATTTATCGTTTTCTCGCATGATATCCAACATGGTGAAAAACTGAAACAAAAAGTAACCAATATGTATCAATATAATTAACGGTTTGATGGTGACAAATATGATAAACTATTTAAATAGCGAAAATTACTTACTTGGATAAGATCTTGGCTACAGTCTTTATTATCCCCAATATCTAAAGAAAAGAAAGTAAATAGGAACCTTTTCCCAGGGGGAGCCTGCAGCCTCCACCAACAGTCACTAAAAATAAGAGTTAAATTTAGGATAGAGGTAACGAGAAGATATAAACGATCCATGAAAAAAAAATACAACTTTCTACAGAGTTATCCGTATAAATACCGTAACAGATTGTATCTGTGCAGTGGAACCGAAAATATGGTAAAGTAGTGAAAGAGCGGAGTGCGGTCCATGGAAGCAATGGAAGCAGTGCTTCCCCTAGAAAAATGTCAAAAACGATAAAACATTATCTTCTTAAATGTAATTTTTGAAATAGGAACGTTTTTTTATTGACGTCATCGACGAATTTGCAAAAAGTGATCAAATATTCGAATTACATTACAAATAAGGTAAGTTTTTAAAAATTGCTTCCCTTTAGGTACTTGAAATTTCACCGCACGCCGCTATAAGTACAAGTTATAATATTGACAACTTACATACTGATGAGAGTACCGCACTCGAAGAACAACAGTGTGTAATTCTTATTAAATGAACTCGGTTATGCAAAATACTAATCCAATCTATCATATATAATAACATAATTAAGTAGGTAATTGAATTGATTACCTGACTAATGAATGAATAATTATAACTAATTTATTCCAAAATCCATTAATCTCTAGGTTTACCCACATCAAATCATGACCTATTGAGGAACCGTTTGATGAGAGTAATGTAATTGAAGCTTACCGTCGCGGAGGATATTTTCCAGGTGATCCTGGCGACCATATGGAACCGTGGTTGTTTTGCAACACGCCTCCACATTCTAAAATATAATTGGAATTGGAATAAAACCGTTAAAGCTAGACTTTGATTTATTTTACTCCAGTCTACAGCTTTCCATTCTATCTCGAATCCACCCTGTCCCACTCCATTGTCTGATCTTAACCATAGATATAACCTGTCGTGAATTGACGTGAAGTTTCCACCAAATGGTAACTTGTTACCACAAAATCTGCCCTTCGTAGGTGCCACCGTGTTGCTTCCGTCATGTATCTAGGTGACGTAGAATAAGATACAGATAAGCAAACATTCGCTGTCTTACCTCTAAAAAGTTTGTATGGCAGTCAGGGGACTCTTCGAGATCAAATTTTTTAAATGTAATGTTCAAAACTTTGGTTGAATCATTAGCTACAATGGTCCAAGCACAGTTAGCATAATGTTTATAACTTTTGTAATTTCCGGTTGGGTATTTTAATACTCCACTATTCGCCTTCGTCAATCCACCGCAAGCTAAAATATTGTTTTTACATAGAGACTCTTGAGAGTAAGTTACACCTTCTTACCAGCTTCCTCCAATTCACACAGAACGCCGGAAAATCCGATTTTACATTTGCATCTAAATGTTAAATGGGCCAAATTCTGACATTCACCTTCATTCAAACAAGGACTAGATTGACAAGGATCTCTGCCGAGTACATCACAATTTCTGCCGGTGTAGGACCCTTTGCAATGACAAATATAGCCACCAGCAGGTAAAACTGTACAATTGCCATTTATGCACGGACTTGAAGCACATGCATTCTGAGTATTCCTTATACATCCATTAGGACCTCGACCGTCACCGATGTACCCCAAAGGACAAATACATTCCACATTGGAAGTTGATATTCCTGAAATATATTGTTTACATATATTAGCTAAGTAGGGACGCGAGTGAAATGTACCTGAGTTATGTCTACATGTTGCCACCGGATGACATCCTCCGTTATTTATGTTACATTCGCCTTCATAGGTACAAGTAACACCATTTCCAGTGTAGCCCATGGGACAAGAACCACAAATCCTCGAACCCTAAGATATTAGAAAATTATTTCTAATACAACTTACAAACAAACAAGCCAAATTGCTTTCTGGCTTGAAATTAAGGTGCCCCTGTAAAGGCGTAGCTATCCAAACAATTGCAATTTCTACTCGATTAGATACATGAATTAGTTATTACAAGAAAAACATCTTTTAACACTATAAAATGTATAGTGGAAAGTTTTGCTTACCGGGGTATTTATACAATTCACCATTGGGGTTTGGCTGCAACCTCCGTTATCAGTTTTACATTCGTCTATGTCAGCGCAATGATAACCGTTACCAGAATATCCTGAGTTTTAGAAAGATTAATGCAATGTACTAAAAAATTTCCCTGCAAATCAGTGAAAGGTTACAACTTACCTTGTGGGCAAAATCCGCAGAAGTACGACCCTGGAACATTTCTACATTCCACTTTAGGGTTAACTGAACAGGCTGGATGATTTTGGTTGCACTCATCTACATCTTTGGTACAGGCTGGGTTTTCGCCATCAGTTGTATATCCCTGGGAAACACCAGGACGTTGATATATAAAGTACGATTTTTTGAAATGAATTCACTAACATATTAATTCATGAAGAATACATCAAATATTTCTTAGCACAGTTCAAATTTTCAATTAAAGATTCATGTATTATTACATTGGTTCCTGTACCTGGGTTATTATTCAGTTAAACAGTACTTAAGCGTTTAAGAGATATATAGAATTCCTGCAATATAAGATATCACTCAACCCATCGTCCCTAAATAACATGTGGAAGCATAGTCATCTCTCCCAGTAATACACCAAATGTTACCATAAATAGGAGTAACCTAGAAATGAATAAAAATCATCTGGTGCTACCAATCTCTTATTTACAAAAAAAAAACAAAGTTACGATTATTAAAATGTACTATAAACGATTATTCCCGTAAAGCGTACCTACGAAGACGTAGAAGGGCCATGCAATTTTTATTTAATAATTTTGACTTTGAACACGAAATTTCGATTTCAAACTCGAAATTTCGACTTTGAACACAAAATTTCGTCTTTAAACTCGAAATTTCGACTTTGAACACGAAGTTTCGACTTTGAACTCGAAATTTCGACTTTGAACACGAAATTTCGTCTTTAAACTGTAAATTTCGACTTTGAATACGAAATTTTGACTTTGAACACGGGAAACTGCAAAGGACACCGAGGTCCGAAATGTTTAGAATTGTTGGAAACAAGCAAAGAGTTATTTTTCCCTAACGACGTTTCTGTCAAAGGGCCATTAATAGAATTTAACTGTGAGTATGACTGTGAGCTTCTTGACATTAATAGTCACCGTTTTAAAGAATATTTCACGGTTCAACGAATGTATGAGATTTCATCGATCAACATGTTACGATATTATCTGGCCACATCCTTCGAAAATGTTGATCTTGAGGAAAATGTCCTCTTTTACATGAAAATACAAATATAGCTGGAGCCTCTACAACCCGTTATCTACCACAATCTCATTCTTTGAATTATAGTAACGTACGGTTGTTTAGTTACAGTTTCATTCCTATCTAACATGGTTAATTGACTTGTTACTGTAATGTATCCATTTAGGCAAGTAACCACAAGCAACCCATGTTTTAAATAATTTCAGATTCCAACGTTTACTAGCGGAAGAGAGGCCGTGCTGCCGGTGGAAAATTCGGAACCCATTTCCATTCTTTTAGAAGAAGAAATTTCCTGTTTAAAGTCGAAATTTCGTGTTCAAAGTCGAAATTTCGAGTTTAAAATCGAAATTTCGAGTTTAAAGACGAAATTTCGTGTTTAAAGTCGAAATTATTAAATAAAAATTACATGGCACTACAACGCCTTCGTACGTACCACCTTTATCTTCAGAAATTATTAAAGGACAATGTTGAATTTTGGGTAGGCAGATTTTCATTAGAAAGCCACAGTCCCTTTAAAGAGCAAATATGTCGTCTCAAATGTGACACCCGTTTATTTCAACTGTCTATCATACTGGAAGCAATATTTTAAATGTTGTACCTGCGATTACATTCACAATCAATTTTGAAAGTTATTATGAGAAAAAATTGCTCAACATAGACATTGATCCGTCACGCAGTAAACGATACTGTAAGAACAATTATTTCGTTATATTATAGATTATACGGGTGGCAAATATTGCAAGAGTTGAATCCTAAAACGCTGAAGGTTTAATTGAATCCAAATTCTGAACAAGAAAGAGTACTGATCTAAGTATTAAATGACGCCTTTTAAACGACTACTCGTTGTTGAATTTCAATACTGTCTGTACTATACTAGAAAGTAATTATAAAGAGTAAATGTATTTGTAATTGTGTTAACTTTTGGAAGTAAACTATCAACCTGCTATTTGAACCTATACCATAGCTTCCAAACTTAATCATGAGAATTAGGATTTTCTTCAATTTTTACCTGATCACAAATGCACTTGTAGCCATTATCATTCGCATGCTCAACGCAGACTCCATGACCGCAAAGTTCTTTACCTCCGGTGAGGCAGTCAGCCTTCTTTCTAGTGCACTGAAGACCTACCCAACCAGGAGCACAAGTACATCTAAAAGATTTTAGTAATGACAGTGGACATCATAAGTAAATAGCTTGTTACTCGTATCCACCGGGAGTATCCTTGCAAGTAGCTCCATTTTGACATCCCAAATCGGTCCCCGAATATCTGTAACATTCGTTGATGTTTTCCGTGCAGTCTTGCCCCTGAGAAACAAAAATATTTTTATAATTACCGCTGTTAAAATCGGCAATTTGAAATGCAAACCTCCCACCCTTCAGAGCAACGACAGCGATATTTCTTAAAAAGGTCTTCACAAGTTCCGCCGTTTCTGCAGGGATTACTCAAACACTCATCCTTGTACAACAGAGACCTTATATTGTTCATGGTTCTTTCTAACACTAAAAGTCTTTGATTTATCCTCCTTATCTTTATCACATTCATGGTATAATTCGATGATGAACTGTTAACAGCGACGGGAACTCCGCGCAAAAGTCGTTCTTCTAACGCATCTAATCTGTCGTTGTACGTTGTTAAAGCACGATGATAGTTATCGGTGAGTTTGGTTGCATCATGAGCCTAAAATATTTTAGAGCTATTTTACGCGGAACACAAATACAGATTTTTACCTTATTGAGCGTCGTTAAAAGATCGATGTTATTTATAGCGACGCCAGAAGTTTTAGAAGTTTCGAAGCTTATATTTTTGTATGGAGAAGCAGAAAATATCAGGTGACCATTTCGTACGTATATTCTAGGCCTACAAATTAAGATGCGATATTGGTGTGAATACAAAATTGGGTAAAAATCTATTAAAAAGTGATACATTTAGAAGTAACTAATGAAAATTTCAATAAATACAATTGAGGTTTCCTTATCTTTAACACTCTTATTTAAGCAGCTTGTCTTGACTAATAGATACATGTCATCTTCCAAGATTAGAGGATAAAGCCGTGTCCACACTGTGCCGCAGCATGCCTTTTGGCAAAGCCGAAACTGATGTAGACGTGAACGTTGGCAAGTGCCCAAAACCAGTCTTATGTCAACAGCTGTCTCTCGATTGTTAATTTTCTACAAAGAAAGCAGCTAAGAACACGAATGGAAACGTGCCTTGACGCAGCATTTAGCTGCGATGCCTATTAGTTGTTCTTGTTATTATTATTGGCAGTGCAGCAGTGGATAAACGAATATGTTATCAATTTTCTTGGTGTTTCATTTATCGCACGATTAAAAAATACAGAAAGATAGATCATGTTTACTACGACACTGCTTTTTAAAGGTAGGAACGTAGAAGGAATATCTTGTAAATGACGAGAAAAGAATTTTGACACGCACATCCCCATCTATATTTGTTCGATTCTTCTATACTCTCCTTCATTAAGTCACTTGTTCCACATTGTTAGTCTGTTTTTAAGAATTTGAACGCACCAAAAATCGTCATTTACTACGTTCACGACTTTCTTCTTCATAGCAACTGAAGCGATTAGTTAATACGTGGTCAATGCCATTAGTCCAACGAACTTTCCAACTGTGTCTAATAATCTGAAGACACGTGATTTTTTAAAATCGAGTTTTGAGCATTAATTGTAGTCTTTGTATTCTTATTGTAGTCTTATATAAGACGTACATTGCTAGAGGAACCAATTCAATTTATTGATTTTTTTGTATTTTGTTTGGCGATGAAGACATCAAGAAATGTTTAGAATCTAATTTTAAGCCCCAGTGCCAAATTTCAATACGAAATTTACAATAACAATAGTAAAATGCGTTTGCATTTAATAGAGAAAATCAAAATAAGTATATTTGGTGATAGTGGTCGTACTGGCAGAAAATTAACGGAAAAAATTAACCAGAAACCTCCTTTCGAGCTGCTAACTCATGACTGCAGCCGCCATAAATGTTACGTTCGTTGAAATTGGCAGTTATTAAAGTGCCCCTGAATGAGCAATCTACCGGGTACATCGGCATCCTGATGATAAAATAATAGATAACACCTTGGCTGTCAATCAAGAGAATTCAAAAGTGAATCTACGAAATTCAGAATTTCAACTGAATATAAATATTTCAATTGAAATTTCTACATGCTTTGAAAGAAGATGGAAATAAATGTGTAACGTTTATTTTTCATTTATTTACACTGTCCTAAAATTATACACTACACACTACTTAATTTATCTTAACTATTTCCTAACTAATTAATTTATATCACTCTTAATGTTAATTTATTTCACTGGTCCGTTTTTCACTTTATTTATTCACTCGCGGCATCACGTCTAATCTCCTCTCTCCGACCGCAAGCCCGCTTATATACACCTCAATGGTATCCCCGATAGTTCCTGAAATAACTCGAACCTTCTTATTTTATGTAGAACCGTCCAGAAGGTCATAAATCATTTTTCCTTAATAAGATGTTGCCGGGACTCAATTAAGCGCAGCGGCGTTCCTCTTAGGAAAGCCGTCGTCCGATTAGAGTAAACACGTCTCGCGCTACTGTTTTTATTTCGCGTTACAAATGCTTAGATCATTGCTATTACGCCAAGGGAAATCTTTTAGACGACCGGATGTATAGAAAATTCTCGTTGGGTTATTCATTGGACTTGAAGTATGGTATGGAATTTTAGCCACTGAAAAAATGGTTCGTTCGTAACTTGTTGGATGAAGAATTCGATTGAACCTATAGGTTACAATTGAAAATATTTCTCATAATGTGCGAAAAACGTTTTTCCAGTCAAATGGTGCATCGATCCATAATTCCAGAATCGTTCAGGGGTCACTGAACAAACATTTTTCAATGCACTGGATAGAAAGAGACAGTCCTTTTGAAATGTAACCTCCTAGGTCGCCCGAAATTACACCATTAGATTTTGAATTCTGAGAAATAATGAAGAATAAAATTAGAAAACTATGCTCCAGAAATCGACAAGTTTGTGATAAAATAAAACTAGCATGTAGAACATAATTCTGTAACTGAGAAAAGCAGTCGATTATAATCTTAAAAGAATTGAGGAATATATTCAAAGTGAAAGGATATTTAAGAAAGCTAGGTCACGTCCGATAATTATTTTTTTTTTTTACGTTGAGTAATTATCTCAATTGATTGCTGACTAAAACTGCTATTTTTTACTTACATATATATTTTCATTACCAAAGGTTAATTGTTGAACATTTGGTCCCAAATATTCAATTGCGCCGTTCAATTAATTCGAACCATGGGACAAATCTTTTCATATAAACATACATATTTGATCATTCTATAGTACGATTTACATGTAAGAAGGGTATTTGCAATGCAAGCTAAGTAGATTTACTTCGCCATCAAACAACCAAACTACCTTTATGTTTAAACTTATTAGTTTCAAATGATTGCTAGTGATACCCTACCTGCACTTTTTTTTTTTGATAACTTAAATGGACACCTATGGACGGAATAAAAAAATTAATGAAAGTGGTAATTTCTTAATCAACCTTTTAAACAGTTCATTTTCAATCAAATAAACATTCATAACCAAAGAAGATTTAATATTTTACTTACCTGTCGTCGTAGTTAATTTTAGTCAAAACTAAATTTAAGGAGTAAAAAAAGCAAAACACAAACAAATTCATTGCAGCTTCACCGACATTGTATTTGGAAGTAATAATGTTAAACCCACTATACACTCGTGAAATAATTTGGTTTGTAGGGTGTATACTATTAGTTACACGTAATCTATAACTGGTAAAACATTATTGATCTCATGGGAGATTTAAATTATCGGTAAACATATTTTTCTGTAATTTCATTTCAAACAAGATGTGATTTTTAATAATTTATTTTTTTACGAAACTCACAAGTTTAAAAATAATCAGAATAAACCATACAAACAGAATACTAAAACTAAACTAAGATTTACCAAAATTTTGGAATTATGCTGCAAAAATGAATCTACTAATACAGATACTAAAAAACATTAATACTATGGATTTTTAAACAATATTTAAAGTACAAGTGCACGCACGGTTTTTTTATAATACCAGAGATGTAAACAAGTTAGCCTAAGCAGACAAGCTGACTATATGAGGAATTATTATAATAAACTTATTTTGTTTCATGGGCAATAAGTTGAGGAGGTACTACTTCTTATTAAATATTTAGACTGTATAATAGATGAAAATTTAACATTTTCACAACATTTCAAGTATATCACAAGTAAAATAGCCAGAAAGACCAATATACTAATCCGAACTGATCATAATTTGAGCCGCTTCATTAAATTAACTATATATAAGTCAATAATAGCACTACACCTATACATTTGCTTAACAGTGTTATTTCTTATGAATAATACCGATATGGATATACTACAAAAAAAATAGTGCTTTACGCATAATTTTAGGATGGAGCAGATATACTAAAAGAATTGCCATGTTAAAAGCAAAGAATATATTGAGTGTGAAGCAAACTGTAATATATAAGAGCATGATTTTTATTTTTAAAATGTTCAATGATCTGTTACCGACACATTTATTACAGAATTGCACATTTGTACGGGAAATTCATGAACATAACACTCGTTACTTGTTGCAATAACAACTTCTACATACACAGGGTCAGTACAAATAACAGCCAAAATAATCTTTTTTATAATGGTTTAAAACAATATAATGAATTACCTAGCGATGTCAAGCATGCTCAGAACCTGAATAGTTTCAAATATATATGTAAAGTGTATATTAAACAGAAAATTACAATATAGTATTAAGGAAACTGATGAAATAATTGTAATAGATTTATTTGTATATATGCTATTGTATATACAACGTGATCAAGAAATACTGTTTAAGTTGGTAATCCTAAATTTTACTTTGAGATGGTAAAACTGGAACCACTTCCGGTTGCTTGACAGCTCTTTCGACGTTTAACAGTGAAAGCATTGACACTTGAGCGGCGATTCAAATTGTTATGTAACAAATGTAAGAGATATTTTGAAAAAGGTGTTTGTAGCTCAGCCGGGATTTGAACCCGGGTCTCCCAATTTCGCGTCGGGTATTCTGGGCAACTGAACTACCGAGCCACCTACCAATTTCATTTTAGATGTTCATGTTAAACGCTATTGAGAGGATGATGCGGAGGATGAATGAGTTGTACGCAACACACCACACCTCCTCTCACGTTAATAATGTGATCTCTTACGTGTTCTCATTATACAAATAATGTATAAATAGATGGAAGTTCTCGAAATGAAATCATAGGACAGGTATATGTAACAATAGTAAGAGATATTTTGAAAAAGGTGTTTGTAGCTCAGCCGTAGCTCAAAATATCTCTTACATTTGTTACATATACCTGTCCTATGATTTCATTCCGAGAACTTCCATCGATTCAAATTGTTATTACAAAAATATAAAAATGATACTATGTATTTACATTAGAACAGGATATTTTTGTTGGCATGGCTTATTTTCTGAGTGCAGTTCATGGCCTCATTTCTGGATGGCAATACTCCTTGGAATCCACTTTGCACCAATTTGAAGAAATGTTTCCTGAAGTTGTGTTCACTATCGACGTTTTTAAACAACACTGTATGCTCGTAGTTCAACGATATTTGAATACAGGCAATGTGAAGAAAGGAAAGCCACCTGGTAGACCCTCCGTACTCACTGAAAATGTGGTGCAAGACGTCAGAGCCCGACTGCAACAAAGTCCTCGCAAATCGGTTAGGAAGCTTTCCCTCCAAACAGGTTTGATCCTTATCAAAAGTTCACCAATTTTCACTTATTCCTAATTTCCCGTATCGTGACTTTACAGGTTTATCATATGTAAGTTGTTCCACTGTGTTGAAGAGCAAATTGAAATACCACCCGTACCAATTTTCGATGGTCCGATCCCTAAATCCCCCTGACCGTCCACAACGCGTCCTGTTCTCTAACTGGTTCAATCAGGAAATGAACAATGATGACATCCTGGATAAAACCTTTTTTCCGATGAGGCCTGGTTCCATCTCAATGGCTATGTTAATTCTCAAAATTACAGAATTTGGTCTGGTGAAAATCCACATGCTGTTAAAACAAAAACTTTACGTCCTACTAAAGTTTGTGTTTGTCTGGCTATATCGCGGCAGAGAGTAATTGATTCTGTTTTTTAACTTCACAGTTAATTCTGAACGATACATTCAGCACATTCTCCAGCCATTCGTTGCCCAATTAACCGTAGAGGAGCGCGAAAATGGCTACTTTCAACAAGATTCGGCTCGAGCACATACGGCTCGTGCCACAATGCAATATATGCGGGAAGTTTTTGGCCATCGAGTCATAAGTACGGGAATCTGGCCAAGTAGGTCACCAGACCTGACACCTCTAGATTATGTTTCTTTGGGCACCTTAAAAACAAGGTGTTCACTAATGTTCTACATACACGTGAAGAACTGGAAGCTGCCATTATCGAGGAAGTTGCAAATATTTCTCCTCGGATGTTAATTAATGTCTTCGAGAGCCTAAAACGGAGACTGAATTTATGTTTAGAACATAATGGTGCTCAATTCAAAAAGTATCTTTAAATATTGAAAGTTTAACAATTAATAATAAATACATACATATTTTTAATATAATATACCCACTACATATCTGAATCAGCTCTTCCTGGTTTCCTGCTCGTTCTTTGTCTTTCTGGTACACCTGGAGCACATTTCTTTTTTGGTAATTTTTCTTCTATTAACTGATTAATCCCAAAATCGGAAATTTTTTGTTTGTTTCCGTTTTCCAAAGAATGAACAACAGCATAAGGTTTTAAAAACTGATGTAGGTAATTTTGTTATGAACTATTAGTATAAATATGAGTTAAATTAATAAAAAAAAATTAAAAATGAAATTCTTTATTTAATTCGTACTGAGCAACCTTCGTATTGTTTCATAGGTTAGCATTTTGTGACATTTTATGCAAAATAAAACTGCTTCATACAAATTATTATTTTATAATTTTAGTTGTCTTGTCTTATCTTGTCTTAATTAAGTTAACGTCTCTTTTACGCTGCCAGGGCCAATTTGGACGGGACCTACAGTTTAACGTGGGCTCCGAACCACGGTCATCGAGCACGGTTGTACCCCCTTAAGGCTCTCACCCCAGTTGATCCACTCCGTGCTCTACCGACTCAGGGTGTGTGTATCCTAGTCCCGCCCTCCTACAGGATATCCGATCCTATCCGGCCTGGTTACCGGCGTGAATAGGAACGGGATTTTGGATACATTTTACACACTTCCCGCAACACACACAACATCCATGGATTACGTGGGATTCGAACCCACGACGACAGTGACCGCCTGATTCAAAGCCAGTGCCTTAAACCACACGACCACCGCCGCCCCATAATTTTAGTTAATGTAATGCTACGCCATTGGAGAGAAGGATTTCTTACAGGAAATCAGCCATGTGCAGAAGCCACTTTGGTCTGTGCTTTGGTCTATTTGTTCCATATTTGTTCCAACCACATTTGTTACCTCCTGTATCTTTTATCTCTATGACATGGTCTAAGCTCTAAGCTCTCTAGTTTCTGTGTCTGTAGTCTGTGCTCTAAGCTAAGGTGTCTGTGTTTCGTTGCTGTGTTTCGTTGGTTATAGTTAAGTTTTTAAAAACAAGATTCTAGATCTAGAGTACAATTTGTTCTTAGAAATAGACTTGGACACGTTCTTTTCCATCATCTCTCTGGTTCTCTTGTAAGTGATCAGTGTGATCACTTTTCGACAATGTACTATTCCAAGCCAACCAAATCTCCCTCTTTTAACTCTTAACAGGGACTGAGGGTCCAGGGATGCTTATTCTACTTACAAACCACCAACGCAGTCATGTCTTTGAAAAGTCCACAGTCCACTTATAAGAACTCTCAAAGCTGGACCGACGACTTGCCAATATGCAAAAACACCGGGATTGGTTTTTCGACTAATCAAGTTTACCGCGAAGACGGTAACCCCCAGGAAGATCACCCTTACGAGGACTGCAGTTGCCACTTTAAGTTCAACGACAATTTCTACTGGTACGCCGTCTTTGATGGTCACGAAGGTAGGTACTGAGAGAGTTAAAAGTTGCAGCAGAAGACTGGAGAAGTGAACCCTAAGAATAGCATAGGGAAATTGAGGGGAGGGTTATGGGGCCACCTTGAGGAATATAGCATATATTGTCATTTGTCGATTATTTGATATCATTTTTGTTAAATGATTGTATCCATATCCAATAATGGTGATACCATTACTCATGAGCTTGGAGTAACAGGGCTATGTGTGACCTCATTGTTTCATTCTTAAATTATTTTAAAACATTGTTGAAATAGCAAAATACATATTGAACTGTACTAAAAAGTGGCAGTATTAACTCTATCTTTAATCAAATGGTTTACACACACACACACCTTTACCTGAAGCAAGACATACATCTAGAAGTAATCCACGCTTTATAAAACATCACTGGTGTGACCACAATGTTTGTCATGCTAGTTGCTTGCACTAAGAAAAGAAGGCGGTCAGACAAATGTAGACGTTTACATATGGATTTTAAATTTTCTGGGGTGGCCTCATAATCATAATGCTGACTCTTCCCATATTTTAATTTGGTTTTAGGCAAACGAGCGGCTGATTTCTGCAGCCAGCGTATGACCGCCGAAATTTACTTCTCTCAACTGAATGAGGCTCACATATCAGCCAAAACCGATGAGGAAGTCAAGGAGCTTCTAAGGCAAGCCTTCATCACTGTCGAGCAAGCCTATATGGAGACTCTGGAAGACTCCTTAGCTGAAAGAGCCAGTTTATTGTATGACATACCTGAAGGCATGAATACCTATGAGGCTTACCAGAAAGTCCCTCATATAGTCGAAGGCATCAAGAGGCTAAACGCTGAGTTGTCTTCCGGAACTGCTGCAGCAGTCGCATTGATTTCTAACGGGAAGTTGTATGTGGCTAATGTGGGGAATTGCAGAGTGCTGTTATGTCAGACTGATGAAAATTCTGTATTGAAAGTCGTTCAATTGAGCGTTGATCATGATTTAAAGAATGAAGATGAATTATTGAGGCTTTCACAATTGGGGATCAACACCAAAGTTTTGAGGCATAGTGAGTAACAGTTATAAACCTTCTTAGTGTGTGAAAGTTATAAATCTTCTTTTCTCTTTTGTTAATTAATAGCCTTGTTAAGCATTTTGCAGATGGCTCACTGGATGTATCTTAATTTTTCCTTTTGTTGTATTGCAGGTTCTCGCCTAGGAAATCAAGAAAATACCCGCTGCATTGGAAACTATACAGTCAAAGGGGGTTACAAAGACTTTGACGATCTTAATTATGCCATCCAAGAACCTATAATAGCTGAACCTGATATCCACGGTGGTATCGTCCTAGAAGAATCCTGTAGGTTTTTACTGTTGATGTCTGCTGGGCTGTACAAATCCATAGAGGAGGCCACAGGGAAAGATCAAGTGAACAAGTTCATCGCTCAGTGTGTAGTCGAACAGGTTAGGGATGTTAAAGAATTTCTGAATTTTGTTTAACTGAAGCTTATGTGCCTCATTTCTAAGCTTATTGTGATAGTTTGGTGTATTTATAATTAATTCAACTCCCACTTGTTAAAAAATCTAACAGTTATTAGATAAATTGATAATTCCAAGATAACTAATTGACCTCTAATAAATCTTGACCAGTTAGTGTAATTTGTTGAGAAATTTCATACAAAGGAGTAAATCTGGATATGCTCATTCTCATTCTGACTTCACGTTGGTTGCTTTACGATTTTATTGTGCTATATACCTTTCTATACTAGATATCTGATCGTTGTTCAAGATTTATTTAGTTTCCATTTGTAGTGCTTTTTCATTTCTTTAGTTTTCAATCCTATATTTTAAAAATCTTTTCAGTTTCGTGAACAGGCGACTCTCACTGGTGTAGCGCAGGCCGTGGTGGATAAAGTGGTCAGGTTACACCATGACTGGTTTATGTCGAACTCCCTCAACCACTTGTGTAGCCCCAAACGAGAAGACATCACTCTCGTACTGCGTAACTTCAATTACCCCTTACCGAATGCTATAACGTCGCCGTTAACACCTTCAGTCAGTTTTAATCCTGTTGTTACTACTGTTACGCCATCCACTTCAAAGTATTCCACCCTGGATACAAATATGGCGACGAATACTTCAAAGGCGAGTGATACAACTAGTAGTTGTTATGATACTAAGTCGGATAGAGACGATGGCATAGGGCCTGATAATAAAATCGAGGCGTATGTGGATTTTAATGATTTCTACGGGAATTACTACAAAGCGAAAGCTGCGGGAAAGTTGCCTGAAGGGTTGGATCCAATATTTTAAGCAATGCAAGTTTTCACCAAGTGCCTATTTATTATACGTATTTTTGAATAAATGTTTTAAATATCTATTTACTCGTGAGGTTCTGAACAAAACAGTTCTTCACTAGATAAAACTTTATTTCATTCTTTGTTTAATACCCCATATAAAATAAAAAGTATTTTTCATTTAATATAACCAAGATATAAATAAATAATATATAATTCTTATTGTATTGCACATTTACATTTTTACCTTAACAATTACACAAAATAAATGCAAAGTGGCAAATCAAATCATTCACATAAATATATATACATGCATGAAAACGAGGTAAACACATTTATTTGTGTATACAAATTCCTATCTACAAGATGACAAATCACAAAAAAGCTTAAAATATATTAAAGCTTAGAGTACTATCCAACATTCGAGGAAATAAATTATTGTGTCAACACAATTTTCTAGATTCATATTTTCTTTTCTTTTATGAACTATAAATCACAAGATTCAAAGAATTTTTGAGATCCATGTTTTAACGACTTTCTTATAGGAATTACAAATTATAAAATTGAAACCATTTTTGAGATTCATATTTCAAATATTATGTTTTACGAATTACAAATCACAAAATTCTTTTAAGGGATTGTATTGTAATCGGCACTTTTGTTATAAACTACAATTTTTTTACTTTATCCCCCACATAAGACAACAACATTACAGCACCTGTTTTTTAAACTTGTTTGTGACATATCACCTACATGTATTTTTTGCAAAATATTACAGTTAAAAATTAGTTTCAGGTTTTTAAACACTATAAAATATATAAAAATGGTCATAATCTATTCTGATGTGTGGTAAAATGGAATAAGTTAATATATTGTGTCATAAACTTTGGTTTATACTGGTCATAAAATTATTTTAAGAATATGAATTATTGTAAATACAATCTTTATTTTGGCAACAATTTCACATTATCGATTCAATGTCTTTTGGCAACGATTATTAGCAGGTCCTCCAACATTTTAAACTGTATCATTTTGCAAAAAAAAAGATAACACAGTAATAGCTAAGGATAAAAAAGATTCCCATACAAATTCCAAATAGTAAAGAATTCCATAAAAAACACATGTAAAACCTAAATTGCGAGTGGAATACTAAATTCGAGTGCATAAATCGACAAATTAATATAATCAAAAAATAATAACATATATCACCTAGACACATTTAGGGAACACTTGGACCTGGGCTAGGAGTGACCAGAAACGGAATTTTTTAATGAATAAACTTAATCCCATATCTGTATGTACATTAACAGTTTTAAATAATACACTGCCAGATAATAAATAATATGTAGGTTTTGATGAGGTAAAAATTCCATGCATATGTACATTTCTGAGGTTAATAACTCCAGTAAATACGGAGTTAAGGATTTGTGCTTGATGAGTATTCCTTACAGAATTAAAAACAACCTTCGATCCTTCCTTGTAAAAGTAATATATGGTTATTTCTTCACAGTATTTTTGACAGGCAGCGCATTATTGAAAAAAAAACCTTATCCAGATAATAAACCACTTCCCCTTCCTACTCGTTATCCTTCCTCCTGAACATCTCCGAGTATGTGGGGAACTTCGCCGTCTCGACCTTGTCCTTTACTTTAAAGCTGGGATAAAAAGCGATCTGATTGGTCCTCAGGTTGCGACCTTTACTGAAACCATTCCAGTGGTTGCCGGCGACGCCGATCAGGTCGCCGGTCGAGATCGCCATCTCGCCGTTACGTTTGGGCTCATGTGGCCATACTGCAACCACGTTGTGTGCATTTTGGCCACCATAATAGTAAATATCGTCGAGGGATGTGAAACGCATAGATGCATCGGGGTAGTAGTTCTGCATTATCTCATAGGCCACGCGACACACCTGAAAGTAAACTCATGCTTTACAATTATTACAATAGATATATCGAGAGATGTTATCACAAAAGGGCCTACATTCACTCCTGAAAATTTTCTAATATGTATTTCGAAAAATTGTTGATGGTAAGTGGTAATAGCACCAAACTTTCTAAAAAATTCTTACGAACTCCTAAAATTGAAAATATAAAGTGCATACAATGTGGCTGCACTTTGGCAGCCACAAGCCTTATACAACCAAGTCCCATAGAGCTAATCTTATTTACTTGTACAGAAGTCTAGCTACAATGATTATGCCATACCTGAGAGGAAAATGTGCAGACTAAATGATCGCTCATGGACAACATATGTATATCTGCTATGATCCCAAACAGCGAAGAATCAGAGTACCTCGTACTAACAGCCGCAGTCTTTGATATCAAAGGATCACCTAATATCTCATAGTGGGGGTACTTGGTTCTGGTTTCCTGGAGTACTTTAGGGTCGTCACTGGCGAGATAAATCCGTCTTTTATCAACAGTCTGCTTCAATTCTAAATAGTTGAAGTACTCATCGACATGCGACATGTACTCTTCTACGCTGTGGTAGGCCGCTTCTGTGCCCACTTTATCTGTACGACGGATGTGAACACTAAAAATAAATAATTAGAGCACAAGAAAAATTTTACTCAAAAGATATCACTGATTTAAATAATTACCGGCAGTGTTTTACATATTTTTATCTATGAATGATATAAACTACTACAAAGATAGACTGCTGCTGAATAAATATCCAAGGTAAGTCAATTTTCAATTCAGCAAACCATGGGTTTACTGTAACTCAGGGGCCGTCAGTTGTACCACGGAGGGTATGAAACTGATAAGCCTACCCTACAGTTGTGCCACGGATATCGCTCGAGGGGATTAACGGCTTATAGTTGAAAAAAAATCATCGGTCCTGTTCCTTTAAGTAAACCTCAATTGTTTATCCTTGCCCTAACAAGCGATAGCGAATAGAACGAAAATAGTGCAGCCCACTTAACCCAGAAGAAGTATTACACGCGAAAAAGTGAGAAGCACTTGTTTAAAATGTTGCTGTATTTATAGGTCTGTGGAAGGGTGTGGAAGGTATTGGTACAACTGAAAGGTGGGATTAAAATTCGTGGTACAACTAAATAGTCCCCTGTAACTGTGTGGTAAGTTACCCTATGAAATTCTAGAGGAAAATTAGTAGACTACCGGCATGTGTATCACATTTATTACACAAATCAGGTTGTACAGGCAAATAAAAGAGATTATGTTAAAGATATACAAAATGCCCACAGCAATAAGATCAACATTATTTTGACATCTAAGCGTTCACATTTGCAATTTGGGTAATATGTACCTTAGGTTAGTACCAGACATTACTTACATACCTTATCGTAAGACCATATTTTTACCTTATGTCATGTTTGAGTGGAATTGTATAGAATTGCAGTCAAACTTTAAGGATTTAAGGGACATGTTATCTCAAAACACAGCTGTACATGCTTACTTATTACTGCAGGACTACTCTATACCTTCAACACTTCTCTATTAGTGGTTTTATGGTGTGTCAACATTTTATCAAACTTCGATTTCCATTGCTGGACTTAGATCTACGCAACGCACTAGCCAGTTGAAGATTATTTAGAAGGTAAAAAAACATAATACTTAACAAACTCAAAAACTGATCAATTTTTGGAATGATACAATTTAAAATCACAAAAAATGAGCAGTGTTATCAAATGGTAGTGAGTAACTATTTATAGGTGTATCTGGCTTCTCATTACACTCTTGTCTTTAAGCAGGGTTTACTGTAGGTACATAGGTCATTAATATACATATAATTATCTCACCCAACAATAGGCCTCTTGAATCCCATCTTCGTCATGGTCTCCTGAATCATATTAGCTGTCTTATCCTGAGGTCGTAAGAAATATTTCAGTATCTGCCCTACCCACCACACTATGGGATCCCCATGTAAACGGATCAATCTCGGTGCAAGGTCTTCAGGAACAGATAATGGCAGAAATGGTGGTCTAGGCGTAAGTGAGTCTATTATAGGAAGGTTCAGTACCTGAGTCTCCTGTGAAAATTATTAAATTAAATTGAATTAAAATTATTATTTATTTTGGCTTGTAAAGTCAGCGTTAATAACTCACTTGATTTCCTGGCCAATTTGCCACACTCTCCCCATTTGGACTTGTACAAGTGTCACTAATGGGCTTGAATATCTCCTCCCAACCGCCCTTGTGGTAGCGCCAACCTTTGGATTTCAAAATCAAGGTACGTTTCGAACCATACGCCACCATGAAGCAATAAACAGCGTGATGTAGCTGACACCCATAACCACAACCCTGTAATTTATATAATTAGTAAAAAATTTAAACCATGTTGTAATTTTACTTTGTTTAAGCCGCAGATTAACTTTTTAGCAGTATCACAATTTTCAGGATTTTGCAAGAATTTGAATCGCTCCTGTACTAAACTGCTCAGATCGTTTGATTCTTTTTCTCGCCATGTCGCATATCCATCCACTTCTGCTAACTGCTCTATATCGTAGATTAATGATCTGAAAGAAAATCAGGCAAAAAATTAATATAGACAATATCAAATTGGTTATTTTAACTAGAAAGCGTCAGAGGTAATACCAAAGACAAATACGGTACTGACAAAAACCGTATTGTCTTTGGTAATACTTATATATTATGGTAGTTTTAACAGTACTACTTGAGGCTTAACTATAATTTAAATTTAAGTGACAAAGACAAATAGCACCATGAACATTTGTTGATTATTTATATCGGGTGTTTTTTTAAATTTCACCTCATAGTAGGCTGTGGGTAGTGTTTGTGAATGCGCCTTACTAAAAAATGTCAGAATTGACATAACCTCACTTTTTTTATAAAAATTGAAACTGCTCCAATCAGTTAATAGTGTCTTGAAAAAGACAGCTCACTCATCTACGCCTAATTAATAGAGCCAAGCCAGTCGCCAAGCTGTCTTTTTCAAGACACTAGTAACTGATTGGAGCAGTTTCAATTTTTATTAAAAAAGTGAGGTTATGTCAATTTTGACATTTTTTAGTAAGGCGCATTCACAAACACTATCCACAGCCTACTATGAGGTGAAATTTAAAAAAACACCGGATACTTAATGCCAATATTTGAATTTGTGTAACTTTTCACAATTTTTATTTCATTTGGTAGATTGAATTGTGGGGAGTAAATTATTTGTCAATTCAGTTCTTTGTAACTAATCGGCTTAAATATTATTAAGTTATTCAATGAATAATAGACAATTATGAGAGCAAATTATTATTATAGATATATAATACATATTGCATATAACATTAAAAATCAAATATTTTTTGTGTTCCATTTCATGTCGCGGCTCCCCCCACATATACTGCGATTAAAACGGATATTTTTTCTGTGTTGCAAAAGTATCAAACTGTCTGCAAGTAAGTAGGTAACAGTATTGTGTTAAATTCATTATTAAAATTTATAAGGACTGTCATTGTACTTAAACTACTACAGAATTTAATGTGGAATTTACTCTTCTTCATACACTCAGATTTTACTAAAAAACACAATGATTTGAAATTTTCAATCAATTACAAATTCTATAGAACAGTTTTCAGATTTGTTCCTTCTGTTCTGATGATTACATTTCTTTATGTATGTTCTCCATCTATTACTTATCTATATACTCCTGGCAATGATAACACATTACAATTAATTTTTTTCTCATTCCCCTTTCCTTGAAAAATTAAGAGCATTTTAAATATTATGCACAGTATATACTAGATGGGAGACATTGTTAGCTAACTATGAAAACATTTTAATCTTTAATTAAATTTATTTCTTGATTATCTAAGGTAATTGTTTGCTTAAGAGTCAACCATAATTCTTAATTGACACTTGCTGATAA
The DNA here is from genome assembly GCA_946251905.1 of Cryptocephalus moraei. Classification (NCBI taxonomy): domain Eukaryota; kingdom Metazoa; phylum Arthropoda; class Insecta; order Coleoptera; family Chrysomelidae; genus Cryptocephalus; species Cryptocephalus moraei. The sequence goes on from OX276452.1 coordinate 19,549,781, forward strand.
ATTATCTCTTGATAACTCCAATTGCAGTTACTTTGAATAATATCATGTTAAATAACTTTTGAAAATTGAAAATCAAAACTGAGAATGTATTTAATATCTGGTTGTACTTTTGTTAGACTTACAGAAGACATTTAAGCAAAAAGTAGTTACTTTCCTTGGAAATGACTTTTTTATTACCTTTTGTGCTCTATTCCCTGGTTTAACAGGTAGTCTACAGCCTCAGAAATACCTGAAGTTTTGTCCCCTGCTTTCTTTTTAATATCCGTCAAACCTGATTGTATAAAATACCACATCTCTTTCGCATTGTTGTATATTCGTCTTCTCAACAATTCGTATTGAGTATTGGGCTCCTCCTTTGGACTGATATAACCCAAGGCGGCATTCTTATTATAAGAATGTTCTGCTTTAGTGAGACGCGTCTGGAAGTTCTCGATTGCTTCCTTTTGCTCTTCATTCAAGTTGCTAGAAATTAGAGTTTTACTGTTAAATGTTTTATAGTTTCTACGGACTTACTTGACGCTGATGTCTTTGAATATCTCGCGGAGCTCCTCGTTCTGCCTTCGGAGGGCTTCCAGGTCATTTAGGGCTCGCGAGAGGCGTTCGGAAACTTTTGTGTCTGAACTTGTGATGTTTGTACTTAGCATAGGCAGTGCCGACATGACCACAATGAGCAGCCATAAGCCTAGAAACGCTATTATGATCCTGTAACATCCTATATAGTTGAGATATTTTAATATTGCACTCATTTTTTTCTTTTCTCGCTCATGATTCGTATCCTCCGAACGGCTGATGGAATGCTGCGACCATAACAGGAAGTACCTTTATTACTTAATGGTCCTTTTTCATTTGCGTATGCAACCTCTGCGACGATAATACATTTTAAAGAATTAATAACAAATTCCCCTCAACTCAAGTTAAGAACAGGACATGGACATGAAGAAAACCTTATTGTTGGTGGGGTCTGGGGAACAACAATACGAAATTACGAATCATACGAATGTCAAACGCACGACGCACGACATGTGAGGTGAATGATCGATAATTACTTTCAATCGATTATATAACAATAACGAGTATCAATTTATAACCGCTTTCGTTAAATGTACTTGTTAGGTTAGTAAATGGCGTAATTATAATTCAAATCGAACCCATTGTATTTACACGTAATACCTAGGTGTTACTAAATCATGTACTAAATGTACCCCATTGCCCTTATCGACTTTCAGAACTGACTATCGATATCAACTCCCAACATCATCCGTCAATGTCAATCGTCCACTAACCTGTTTCAAACAAAAAAAATATATACAAGACAAGTAAGAAATGTTAAAAGTTTGCAAACAGTTTAAACTTAAAAATTGTGTTTCCTAGGTATTCTACAGCCAATTCTGTAGTAATGTTTGGGCAACGACGACTAAAGATATGCCGATTGTGTTTAGCAAAAATCGGCGACACGAACGTTTATTATTCTTTATTAGAAGAAGATCGTGCCAAAATTTTGGAGTCCCTGACGTCTCTCAAGGTTTGTTTGATATTTAAACTTATTGAATTATTAAAGATATTTTTACAATGGTTATTAGTATTACCTAAACTTCATATGTATCATCCATCCACCACTATTTCCACTACTAGTTATTTTTTAGTTGTCTATTAACAATAAACAAAAAAAACCGGTGATAAACATCAATCAACATAGAGAAATAATGTGAACTATGAAGGCCGACAACGCAATATTGAATCAAACTGTATGTACCAGAAATGGTACATTCCAATTTGTTTGTAAAGCACTTTGCAAGGAATTAATTATCTTTTATTTAAATAAACTTTGAAATCAAATTGTTTACTCGACAAACAAGTTGCAACCTGGCGAAACAAACTATGAAAAACGTATATTTATTAAAAATATCTTATGTATATAATATCACACCATAGTAAATTATTTATTATTTTCCAGATAAATTACGAGAAAAGATTCCCAACTGACTCTTGTTTAAAGTGTTGGTTAAATTTGAAATTGGCATATAAGGTCCAACAAGGATTCTTATTGGCAAATGAGAAACTAGCAAAACATATAGATAAACTGAACATCACTCAAGAAACCGAAACCAATTTCCTTGCTGAATCATCAGAGCCTGTAGATCAGTCTCCGTGTACAGACGATATCGACAATACCAATGTTGATCAGTATGAGGTTGAACAGCATGAATCTGAAATTGAACTACCATTAAAACAAGAACTACTTACAGAAATAAGTGTTATTAAAGAGGAAGAGGGGAGTTCCGAGGTTAATATAAAAGAAGAAGACTTGAGTGATAATGAAGGAGTTATAATATATGATGAAACTGATGGGGCTGTAATGATCAAAACAGAACCTCCTGTTTCTTATTCAAATTGTAGGATTTGTGGGAAAAATTTAGCAGATGATGATTACTTAAAGCACGTTAAAGAGCATTACCAAACAAGGGTGCAATGTGATGAATGTGACACATACTGTGAAAACATTAAAGCATATCAAGAGCATATCGTTACTAGACACAAAGATTTTCAAAAATATTGGCATTGCAAATTGTGTGATTCTATCTTTCGTTACAAGCCGTTGTGGAAAATGCACCTGGAAAACGCCCATTCTAAAAAAATCAAAGAAAACGACTATGATTGCTCTTATTGCAGGAAAAAGTTCTCTAATGAGGAGAAATTCCTTATACATGTGAAAACTCATTATAAAAAAGAATGTCCAATTTGTGGTATGAAAATAACACCTACAAACTTTAAAAAACATGTAGATTCACATAGTTCACCACCAGAAGTTTGTCATATTTGTGGGATAACTTACAAAAATTCAACATCGTTACGTAGTCACATACATTACACACATTCTACAAGAACTTACATGTGCAAATTTTGCAAGAAGGTTTACAAGAAATCTTACGATTTGATTATGCATGAGAAGAAAGAACATACAGGTATGTAATTAACCATCTATACCACATCCACAGAAACAATCACTAAGATCCTTATTTAGATAACTATCACTAATTTATTAATTTTTCTTTAAGGAACAAAGGACCATATCTGTGATGTCTGCGGCAAGGGCTTCTTCACCCTTTACAATCTGAACAAACACAACAAAATGACACACATGAAATTAAGGCCCTTTGATTGTAAATATTGTAAAAAGAAGTTCTCCTCCAAGTATGCCCTGGTGACTCATGAAAGGCAACATACCAACATCACGCCATACACTTGCGAGGTGTGTGGGGAAGGTTTCAGGCAGAATGTTTCATTGAAGGCTCATAAGAAGTCCAAACACAATATTGTACAACCCGATACATGTGAATGTAAGGTTTGTGGGAAAAAATTCAGTGGGCCTTTCGCTATCATGAGTCATATGAGGTTACATTAAGTATTATTTGTTTGTGCATATGAATATTACTTACTTTAGTTCGTTTGGGAACGTAACACTTTGGCCAGCAGGAGAGTTGCTAGTGGTGTTTTTAATGAAATATGGATGAATATGAAATATTTAAGCTACATGTGTTACTAAAATGTAATGGTTGTTAATTGTTATAGCGCAGTATTAAGTGAGAAACTAAATCCCACAATCCTTTTAAATTATCTAAATACATAGACTGTCTAAATCAGAAAATATTTACTTTTTGGTTGTACTTATAATTCCTTAATTACGGATATGGAGAAAAAGAGAAATTCCATATATTTGTAATAAAAACAAATTAGGCAAACAAAACCTACCTTACAATTATAAAATATTAGATGTAAAATTCTTCTGGTCTACTGCCAAAGTGTTAAATCAGATATAAATTGATGTATAAAGTAATCGTTTCTTACAGTAATACTTATAATTTTTAATAATAAAATTGTCTGACAAAATTTTGATCTTTTCATGCAGTATTGTATCATTGAGCGGCGAGAGCAGGTAGCAAAAATGTAGACAAATCCAGATGAAACATTAGCATATTTTAAAGTGAAACCAACGTGTTTAAATGAATAGCATCGTGTGCCTGCATTAACAATACCCAGTTTGAGAATATGGCTTAATGCTTGTAAAATCGTTTGTTTAATTTAATGTAACTTTCATATTTGCGAATAATATTTTAAGAACCGTTTCATTTACAATAAAAAAGTAAATTTTCTGGAAGAAGTTCATTAGATTGTAGTATTATTATGCGATAGTAAGGAATTTCTTTGTCATTCATGTCACTGGAATGACAAAGGAGTTCCTTACATTTGAAACAGTAACGTAAATAATAAAAAACATGAAACTCATAGAATTTATTTCTATATAAATAAAAGCACAAGGATACCTGATGGAAATTCATATTCTGTTGTTGATAAAAAATATATAAAAATTTATGAAAACACCAGTAAAACAATAGATTTCCTACTCGATTACGGTGATTTCCTCCTTAATGAAAAATTCAACAAGTTCTTCTTCCATATTCTCGACATCAGCATGTAACTCATCAGTATCAACATTATTCCTTAGTGCCAAACGTTTGGGTTTGTTTTCCAAGTACTCTTGTATCCTTTGCTCCCGGTATGTGTTGAACTTCTCCATCAGCATGGCTCTCTTCTCTATCAATTCCTTTGAGGCCTTAGACTGTCTCATCCTGTCCTTACTCTCGAACTGAGGGTAATACTTCTTCAGGTTCTTCTTGATCTCCTTCTGCTTCTCCTCGCTCAGCAATGTAGGTGGTCTTGGTCTCCACAAGATTTGGACGAACTTTTCTAGATTAATGCGTTTGAGAATTTTTCCTTGGAACGACCAGATCCAGTAGCCGGTATCCACTTTGATCTTCCAGAAGGACACTCCTGTGATTACATATCTCCCTGTGGGATCCCATTCTACGTCGGACATCTGGAAGTGGTCTGTTGTGTTCATCACTAGGAATTCGTGAGTGTCCACGAACTCCAGAGAACCACCGCCGTTGGTACCCAAGCCTGCTAGAACTATGAATTGACCGCCAGGTGACCAGAATAGATGGTTACAGGCACGTTTCTCAAATTTCTTTAACACGATTGGTGCTTGGCCCATACGCACCTCATAGAAGCTGACATTGATGTTGGGAGACTCGCCGTGGATCATGGCGAATTTGGTGCCGACAGGTTCCCAGGCGAAGGCTTGTATCGGCTCCTTGCAGTCTACACTGTCTACTGGGATGTGCTTTTCTCGCATGTGGAAGATCTCAAAATTGCAATACAATCCAGTGTACTTAGTTTCGCTTTTCTCCTTGCGGACCTTCAGGTATCTATCAACTTTGACACAGAGGTAATCTCCAGATTTTTGCCAGTGGATTTTGCAATCAGCAACGTTAAAAAGGTTCTTTTTTCTTATTTCATTCTTGTTAGGGAATTCTAGCAGTGTTACGCTAGCTGGTACATCCTTATCTTCAGCAACCCAGTAAGCAACAATGTTGTCTGTGGGGGACCAGTTGAAATCTTTAATCCCGTTGATTTTGATGGATTTCTTGTCGAGTAAACCAAAAGATGGTGTCTCATAAACTTGAAATGTATCATTATTCATTCCGATTCTAGCAAAGTATTTATCATCGTGAGACCAACGGAAAATCGGCCAAGCAGATGGGCCCTCAGGGTTAAATGAACGCTTTTCAAGACCGGTTCTGATATCCCAGATGATAATACGTTTTTGATCAGGGTAATGGGGATCCGCCTGAGGTGAATACGTTACTAGGTATTTCTCCTTCGGAGAGAAATCTATGAACTGAACACCAGCATGAGCAAACTTTTTGTACTGCGCGAAACTTGGTCCGGCCCACAACGCTATTCCCAACTTGTGAAAAGTGGAAAGGTAAGTGCCTAGTGGGGACCACTTGATGTAAGTTTGAGTCCACTGGTTCCTGACTTCCACGCAAGTCGGATCTGGTTGGGTGTTTTGCCATATCTGAACAGATGACCCTTGGGCAGTGACGACGGCAAATTGATCATATGCGTCAGGTTCTAGTAGATAGTAATGCAAATCAGCTTGTCCCTCATATGGCCTTGGCTCTGGTGGTTCCCATTTCTCAGGGATTTGCTCAAATTTATCGAAATCGGTGAACAAATTGACTTGAAAAGTGTGCTGTTTATCCAGCTTGGAATTGTTGAATATCTTCACGGCTTCCGCGGCGTGGACAGGGGAAGAGTACTCAATGAAAATGTACCCCTTTGTATGCCCTTCCGCATTGACTGGATAATACTCATTGACGATATTACCGATCTTAACAAATAGCTTGTTAACTACCATCTTCAGCTTCTCGATTCTGTTCGGCCCGACCTGCGGCACCCCGTCGACGACGATCACGCTCTCGACGCCGTCGGTCTCCTTCGGTTTCAGCTTGAGGAGGTCTCCAAGTAGCTCTTCGTCGGAGATGTCATCCACGTACCCCTCAGGATCGCTGAAGTTCGGCTCCTCTTCGTCCAGGGACACGTCGTCGTCATTCTTGGGCTCCTCGTCGCTACTTCCCACTTTATCTTCACTTTTCTTTTTCGCCATATTGGTACCAGCGACGGGCTTTTACCTCGAAATGCTCGTTCTCACGTAAACCGGAAGTAAAGAGACACAAGCGATCGATGATTTTTCGCTTTGGTATTTATAGAATTGTTCGCGATCGAGATATTTCAGAAATATCAGATAACGCGGATCGGATGGCGGACTCACCGATTCACGTTTAGAACAATTTGGGAGGTTAACTTTTACATCAAAGAACATGATAAAATCATAGGACGGAAGGAATTTACTAATATTTGAGGTGTTCTGTGGCCATGGAATTCATTTAATCGCGGCAAGAAGGAAAGACGTTCACTTGATATTTCAGCCAACGAAATGTAGGGGTTTTAGACACGTGACTAGAGTGAAGTTTTAAATGTAATGGATTTTATTGGCTGGAATTAGTTTTTCTAAAACTGAGCTTGTGTTGATATGCTTGATTTTAAATATTTACTAGAAACGAATGGAAGTTGTTATATTTAATCGAAATTTCAATATAGTGCATGTGTTAATATAAAGTGCTAGCAAGTTAACTACACATATTCGTAAGTTTAACTTAATTTTAAACTCACTTGAAAATAAAAATTAGATTTTTTTTTTAAATTTAAACTATACGCCATTAACTTGTCCAGGTTCTTTTGTGCAACAGGTTCTAGGAATCACCTTCTGAATACAAATTATTTAATATCAATAAATGTTCAAATAAGCACCATTTTTACAGATTGGAAAATGTTATTGTATATCAAGTAATGGTTACAATGTGGAGATTATTCCTGTTAAACAACTTAGTATTTCTCACGACCAACCCTCCGATATTCAGCCCCTTCTCTAGCACCGTCTTTGGTACTTCAATGTACACGCAAGACTGCGTCGAATATGGTCTCTTCTGCTTTTTAACACCAGTCTTCGGTAAGAATTGATTCGCCGTTTTCGGTCTCTCCCTCGATTTCTCCGTAATCTTATTAGGGAAAGTTACAACGCTCGGAGTAACACATTCTTTAACCTTTTGCTTCTTTACTTGTTGTCTCTCGTCTGCTTTTCTTTTCGCGACTTCCTTCAGCCACTGGCAGAAAACCTCTTCGTTCTGTTGAATCTTCCTGTGTTTGTATTCCGTCATCAGTTTTTGTTTTAATTCCTCGCGTACTTTGATCAGTTCTTTGTGCTTTTCCCTTTTGGCTAGTTGTCCCGAAGTCAGCCCATACTCAGATCGTAGTCCATTATAGTGGGGTAGGTTCTTCGGTATCTTTTTCTTAACTTCATCACAGCACTTTCTTTGTAATAGCTGCAGTGGGGGTAGCTGGACTTTCTCGTGTATTTCGAGCTTTTTTATAGACATGGATAGGTTGAAGTCGAGTTTGTCCAAGCAGTGTTCTTTGCACTGAACTTCGTGTAGGTTCAAGTAGCTTTTCGATTTAGAGTCTCTTTTCCTCTTGGAAGATTTAGAGGATTTTTTACTGGAATCAATCTTTGGAACGTCCTCTTGTGCCTGCTCTTCTTTTGTCTTGGGTGGTTCTACTGATTTAGCAGTTTCCAATATACCATCGTCGTCATCTACCAATTCCTCCAGTAACTCCTCATATTCTTCAACTGGCGCGTCTTCTTCCACCTCCTCTATATCAAAGATGTCTAAGCTCTTCGGACTAACAATGGTCGTCTTGTATTCTACTATTGGAGATTTCTCTTCGATATGGTCACTTTCGATGCTGTTAACATCATCGTCAGTTAAATCTTCTGGTTCAAATGAGACGAGTTCCTCTCTGAATTTCACTTTTGGGGTTTTAGAAGTTGGAGAGATCGGCGAGGAAGAAAACAGGTCTAAGTTGGCTTGTTGAACTTTTTCGGTTATGTTGTAAGGAGACGAAGAGGGTTGAAGAACTAGCAAAGAAAGAACAAAGTTAAAGATTAGATGCAACTTATTTTCTTAGTTGTGAAGTTATTTAAAAATTAATAGGCAACAAAAGTATTATGAATAGCTTCAGATATTTTATGAATTGGACTGTGAAGTAAAATTATATTGTTGACAGCATGTATAACTAATAAAGTAAGTTAATTTTGTAATCGAGACATTAATCATAAAGTTTAAATCCTTTCTGATGTTATACATTAATCAATATGTATTAATATGCATACATTGTATACCTTACATGTTACAACTAAATATCCAAATGTTGGATCAATAACTTACAATAACATCCATAGTCATCCTCTTCTGATTCCGTTTGGCTTTTAATAGTGTCACCTTCCATCTCCATTTTTCACTTAAAATTAGTTTCAAAAAACATTTATTCAAATTGATTATCACGAGTACATTATCCTAGTGTCTAATTGGAAGCAACGTTTGGTTATCTGGAATGTTTATTTTCAAGTTTCCATAGATACCTACCTACCCAGGAAACCTGGCTGGATACATATTTCGTTTTCGCGTGAATTATGACGATTTCAGTGACACTGAGATTAAAATCTTTTCGTTTTGGAACTGCATCGCGTGCAGAAGTTTCAGTCCTTTTTTATTCACATTTGAAGTTAAATTGAAAAGTTAAGAACGACGCTCGAAAGTTGTTTAAACTTTGAATTATCGTTTCATTGCAACAATTAAGGACTAAAGAAAATTATAATTTAATGTGGAAATTAGAACAAGGGAAATAGTCTATGCTGACAAGCATGGTCAATGGTTTTGCTAGAACAAATGGATTTTATTTCATACAGAGTCCAACCAAGCCCTTTAACTTTTTAAGAGAAGAATAAATGTCACAAATATTTATTGTGATAATAAATAAAATACAAAATTCAACATTAAACGAAAGGTTGAATGTTAATTTCAAGTGCAGAACAAGGGTTAGTAAGTTCAAACTTTGCTAAAACTTTAGGATGCAAAACTCCTATTTTTCCTATCGGTGTTCCATGACATATTACTTCTGCACATCTACCAGGAAAATATGTGGGATCTAAAAATTATCAAGCAATAATAAAAACAAATTGTTAACCACTGTTATGTTACCATTGCTCGCTTTCAAGTAATACCCAACAGAATCCATCCTTCTGGACCAAGACACTTCTAAAAGCATCATAATTCTGTCCAGAAGGCCATGGACAACCTCAAATCCAGCATTCTTATTGCAGTTTACAGCACAGATCCTCCTTTCATTTCTAGCACCGACCTCTGAAACAATAAACAAAATCAAAAATTAATATATTAGTTCCATATGTTGAGTATAGTTTAAAAAGATCTAATATTTTTAATACCTGCTTCTGGATCTTTAATAACAATATCAGCGATTTCAAATATTTTTATAGGTAAAGGCATCTTTTTATTGGCAGCAATTGTCTTGAGAATGCCTGGTAGCAGAGTCGTCCGGCAAACTTGAAACTCCAGAGTTTTTGGGTTCGAAATGTGTACTGCTGGCACTTTATCGATAGATCCAATACCCAATTTAGTAGATACGTCGTCTCTAGAGCACTAAAACAATATTTTTTATAAACAAGTATAGGTATCTTTGAATATAAAAAAAACTACACACCAATGTAAAAGTCAGAGCTTCAGTAAAACCAGCTTCAGCTATGGGATACCTCAACAAATCTGTGAGTTTGTTAACAGGGAACTGTTGCCCAATTGTGTTAGTTTTTGGAAGCGTTCTTTTGATGTTATTGTACCCGAAAGCTATAGCGACATCTTCATAAATGTCACAAGCATGTAAGACATCATGCCTTGTAGGAGGAATGGTAACTTTTACATTATCACTATTATTTGTGAGTTCCGAAGTTAGGCACATTCTCGACAGTAAATTAACAATGTTCTCGGAAGGTTCACTGAAAATAAAAACCAACTTCAGAGATCAGAAAAAGTTAAGAATCATTCTACTGATTTCTTAGGATTAACATTTGTTCTGTTAATTGTAAAAAGAAAACATTAATGAAAATTTTGGTTCTTACCTTATACCAATTTTTCTATTAGCCTTTTTAACAGAAACATATTCAGTTCTGTATTCAAGTTCCGGATACAGAACACTGCTCCCATCAAAATTAACAACTTCACAATATTCAACTGTATATTTATCTGAGCAGTACTGACTGAACATGCATACCAAAGTATCAAGAACAATTTTAGCCTAAAATGAAATTAAAAAAAAATTGTTGTTTTAACTTTTTTTAAACGTATTACTTTTGTCAAATCTGTAGCTGTGCACTCAATGAAAACATTCTTCGTGTTCAGTGTAATTTTTGAATGATCACCATTAATAATCGGAGGTAGAGACAAAACTGTTCCATTGCTGTCAGTAATTACTGGATATACTGGGCTGTCTTGGATAATTGGGAGGTATTGCTTCAATTGGGCATGGGTCTAAAACAAAGAGACAATTTTTAAACTAAAATTAGAATCCTGTATATGTAAACCATTTTTTAATGAAAGAAAATGTGTCTTGATATTTCAAATTTGTCTCGATAAAATATCTTACGGAATAAAAAGTCATAAGTTCTTCTGCTGTGAATTCCTTGCTTTGATTTAATGGTATGAATCTAATGTCCTTTGGTGGTTTTGCATCAAAATAGAAAGGTCCCTTAACAGTATCGTAATCGTGGGTCCCTATAGCTACCAAGGAGCGTTTCCTGCATATATTTTGGTGAAGTTTATCTTGCAAATCTATGAAACTGTTATAGGAATCCTGACTGAAGTACAGGTTTTTCAATATCGCGGCAACAGCATAAGGACGAATTCTTGCTGTGTTAGGTTTAATAATAAGTTTCTCTGTTTGACCATCTACCGGTTGAACCGCTTTAAATATTGGTGGAGGTATTCTAAAAGTTCAGACAATTACAATATATGCTGTGTACAAATTTTCATTTACGTACTTTCCTTGGAAGATCAACAAAGCCTGAACTAAACCTTCCAGGCATAGTAAGTCGTAGCGATTGGCTGGTATATCAATTCTATAAATGATCTCTTCAGAAGCAGAGGATGTTAGTTGAGAATCTGAACCTTGCTCTTTAGTTATCATTTGCTTTTCGGTAGTCTACAAAGTACTCCAGTTAATGAAAGTGGTGTATTTATTATAGTAAATCTTACCACTTCGTCTAGCTCTAGCCCATATTCGAAGCAGAGGTTTTGAAACTCATCATCGGCTAAAAAAATATACGGAGTCGAAAATAATAATGCACAACCGAAACATCAAATTTCGTTTGAATCATTGGGATGTTAACATTCCCAAATTGTAACTTTAACATTGTTTCATTGTTTAACATTATATTTTAACAAACTCACTGTGTGCTTTTCCAAGTGCTTTGAACAGCAAATCACGTTTAACTCCAATGATAGGCATTTTAAGTGCTACTCAAAACAAAAATAAGAAAATAATTTAGTTTTTGATGAAGTTATAATTCAAAGAAACGAGTAAAATATTGAATTATCCGGTGCTTCGTATAACCTTACTTAACTTATGCAATGTAAAGTTCACATTTCACATAAAGTTAACAACCACGTGGTAGTTACATTAGGCACGTTCTTTTGAGTAAAATGAACAATTTTGTTGGTTCTCAACTGAAATCAGTTACAAAAAAAAATTACTATTTAGTAAATAGGTGTAATTTATTTCTTTATGCATGTAAAACGTGGAGTTTTATTATTAAATAATAGTAGTTTTCATAATTTAATTTTTGTATAGGTTGCGTGAGGTTATGTAAGTTCCAAGATTCCATGGTGATTCCATGTGTTTGTGACGTGACGTTTGTGAAGTGCAAGTTCGCCCCCCCTGGTGAAGTGTACGAAGTTGTTTCTTTTCCTGGCGTGCGTGATCGCCAGTTCAGTTAGATCGATATTTCAAATTAATTAAGGATGCGTATAGAAACGTGTTACTTCTGTTCATCCAGGATATATCCAGGCCACGGTATCCAGTTCGTCAGGAACGACTGCAAAGTAAGTTTATTAGGTTTTTCCAAACCAGAATGATCGCGCTTTAGGTTATGTTATTTCAACTTGTTACCTTTTAGATTTTCAAATTTTGTCGTTCAAAGTGCCATGCCGCATTCAAAAAGAAGAAGAATCCACGTAAAGTGAAATGGACGAAAGCATTCAGGAAGACGGAAGGGAAGGAACTGGCGGTGGATCCATCGTTTGAATTCGAGAAACGCAGGCATGTTCCTGTTAAATATGATAGACAGACGTGGACTAAAGCGATAGAAGCTATGAAGAAAGTAGAGTCCATCAAGAACAGGCGACAGGGTGCTTACATCATGCAGAGGTTACGTAAGGGTAGAGAACTGGAACAGGAGAAGGACGTTAAGGAAGTACAAAGGGATCTGTCTCTTATCAAGTCACCTGCAGCGGGTCTCAAGAAACACAAAGAGGGCGAGACTGTGGCCGAGGATGTCAAGGATAGTGATGAAGAGATGATGGAAATAGAGGATGGTGGTGAAGTTACATTATAATGTTTCTAGGTTTGTTGAAATAAGATTAAAAATAAAGAATTTAAGAAGTTATATTTTCTTGAATTTGGTGTTAATTTACAGTGTGTGTGTGTAATTTGAAGAAAATTAAAAATTCTTATAATCAAGAGAGACATCTATAATCTACTTACTAAAGATTACTCATATTGAAACATTCAGATCAGACTTAAAGTAAATATCTCATTTCATATATAACTTACTGGTTAACGACATCACCGATCCATTTCAAATAAGCCTCGTTACCACTCTGAATAGGTAATGAAATAACCTCACAAACGGTATAAGGGTGATTTTCCTTAACAAAACTTGTTAGCTCTTCAACTTTAGACGTTTTCGTCTTGATCATCATCAGGACTTCGTTGTCTTCATTGATTTTCCCTTCCCATTCATACACTGAAGTGATCTTTGGCACAATATTAACGCATGCGGCTAGTTTCTTTCCGACTAACCCGTGTGCTAGTTTCTTAGCAACTTCTTCACTCGGGGCTGTTACATACGCCACGGAATGGTCTCCGGGTTTATATGAAGACATTTCTTTGGAAGTTTGACTGGCCAAAACTGAATACCTACTGGGCACACATTGGTATATATATTGTTTATGAGATACATACGTCCATTTACCTGAATATAATGGTTGAAAATAGTAAAGTTTTATTGATCAGCATGCCAAAAGGGGAGTTTTGAGTTATATTTGTTCCTATAGAATGAAGTTGTTTTCGTCCTTGCTTGCCTACTTGTTTGAAAATGGCTTGTCAGATGTCAGAAGACAACAGACAACCATAGACAGACAACTGTCAAACTTCCTTAAAAATCACAGAAGTACGGAGTAATGTTACACGACACGAGAGTTTTAAATAGAACGAGTGTGACAATTCGTCTTATTAAACGTGTGTAATATATCTACTATTTTATCTACTTTGCTTTATTAATTTATTAAATTTTGGCTGTTCAAGTTTTCGTATTACCCTGGGAAATTTTGCGTGGGTTGATTATACTGACGTCACTGACATTAACGTTTCGTATTTGAATTTGAAAATCTAGTAGCCCTAGGACAAATTCAATAACTACGCCCTTACTTACGTGCGCGAAATGGAAGACAAAAATGTAGAATTGACTAGTACACCCCCAGAAATGCGCAAAGCTGCTCAAGAAATTTATTGAAATTCTAATAATTTAACCTCGACACTTACATTACACATTACACTACTTTCTGTGTAATAAAAGAGATTATTAGATTTATTTCATGGATTAAAGAGGACACATATTATTAACAATCTTGTTGTAAAGTCGAGTTCTCGTGAATGATACAATGATATGCTTATTCTAGCATATAAATTGATTAAAAAAGAAAAAGTATTAATCGTTCTTAACTTAAAAAAATATAAATCAGTAGGTACCAAATAAATCCTTTTAGCTTGTATTTTTACTTAGTAAGTAGGTAGTTTTTGGGTAAATTATTAGGTAAACTATTTGCTTATTATTATGATATTTCGTTAATTAGGAATTATCTTATGAAACTCTATCTCTCGGAGATTTCTTTAGACAGTAATTGCACTACTATTTGTATATTCTTGCTTTAAAGCACGTCATAGGAACAGGAATAGTACGCTAAGTGCATCCACATTTTAATTCAAACGCTCGATCCATATTCTTAAACATATATTTACAATTTTTATTCATTTACATTTCATTTCTGACTAGATAATATAGGTAATTAAAAACCTTAAGTATCGGTATCCAGCACATATCTACATTTATACTACTTAAATGACTAATATTTTGAAAGTAAGGGTAAATTCACGAATTAAAATGTATATATCTCTGTGAAATAGTACGTTCACTTCGTCTAAATCTAAATAATCAATAAAAACATGCACTGTTATGGTTTACATATAGTGTCTGAAACAACATCGATGTGCCAGCATCTATTCTATATAAATTATATACATTTTTGCGGCACGTGCACCTATACGAATATTAATATCACAGAAAATATTTAAAATTTAAATACTTGCAGCGAATCTCTGTTTGGTGATAAAGAAACACAAAGCTATTAATACCTGAAACCAAACTTTACGTCGAAAGATTCATTTTAAACGGTTAAAGAATTATTGTAAAATGCATTTGCACAAATATCATTTGGTAGGTATTACATTTAAAACATATTCATCTAAGGATTGGAAGCGCATTTCTCCATGTAATACATATCGCCCAGAAGTTGAGTGATCGGTATTTCCCCTATGGTCTCTTTGAAGAAGAGTAGTTCGACCGTCATCGACCTAATTGCTCTCAGACTGGGTACCAACAATAGCAACCTTCCAAACCTGGTAGGTTGCCTTGGGTACCTGGTCCTCACGTAATCTCCCAGTATACATTGCGCCTGGTCTTGTAGCATCTCGACAGGCTGCACGTCGCAGAGACCGGAAGCTTCTTTAACAAACAAGACAATATATCAGTAATATTAACATTGATTTTTGTTCTTCTTAGAACAAAACAATATTCATTACTTTTAAATCTTTTCAAAGGTAATGAATATTGTTAATTAAAAAAACTATACTCGCTTTGAATGAGTATGGTAGGTACATCGCAAGTAATGTGAAAACTAGGCAGGCAAGGTTCTTACCAGGGGTGAAAAGTATAATAGCTTTCATACAGCCACATTCACTTCCATCCGGAGAAATTTGACGAAATCTGCACATGATTTCCTAAAACGTACAAGAGAACATCATTTCAGCGCAACCAACAACTAATCTTTAAATTTAATTGTACATCTTAATGTAAAAAAATACATGTATTTGATTTCCCAATTGCCTTACCTGTATAGTTTTAATCTCTGTGGCGGTATGAATGTCAGCCGGAAGCCTTTCTCTGGCCTGAGGACATCCCAGAAGTGTCGAGAGGTCCCATGGTACTGACCACTGGGCCAGATGGAGCAGGAAGAGCTCCTTCCATGATTCTTGAAGTAAAAGAAGCTGATCGTGCTTACTTAGAGTTTGAAATGGCGCCAAACAACGCACCCATCTCACTGCCATGAAGAGGAGCCTCGCAGTGGTTTCCTTAAAATATACATATTCGAAGGTGAAATCTAGTACATTTGTTGAATTTTGAAATAAGTGGAATCATAAAACGCATATCTATACTGTCGCAAAGTGAGTTCAAGTTGTAATCCTAAACAAGATAAAACGGATTAGAAAGTTTGCTTCTTTAGTAATTTCGAAATTATTTAAATGTAATGTTTTAATAATGTAATGATGTAATAAAGATGAAATTAAATAAAACAAATTTTTCTGTCTGTAAACCTACACGACCCAATCATTAAAGCACGTGTCATGTAAGTAATTTATTAATGTAACATCATAAATATTTTGTTGCATCTTTTGTATTTACATGTACCAAGATACAGATTCATCATTATTAAACCAGTTGTTACAGCTTGAAACCACATACAATTAATATAACTAGAACCGGCGTTCTCATAAGAAAGTATTATTTGTTTATATTCTAACAAATGTGATGAGCACGGTGCAAAGGGGAAGTAAATATGGCCGCCGTTGACGAATTGCGATAGACATCAAAACATTTCTCCATTGGCGTATCAATAATGAGCATCAAAAGCAAATAAAACTGAAAAAAAAATTATAATAGTATTATAATAGGTATTAATAATATTAATTATTAAAATAATTAATAATAAATTTAAAATAGTTTCTATTCATTACAAAACAAAATTAATTTTGTGCAAATGGATCTCATCCTATTTTGTTTCGACACATTCAATTTTTTTGTGGTGTCATGTTTTATGTAATGTATGTTTTTGTGCATGTGGTGTATGTTTTAATCCTGAAATACTTTTTAAAATTAACTTTATTAAAAAAGTAATGTGACCGTCAACAGGACCATCATCTATAGAACAAATTGGATATGTATATCACAAGTAAACATCTTCATACTTAAATTAATTAACCCCGAAAATGAAAATACTTAAAATCAACAACATTGTTAACATTTCTACAAAAAATACTCATAGTTTTATTACAAAATCTAAAATATTTCTCACCCATTTTACGTATTACTCTAGTATAGACAATATTATATCTGAAGCATTGACATTCCTTTTGTTATCGACCTGAGCTATCAAGCCATCTAAACGGTGCAAATCAAAGCATTTTTACAGTTTAATTTATAAATTTAATCTTTTTTAAGACGATGTTTAGAACTTACATTTTCAAAATCTTTGAAAATGATGTGTTTCCTTTAAAAGTGTAATAATAAATTATTTACCATCTGAAAAGATTTAAATACTTTTAAGATTTGTTCAACTTTCAACTACTATTAAAAGTATTATAAAATTATTTAACACATTTCACTGATGAAAACAATCTCGTTAAACGGGTTATTATGAATGAAATCACCAACCATTAACTAAAAAAAAAAAAAATAACCAATAGCAAATTCTTGACTTCATCATCGATAACGTTAGGTAATTACACCTACATGCTAAAAGATGGATTTGATAAATTCCATCTTTTGGAAATTGTGGATGCAAAACTCCACAATTTACGGTATAGGGTGGTATGTCCCACTAGGAAACAAGTCTCGAAGCACATGACGGCAATTTACTCAAAAGTCAAATTTAAATCTAATTTTCATCCCTACCCTCTTTCAGACGCGACTTTCATAGGCAGTCGGGTGAATTTGTAGGCGTTTCCTTCGACAAGAGGGGTGACTTCATTTCAGCCACTGAGCTTCGAGCTGAAAAGTCAACGGAAATACGGGAAAGTCAATAGTCCGCGCCCACCACACTTCCTTGACGAGTTTTCCTCCCCACGCTTTTCTGCTCATTCAAATCTCCGACGCGATAACAAAATCCGAAAAATGTAGCAATTTTGTTAATTAGGGGACAATTTGAACTTTGTTTAAAAGCGACTTTTTATGTTATTTGTGTTAACTTATTAGTATGGTGTTTTTATTTCTGGAATTGTTAATGGAAATTATGGTTTGTCTGTTTCAGATACAAGGGCCATGAATATAGTCTGGGACTGAATTATTAAATGATATTGTAGTGTAGTAGGACGTATTATGTAGTGGGTGTGCATACCTGTAACATCTCCCATGTCGGAGTTAAGGGTAAAGGTGCCAATGGTGGACTAGAAGCCAAGGGTAAGCCAGTACCGGATGCCATAACTGAGTTAGAATCGCCAGTTATTGCTTCTATTTGGGATATTTTGGTACCCCAGACAAGCTCCTGAAACATAACGTACCCAAACACTAAAGATAAAGTCAAAACCCAGTAAGCATTAATACGTACATAATACGTACATAGTATGTACAGGTAGGACGTAAAGTACGTACAAAATACGTACACTACCGGACGTAAGTACGTACATATGACGTCCTAAATACGTCCGTTTTCCACAAAAATGTACGTGCTACGTACGTACAGGCTGTACGTACAATGTACGTACCGTCGGTACGTACAAGATACATACAGAGGGTACGTACAGTGTACATACAGCCGGTACGTACTCTGTACGAACAGTTTGTACGTACGACGTACATACAGGCGGTACGTACAATGGACATACTGGGTGTACGTATGAAGTACATACAGAACGTACGTACGAGGTACGTAGAAGGCGTACGTACAAGGTACGTAGAGCACGTATGTACTAAGTACGTACTGATAGGTATGTACTAAGTACATACGTACTTTTTTTACTGCAGTACGTACTTTGGATATACTGGTTGTACTCACATAAAATATTATAAGAAGCGAAACAAATGGCCAAAATAACGGCCGTCGTGGCAGCAAATAAATTAACATGAGAACTTAAAATCCCCAATATTGACCTGTAATACCATTCCATTTACGTCCAACTGTCAGTTGACAGTCTCTGTGTCTCCTGGAAGAGCGAAAGAGAAGTTCTGCAAAGTCAAAAGTATGGTAATGGTATTATAAAAGTCAATCTAGAGAATAGGAAGTTAACATGTTAATTTATTCGGTTGAACGACAGGAGTCGTTCTGGCCATTGAATTCGCTTCTTATTATAGATCCAAACGATGTACAGCATTTAACAGAAATATTATTATTAGAAGCGAAATAATGGAATCCCAATTATAGGCGTACAATTTATTACGAGTTGTAAATAATACAAATTTTGCACAATAAAAAAAAATACAAATATACTAAAACAAAAACGGATAAAATGCCTAATGCGGGGCTTTTGGATTTCATCACAGTTTTATATTTTAGGCGATCTGGTGCTCTTCTTAGACGCCTGCTGATTTCTACTTCGGCTTCTTTCTTGTTATTGCACTTGCCAGATTTTATGGAAACACCTGAAACAGAAAAAAAATGCCATCAGTGCACTTTCTATCTAGTATAAATGGTGTTACACCATTGATGTAACATCCAAACGGGAGAACAGATATGGTTGATTAAAGCAACAAATAGTTTTAAAAATTTTGATGATTATTTACACTAGTTATTGAAATAAATAATAATTCTTAAAAGAAATTGATATTAAACATTAAACATTAATCAAATGTGGTAAACCCAATTCCATCTAAAATATTTTGTGTAGATCTGAAACTTACCACGATGGGGACAGGAATAACATTGGCACTGAATTTTAGCTGAAAAAAACAAACTTATTAGACGCATGAAATTTTTGAAATAAATAAATGATAATAAAATGTGGACAAATCGGTTGGTTTTAAAATTTTTAAAAGATCATTACCTGCTGCATGAGTGATATTATGCTTAACACACCATTCAGATAATTGTGAAGGAATATTTGAGGCAGTTTCTGAAAATTTTCCTTGAACAGGTTCATTATAATCCATATACTCTTGATTATCAAATAGAGTTTTAGATTGTGTTATATTAGTAAAATTTTTAATGGAATTAATGTCATTTTCGTGATCAACAACTATGTCGGTATGTGTAGTATAAACGGTCACTGAAGAACTAATATTTAAATGTACATTTTCAGGAATTTTTAAAGCAAGGTCGGTTGGTCTTTGCTGATCATCACATAATGTCGGTAGGTTACAATAATTTTTAACAGTTTTTTCATTTGACAGCTTATTAATTAACTTCTGAAGCTGTTTTGATGCATTTTTGTAATGTTTACTTAATTTCGGACGTTTATTATGATCAGACATTTTGTGATGATTTACCTAATACTTTTCTTACACTAACGGTACTTACCTTATTAAGCCTCAATTGCACAAACGAATAACACCAAAAAAGATGTACTGGACGTATGCCTGATTAACTCCTTAATTTTATTTAGGATATACAAGCACACTTCACACCTCGAATTTTTATTTATGAAGTGTTCAAGTTAAAAAAAATAGTAAACAGATTGGAAAATATGAACAAAAATGGTTGGGTAGATCTTGTCGCGACGATGGTTCGAAAAAGAATCTCCTTTCAGAACAAAAATCTCCTTTAGGGATTTTTTTCCGGGTAGGTACCTGGGTCCTTCTAAGGGTAGACCAATACACTTGTCCTTTAGCCGAAGGTCTCAAGGGGATATCATTAACACATGTGGCAATTTTTTAAATGTTTAAAATTCCAACAAGTGCGTTGGTTTATGACATGTCCGTTACACTTTTACAAGTAATAAATATATCTTTTGTATCCGAAGTACTAAAAATCTAAATAACTACTGTTACGACTTAACATGTACGTATATATTGCTTACACAACAAAATAGACTGCCAACAATAATTAAGACGAAACACTCGGTTTGATATTCAAAAATAAAATGAACATGAAATAAACGCAAATATCGTTTACACCCTCGACCCCCACCTTTAAATGTTTTTTTTTTTAATTTCAATTGTTTAAAGCGTTAAAGTTTAACTGCTTGTTAAACTTGATGCTGTTGAACGGCCTTTTGTTTAATCACTCAATGACTCAATCCCACAGCTGTTTTCGGGAATCTCGAGTAGTTCGAATGCCATTTTACTTCCCATACGTACAGTTGTAAAAATGACCTACAATGTACGTCTTTAGTACGTACAAATACTAACATTTACCGTACGTATTTTTATTGTGTACTATGTACGTACGTAATACGTACTGAAAAATACCTACATTTGACGCCAGTCCCCGTACGTATTGAAGACGTACTTTTTACTTCCCGTACGTACTATTGTAAAAAGGACCTACAATGTACGTCTTTAGTACGTACAAAAACTAACATCTACCGTACGCACTTTTATTGTGTACTATGTACGTACGTAATACGTACTGAAAAATACGTACATTTGACGCTAGTCCCTGTACGTACTGAAGACGTACCTTTTACTTCCCGTACGTATTGTAATAAAAAGGACCTATAATGTACGTCTTTGGTACGTACAAAAACTAACATCTACAGTACGTATTTTTATTGTGTACTATGTACGTACGGAATACGTACTGAAAAATACGTACATTTGACGCCAGTCCCCGTACGTACTGAAGACGTACCTTTTACTTCCCGTACGTACTGTAGTAAAAAGGATCTAATATGTACGTCTTTAGTACGTACATGTACTAACATCTATAGTACGTACTTTTTTTACGTACTATGTACGTACATAATGCGTACCAAAAAATATGTACATTTGATGCCAGTCTTTGTACGTACTAAAGACGTACCTTTAATGTCTTGTACGTACTGGCGTAAAAACGACCAATTATGTACGTACATGGGACGTACTGTGCTTACTGGGAACCAAAAAAGAAACGAAGTAGTCGTCTATTGACGACTACTTCGTTTGCTATTGCTACTTTCTTGTAATAATAATGTAAAAATCGCAAAAAGTCATAAGTCCACATTTCCAGAATTTGTAAAAGTTGGGAATTTGAAATATAGGACTAGCTTAGGAAGATTTTAAAACCCACAGAATCAAATGAGACGTTTGAGACAACAGTTAGCCTTTAAGATGGTTTAGAGTTCAATGGAGAATTATGAATCTACTTTCATATATGATTTCTCTTACAATATAAAAATAATAAAATTAGTTCTGCCATACACAGGTTCAAAAAGGGGAAAATGCTATATACATTTATGAAATAATAATTAGTACATAATGTACAAAATAATAGTAAGTAAATAAATAGCGAATGAAATAAGAAAAATGGGTTAGAACAACATGAAAAAAATATAGAAAAGGTACATAAAACAATTTATTCATTCATAATAAAGCTAGAATCATTTGGCCATATTGGAAATAGTACATTTGTTTATAGTTATTTATCGATCGTACATAATACATTGTCATGATTTACATTTACATACATCGTCCCATAATAAAAGTTAAACATTTATGTTATCACAAGCTTTAAAAGTGGAAGTATATTAAACTCGCGCAAACCTTTATACTTAATTGAGTGATTCATTTGATTTAAGTAAAAATTATCTATTTAGAAGAAGTCAACACAATTTCTGGACCTATAATTATGCACTTCTCTAAACCTTGTCACATTTATAGGTAGGTAATAATTTTTGCTTGATTTTAAAGATAAATAGTTGGGCAATAAAACGGTTTTATATGGCCAAAGCATGAGCCTAAAAATCAATCAAAGTTGGCTCAACTTTGAATAAAGCAGTTGGTGAAGACTTGGTGTTTTCTTTTGGTTTAAATTGCCATAGCCAACTTAGAGAAGCTGGACAATCTTCGGTCGCTAAAAATCAGTCAGTGTTGCTAATGAGTACTTAAATCTTACATTTCCAAAGAAACCGAATTAATTCCTTCATATTACTATTGATAACAATTAGTTTAATTTAGATTACCCGCGTGTAGATACAGTCGAAGGCGTACGCAGGATCTGTAGTAGAGCGGAGGCAATCTATGTTAGTTTTGAGGAAAGGTGGGTAGGGAAGCATGATTTCTTGTAGAATAAAGAAGACAAGGAGATGCAAGTACTTTCTAGAGAGGTTTGGGCTATCTTATATATTATGGATTCTGGAGCTTTACAACTGTACTAAAAGTCGCCAGAATTATGAGCCATTTGTGTTTTAAGAGGTCCCTGGATACGTCCTTGCATTAGTCGTTATGGACTTTAAAGGTTGGAGAAGGTGTATTGTTTCGATTTATTCTAACACTCTTTTGGTACCACTGAAATAACCGTTAATGGCCATAACATTCGCCCATAGATCCTACATATGGAGTATGCATTGCCACTACATGGTAGTATGCACTACACTTTTGTATAGAGAGCCGAGTGCCAACATCTGGAGTAGTTCCTTGAACGAGCTGGGGAAGTACTCGGCGTATTGCACTCCGAAATCGTCCGACCAATGTCCTTTTGGTTTTTGGTGATTTTTATACTGTACAAATTTAATGGAAACCTTACGATTCTTGTAATGATATTGCACTCATAGTCATAAAGAAATACCTGCTTACTGTCTACGCTTTGAGGGCTTGCCGGCCATGTTGATGTTATTTTATTTACAGTAAAATTTTAACGCGTAAATTACTCTACATATTCCTTTTATGGATTTTTATAGCTTGATAGTGTAGGACAACTGAAGCAAGTAGTGGGTTTGGCTAAACATGCACCGTCAACTTCACTTCATAATGATCAGGGAAAAGTGATATTAGGGCAACATGAACTACAAGATATATGAAACACGTCTGCCACAAATTTGCATTGCATTGCAGTGCATTGGAGTTATTAAAAACTGTAAAATTCTGGAGTATGATGACATCTACGCTAACGGTTTAAAACAGGTAGACGCGACGCTTTCGACAAATTTGTTTAAGATTCATGACACTGGCAAAATTCCTCAAGACTGGTTAAAATCCAACTTTTGTGGCAATTCTAAAAGACAACAACCCCAAAAAGTTCGAAGATTACAGGCTTATTAGCTTAATGAGCCACGCACAAAAAACGTTTCTACGAATTGTATACTCCAGAATATCTAGAAAATGTCAAGAAATAAGTGGGGAAACTCAGTTTGGATTTGTTAAGGCATAAAGCATAAGTAAGGCATTGTTCTTCCTAAAACTGCTGGTGCAAAAATGTTATGACCAGCGCTAAAACGTCTATATTTGATTCATAAATGATATACACGCTTTTGATAATGCGGAACATGGTCTTTTACCAAAAAGACTAAGATTCATAAAAAATCTGTATTGGAATCAAAAAGCAGAAGTTGGAATAAATGACAATCTAAGAATTAAACCATTTGACGTCTTAAAAGGAGTTCGGTAGGGATGCACTTTATCACCTCTACTTTTTAATATTTACGTTGAAAAGATATTTTAAATTTTCGTTCTGGAAAACGAGGTAAAAGGGATAAAAATAAACGGAAAACCATAAACAGTATCAGATCTGCCGACGATTCAGTGATTATAGCTAATACACTCTGGAGGATCTACAGTTATTTCCAAACAAAATAGATGAGCACGGACTATGGCTTGCGAATTAACATACCAAAGATGAAAGTAATGAGTATTGGTAGACAAATCACAGAACCCAATAACTTTATTGGCAGGGAAGTTATTGAGAATGTCACCAAATTTAAATACCTAGGGTCCATACTTAATGTTTATTGGGATTGTGATGAAGAAGTCAAAACGCGGATTGGTGTGGCCAAAACAACTTTTGCTAGATTCAAAACTCAGCTATTACATAGAAATTTCCCCTTGGAGTTCTCAAATGTTACATCTGGACTGTGTTGCTGTACGGTGACGAAACTTGGTGAATTGAAGTAAAAACAGTAAACCGCATCGAAGCATTTGAAATGTGAACTTTGCTTCATATATAATGAATATCTTAGACTGAACACGTAACCAATGAAGTGGTGTTGAGAAGAGCAGGAGCCAAAAGACAGCTCATTGCTGGAGTAAAGCAGAGAGAAATGTCCTATTTGAGGGACACACTAAGAGGTGACACCGTCATCCAATCCCAAAACTGATCCTACAAGGAAAAATTGAGTACGCAGAGGACCCGATTGAAAACAACATTCTTGACTTTGGAATATTAGAGAATGGAGTTGATTATCCGATGCAGCAACTGTATTTCACCGGATTAAAGACAACACCATTACATTGTTGCGATGAGGTGATAGACTTAATGACCCTTATGTGCGGGTGAGTATTCGGGACCGAAGAAGAAGAAGAAGTGTAGGACAACTTCCACATGCTTATTAGTTCTAAACAAGGGCACGTTTTATGTTATTATTTTGATTGCCCCCATAATGAAATTGGTCCAATCAATTCCCTCAGATGTTGGCACAGCCGAAAACCGAGGCGCAATCCATCTATGCATCCGCCTCTGGTTTAATGGTGTCAAATGACATAAAAACAATCATTTAGAAGTAGAATTCTTCAACAAGCTTTAAGATGTAGAGTGCATGCACTGAAAACAAACGTTTTCAGATTTTTGCTCACCTGACACTTCTCGGCAGACATCAGGATGTGAAGTAGCCCCGGCGGGGGCGGCAAGGCCGGGTGGTGGAAGACGGGCAGCGAGAGCGTCGCCGCCCCCGAGGGTTCCATGTGGGCGGCGGGGGAGCCGACCGACGGCGGCGGCGGCGGCAGATTGAGCCCCTTCAGGTGGTGGTGGGGCGGCGCGAAGAGGCTCGCGTTGAAGTGGAACGTCGAAGTCGACGTCGCCGGCAGCTTCTCCGAGGAGGGCAGCTGGGAGAGCGGGTGCGGCATCGAGGGCGAGTGATGCATCTGGGCCGTGGGCGGCTGCTGGAGCTTCGGTTTGCGGGGACCACGTTCGTGCTGTACGGCTGTAAGAGAAAAAAGTGAGTGGAAATTTTTATTTACGGCAACAAGCCATTAAGTGCATAAAAAAAGTGTAATTGTGAAGTTAAATGGGACACACTCGAACTTCACGTAGGTGCATAGATATGCTTCATTCTTATCTGAATTGCGTTACCTACTTGTCCGTTTTTACGGTGAAAAGTCACCTGACACAAAAATTCAAATGTACGTATTCGATACTCAATCTTTAGTATCGTTATGTCTATCTCGACGCAGTCCATCGATATAGTAAATACTTATAACAAAAAAATTGGTATCTCACAATTAAGATTATTAAAAGATAATAACTACTGATTTTGAGTCAACTCGTAATTATACTGCATTGTGGGATATGTCGGGATTCTCAGGGTGGGCATTTTTTAAAACTATTGTGAAAATGCTGTATCAAACTCAGTTTACATGTGATGGGTCGTTTTGACATTTAACACCCTGTATCTCGGAAATGAAGCATTTCCAGACCCAGCTATTTGTCTTCTTCTTTTTCTTCTTTCTCCGTTGACTAGGATTGCTCTTGTTTGTCCGCCTTTATTCTGTTTCTGTAGTGGTTGTTTGCCAGCTCTCCTCCCATCGTTTAGATGGCCTTCCTTGGGATCTTCTGCTGTATGGTTTGTTGTCTTGGCATATTTTCGGTAGTCTCTCCATATCGATTCTGTATACATGTTGGTTCCATTGCTTTCGCCTGGTTTTCACAAATCAGCTAATTCGTTTTATATTACATTGTTCTCGTATAGTTTTATTTCTTTACCTATCCCTTAGTGAGACACCTTTTATTGTTGTAAGTACTTTCATTTCAATGTTATTTATTGTTTGTTTAGTTCTTCTAGTATCGGCTCTTGTTTCTGCTGCATATGGTAGAATTGGCCTCACCACTGTTTTGTATATCTTCATCTTGCTTTCCATCGTCATATATTTGTTCTTCCATATTGTTCCATAAATACATCCACTCACTCTCGCTGCTTTGTTTGCTTGTGTTATCACTTCTTTAATAATATTCCTACTGCTTGTCACTTCTACTCCCAGGTAATTGAATGTCATAATTTGTTCTATTATTCTGTTGTCTAATTTCAGATTACATCTTCTTGGTTCTTTACTTATTACCATGCATTTTGGTTTTTTGTTTTTTTGTATTGAGGTTATTTGAGATATTTGTACTCAAGGAATTATAACAGCAAACTTTGAAACCTGTTATTAAACCACCCTCCATAAGTTTAGGTAATAACTTTTGTAGAACCATAAATACAGCTGCTTTTTTAATAGTTATCATTTATCATATATAACAGTTTTCGTCTTGAGCATTTAACTTGTGCTGTGGGTCAATGAGTGACGACAATAGGTCAGGTGAATAAGAGTAATTATGTAGTAAAAAAATTAAAGATGTGTAAATCTATTTACGGTTTATTTCGTATAATTTACCCCAGTGCATTAGGGCTAAAGAAGCTTTTCAAAACCAGGCCCTGCTACACACGTTCCCGCCTTGTTGGACAAGTGCGTTAGATATTATTTATGATTAGAGAAAAAAGGGATAATCGTGTGAAACTTAGAAATGGGGAGAATAATATATCCCAACAAAGTTAAAAAAATTAAAACAAAGACATTCGTTCTTCGTAAAAATTTCGTTTCATGAAATTAATACGAATAAAAATGTACTATAGGATTCACAAAAAACAACAAAACCTAATTTTCGTAAAGAAATAATTGTTACTTCCAAACTTGACTTATTAAAGGATATAATACCGAAATATACGTCAAATTTTATTAACTCGCCGTTCCTGAAGTTGGCTTTCATAGAGAAAGGATAATGTGATTCCTGCTAATAATAGTGTACCACATACTCTTCAAAATCTTTCCAAAAAATATGTCGATGAAGGCAAAGTTTCCAGTGTTGGTACTTTTCTCTCAGATTTTATCTCTAATAAGTCTTCGACATTATCACCATCATAAGCAGGGACAACTTGCCCAAAATAAAATTTTTGATGTGAAAACATCTACTAATGGGGTGCCTAGTAGTAGCTTCGAGCGTTGCGGGACGACTTGCGCTCTTTTTCTTATAATGCACAGTACATGTTCCGGACAATTGTTGCGACGATTTTGGATATACTTGGGCCCTTGTTGTTCTCAATGGTTTCCTTTATGGTTTTAGTCTTATAATTTCTGAGGTCCTTTCGTATCTCTATCCGGATCAGTTTGTTCAATTCTATTTACTCTAAGAGATTTCTGTAACTATCCACCTTCATCCTCCTTCTTTTCTCTAGTAGGTAGTTTTTTTTTGTCTCTTGTGTTAGTTTCTTGGGACTTTCTTCTGAATTCTTGAGCACTTTCCGTGATGATCTCAGTTAAAGTGTTTGCATGCGTATCTACATCATCATCTATCTTTGATTGTTTGTTTAGGATCCCTTCAGTTTTCGCCCGGTATTTTCTTCTATTGTTGATGATGTTTTCAAGACTGATTTTTATTGGGGCATGCGGAGGCCTTTTTTTACTTCTTTTCAACTTTATTTTTAATTTAACTATTCGGTGGTCGCTGCCCACATTTACTTTGTTAAAGACTGTAACATCTTGTACTGTTTTTGGACTGTTAGAGATTATAAAGTCGATTTCGTTTTTATACTTGAAGTTTGGGCTCCTCTACTTTCACTTTCGATTTTTACGTATTTTGAAGAAACTATTCATGGCATATACGTTATTTGCTTCCATGAAGTTTACTAACATATTATCTCCTCGTTCATTCCTTTGTCCCTATCTCAATTAGCTCAATTAGTCTGTCATATTTGAAAGGGTTCTTATATTGTAAGTAGATATTGTCCACGTTCTCGCATTGGTAGATTTTAATTGACAGCCGGGTCCACGATTTCCATGTATCTTTGTTCGTTTCAAGAGATTAGGTATGTTTATCCATAATGTAACCTGCTGGCCGGGCTCCTAGGTTCATTGTGTTGGATGTGATGAGAGAGTAATAGGGAGTTTGGGGAGGAATTGGGGAAAGGGACATGGTGATCTCCTGGTTACAAACAAGATATTATCGATCGATATTACACAATTACAAAGGTATTTTTAATTTTCCTCATTCTTAATTTTAAGGGTCCTGCATCAAGTCACACTTCTAGATGGCGCTATGAAACAGAATTTCTTTGAATTTCTAAAAACTACTTGACAAATCATAGGAATTGCACCCTTTAATAGTCTCGTGTATTTGGTAACACACTCGAACCGAAATCGAGCGATTCAGGTTTAAGTCCTGATCATAGGCATGAATATTTGTTTCCTAAAAGGTAAATTTAACTGGGGAAATGAAAATTAAGGAACAATTTGAATAATGAAGGAATAACTTTTGTCCAAAGCCAAGTTGGTATTGGAAGTTTTGTTTTACAGCTTTTACACGTTACATTTTATATATGATCGATAATTTGTAGCTTAACAAATTAAAAGTTAATTTTGCGGAGAAGTACACATCGCGTCCCCTCACCCTCGGCCCCCGGCGCCGTCACCCTTCCGGCGTCGAAGTGACCTGCGGTGTGACCCGCGTCGCACCTTCTCCGCCCGCCGCCCCCGTCCCGCTCGGACGCCGCCACCACCTTCCGCCCCCCCTCTCATCGGCCCTGCCGCCGCCCCTCGTCCTCCCCCCCCCGGCCGGCCCCCCCATGACAGAATGACATGACACTACGGGATGATGGGATTACGAGGGCTTAGAGTTGCCCTACACCGACATGTCGAGTTCACATGCTACGTTCACGTATTCAGTTGATTGCCTCGGTGGTGTGGGCGAATACGGGGGTCAGGAAGGGATTTTAGGGGATTTTTAATACGAGGACGACGAAACAAAAGTGAAAATAAAACCTTTCCGAGGTCGCATATATACGAAATTTAGTGGGCTGTCCAAGTACAGTCGCTTCAAGGAAGGGTTCTCGGTTGGAGGTCGGTCGATGGTAGAAAAGACAAACTCCTAACGTATTGCACTTTCGAACCAAAACGCTTTGCGCCTAAAGCACTGGTGACGTGGCTAGCTGTGAGTTACAGCGTGAAATCGGAATACGTATATTATGGAATTGTAACAATAAGAATAAGGGATTTTCAGAACAAAAAT
Source organism: Cryptocephalus moraei (assembly GCA_946251905.1). Taxonomy (NCBI): domain Eukaryota; kingdom Metazoa; phylum Arthropoda; class Insecta; order Coleoptera; family Chrysomelidae; genus Cryptocephalus; species Cryptocephalus moraei. The sequence goes on from OX276452.1 coordinate 19,579,585, forward strand.
TAGGCCATGAACAGAAGTGATGACTCCATGGAATCGTCTCAGTAACGACCCGGGTATTCTGCCCTTTCGTATCGACCTTATATAGTATGCTCTCGTTAGTACAACAAAGAGACAAAGACAAAGACAAACATTTTCTATTATTGAGTTTAAACATGCCTATAAAATTCTTGTACCGACACTGTTTTAACAATTCCTTAAACTACATTTGGTCCTACTTAAAATGTTATATATATATATATATATATATATATAATGCATACACTAAATTAAATTTATATATATTGTCGCGATACGGCCCCAATTAGCGCAACTAGGTCACCACCTAAGCTAAATCAGCACGGAGGTACCTAGACACAAGAGCAATACGTGACTCTCGGACAGGTAACACAGCACGTTCATAAACATCCCGCACGTATTTATACGGATCGATCAGATCGATCAGGGAATCAGTCTTCCTGCACGTCGTCACGCTGTCCGTTCGAGAGTCCGCCCTGTTCACCATGACGCTCATTGGGAAAGCGTCGCCCCTGCTACCCTTCCGCAAGACCACGTAAACAACCACCAACTTTCAACCTTTTTTGCATTTCATTTTACATTCGCCTTTTCTGACTTTCATTTGAAATGAATACTCTTCCCTGCATGTAGGAAATAAACATTTTTAAACTTATCTACCTTCTCTCAACCGGACTACACCCCCAACCAGAGCACTCCCTTTGGGCCCTAGGCCCTCAGGCGTGTGACAATATGAGGAATTATATTTAATTCATTTTTAATACATATAAATTTAAGTTATGAACCAATGTTATACGTTGCATCATCGTCAGTAAATTAATTACAATATAAAACATTCACTTAATCTACTGTCTAAATTCCAATGTAAACCATATACGTTGTGTTTAAACCTGTTCTTTATATTGTCATGGTGAACATATGTACTTCCTTATAATGTGGTCGCGATCGACGTCGCAGGAATACAGAACAAAGTCAAGCATTCTCAGCAATAGCCCGAATCATCATAACATGACCTCACACAAGAATGTTCTGGCGAGGCACGTATGTTTAATTATACCAGGCAGCGCACAGGAAAATATAAACACTAGTAATTTTAATAAATACGGGCGATCGGAACCGATTAGTGAGTTGTGGATCAGTCATCGTCAAGTATCAGCCAAGCATCCCGTGACGCTGCCAGTTAACCTACGTGCCCGTATGCTGTCTTGTGTAAGGAGAGATGTCTCCTTACACATCTCCTTATACATGCTTATAGTTGATTCCTTAAGTTCTGTTTTAATTACCGCTTATACTAATATCATTGTTTAGTTAAGGACCTGCATAGGTATTTGTATTACTTGTATTAGATTTGATACTTGCTTATACTAGTTTGCTCCTAGGAAGCAGGAAATCTCCGAAAGCTGGGTTAATTAGTAAATTTCGTTTCATTTAAAGATTTGTTGATGGTACACCTAGAATAGAGTCCATTTTCTTGAACATCCATTTATTATAACCGTCATATTAGTGAAATGAAAGTAGTACTAATGGAGTTCCGTAAACGCTTCATAAAAATTCTTGTAGTAAAACAGTTATTAAACAATTAAAAAATAAAAACTGTATTTTTTGTCGAGAGATAGCAAAATATTCTGTACAAATGTGTGCATTGAAAATATATTCAAAATAAACCTGGGCGCATTAAAATCGGTATATTTAATAGTATACCTGCTGTTTGAAAAAAAACTCAAAACGAATATTTTTTCAAATGCTAAAACCAAATGGAAGAGCACATCGCACATATATAATGTTGCTGTAATAGAAGGTACTAAAGCTACAAAGTATTCCCTCAAGATTTTAAGTTAAAATAGAAAAAAATTTTTGCACAATGAATTTATTAACTAGAATTAGCCATATTTTACAAAGTAAATTCCCAGCCTATAAGCTGAAGTACCGCAAACTGCTCGCCGGTGCTGGTTAGCTTGATTCGTACTAGTAATTTCAAAAAAGAAGGGAATGAGAACTCTTATAATTTAATTGGGTTAATGTGTCATATGATATATTCTTCGAAAATACGTTTAAAACAAAAGGATACCGCTTCGATAATTAATTTTACGGGAGTGCCAATAAGTGGACGCGATTGCTGGTATTTTTTTTGCATACTATAAGCTTTTACATATCTCGGTACGACCAATAGAAGCGACATTAAAGGTTTTTTTATGTTAAAAAAATCTGGTTGGTTGGAATTTTGTTTATTAAAGTTAAAAAATATCTTTTAACAAAATCTACAAATAAAGATTTAATCACTTATCTCAGCTTCTGATGCAAATAATACATAAAAAACTCTGTAGTCATTTTGGAAACTAAAAAAGATAAAAAAAAGTTTAAACTATCTAAAAATTCCACCTTTATGAGAACTTATGCCTTTTACAGCAGTTTTGATTTGGCAAAATTAGGTCAGAGATATATGAAAGTTGTAAAGTATGGATCAATCGTTAGCGTTAGCGTTACGACCTACGCTAGTCGATGAAAGTTTGAAAGAAGCATTTGTATAAATTGTCGGTTTTTAAATTTGTACGTCTACAATATAATAAAAGTTGAGTTTAATTTTGTAAACGGTTATGGACTAAATTCCGCTTCCAAATTTCCTTGCAAAATTTCCCTTCTCAAAGTAGTTGTTTCCCTCAATTCTCCACTAGATTTCGCTATTGAAAACTTTTAATAAATTAAGAACTTTTCACTATCGAATATATATATAATTGAGTTTAATAACATTTTTGGCCAAATCTTCTTTAAAGGGAGCTTTGTACTTGTCAGATCTGTTTTTAAAAATTTTCGCAAAATCTACTACAATATTTGTTTCTATATTTTTAACGTTTATTCTATATATAATATATTAATATATAACTCTACTACTACAATATTTGTTTCTATATTTTTGACATTTATTCTATATATAAAATATTATTATATAACTTTGTTTATATCTATTTATAAATAAAGTCTAATAACATTTTTGGAAAAATTTTGTCTGAAGGGCACTACTCTTGTCGTTTTTCGGGTTTCCGAAATGTTCTCGAAATCAACCCCAAGAATTGTTTTTTAAATTTAAACATTTATTTTACTATTCAATATTTGAATGCTATTATAAATCTTCTCTGAATGGGAGTTTTCACTTATTATTTTTCCGTTTTTTTTAAATTGAAGATTCAAATTCGCGCACTGATTTAATGTTGGCCAAATTGCGCGATGATGACCTCCCGTCCTAAGTTCTGTCACATTCACCGATCTTGCTCACTTTTTCGTTATTCGATTTTAACTTTACAGCTTATGTTAAATGCAATCGGAATACCTGTTAAGTAGGTATACCAGTTGTTCTCTAAAGAACATATTTGCCCGTCGTTTAGATGATTAACGGTCCATTTTCTACTTGGCACGAACTCTAATGTAACTCATTCGTATGTTTCGGTACAATTACAATCAATCTAACCTATCTAAGAGTTATGGTTGTTAATACCGACTTGAATACCCCTTGATAGTGTCAGAACTGACCAGCCTGGAATTTACGTTATATTATCTATGGCGGAACTTGCATATCCACAAGCAGCTTTTTTCGAACATGCCAGAAATTTAAATCGATTATGATACTTTGGACTATTGTTACTGCCTTTCTTCTGTTAAACGTCTAATTTAAACATTATTGCAATATGTCATCTAAATGAACGCTGCACTAAATTTATGAATCGAAAAAGTAAAACAAATAGAAGTGAATAAAACGAAGATGTGTGTATCCAAGTGTTCTTCAGTATATTGTTAGATTACAAGGCACAGTTCCGCAGCATATGCTGTAGTATTTACAGTCTACTGAAAATACTCTCAAAATTCAAAATTTCTTCAAGTGAAACTTCCTTAGTAACATTGTCCAAGCTAACAAAGCTATGTATATAGTATTAATGTAACATTTATGTAAATTATTCGGAATGTTTTGCATATACTTGATATTATCAATGAACATGATCAGGAAACATACTTTTAAATGTTGTAGAGGGTTAAGTTGCGACGTGTTAGTTATTTAGGATGGTGTCATTGGCCCATTTAGCCGATTAAGAAATTGACTTGCACTTTGTGATCGACTTTTTTCGTTTAACTATAAAATGGACAATTGTAATATAGTTATTATTATTTAATTATATTTATGAAGATACTTTAGTGCTTTTCAAAATATTCAACAAAAATATACTGGATGTCAACTTTATATATATTTTCATACATTAATTTTACTACTTTCCAAATCGACATTACATAAATTTATAATATTGGCCCATTAAGTTTCACTTTTGTCTTATGTCTCTGAGACAGTGTTTGTAGAATATTTTAATCGTACTTTTGTCGTCACATTTCGCACTCGAACTTAAAAATATTCCCACATTTTCATTTCGATTAATAAGACTTACTTCTAAGTTTACAACATTTACCTTCCCCCTCGTAACCGAATGTTGGGGGCTATCTCAATCCAGCACTATCGGATGCTAATACCTTTTGCTCGATATGTGTGTATGTGTGTGTGTGATTATTCGAAGCCAAAAGGGGTTTGTGTTCGACGAGCGAAGATACGTAATTAAATCAAAACACAGCGCAACATACGAGTATCATTCTACTTTTGCCTTTGTTGGAATGCTTTTTTCTCTGATCGAGTCCGTTTTCGACTTCGCATGGGATGCAGTTTCTGAAAGGGAATGCAAAATACGATTCTACTGGAAAATCGTTTTCGTCTTGTAGTGCTCGTTTAAATTTATACTGCGTTGGATTGTTTTAAAAACCAAATTCGCTCGTCATGGAAACAAACATATTTGTAACATTTTATCTTTATAAGGTGTATCAGTTTGAGGGATCGCAACCACAATTCCGCTTTAATTACAATAAAACGTAGTCCTCCTATCCAGATTAATACAATCATCAATCTTTATATTTCTGGGATTCACACATTTACCCGTCATTTATGAAGCACTCGATAACTCAAACCGCTCCCATTCTCTTTCTCCCCCTCTCTCTCTTTTCCACTGTCTCTATTCGCTTCCCTGTCTACCTCTCTTTCATCTTTTATCATCTCGCCCCGGCGACAAAATTATTACAGGTGATGCCCGGGGGTTAGATTAAATTATACCGAATACAAAGCGATTCGATTTATCTGCAGAATAAACTCACGCAGCTTTTCTATAGGTTCCATAGGTATCGCTCGATTGGTAATTCTTTAGATTATTGTTGTCACATGTAACGGGTAACAGGTTCGATTCTCTCTGGAGATATTTATTGGGTATTAGAAAATCCGTTTGATGCGGTAAGGGCTTTAGGAAAGTATTGGTGATGCAGAAGTATTTTTTTGACTGTCTCTGTTGGTTTTATACTGAAAAAAGGGACTAACGGTTTAGTAAATGTTGTATTAGAATACCATGCAAACATATTAAATTAGCCTTCTTTTTTTACCGACTTTTAGTGATCGGTGGTACGGTATTTTCAGGGCATAACGGAGGACCATAGGTATTATATAATGGCGGAAATAATTGCGAATTCGCCACAAGAGAAATATTTTGGGTAATGTCACATTTCTTACCCAAACTCAAAAGTTGCAGTTATAATATTTTAATGGGTAAGGTAGCTAATGCTGTTAAATTCTTTTCTTCGTGTTTGACAATAATATTGACTACCTACTTAAAGAAACCAAAATTGATAATTTAATGATTGCATTAAATATTATATTATATATACTATACATTAAATGATTAAATAATTCATTTAATTAACATTAAATTATTTAAAATCTATAATGTGCAGCAGACATTATAAATTATTAAAATAAATGCAATGTTTAGACAAATTAGTAAATAATGACATGGACCGTTGATTACTATTATTTTCGGAACGGGGTCCAAATTTCCTATTATATAAAAAAATATAGTGAAATTCTATGAGTCTTTACTTTCACCAAAGATTGTTCTTTTACGCCAAACTATAAAAGTTGTTTCATAGTATATAACTCCGAAAGTCTAACTTTTTTCATCATTATTCTTATACCAAACGGTAGAGGATATAAAGGCCTACAAAGTCACTATAGTGAGAATTTACAAAAAAGTTAATAATGGAGCTATTTAGAGGTCTTTCATTGAGATTCACGTGTAACTCCGGAAGTATAACTTTCTATGTTTACATCCTTCTAGCAAAAAGAGAATACTACATCGAGTAATGGAGATAAAAATGTTGTAATTCCGGAAGTGTAACTTTCTAAATTTTTATTCTTATATCAACAAGTAAAGAACACAGTGAAAAGTTGTCAATAGTAATAACTGGGATATTTGGTGATCTTAGATTCAAATTCACGTATACAATGGAGTTACTTAATATGCTGTAACGCCGGTAGTTACACTTTTCTAAGTAAGTTTCTACACTTTTTAACAATTACAACCGAAACATGTACTTCAAGCCTCCGTTTTTGGTGCTAATCGACAATATTAAGAAACTATTTAGACGTTCTGGGTCAATGTGACTCATGGGCCACAGGTTAGACAACCCACTGTTAAGTTATTCCACAAGAATAAAGAGATCATCGGAAGGGTAACAGAGAGAGAGGTCCGATATTTGTGTCAGTGGTGTAAGCAAGTGGAGTAGGGTATTTAAAGGATTCGATATATTTTTTTTTTTTGGTGTGAAGTACCTAAAATGAATTTCAAAACAAAGGGTCCACATATCTGTTCGGCAAAAGACTGAAGTGACAAAAGTTATTCAAGGAATTATAAATTAAGGCCAACTAATTTAATATAATTGCGTATAAGAAAATCCATTGCTCTTGAAGTTAGAGTGAATGTTACTTGTATGCTCTTCTTGAAGTCTTTAACAATTTTTACAAAATAATAAAATTTTTGTAGAGGTGGGAAATACTTTATTTTTTATGTACCATGCCAAACATGTTTCGCCCTAAATGTAATATAAAAACAAATCGTAATTAGTAGATATTCAGGTCAAAAAATATCTTCAGTTAAAATTTTTAATTTAATTTATATATTTATCCTACTACATATTTAACAACCCCTATTCTATTATATATTTTTTTTAAATCTTACGTCTATATACAAACTACCCTCTACAGAATGAATGTTTTCATTTGTTCGTTCCAATTTAGTTTTTGTTTTCGACACTGAAGATGCCCTGACAATACGTCGAAACATGTTTTGCATGGTATATAAAAAGTAAAGCATTTTTCTATTTCTACAGTCGCATTATTCCTTTAAAAAAATTGTTTGAGAGACTTTTAGAGAAACATACAAAGTAATAATAAGATGTATTTATTTTTGTTATATAGTGTGCCACAATCTGATTCATTCGGGGAAAGAAAACTGCGAAGGGGTCGGTCACAAAATATTACTAAAAATAACTGTTTTTTAAAAAACTAAGGAAAAACAAGAAGAAGTTACCCCGCTGAAAAATGAAACAGAAAAATTTGTTTCTCAAAATGACTATCAGATACCCTTCTTATCCAAAGCCTTATAGACCAAGAGCTGGAGACGAGATTTCAACGTCATCAGTAATATGGAATTCGTAATCAGGAATAAACTCTATTACCATCAGTTATTAAAGTTCCTAGCAGGCGGACAGATTACTTGGGGCTAAGGGTAGTTATAAGGGGTGAAATTTGATAATTGTTCGGGAAAATTTCGGCATCGATAATACGCTTAAAAATGTATGTAATGATAGGTCTTACCATACCTAAACGAAATTCCAAGCGGCGGACACATGAGTAGGTGAAAAGGGGGCGGCGGACAAGGGTAAATGGGGTGAAAAGGCGGAGAGCTAGAGCTGAAATTTCAACGACACCGTCATCAGTAATATGGAATTCGTAAACAGGAATAAACTCTATTACCATCAGTTAATAAAGTTCCGAACAGGCGGACAGATTACTTGGGGCGGAGGGTAGTTGTAAGGGGTAAAATTGGTTAATTTTTCGGGAAAATTTCGCCATCGATAATGCGCTTGAAAATTTATGTAATAATAGGTCTTACCATAACTAAACGAAATTCCAAGCGGCGGACACATGAGTGGGTGCAAAGGGGGCTGCGGACAGGTGTAAAGGGGGTGAAAAGACGGAGAGCTAATAGAGCCGAAATTTCAACGTCATTAGTAATATGGAATTCCTAAGTAGGAATAAACTCTACTACCATCAGTTATTAAAGTCTCGAGCAGGCGGACAGCTTACTCGGTGCGGAGGGTAGTTATAAGGGGTGAAAGTGGTTAATTTTTCGGGAAAATTTCGGCATCGATCAGAAGTTTCAAAATTTATGTAATGATAGGTCTTACCATAACTGAACGAAATTGCAAACGGCGGACACATGAGTGGGTGCAGAGGGGGCGGCGGACAATGGTAAAGGGGGTGAAAATTTATGGAAAAATTCGTGAGTTTATTCCTGTTTACGAATTCCATATTACTGATGACGTTGGCATTTCGGCCCTCGATCTCCGCCTTTTCGCCCCCTTTACCCTTGTCCGCCGCCCCCTTGGCACCTATACTCATGTGTCCGCCGCTTGGAATTTCGTTTAGGTATGGTAAGACCTATCATTACATACATTTTTAAGCGTATTATCGATGCCGAAATTTTCCCGAACAATTATCAAATTTCACCCCTTATAACTACCCTTAGCCCCAAGTAATCTGTCCGCCTGCTAGGAACTTTAATAACTGATGGTAATAGAGTTTATTCCTGATTACGAATTCCATATTACTGATGACGTTGAAATCTCGTCTCCAGCTCTTGGTCTATTACGCGATATGTAGTTACCTACTCATTTAAAAATGGTCTTAATAAACATTCATGTGAAACGTGCGAAACACGCAAATGCTGCAAGTAGGTCTGCTAATAAAACCACTTTATTTTGTAAGTTAAAAGCATATCGAAACAAAAGTTGGACAAGTTTAGAAGTTTAAAAATGACTAATTTTGTTAACTTCGTTAGGAAACTAAATAAAGCCTTTGACAAAAAAAAAACGAAATGAGGCACTCTGGGAATGACCGGGAGGGGAAGCATAGCTTTATATAAGATATATATATGTCATGTACAGAAACAATTGGTAGCTAGCGCGGCGCTATCACGCGGCTCTAGCCACTCTCAGATTCAGCCCACAATCGCCACCCCTAGAACAGGCAACCGACAATACAAACAATTGTAACACGAGTTACCACAAAACAGTCAGCGCGACTCCGAAATAAATCACTTTTATCTACTTTGCGTTACTAATAATCTCATTATTACATCGAAAGTAGTGTAATAATATTCATATTATTACACTACTTTTGGTAACTTTTAGTTTTGTTAAATTGGTACATCAGCCTGTCACGTAGACGTGCGTAGACGTCAAGGTTAAATTATTAGTATTTCAATAAACATAACTTTTAAAATTTTATGAATCTACATTCTTGTCTTCCATTTCGCTCACGTAAGTAAGTAGTTATTGAATTTGTTCTAAGGCTACTAGATTTTCAAATTCAAATACGAAACGTGAATATCAGTGACGTCAATGTAACCAACCCACGCAAAATTCCCTAGTGTAATAAGAAAACGTGAGCAGCCAAAATTTAATGAATTAATAAAGCAAAGTAGATAAAATAGTATATTACACTCGTTTAATAAGACGTATTGTAACACTCGTTCTATTAAAGCACTCCTCGCTTCGCTCGTCGTGCTTTAAAACTCTCGTGTGACATTACTCCGTCATTAAACTAGTATAATATAATGTACTATTTATTATTCTTTATACTTTTATCCAAGCCAAACCTAACCTTTCGGACCGTAGTCGTAGGCCCAGAAACGTTTCCGTGAAGGATTTTCTCGTTCCGTGTAGATCTCAATCCAAGATGTCTACTGTCTGTTTTTACGTTTAAGATCAAATTTTATAAAGAAATATCTCGGTTAATAGACGAAATAAAGTAATTGCCACACTCAGGTAGGTTCTTCTTTAGACGCTGATTCTGTTGATATAATTTTTGTTATTGTACAGTGAAAGCATTTTGTGAAACGATTGATAGCTAGCGTCACCACGGAGAAGGCAACCGACAATACAAAAACAATTGTAACACGTTGTCAATAAACAGCTAGCGTGGCGCGATAATTGGCCGTCCGGGTCGTACGGTTTTTCGGCGTTTACACCTCTCACCGATTCAGCGCTTCTAGCGAAGCCCGCCATAAGGAAGCTATGCTTCAAAAATTTGAAAATTTGGCTACAAAAATCGTATTGCCGAAAACTTTGCAGAAAATTGTAAAAAATGTGTATATCCACCCTTGCCCCAATTTTCCATATATACATGTCTGTGTTTCTGATATTTTGTTTCATTTTATTCATTAACATTTTTTATTTACACTTTAACACTGTTTAATGTGGGTACCTGCATTTATGCAGTGCAACAGATATTAAACAACAACGCCTCATGATTTACCTGTGAAAAGCAAAAGGCAATTAATTTTTCAATCAAAAAAATGTAAAGTATGAACCCGTCGTACATAGAGCATATTGTGTAAACATTTCTAGAGTCGGTCCTCAGTTCGTATCTCAGGATACCGAATGATGGAGAACCGAGGTCATTCAGAGTCGCTTAATTTTTACTGTACATTCAACGCTGTCATAACCTTTGTTGCTTCTTTATTCTTGTGGTTATACCCACAGTGTGGGCAACATAGAAAGTAATTTAAGGTAATGTTGAAGATGACAATTTCTAGTACATTGTGTATTAGAGCTTCACAATATTTGGCTTTTTTACGCATTGACTTATTCTGCAATAGCAGAACAACCCAATGAAAACATCCTTTAGAGACGAAAGAACATTTCCTTTGAATCAGAGCCCTTTATATCGAGAAGAATTGGGTGATATCGCATACTCAAAAATTAAACTTTTAAGCTTTAAAGACGCTGAGAAGAGCGGTCTACATTTTCTTGTTAAAGTTTTTCATTCAGAATTGTATGGAGAGTATATGCCAATTCATATAGGTGCTTACATCCTGTCGTGTGTTAGTTTAAAATTTTTTAAAACCTCTCCCTTCTTTTTCTTGTTTCTCTAAACATTTCAACTAATTCCACTCACCCCTCATTATTATAAGAGCCGGCTTTTTCGTGCAATCATCGTCATCGTCGTTCTCGTCTCGATCTATATTTATGTACGTATCTATATGTTTGTCTTTAATAAAGGGCGCAACATGAACAACAATATTTTTATTTATCGACATACCTTCGTTCCATTTCCGTATGCTTATTAATTCTCGAACGCGTTCCTGATGCCCGTAAGGCCGTCACATGACGACACAATGGCCAAGTTCCCACACTATCATCACCGCACCCGATGGCCTATTTATTCCAAAGTGGTGATCTTTCCCGGTGATTTTTTCCGAGGGATCAATCTATTCATTAGCAATGCAGACAAAGACGATCGATACATTAATCTTTTCGATTGAATAGCATTTAAAAAATGTTATGATGTTAAGTGTACTTAGTCTTGAAACAAAATTGTTACCGTAATGAGCAATTGATTTATACACTATTAAGTTGCTTGAAGGGCATTTGGCAGGTAATTTAATTTAGAGTTCATTTATGCTTGACTATCTAAGAAGTATATTTTATGTTGCAATTATCCTCCCTTGTATTTTCCTATATGACGTAAAAGTAAGATACCTACATAGAAAAACGTTGATTTTGAAGTTAAAGAAGGTATGTCCAATTTTCAAACTTTCATTAATGGAGTGGTTCATGACGGAATATTGCACTTGATATTTATAACTGTTTTGTATTTAAACCGAACAAATTGTATTTCATTTTGAAACATACAACGTTAACAATTATTACCAACATATAATTAAGGGGATTTCATAATTATTATGCTACTCATACCTAATACAAATTGCAAAGGTCAAAATTTACGTAACATGTATGAACAAAAATTAATATTAGCGTGTACAATACAATGACTTAATTATGTTTTAATTATTCGATGTATTTACAATCACATTCATACATTTTTCGATCCTTCACTTACATTTTCTACGTGTTTCAAAATGATTGTCATCTAGTTGGCGTTGGAATTTCTGTGCATGTAATTTTTGATGTGCCGCGCTCTATTGATTTGAACCTATCTAATTCTGACAACAAGTGTCCTGTGATCTGTGCGATTTGTGCAAGTGTCAAACTGGCAATCAGTACTGCTGGTAATTAACAGCCCTTTTCAGGCCCAAAACAAATACTACAAATAGACAAATACTCAGAATTCGTTTTCTTTTTGACAGAGAGAAATCAGAAGTTAAAAGTGGTTAAGTAGGTTATTTTGAGGTTATGTATAGCTAGTTAGAAACATGTCTATGGTAGAAACTCCTATTTTCGCACGGCGGGTTTTCTCATTTTACATGGGAATTCCATAGCCGACTAGATGACAATCATTTTGAAACACGTTGTATATCCGTTTAATATATATTCATTGTTAGATAAATCAGTGTTTCTCAATGATATATGGCTCAATGATTTCAGAAAACCAATGCAATTCTGCGATGTTCATTGTCGTTAATGTTAATCCAGTTCAAAAAATTAAGAGAAGAAAATCCTACATTAATGATTTGATCTTCAGTAGTTATACAAAAATTCAAGCTTGTCACCGCCTTTTCAAGAATATGTTCATAATTTGCTTTTTATGCCCCAACTTTCAGACTTTTTCTTTCTCTATTTCGTTCTCTCTTGCCTTGATATTCTTTGGATCTTGTAAAATTGAATTACGAGCTACAATAACTCCAAAAATTTTCTTCATCATATTTATTGTTCCATATCTTGAATTTTTGTACATTGAATCTTGATGTTCTGAATATTACCACTAGACGGAGACTTTTAGCATTCTCCAAGTCTTCAATGCGCTACAAATAGATAAATTTCTCTGCTAAACACATTTCTGTAACATTGTGTATCAACTTTATTCTTTTAGAAAGCTAGCTTTCTTTATGCGACGTTCTTCTACTGCTAAAACACACGGGTGAATACGTAAAATATCCGACCGTCAGATGACCGATTGTTGGTTGATTACCGTCCGCCACAGATGTCAGCACTGGCTATAGTTTTATGTTGGCCTTATGTGTAGCACTGTATTTAGGTTGGCATTATGTTTTGAAATAAAGGTGGCGTTGATTGGAAGATTGGAATTTGAAATAAAGATAAAGATGGGATAGAAATGGCGAATGTTTTGAGAACGAGGTGTGTTGTCGTTTTTTCCGCGTACATTCTAAAACACTGTAAAAACTTTTTTAATTTATTTTATTGTAGTTTATTACATAATAAATTTTGATATTGTAGTTTATTTCATAATAATTGTTTATAAGGATACATTTCATATTATAGTGTTTCTACACCAGAACCTTCATCTAGTTACATTATTCCTTCACAACCAAGCGAAGAAGAAAAAGACTATGAAAATGCAAGAAATCGGGAAAAAACCAAGCATATCGTGCAAGAAAAAAAAAACGAACAATCCAGATTGAGTCAGAAAAAGTCAATGAGGAACGTGATCGAACTAGGGAAAGAAATAGGCAATATAGCAAAGAATATCGTGCAAGAAAAAAAGTCCAGTCAGATATCAATTGCACAATCCAATGATGAAGATGCACAAGTACGGAATGACACACAGCGCTGCAAAGAATTTCGCGAGAGAAAAGAAATAAAACCAGTGAACGAACTTTGGGAAAATGAAAACCAAACTGTTCCTCGGTAAATTATTATAATAATGTAATTCATCATTTAAAAAAAATTGTTAATTATTTTTTTTAAACTGTGTTACAACTATATAACATTACAAATTAAATTTATAGACTGAAATAATAAAAACGAAATGAGGCACTCTAGGAATGACCGGGAGGGGAAGCATAGCTTTATATAATATATATATACCTCATGTACAGAAACGATTGGTAGCTAGCGCGGCGCTATCGCGCCGCTCCATCTACTCTCAGATTCAGCCCACGATCGCCACCCCTAGAGCAGGGAATCGACAATACAAACAATTGTAACACGAGTTGCCACCAAACAGTTAGCGCGACTCCGAAATAAATCACTTTTATCTACTTTGCATTACTAATAATCTCATTATTACATCGAAAGTAGTGTAATAATATGCATATTATTACACTACTTTTGGTAACTTTTAGTTTTGTTAAATTGGTACATCAGCCTGTCACGTAGATGTGCGTTGACGTCAAGGTTAAATTATTAGTATTTCAATAAACATATCTTTTAAAATTTCATGAATCTACATTCTTGTCTTCCATTTCGCTCACGTAAGTAGTTATTGAAGTTGTCCTAGGGCTACTAGATTTTCAAATTTAAATACGAAACGTTAATGTCAGTGACATTAGTGTAACCAACCCACGCAAAATTCCCTAGGGTAATACGAAAACATGAACAACCAAAATTTAATGAATTAATAAAGCAAAGTAGATAAAATAGTATATTACACTCGTTTAATAGGACGTATTGTCACACTCGTTCTATTAAAGCACTACTCGCTTCGCTCGTCGTACTTTAAAACTCTCGTGTGACGCGGCGGGCGTAATTTCGGCCGGTAATCCCATCGGCTACCTGAAAATAGGATGTAAATTTGGCCGGAGGTTTAAAGAGTCCTTCTTATCTTATATTGTAATTTCGGCCGGATGAAATAAAATATTGTTAAATTTTATAAGTGATACATTGATACATTAGCGAAGGAGGCGAATTCGGAACGACACAGGTTTTCCCTTGCAAATTCTGATGATGCCTATTAGGCTCAGCGAGTACATGTTTGATACCTGCCCTCTTGCGTCTCTAAACTTTTTTTATTTCCCTATTATTTCACCATTTCCAACAATATCAATATGTGTCATGTTAATAAAAATAAATTCCACATTCCTACCATAAAAATTACCCTCGGCCGAATTTACATCTGTGATTAGCAGTGCCCTTTACTTTGGGCAGGTACCCAAGGGGATTACCGGCCGAAATTACATCCGCCCCGTGTGACGATACTCCGTCTTATTAATCTAGTATAATATAATGTACCATTTATTCTTCATTATACTTTTATCCAAGCCAAACCTAACCTTCCGGACCGTAGTCGTAGGCCCAGAAACGGTTCCGTGAAGGATTTTCTCGTTCCGTGTAGATTTCAATCCAAGATGTCTACAGTCTGTTTTTACGTTTAAGATCAAATTTTATAATGAAATATCTCGGTTGATAGACGAAATAAAGTAATTGCCACACTCAGGTAGGTTCTTCTTTAGACGCTGATTCTGTTGATATAATTTTTGTTATTGTACAGTTAAAGCATTTTGTGTCCAAAACGATTGATAGCTAGCGTCACCACGGAGAAGGCAACCGACAATACAAAAACAATTGTAACACGTTGTCAATAAATAGCTAGCGCCGCGCGATGATTGGCCGTCCGGGTCGTACGGGTTTTCGGCAATAACACCTCTCGCCTATTCAGCGCTTCGAGCGAAGCCCGCCATAACAAAGCTATGCTTCCAAAAGAAAGCACGTATTTATACTGTCTCCAAATTACTGGTTGGCAATGTGTGGTGGCTTCCCTTCCTTATGTCGATCGTCGATCGAATTGTGAGCAGTCCGCCTGGGCTTTATTGCGGAGATTTATAGGGAAGTAAAGAATGCGCAATGTAATGACGCCAATGACGGACAGACAAGTGACGGTCGCCTTCGATTGTTTGGATCGCGCCGATCGCGGTACAAACGATTGGTAGCTAGGGTCACCATGGAGCAGGTAACCAATACAAAAAAATACAATTGTAACACGGTTGCTACTAAACAGTTAGCGCGGCGCGATAATTGGCCGTTGCGATCGTGACGGTTTTTCGGCGTTTACACCTCTCACCGATTCAGCGCTTCGAGCGAAACCCGCCATAAGAAAGCTATGCTTCCAATACTAAGATATACTTCAAGTAAAACTTTGGCGAGTCATTCATTTACATAAATTATTCATAACCTCACAATAATTTTTAACCTTCTATAAAGTTACGCAAAACAAAGCTAGCTTTCGACTGTCGGCACTCCCAGAGTGCAACGTGTCTGTTTTTTTTTAATATATTGGAAGAACGGTCTTCTTTTATTGTTTCATTATTTTGGTTCTAAAATTTCATTCTAAATTGCCCAGTGGTATTTAGAAAACTAAAGGTATTTGATTTTATGAACGTTGAGAATTTTGCTCATAAAGCACCCTGTAATAAAAATAATTACGTCATTTTGTTATATATCAAGCATGATTATAAGTTACTCGTCTCAATTTTATAGAATATAAGCCATGGTTCGCGGTTTTATTACATGATTTTCAGCGTTACAGATTTTTCGAATTTTATCAATTGAAGGTTTTATTATTTATTGTTATTATTAAATATTAATTTACTGCCGCAAATTTAAATTTGGCCCAACAAAATTCTTAAACTGTATTAGGTAAAGAAGGTTATCAGTGTATTGTACATGTAATGAAATGTTACCTACTTGGGAGAAGCTTTTCTTTAATTCATTTTTGAAAATTATTGAAAAATTATTAATGAACGAATAGAACAGCAAATTCACGACGTAGATAAACAAACTGGCTTCCGTGCTGGCAGATCATGCTTTGATAATTTTTTATTCTGCTTAAAACAACTTCTAGAGAAAAGGATGGCCCGAAACTTAGAAACTCATATATGAGTTTCTCATACTCAACTCATATTTACAGATTTAAAAAAAGGCCTATGATAGTGTACCCCTCAGTAAACTGTGGCCTGCATTGTCGGAAAATAATGTGAGTAACCTTAACGTACAAGATATCAAAAATTTATATTAGAATTGTTTCGATCTAGTTGAAGATATACTTCAACTCTACATTAAAAGATTGGAGACGCAGCTACTGAAATATGGAAATTTCTGTGCGTAATGATAATAATAAACTTGTTGCGTTGCACTTTGCTGATGACCAGGTCAATTTCGCTGAGAATGAGGATGATGTAAGCTATATGGTCAGAAAACAGGCTGAGGAATTCATGGCATGGGATTTATCGATAAATATGGAAAAAACAGAATATCTAGTAGCTGCAGGCATAAAATAGAGATTTTTGTTCCTAGAACAGAGAACTATTAAATGTGAAGCGCAATGACTTAAAGAAATTTGCAAGAAGAAGACTGGAGAGACAGAAAGCGCTGGCGACTGTGATGCGAGAAACGACTTTAAGTTATATATAAATCGCAATTACATATGTGTATATGAGAGTTAGTTTTTAAATGAGGTACAATTGGGTCAGCCTAAACTCGAATCAATTCATTTTTATATCACTTAACGACATTTTTCATCGTACCATATATTATAGATATGTTGAAATTAGGAAAATCTCGCACACATCATTTCGCATAACAACCTCCGACCCCCCAGATAGGAATTCACCCACCGTAATCTGTCATCTGTCTCGCATCGTTTCGAAATCACCTCCACCATTTCGGGGGTCGGGGGAAAGGGGAGCTCCCTCTTCCTCTCTCCCACCTTTCCTCCCTCCCTCCACCCTCTCTCACTCTCGCGTCATCCGTTGGGGGGAACCCCCGTGCCTCGGGCCTGGGAACCACCCAGCTGCTCGCATCAGAACCGCTCATTAATGATGATGTGCCACACCGGCGTTCAGCCTCAAGACTACTTCACTTCTCGCTACGAACCCCGCCAGACAACGCTCTCCGTCAAATGCGATAATAAAGCACCCTATAAATCTTCCCAAAAACTAATTTTCGGCTTAACGAAATTTAGGTGTGATATTTTTCATGGAGAAAAGGTTCCCTCCGCTGCGGCCGGGCGCGGAGGGTGATTGATAGCGGAGGAATACAACGGAACGGGGGAAAAACTGTTTTCGTGGCGTGGACTTTATGGGGAAGTTTTACTCGCCTTTTTCCGCCATAACTTTAACGCAAGAGTGGCCGTTTTAAAAGATGACCAAATCAAAATTGTTGAATTCTTACATATATAGACCGAGGAGGCGGATTGCGTAGTTTCAATGGCGGTTGAAAATTACGAATTTTCACCAAAAACACAAACTATGGTCGTTTTTACAATCCAATCCATCAATCGATGAATGTACAAAATGATGCTTCATTTTTTTAAGTATTAACTCATCGGTGAAGATTATTCATGAACAATTTTTCACTAAATGCGCTAAAATTTCCTTACAAATATTTGTAATTCGAAATTTATAGTTATACTACAGGGAAAAATTTTTGTTTATAATACATACCTACCTAATGTATTCGATAGGTAGTTTGAGAAAGGTAGCTTTCTTTATGAGAGGTTCTTCTACTGCTAAAACACACGGGTGAATACGCAAAATTTCCGACCATCAGATGACCGATGTATACATAATATACCTATATATTGCGACGTTCTTGCCACAGAGCTCAGCACTGGGTATAGTGTTATGTTGGCATTATGTTTAGCACTGTATTTAGGTTGGCATTATGTTTTGGAATAAAAATGCAATGGCGAATATTTTGAGAACGAGGTGCGTTGTCGTTTCTTTTTTATATTTTCAATTTTAGATATATTTTCTTATTCAATTTCTTATTATATTGTAAATTATTAAACTGTATTACAACTATATAACATTACAAATTGAATTTATAGACTGAAGTAAAAATAGTAAGATATACTTCAAGTAAAACGTTCACGACTCATTCATTTACATAAATTATTCATAACCTCACAATAATTTTTAACCTTCTATAAAGTTACGCAAAACAAAGCTAGCTTTCGACTGTCGGCACTCCCTGAGTGCAACGTGTCTGTTTTTTTTATTGGCACAATAAAAATTCATTGATCTTACGATTATTTAGGTACATACATGGGGAATATTTAATCATCACTATTGTGGTCACAATTGTGTTCCTAAAAACAGATTTTATATAGCCTCTGAATAACTCTAATATATCATAGACAAATTTTTGGACATGTTATGAAAATAAATTGAAATGAATAACTGGAAATTTACAGTTATACAGAGGTAATTTCGTTGTTTATAATACATATCTAATGTATTCGATAGGTATCTTTTATTGGCAAAATAAAAATTCATTAAGTTTGCGATTAGTTGGGTATTATTTTTTTCACTATTGTAGTTAAAATTGTGTTCTTAAAAACTGACATTTTAGATAGCTAATGAATGAATCTAATATAATAGGTACCACAGAAAAAGGTTTAGACAGAAATTTTTTATATTGTAAAAATGAAATGTTCCAATTGATACGGTTCTTTAAAATTATTTTATTCAATTTTGCCATATAAACTGACGTTTATTGACGTCAAATCAAACCTATAAAGTCATTGTTTATTTTGCTTATTTAGGCAGCGGATTAAAATGTTTTAATACGCTGCCAATTCAATTTTGCCGTATAAAGTGACGTTTTATATGTTTAAAATTGTTTTCGTCGTTGTCAAGGTTGCGGCACTGAAGTTGTTATCTGTCAAATTTTTTCTTCAAAATTGGACTTACTCCGCTAAACGTCAGTTTATATATGGCAAAATTAAGTAAAACGTAATACACTCGCGGATACAATGAACGCTTAACTCGCGATATTAACGCGCTTGCGGCTACGCCGCGCGTGCGTTTAAACATATCACTTGTTAAACGTAATTTTATCCGCTTGTATAATAAATAACTAGTAGATTCAAATACCGCTATTCGGGGAGGAATTTCGTATTTCGATACAGCAAATTGTAATCAGATACAACAATATGTAATACAGATTTTTCAAAAGATCTGTACTTTCAAAATACTCATGAATTGGACACACATTCAAGGTCCAAATCATAATGACATCTTAGTTTATATCTATCAAGTGCTCTATTTAATATCTTATTTATGTCATGACTATGTCATATTGCCATATATGGCATACGACATATGTTCTGTGTTGCCCTGGTGACCATTTTCTATTTTTCAATTTTTCTAATAAAAGCAATAATGGTAACTACCAAATTTATTTGACAATGTAGATTAAACCAAAAGCGATTATTAGAACTTCTCATTTATGACGCTATATCTGTAGCCACTTATTGTTTACAAAAGTTATTACACATTATTTCTAAAGAGCTTAATTTAAAAAGTGTAAAAGTGTATTAAAAACAACTTCAAATCGTTTAAAAGTTTTGTTCTTAAAAGACGTGCATATCTATAGCGATACAACTATTGTTACATGTCGTTTTCTTGAAATTTGTGTTGTAGTTCACTGCTATAAAGCTTGGATCTTTAAGAAATAAAACATCACGTTAATTTGGTTAATAAATGCAATTGTTCCATGAAACAATGAACTCATGCTCGTTTATGTAGCCGAATCATACATTGATATATACAACAGAGAATTTGGTAGTTCTGTGTACTAATTCATCGAATATATAGGTAAAACAATATGTATTGATCCAATAAAAGTAGTATCCTTTCCTTTTACGAAATTATTACTACGACGAATATGAATTTTGCAAAACAGAATCTTCAATGAGTAATGCAACTCATTATTGTGTGTATTACTACTCTTGTAGTAATTAACAGTAATAGTACAATATTGTTAGTAAAATTGTTAGTAGCATCTAATTATAGTAAGTGTTGTACCTATATGTAATTGTTGTTCCGGTGTCAATAAATCGTTATTAACTAATAATTAGATAATGAAACGTTATGAAATGTATTGATGATGATAATTATGGTAACAATACACTGCCCTAGACAAAACTTAATTAACAATGGTTCTAAGTACAACTTGTTTTCTTTACACATACATACTTTTGGGATTCCTAAATGTATGCACTTACATACTTTTGCAAGATAAAAGCAAGCCGCCAGACAGAGAGAGGTCAGTCATAAAACTGGGACCGTGTCGACTACCTGACCTGAGCGGCCGTGCGCGGAAGATAAATAAACAGCTGTGATATATAAATTAAGTAATAAGTGTTATTAGTGTTAAATAATTTAGTTATGTATTTAATCAGTAGAGTGTAGTCATTTCGAATAGTAAAACGTTACAATATTATTTGTGTTATTTTATAATGTATACGCAGCTATCGCAGAATTTATAATATTTCGAAGTTTGCGACATACAGACACATAGAACACATCCTTCCTGATGTATATCTTAGATATATTAGCTATCGGTTTCTTACATTTTCAGCCCCATTAGTGTTTAATAAACCATTAGCACTGATCCACGTAATTTTACCTTGTTGTACAGTTTTACTTCGTTTCGTTATCGTTTTACGTCTTTATCGAAATTTTCGGTTGCGTGGAAGGTATCCACCGTAAAAATGCAACAATAAAACTCGTCGGAAACATCCCGGAAAAGCCCCTATTTGTTTCCAGACAGTAAATTCGCCATGAAAAATTCATTGTGTAGTTTCCATTCCCGTCGGAAAAGAAAATTCAGCTGATTAAACAGACAAAAAGAAGAAAGCTAATGCACATAAAAGTTGGAATCCGCCTAGGCTAAAGACTCGTGCATCGGAAAGCATAAAAATTAAAACGGCACCACGGCCCTCTCTTCCCAGTTCCGTAAAGTACAAAAGCTTCGGCTAATAAAGTGCCAAATCCCTTTTAGCTCTTTTAAAAATGTAAAAGCGACCAAAAAATACTATTTAACTTCGCGAGTGTCGGCATGATACGGGCGAGGAGGGACGCTCGAAAGGGAGAAGAATAGACCGGGTATATCATCTCTCTCCCTCTCTCTCTCGCTCCCTCGTTCTCTCTTTTAAAATCTTAATCAGTGCTCTCACTAAAGCTCTTTCTGCCGTTCGATTTGCTCGTAATTTGGGCTATTGATTCAGCGTTTTAAAACGAACCGAACGAACGACTCGAATATACGGGGCAAAATGGAAATTTACCCTAAGAAATTTTATTTCAAAAAAGATAATAAAATATATGAGATAAAATAACTATTGTAGTTCAGTTAAAGAAAAAGGGAGGAAGAAGAAAACTACTCGGTAATAGTTTGTAGAGCAATGTAAAAACATAACAGTGAATAACAAATTCAAAAAAGACATACTAACAAATGAGTGAAATAATTTCACCTACCTATTCAAATTATTACAATTTAGATAACCTGCAACAATTGAAATATATGGAATAAAGGACGCAGTGAGAGAGAGGGAGAGAGAGAGAGAATCGTGGAGAATTTTCTTCTATACAAGCGACACCTAACCTAACCTAACCTTCTCGACTGAGTCGTAAGCCCAGAAACGTACAAACAAGTTTTATTCTTTTATCCAAGCCATACCAAACATACCTATCCTTCCCGACTGAGTCGTAAGCCCAGAAACGTACAAACAAGTTTTATTCTTAACTACTGGAACGTTCTTGGTTAAACCCCAAAAAATGAAACAACAATCGTTGCTACAGATTTACTGCCGACGTTTCGTCACGCTGTGAAAGTTTTATTCTTTTATCCAAGCCATACCAAACATACCTATCCTTCCCGACTGAGTCGTAAGCCCAGAAACGTACAAACATGCCAATTTAATCGGAGAATAGTTTATGAAAAAAATCGTCTTGACGGTCGCATAGCCACAACAGAAAACTTAACGTTCCATGAAAAATGTCAAACGTAAATTGTATATATCGGGTGTTCTGTGCATAAAATCAACAAATTTCGGTCATATCGCAGAAAATTCGCATTTAACATATTTTGCAAAGAGTTTGAGCGTGCATAGTAGTGAAAAATATATAAAGAGAACCACAAAGGTGTGATATGGAATTGATGTCCGCCCGTTCGTCTCGAGAATGCGACGAAACCGAAGAGGGAGCCGACCGGGGAACTAACCTAAAAAGTGAAATTATTTTTTTGCAAAGAAACCAGAAGGAATTAAAAAAAAAGAAGTGTACCATCATGTTCAACAGTATTTTATGGACGAAATGTGATTTTTTGGTGAGTTTTTAATTTTTGACGACATAACCTCTTATGGAAAATCGCATTTTGATAGTGCCATAACTATTTAAACGGATCGTCTCGGCACTATAAGACTGGTGTCTTTGAAACACGTTTTTGAAATACTTTCGATTGATATATGTCTTTTTTAAATATTTTGGGTTCAGTAAGGAAAAGGTCAGCCGGGATATGTAATTAGAATGTATGCGTAAGTACCTGCAGCTCACAAGGAAATAAATAGTACGAACAACACTGCAAACAAATTGGAGTAACGTTTATTTATGAAAATCTTCGAATAGTAGACTCCAGCAGTACTACTAGTAATGTAGTACCAACATATAAATAGAATGGAAGCAGCAAGGTGACTATAGTGGCAACCATAAAAAAAGATCTTTAAAACGTGAAGGAGATATGAAAAAGTCGAAGAAGAGAAAGGTCTCATTGAGGGAGATTGGAATAATAGAGAGCTGCAAGTAAAAGGCGGTATACTCAAGTATAAAGTCGTAGAAGAAAATGAAGAAAAAGTTAACAACGCAAATTAGTACTATATTTCAAAATAATACTATTAATCATTGATGATTAATAAGCTATCACTTGTTTCGGTCTATGTAACTAGGTGGAAATCTCTTTTAACCATACTGGAGAAGTTTTCCCTCGTTAAAACTAGCACTTGAAAACCTTTTGCTAGATCTTAACCATCCGGTCTATCTATAAGATTCCTATTTTGACGTGTTAACTAAAATCATTAATGTGATTGTCAAAATTAATTTCACATTAGGAGTATGTTGTTGGCGAGATGCCAAAAATGAGTTAAATGAGTTAAATGCTGTGTTGTATTATTTACAGAATTCACGAAAAGATGATAAAGAACGGTTATCGAATTTGTAATAAATATGCTAATTCCTATGCAGGGCTTAGTTAGGAAGCAAATAAAGCGTATTGTTGAAAGATTAGATAGCCATGATCAAAATGATCCTGAAGAGGAAGAACGATCAGGTTCAGAAACAACAGATGATGAATCAAGGCAACTGGTCCAAATCGGATATCGAATTACGAAGAGAATGTGGTGTGGTGATTAGCGTTAAACGTAAAACTATCCAATTGGGAAATGGAAGAGTTCGTGGATATCACTTAAACTTATCGTATAAATACCTGTTGTCTAATCCAACAACCTCTGTGTTGAATCCGAGCGAGTGCTCCCAGCTGCTGGTTACATTGACATTAAACAGAAAAGCAGCCTTAGAAATGAACAATTTGTAGCATCGATATTTCCTGCGCCTGTATTTTCTGCACCCAATAGACATTTCCGCAATTTTTAGATAATTTACCGGATGGAGTGTCTTCAACGCGAAATCATGTGGAGATACGATTCCTGGGACTGTGGAGTTTTGTTAAATACCAAATAAGCCTAACAACGAAATAGTGGTAATGGTGCGCATGTTAACTAATTCGGATAGAAATATTGTACATTATATAAGATATTAGAAACAAATAATGAAACGAAGACGATGAATCAAGTGTTGCACATACAGCCCAGGTCCATTTACGCCCACTTGTGAAAAAATGGTGAATGACAGAGAATGCTGAAGTTAAAAACAGTTAGGCGTTCAAAAAAAGGTTTTGCTATTACTGTCTTCTAACTATCTTCTACTATAATGTGTTAATTAGTACTTGTCTCGACCTAGGAGATATAAATTCTACTTCAATTGTTTCTGTAGGTATGTAAAGCTTGCTTTATAGGATAACTACAATATCATATATGTTTTTATACTGCCGCAAATACGCCTGCGCAACATAACAAGGAATACGAATAATGAAGGAGAGATAAAACTATCATGACTGCATCACATTTAATACTTACTGTAAATACTATGTCGTTGTTAATAAATTTTATAAACATTAAACGAGTGTGGTCTGTCATTTAATTAATAAGTACGTCACTATAATTTCATTTAAACGCGATATTTATGAATCGCATAAATTGAGAACGAGACGTTTAAGGGAAACTACTATTCACTTAAAATCTCACATTTCATTTTTTTTGTCAAAAGTAGAACTTCAGTTGAGAAGCCGCCACTGCTCCAAGAAGACTCCCTTTAATTCCATCCCCAATGATATAACACAAATATCTCCTTCTCCTTGGATTAATCAAAAACCTCGATCCACCCATACCATCAGCATCTGTGAGAAGACGTCTGATGAAGTTCTGTGACTGTGTGAAAGTTGTAGGTGTTGCGAAAGTCCGCCGGAGGGAAAGAAAGTAAGAGACGAAGACAGGGATAGAGAGATAGAGAGGGAAAGAGAGAGAGAGAGAGATAGAGAGGGTTGGGGGCGATGGTGGTGTCATGTTTGCGGCTGAACAACGCCAAAACTTGTAAAGAACATCGCCCTCTCAACTCTACCATGTCTTTATTCCTGTCTCTCGGAAGAAGGAGTACTCTTCCGTTTTGGTCGAGGGAGAAATATGGGTCGATATTTAAAACTTCGATGTCTAACTTTGCCTTTCTCTCATTAACTTTTCAATTAAATTTCATTAATACTCTTGTCCGGGAGGAAGTAATTTCGTGCTCCTTAGCGAAGTTCTTCAGGCGGCTGAAGAGGCTTACTTTCGCATGGTAATTTGCTTTGAAATTGCTTATTTCACCGGGGAGTTTTTACGTAGCTACATTCTTTTAATTTATGAAATGAATATTAACATCAACCTCTTGAAAGCAGTTCTTCCGATGCTTCTTAACATAAGTTTCCACGCTTTACTCCGAAGGCTTTTAATCAAAGCTCAACTGTATTGATATACTCAGAAGCATTTGAGATATTAATGGAACAGTAATGTCTTTCAGAGTGTGGAAAAGTACATACAGTTTCCTTCGAGGAAAGTTCGTTCATCGAAAAGCCCCTAAAAGTACTACTCCCCAAATCACTAAGCCTGTACTCGTACAAGAGTAGACACATCGTCCTTCGCATTCGTCGTTATACCTTTTACGTTTTAGAGCCATTAATATTTCTCGAGAGAAATATCGCGTATAAGTGATCCAGGGAAATCCTATTAAAGAATTCCGGGATTTATGCAACCGGAAAGCTTTTCAACTGCTTTGCGTGACGTCCCTAAATACATCTTCTCCGAGGAAAAATATCTCATTTCAAAAGTTGTCTATGACCATTCAGAAGTGGGATTCGCACAAAAAGCAATCTTTCTGCGGCTCGCCCTCGAGCTTCCTTACTTATTGGGGGGCTTTTTGTGGCGGGAAGCCCGACCAGCTGACAAAAAGCTTATTGAATCACATCGCGCTGGAAGGAATCTGTCTGTGAGCGATATCACGGTGAGGAATACGGAAAAACGATAATTATCCTGATGGAAAATGATGTATAGATTGGATCTACAGTTCAAACAAAAAATTGTATTACTTACATATAGGCACTTTTTTAATGAATATGGGTGGTGAATAGTTTTTAAAGAAATCTGGATAGTTGTAATTAACAATATTTTTTTAAACGAATCTGGTATAAATTCACATTTCTCAAAGTATAGCGTTTCAATTTGGAAGGTTTTATAGGTTTAAAGATCTAATGCAAAGTTTAAAAAGGCACATCAAGCAAGATATAGACTTGGAAAAGCATGGTAGATATGTAATGGGACACAATAAATTAGGAAAATTATAATTAAGTAAGGGGTATGAAAAGAAACTGGATTGAGGACTAACAAAGTAGTATTTATTATTACAAATTTTAAAAGCAGTTTATTTCTGAACAACAAAATAGAACAGGAATTAAGGATTGATGATACCAAGATGAAATTATATATAGTTAAAATCGACGAACTGTAATGTAAATGAATATTCAGAGGTAAGATTGCAGTGTAGAATTGTAACGATAACACCGCACTTTCTCGCCAACATATGATATGCGTTCAAATTTTAATCTTCATATAATAATTGTATAAGCGTACTACCTACTACCTACAGTTGGTATATATATGACTCCAACTAGTGACGTTCAACCAAATTTCTTTTTCTCGACCAGTAGATTATAGTACATACGTCTAGTTTTAGTCATGCTTTGGCTTTCGCTTGGTCCAGCCAATTCACTATTCAGCACTAATGGAGCTTCGCTCTAGAATCAAACGAAGATTTATAGGAATTAATTTGGAAGAAATCATTATTTATTAGACAGCAATTTATTCTTTACTATTGTTTTATTTACTAACTATGGGTTAATGGTTATTAATATGGAGAAAATTTAAGTTATAAGGAGCGAGAAAGAAACAGAGAACAAATGAGGTAATATTGAATTGAAAGGGGTAAAGCATTCTATGTATCTAGGAGTTATAATATCTCATAAAGTTGAGAGGGCAAATGAATCAATGAAGAAAGTAAAATAGGGTAAATAAAGTTTATCACGCAACATGAAAATGTAGGTAAACATAAAAAATAATTCTGAGAAGAATTGAAATAATAATTTACATTGATAACACAAGTGATACTATGGAAGCTATAATAATAACAAAAAGTGATGAAGAGATACTAAAACTTCAAGAAGGAAAATTTTGCGATAAATAAATACAGTTGAGAAAATGGAAGAATATGAATACCAACCTAACTAGTACAAATGATGTAATTTTAGTGTTTAAATGCTTAATGTACAGCTAAAATCCACCAATAGCAAACGACGTGTATTAGGTGTTGTCTAACTTTACTACCTTATCTCGTTTCGTGGATGTTTTCTTCTCAGTGGATTTACATTTACTATAGGAAGTTTAACGAGCTGTGCTACCCCGCTTGGGTTGATAAATCATATAACTCATACACTACAGATTTAATGCAACGAACGCTCACATTTTACAAAACATGGAAAAAATAAGGTTTATTCCAGATATTTGTTCATTATTCTTTAGCGCGTTATTCATCATTTGAATAATTTGGTCGTTTCATTGAATAGAATTCGTTGACGTAGAATCTGATTTCGAAGTTTGCACTTTAGAATCACCCAATAGATCTTATAGTACTGAGGAAATTGGTTGGACCAATTTCAATATGGGGGCGAACAGAGCAATAACATAAAATGTATTATTGCTTAAAACTAATAAGCATATGGAAGTTGTCCCATCGAGATAGAAAAATCACTAGAAAGAATGTTTACAGTAGTTGTGTTAAAATTTTACTATAAACGAAATAACATCCATTTGGCCGCCAAGCTCTCAAAACATAAATAATTTGAAGGTCGCACTGAATAAATATCTCTTTATGACTATGGGTACCTACAACATCATTTCAAGAATCGTAAGGTTTTCATTAAATTTACAGACTACAAAAATCCAGCTTCTTATTTTTGTACAACGTATTTACATGTTGGAAGTTAAAATCCCTCTAACTGCATTTCAGGGCATTGCTCGGACGATTTAGAAGTGCATTACGTGCAGTATGTCCCTGGTTGGTCCAAAGGTGTTACCTCAAATGTTGGCACACGGCTCTATACAGACAGTACCAGCAATGAGCAATCAATGTAGTATAAGGTCAATGAAGTACTTACGTGCCAACCAATTTGACAATTCAAAATTAATTATTTTGAAATATGACCATAATTAAATTCAATTCAATATGCGTTACTTTTATAAAATCTAAAATCCTTCTATTGTATATTGAATTAGTGAAGATGAAATTTTAAGTATCTCGTAGCCCTTGAAGTGTATCGGAAGTCTTAACATATCATATTAAACTTAGTAACGTGTCAAAACTTTTCGCGACAAATGTAAAAGAATCCCATCTACTCCTCCATCTTCCTCCCGTCCGCCATCATCAATTACCCTCTTTCCCCCCTTTCGACGAAGTCGTCCCCACCCGGCGAGCAACCCAGATAATAGAAAATATCTTGAGGAGTCTATCTGGTAAGAAGGCTCAATGCCGCTCTATTTACGGAGCCGCCAATCCCCATTAGAGCTGGCAAGGATCAGCGGCTGCGATGAAGAGTGCAAATCCGCGTGAAAGCGATCCAGCAGGCTGTGTGGCATCGGCGAAGCGCCCCTTGTCATTCACTCTACGGATCCACATCCCTTTGCTTCTCCTCCCTCTCCCCCCACCATCTTCAACACTTGACGCCCTTAGCCGCCGCTCTCACACGTTCCCCCTTCAGTTTTCTCCTTCCGAACGAATTAATTATTGAACTGTTTAGGGGTTTAGTCGGTCGAAGTCACCCCCCATTCCGTCTCGACTTGCCTCATCGGGTGTCTGATACATTCAACATCGCGGCTTATTTCATTGAAAAAAGGGGGAGGGGGTGGAGTTACGGAGTTACCGAGTTACTCAAAATTTAGGTCCAAACTAATGTGGCCGAGGGAAAACGATTGGGAATATATTTTGGCATAACGCAGCGTTACTCTTGATTTGTATGCAAAACTGAAAACTTGGAACGTTTCGGATGGTTTTCTGCTAATCTAGATTAAATTTGATATTCTTAGGAAACTTTTTGCATTTCTGGTGAATATTCAATACCCTGCAACCAAAAGACTTCCTTGCGAAATAACACACTTACAAATATCACTTAAGGAAACACAATCCATCTCTTGATTTATGCAGACGATTTGAACACAAGTATAAGCCATAAGAATATCACAGCTGGGTCGAGTATTAGAATTGGGTCACTACAGTCGTAAAACGATAGCAAGCGCCCACGTGTAGGTGCGGCATCTTCTACAGTATTGAGTGGCTATTATCCTTGTTTTATGCTGTCTCAAGTAAGAATGGAAGGAAAGTACTATTACTGTAGACAATAGTACTGTAGTACGGAAAGTGTGAAACATAATATATTGCAACATTATTATATGTTTATAAGAAAATCGGTCGGACGGTCAATTATGGTTTCTAAACTTACATCTTTTTGGCTAAAACAGCAATAAGCGAATTCATTGGTTTTCGAGTAATGTCGTCATTTTATGCTTATTTAAATGGAACCCGCCATTTTCCTCTTTAATTTAGAAGTATGATCAAGGTATCTACATGACCATTATAAATTTCAAAATGTTCGAAATCCAGACGATTAAGGTAAGGAAATCTCGAGTGCATGTGTATTAAGACAGATCATCCACTTCGTAACTCAGCATTTACTATAGGCTCATATTTTATTGCTAATTTATTGCTAATTTGTTACGCAAACCACGATTTTATTGCTTCGCCCCTTAGCGAGAAAAAGGCGATAATCTGACTTAAGACTTAAGCCTTAAGCCATATCATCCACACCTGTATCTTCGGAATCGCAAGAGATATATAGATAAACCATGCAGTATTACTATTTTATTGCTGACGATACGGAGTAGTAGCGCAATCCCAGAGCCACTCCCTTCAACCCTTAGCAACTTTCCCTCCAACTCTCTGCTGGATGACAGCAGATGATTTAAATGAAAAAACAAAACATGTAAAAACACATATGCTATTCTGCCGAGACTTTTAAGGTACTTACGTAAAAAATAATAAATAAGTTTGATTGAACGATAAGATAAAAAAGGGGGTAAAAATGTATGTATGTATGGCTCTCTCTCTGCTATACATATAATATGATGTATGTAATGTATGTATATATATATATATATATATATATATATATATATATATATATATTTATACACGGACCTATTCTATTGAAATGCAGGGTCCGAAATCAACAAGAGCGAAAGAGAAACTAATAGTAGTTCGTTAGTATGACAGAGAAGGAAGTTTTGCAACGTTGCCAGCCGGCCGGTCCGTAACCCATTCCAAATATTCCCGTCGGAGGCTATACAGCGAATGATCCGGTAGAGCGTGGCGATGACTGTGATGTTTCGCGAGCTAGCAACGTCGCAAAAGTTCTTTCTCTGTTTAGCCAACGCGAAATATATGGCCTTTCATTCGCTCTTATGTTTATACAATACTGCGACTCTCTAGAAACAGTCTGAATAGTGGTTACATGTATGAATTTATAAAAAATATTAATAAATAATAAAGTGATTCATTTAAAAGTTTGTAATCCGCGGGTAAAAGTTGGTATTACAGGACTTATGTTGGCAATGATTATTTGTTCATTTATTCACATTCTAACGTTATAACACGTGCTTCATGCCTGCTGTTATTAAAGATTCACGTACCCTTTTATACACATATTACATACTATGTATGAATGCAATACGTTTTTTACTGTTTACAATTTTTATTTTTGTAGTAGATACTTCCCAAATTTCTTGAAACGCTCGTCAATTCAAAATAATTACATATTATATGTTATGCATATTTAAATCACAATATAAAACAAATCTAGTTCCAAATAGTAGTTAGGTAGTTTGAAATATTAATAATTTAAAATAAAAAAAATTTACATTTATCACTATAATTTATTCATGTTATTCACGTACACACCCGACTTAAACAATAACACATATAGTATGGAGAATAGAGAAGTATACAAGTATTACTAGTAATCTTTTAAAACGAATATACAGCATTTCTTTCTCTCCTCTCTTTCTTCCTTCTTTCTCAGTCCCCTCTTTCTCACTCCCCTCTCCACGCATACATACAAATATAACAAATATACAAAAATATACAAATATGAAAAGATACATAGATACATACAAAGCCGCCGAGTGTAGTATAAGTATAATATGTGTATGCTATATCACATACATGATAGGTATACATCAGTCGTATTAAGTAGTCTATATTCGTTGATCGTATAGAATATTGGAACACCTATATACAACGGGTATAGGTGTGTTAGAGAGTGACGGCAAACTGAACTTTTTCCCCGTGCAAAACATACAGCCATACCGCGCCATAAGAAGTAGTCACTTCAAGAATGAATGATTTCTCCAAAAATTTTAAAGAGTAATTAGGCTAGGGGTTGAAGGGTTGGTTCTGCGATTGCGCTACTAGTCTATATCGTCAGCTATAAAATTGCAATGAAATATGCAACGTGATTTATATGTGTATAGTCCTTCAAAAGATATAAGGCGTTTATGACTATACCTTATCAAGTGGCTTAGAGTTCCCAGTCGTAAATGACACGCGTCCGAAAACCGAACGTATTCAGGATATTTCAGGCTTAACCATAACGTAGCAATTTTTCTCAAATCCTAAGAAAAGGTTGTTATTAAATGGCTTTAACATATTAATGATCTTAAATTTCCGTAATAGGATTACAATTGACAATGTATAAGGTTCATTCCAGTAATCATACTTCGATGTTTATTAAATTTTTTTGAGTACGGTCCCTTCAAGGTCGGCTAAATTTCTATTAAAAGGTTTAGCAGTAGGCGAAGCCGCGCTAAAAGCGGCAGGGGTTGCACTAAACCACTTAAGGAGGTAACAGTCATAAACGCCTTATATCTTTTGAAGAAGTATATCTCCTGCGGTTCCGGAGATACAGGTGCAGATGGTGTGGCTTAAATCTTAAGTCAGATTATCTTCCTTTCCTCGCTAAGGTGTGGAGCAATAAAATGGCAGTTTGCGTAATAAATTAACAATAAAATATGAGAATATAGTAAATGCTAACTTATAAAGTGGATAATCTGGCTGGATATTCCAGGATATTCCTGGATATATCCTGACCAACAGGATATTGAATCGTACATTCCGCGGCATTTCATCACTATCTTGTTCCAAAATATTTAAGTACTCATTTACATTAAAATGGCTAGGCAAATATAGAAGTCTAACAATTCTGTAATCTATTATACCACAAGAATGAAGAAGGAGCAGAGGGTTATGACAGGTTCCCCCACCACAGTTACTCGAGAGCTTGTATGAGATTTCGCGCACGTTCAGAGCGCCTTTTTGTACATTTCCCACTACCTTTTTCTACGTAAAAATTCAAGATGTACTTAAAGATTTTGATTTCTAATTTAAAATCGCTTGAAGAATTGGGAAAAATTAATTTTCCATAAATTGGCGCATTTTGCTAAAAATTTCAGAAAATTGTTTATAACGCTATTGTGCAAAAACTACGCATTGAACAGAAACCATCTTCCGTACACTTAAATGACACGTTATTGTCTACCGTTGTCCACGAGATAGTTTTTCCAGCTTCAAATTTGTTGAAATGATGTACTATTTTTAAAGAAAGGTTAATTTTTGAAGGTTTTTCCGGATTTTCTCAGTGAAAAATGGTCCGATCAGGTTGTACAGAAAACCGTTTTGTAGCTTTTTTAACTATCTACAAAAGCTCTATTGGTCCTACAATGACCCCTTCATTACTTTTCCCAATATTCGCAAAAAACAAAAAAACAAAAAAAAATGCATTTTTTGCAATTTAATCTCTATATAAGTATATAAAAATGAATTGCTGTTCGTTTGTCTCGCTAAAACTCGAGAATGGCGGACCGAGTTTACTAATTTTGTTCTTGAAGTATTTGTGGATGTTCAGGGAAGGTTTAAGCAGCGAGGAACATAAATAATAAGTAACGGAAATACTCAAAAAGGTACTTTTTGTAATTTTGGGTACAAATCGCCCAGGCAACCAATCAAACAAATGAAAGTATAGTGTCAGTTGGTTGTCAAATAAATAAATGTCAAGACGATTATTAAAATCTATCATCAGTTTGACAGTGCGCGAGAACTTTATTGATTTTAAAATGCCAAGGAGAAGACTACCTCCTGACTTAGGTCGTCGAAGTCAATCAAATGTGCGACTACCTCACGTGCAAATCGCACTAACGACCAGCGAGAGACAGATAATGATAACAGTCGTATTGGCATGACAGAATTGCGTTCAGCAGTAAATAATTATGAAGGTAATAGGTTTAGAATGGGACGAGTTCGGGCACATCAAACACAATAGCAGCGAGCACGACACAATGAAATAGAGCTATTCCTCAGACGCAGTGTTCCTGTAAACCTGGAACGAGTAGCATATCACTACGACCCGGAAATAGATAATTGCGCCAACCAATCTGTAACGATTGAAGAAATGACAATCATTTGTCAATATTGTTAAGCGTTAAAATACAGCGGTGAATCTACTGGATTATGTTGTGCTGGTGGTAAAGTTAAATTGTCACAATAAAATTGTTCCCACCACAAGATCAATTACTCTCATTATTTTGTGGGGGTGGGAAATAACTAAACATTTCTTGGCCAACATCCAAAAATATAATAAGTGCTGTCGTTTGGTGCAACGCATATTGTACAGGAACATTTCATGCCCACTTTCAAGGCAGTTTTTGTTAAATTATTTATTAAAAATTTAAAAAGATAATATACAATTGCAGATACAAGGACAGTTTGCGGAATCAACTTGGAGTTTCCCTGTTTCGCGCATGGGCAATCATACGTCGCGTGTTCGCGAGGCGTAAAACCATCATCTTTATATATTTAGGCACCGCAAAAAAGACAAAAAATAGGCCTTAAATCAGAAAGCCTTAAATTGGTTATGTGTATAACTGTGTTGCATTTAATTTAATGTAGATAAAAATTTTGTATTAAGTTTTGACCATATTTTCTAAAAATATATGTAGGTGATACGAAGTTCACCGGGTCATCTATAATTTTTATTTAACTTTCTTTTTTTTTAAACTTTACGTGGCATTGCAACGCATGCCGGGTACGGCTTTTTTTTATAAAAATCCCAACATCGATTTTGCTGGGGCAAACAGGTAGGTTTTCATCTACGAACTGTCTTTTAAACGACATGATAGGTTTTGACCGTCTCAACTAAATTTTAGTGTGAAAATCCATTCTTTTTTAGCTCTATTGGTTGGCCTAACTTTCCAAGGAGATTATTGACATTGCGATTAAGTAGTGTGCAATTTGTTTTTCAAATCAGTTTATATAGTTTACAT
This sequence comes from Cryptocephalus moraei, assembly GCA_946251905.1. Taxonomy (NCBI): domain Eukaryota; kingdom Metazoa; phylum Arthropoda; class Insecta; order Coleoptera; family Chrysomelidae; genus Cryptocephalus; species Cryptocephalus moraei. The sequence goes on from OX276452.1 coordinate 19,614,332, forward strand.
CAGTTTATATAGTTTAGATATTTCCGACTTACCGTCTTTGTTCATGCTCGCCTGGAAACATTTGTTCAGACGGCAGGCCCTGCACTGGTTGCGATGCGTTTTGTCGACGGGACATCGTCCTTTCAATTCTCCGGTCGCCTTGCAAGTGTAAACGCGGTTGCGATGGATGCTGCGCTTGAAAAAACCGGAACACCCTGGAAAATAACGGGCGAGGAGGAAATTAGACCGGAGACGGTTTTCCGCGTTTCGTTGCAATTCCGGGGAATGTCTCTAAATTTGTTACGTTTACTTCTCGTGGGGGGCGGAAATGAAAAACAAGGAGTTGGATATTCGCCATAAATGTTAAGAAATTCGTAGCACCTAGTTCTTGCTATTCTTATGACGTCAAACGAAATAGGATTTGGATGCGATTTTGGCTATATGTTAGCCTTGCGAAAGATTATTCGTATCTTCCTAACTTTAAAGGACGAATCTGCATATTAAATTAGTTGTAGTGTATTTGTTAATAGTTTTTACTCAACAATTAGGTGATGATCGGTTTACACAATTCCTCCCCACAAATATAAATTAAGGGCAAAAATTGGTGAAATATCAATATATATGTTATTCAGTTTGTTGAGTTTCTTGTATTGTGATCTGATATCTCTCTTAAATATCTAAAAAGTTTTTTTCCCCTGGATACATTATGGCATGCTAAATACAACTATGACCTCAGAATTTCGAAATCAGGCTCCAATGATAAGGGACGTAGAAATATTTTGATAATAATAAAAACATATTTCTATCATTAAATGATCGGAAACGTATCAAATTATCAATAAACTTAAGAACTATCTATACATTTTAAATTAATTTATTAGATATTTACTTGCGACCTTCGCTTTATAATGTCTACCGGAGATTTCTAGATTTACATTCCAACAACAATCGGCCTATAATTTTGAGCTCAATTTGCTTGGTATCCATTTCTCGAAAGAAACAATACCTTTGTGAAACCTTCGCCTAATATTACTCCCAATTTCTCAAAAAAGAAATCATAACGAGACTTTAGAGAATGGGTTTTAGCGACATGTTTTGTCCAATAATTTCTGGTTCTTGATAATTCTATGTTCTCTTGTTGCCAAGAAAATAGTTGCAAATGTTTTTAAATGCATCCCACGATCATTTTTCAATGGCATTTAAAATTGTCCCAAAGTTAACACGTTGTAACAGTTGCCTAATTTGTTTCCCAACAAAAATTCCTTCTTTTATTTGGATACGTGGAAACCTCTGTTTTAAATGTATGAAAGCGTTCCTGTCTCTATTTATTGCTTTAAAATTTGCTTTGAAATTTAATATATATATGATAATCCCCAAATAATAATAACTAAAATAACCAAATAATTTGGGAATTATCAAGAACATTCCTGATTTCATCTCAGCTCCCCGAGAACATTCGCCCATCCTATCGATTGAGGTGCCGTTGTAAAGAGCATAAAAATGCGATTCTTGTGTATATGATTTATTAGATGATAACCGTCTTACTGATTTTATTATTCATGCATTTACTTACATATTACGTTTTTTCTTCTTCAGAGAAATGTATAAGCGACGGCCGTTCTGATTATTAACGTAATCCGACAAATGGTTCAGTTATTTGCTGCAGCAGTAAGTGTTTTCAAGTATGTGTTATTTTATTTTGAAACCTTCTCTAGTATGTATATTCTTTCACCAAAATTTTCTAACAGCTCTACCGATTTTGCTGTACAACGGTTGTTGGGATTCACTGCAAGTGCCACAGGCTACGTATTATCTGAACTTAACTTTCAGTTTTGACCGAAAGTAAATGTGTGTATATAATTGCTTGCTCTTGCTCCTAATTGCTCTTTCATAAAACGTTATTTAATTATTTAATATTGGCAACCTTTTCTTATTATTTTGTAAAGCTGCTCGTTTGAATTATTTCAAAAGTTTTGTTGGAAACTCCTAGGTCAGTAATAGCAAATGGACCAACTTTATTATCAGAAGAGACTAAGGCGAAACTTGTATCAACTAACTGACTTACCATCGCAACTATAGATCCCATAGTGTTTCCCAGAGCTTCTGTCTCCACAAACCTTGCAGGGAATATCCAGTAGTCGATCGCCTTAAATACAAACAAGACAATGTAATTTCAACACCTGGACCAAAATGTCAATATTTCTACATGGATAACAATTTGTAGGTAATTTTAATGTCATTAGAATGACGTGTTTCCTGAAAGAACACGAAATTAGAGAGAAAAACTATTACTTCTAAAAGTAATACGTCATTATTTACGCAATTTTGGATAGGTAATCATATTCGCTATAATGTACAATGTAACAAATATGGTATGAGAGTTAAGTACTATTACTCCGCTCTTATGTTAACGAGACTATAATTTTGGCATCTTATACATGCTGAATGCTGATTAGGACTTTCAATTATACGACGCCCATAGCTATCCATACCTACCCATAGCATGGTGTATATCGAATGGATATACAACACACACATACTGCTAAATAATAAAACAATACCAAAAAAGAGAATATTCTGATATTTCGGAAATATTTGAGACATTTTATCGTGGTCTTAAATTTAATTTGTTTGCTCTAAGGGATTTTTGTACCTATATATTAAATTTCGAGTAATAATTAACAAAAAAAAACTTGAAAAATGATATTTATATATTACAAAATTTATTTTATTTTAACACAAGCCGATGTTTTTCCGCCCCCTCAGAAAGTAAAATTTAGAATTATTGCATTTTCAGAAAAATCTATATTGTTACCAAGAGTTTCCAGTTTAGTTCGGCATAAATTTAACTACCTTTTCAGTTTCACGACCATTTTTCACTCCGCCGAAAATGTAAATGCAGAATTATAGCATTTTTCCTTGAAATCCTAGGCTACACACGTAAATTTTACAGGTTCTAGCCATTCGGCCACTGTTAAATAAGTTTTATCACTTTTTCAACTACCTCGATAAGGGAAATTAACTATTTCTAAATGTTTTCGAGCGACTTTGGAAAGTAAGTCATACCGGTGGATAGCTTAATGTTTCCAACTGCTCGAAAAGTACCTAAAAATGAATCCGATAAAAATAAATGTTACCCCTATTTTTCGCCCTCTCGTAAAAGAAAATTCAATGGTTATACCAATTCGGAAATCTTTGCCTCTCAGCAACTCACCAAAGTGTCATTGCAATCGGGTGAATAATATAGGAAAACACACGGAACGAAGAAAGATTCTTGTTATTTAATATGAAATTGTAAAGCTTGTCGTATGTAGTATCGTTTCAATGCGCCCAAAAACCGATTTTGCTGAATATGTCTCTTTAAATTGAAAGGCGGATTTTTCTAATTAGTAATACATTAATATGCGATTTTAGTAATTAGCTTCATTTCTTTCTTAGGATGTATTTGCTACTTTTTTTAGGTTGTTTTGAGCATACACCATCTCCTCATTATCATAATCCGATAAGCCGGTTCTGCCATAGTCCTGACAGGTGCGGATATGCAGGTCGGTGTTGTAGTAAATACATTTTTAGCTCTTTAAAACACTTTAAATATCCGGTTCATCTGAATGAAATTATCCGGATAGTCGAATAGCTGCAAGAGGTTAGATTCTCCTAATAATCGGATAACCGAGTATGTAGTTTGAAACCCTAATGGTGATAGTTCTTGGAATCCAGGAAAATTGAAATAACCGATAGTGTATTGGTGATAATACTGATAATAAAAGATGTTTTATGTAGCTACGACATATCGTTAATCATCTTTCTTCTATGGCGTAGAGGACAGGACACTAAAACAATGGGATTACACAAGAAAATTATGATCTTTCGAAATGTAGTGTTACATGTTGGATGCCAACGGTAAACTGTCATTCAAAGGAGATTTGACCAAAAACTAACTTTATAGTTTATTATAACTTCTCGAAAAAAGTAGAATAAATGTTTAAAGTTAAAAAGATTGTTGTAACGGATTTAAAAAAAATGATAAAACCGAAACACTATAATTGTAAAGTGCCTTTCGGCGAGGATTTAGTCAAAAATATTATTAACCGTTCTTATATAAAAAATTAAGTCTATTAGAGAAGATGGGATTAACTGCGAATTGGTGAAATTAAATGAAGTAAGAAAATGGCAGTACCTGCAACTTATTACGAGGGGAGACACATATGAGATATTAAGAGTAGTAGTGCAATGAAAATACTTCGGAAAGTAGTATTGGGAGACAAAGGATTACTTGGTGGCATTTGCTAAGAAAGTCGTTTGGTTGCTCCTCGCTCGAGCCGTTTCGAGCGTTCGAGCCACGGAAATTAAAGCGAAACTATCAATGGTAACAACGAAATTCCGATACAAGACTGATAAGATTTATATTTTTGTTTGTGCAGAAATCAAATATAAAGGATTTATTCGTAGTAAATGACATAACGAGGCATGAAGATGGGATGAGTTAAATGTACGAAACGCTGAAACGCGATCTTTTACGTTAGCAGATTTCGTGAAATCCAAATAAACACGCGAACGTCTCTAGTCCTCCGAGCCGTTTACCAAAGAATCAAGACTATGAATAATTACTAAGGATTCCTTTCCTTTTGCGTCGCATTCTAACGAGCAACAAGCCTGGCTACAAAGACACAAAATCAAGGAATAAACATCCAGTCGACTTCAAAGGCCCTCTCGCCGAACTTTAATCCTTGTTTCTTATCCTGGCGCCGCAAACTTAGTCGTGTCTCCATGACTACAGGGTGTTTATTAGACCGAGAGCGGATGAATTTCATGAATTGCTAATTGGCTTTGACAAAGCGCCTGTATCTGTTTCGCCTCTCCACTTAATGGGATTTGATGAGCGGGCTTGTCGTGCTTGATTTTGTGGCAAATCGGGCGAAATATTATTTTTCTATTAGGGAAAACAGAAATAGGCGAGAGGTAAGGTTGCGGGTGGTCACCGTGATCGACATCAAAGGGGAATAGTGCTGCTCTTTGAATAGTTTTGGGTAGATATACCAGATTTAGCGTAAATTTCAAACTCGACAAACTAGCCATTATATAAATGTAGCGATCTATGCAAACTGCCCAGAGAGAGAGGGCTGAGATATCAAAGGTAGTGTCTATATGATCAATAATATTATTTTATAACTACTGAAAGCGTGATTATTTTTCGATGTTACTACTGTCTGGCGAACTTATAAACGCACACTGCAGTTTACAAGATGAATCAAAGCTGGAGCGAATGCGAAAGAAGGATGCCTACCTTCTACGGTCTATTTGGCATAATTTTTTTTCTATAAAAACTACCTTTCTTAATAAAAGAGGAAACATATGCGGTACGAGCGAGAATAGTGTACCTAACTATACAACTAGTAATCTAACATATCTACAGCTAATTGCTCTTATTAACTTTTGTTACAGATTCAGCTTTATCAAATTTTCACAAAGCTGTGCAAATTTAATCATTTAATTTCAAGCTGGTGTTACAAAGTGTTTTTGAATTCGTGAGATATATACTACTTTATGTAGGATTTACTTTAATATTAGTACAAGAAAGTACTGTTAAATAAAAACTTGATATCCTTTTAAATACATAGTACTATTCCAAGCAAGTCTTAAAAGATCACATATTGAGCTTATCTGATAAAACTTCACGTTTAACAAATGTGGGTGTATTTCTGAACGGGCGTTTATCGTGGAATTAAAAGTACAGCAACGTACCTATATGTGGAAATCGTTTCAAAATTTAATTTTTTCCACCAAAACAAAGAAAATGTGAATAATGTTGATTTACATTCGTCGCATTGTGTGGAAAACGCAGTTGATTGGTTTTATAATTCGCCAACAATTTCATTATTGAGGGGGTGTGTAACGTACCTACTTGTTCTCCGTGATTCGATAAAAATTTAAAAATTTTGTTTTGTTGAAACGACAATAATTATCATGCAATTCGATTTATAACGTAAAATCTCTCACAGGAGAAATCATTTTTACACCGTTAATCTCCTACATTTTGGTAACGATTTTCACGTAAATTTTAAATTTTACCTGTTCCCATCCTCCGGCCTTGTCCGGATCGCACCTTCCCCCAAATTGACGAATCAATCTTGGCGACCGTTCTCGAACCCACCGACCGGAAAAATGAACCTACCGGACATTCAACCTCCCACTTGGATCTTCCGGTCTCCTCCGGATAAGTCGGATTGTTTTTTTCAAAACAAAATAAAAATTGGCGGGAACTCACAGTCACCGAAAATCACTCTCTCTCCCTCTCCTCTTCACCTCTCCGTCTATCTCTCTACCTCCCTCTCTATACCTTCTCGGCCACCACCCGAAAGTGGTTGAAGGAAAATCGCGACTAGTCGACTGATCCGCTATCTGCAGGCCATTTTGTCACACCCCGCTATAATGTCACCCCCACCCCTGGCCGGCTTTCCTACCCCTTCTCGCGGCTCCGGTGGGTTGGTGTTGTATATAGGGGGATGCCGCCTAACGTGATCATTAACTTGGCCTCTACGGTGTGCCGTTTTTGTTTTACTGTGTTGTTCTTTTTTAAACTTTTGGAACGTCTTTTTGGGGGAAACGAGAGGAGGGAGGGGGAAGATGTCTGGGGAGATTTTATGGCGGCCTCTGGTTGGCCGTGGTGGGATGTTAGCCGTTTCGCCTTTAATGGGGTCGTAAAGACGGACTGGATGGCGTAGAGAGATTGCTACTCTTTTTAGTGTTTCAAAAATGTAATTCAGGTACCGAACGTTGAGTTCTTGAAAGTTGCAACTCAGTGCTGAGGGTGATTAATGCTCTTTCCTCCAAAAATGCTTTGATATCTGGATAGATTTCTTTCCAACGAACTTTACAAAACTCCGAAATTTTAATTGTGACGACACTTTTTTTGCCACATATATTTTGAAAAATTACCTTCGCCATACTTTACGGGAAATGTTTACAATGTTCATAATGAATATTCTCTTATGCTCAAAGAGGTACTTAATTTTTTTGGAAAGTTTTGCCAATTAATTCGGCTCAAACAATCGTTATTAAAGCAAATATTTGATCACTTTTGTATACCACTCTTCTATTGCCAAAATTAATTTCTCGATTAAATTAGTCATGACATAAATGAAATCTAATTTAATGGTATGATGGTGGTTAACAAGGACGCTTTATTATTATAATATGATTTCAAGAAAATCTTAGAAAAATGATGAAAGGTTCCCTCTCAGCTGATCGTGGAAAACATGTAGTCAAAATCTAAGACGATATCATCGAAAACCACTATCGGCTTATTAGATAAGGATAATGAGGGATGGTGCAGTTCCTAAACGATCTAAACAGGTTACAATGAAATTCGGAACAGAAAACATAGTTAATAAAACTAATGTAGTAATTAAATATATACAATAATCATTAGGGTAATTGGTCATTTTATGTAAAAAATGCATTCAACAAAAATGCTCTTCGAACGCTTTGAGACGATACCAATACCACAAGAATAACTAACAATCAGAAGACCAACAGAAAGAGAGGTCCGATACGATCCCCAATGACCTTGAACGCACGTGCTTTAATATTTGCCGATTAGCGCCGTAAGCACCCGTTCCTCCAAGTTCCTCCAAAGTCCGACCGACAACCTACCTGAATATCGGACCTCTCTTTCTGTTGGTCTTCTGATTGTTAGTTATTCTTGTGCCAATACGGTAAGATTCGGAGATAATTTTATATTAAATAAATGGGACTTAAATGTTAGCATTAAATCATATAAAAATGTATTAATGATTAATTTCGTTAATCACATTTGCGAAGTGTAGCCTTCTAAATCGTCTTTTCTGGCTGTTTAATATTCAACACCTCACTCGATATGGTAGAAACATTTGATTTAATTTCATTGTGAATGTAGTTCGTAAATATTATATCATAAAATAATTAGTATACATAATTTGAAAAAATAATTCGCATCATTGATTTTGTTGAATTAAAATTAAATTACTTTGTATATCCAAAAAATCTTTCAATAAAGAAGTTACATTTCTCGAATACTAATGCGGTTAAAAATTTTGTTTTTACTAACAAATATGGGTCAAATACAATTTTTTTGACCCAAAATTTGGACTTGTGTTATTATTCAAACACTTGTTTCCAGAGCATCTCATAGAGATTTGATCACATAAACGTGACATTACATTTTGAATATAAGTGAAATTTGTTTGTGGTGAATAAATTGTGCGGCTTATTTAATAATGGAAGTGAGGCCTTGTGAGGAAAGGGAAAAGACCTACAAAAATGTGCTGTGCCAGGATGTCCTGCAGCTGCGAATGTCTCATCTCATCGGTTCCCAGCGGTACAGCAGATCAGGAATCCCAAACTGCAGACTATGGATAGACAAACTATCTACAGGAATCACATGGTGTGTCAAATACACTTCATGCCTGAAAATATTGTACCGATTGGCAAAAAGGGCATTAAGTATACCTCCTTTCCTGGTCTACATTTGCCCCAAGAGACAAATGGTATGTAACATCTATATTTCTCTATGATAAATGTGTTTAGTAAAAATGTACTTCATTCTATTAGCAATTATTGTTATTTTTATTGCTGGTCTGCTGTCTATTTACATTGCTATTTTTTGTATTTCATGTAAAATGTTCTAGTGTAATTCTAGAAATTTAAATAATAAATAAATAAATACAATAATTAAAGTTGATTTCTTTACTCATTCTCATTCATCAGTAAAGATATCAACTTCTTCGTACCATTATTAGATACATTTTCAAAGTGTAACGAGTGCAAAATACAGCGTAATATATCATTTGTTACACATTTGATGAATAATTATTAGACGGAAACGTTGATATCTTTCATAACACTTGGCTTGTTTCTGCAGCGATTGGAAATGGTTTCGAACTGTCAGAATAATTTCTACTACGCATGCCTCTGACAGTTTGAGACCGATTCCAATCGCTGCAGAAACAAACCTGATTACCAACAGCTGGAAGGACGAAACCTGTAAAATCTGTTATCATCGTTTTAGTTGCATTGGTCAGTCACCGACAGCGCTGCAAAAAGTTCCCCCTACCGAACATTGCAGTTTCTGTTCTATAACTCTTTATTATTTTATGGTAGATATCTACTAATGATTGTACCTGTAAATACATTTTATTTTAAAATATCCCTCACTTTTTCAATCAATAGTTGAATACTATGTGCATAAAAGTATTTTGTATATTTTGTATTGAAAATACTTGCGAACTATTGTCATAATTTAGGTTTCTGTGTACTGAGTAAGATATTGGATATTAAAAAGTCCAAAACGACGATTTAGAAGGCTCGTCGTACATTTTTCAGATGTGATCAATCATACTAATGTAATTATGTATTTAATATCAAATTAATTCTGAATTTGTCTCTTTTAAATCCCATTTTGGTGAAAATATTCTTTTAAATTAATACGACGGGTTGTTTTAGTTATCACTTTTTATATTTGAAGTTTTAATAGTCATATTTTCCATAGTGATTTCTTTGTTATCTTTTTAGGTCGTTTAGGAACTGCATTATTCTTTCATTATCATAATCCATTTAGCTGGCAATGCCTTCCGGTTCAGTTCACATTTCTTCAAAATTTAGTTTCTTTCCTTTTATAAATTTCTGAAACCTAATAACCGTTTTAGAATTATCTACCTATGTAAACAAATAAGTTCTTTATCCACTACACGTATTTTGACGAGAAGAAAATTGTGTATTCAACATTAAACGATGACTCAATGAGTTTAGTCTTGAAGTAATGTCTCAATTTAATATACTGAACTCAACTTATTGGTTAAAATTGACTCTGTGAACTACGAACTACTGCAAGCATTAACTATTGATGTATTACTATTACTAGATATAACTAATAGAAGTGGAATTACCTATGTTTTAGCCCAAAACGTTGTATATGTGCATTGAATTAGGAGTATTAAGACATGCTCCGAACTTGATTTCATATGATAACGCGGTTCAAAGTTACACAGATGGAGAGCTCAGATTTCTTAAAAAGTTGAAAGAAACTTGTTAATAGCGATTGTTTCCAAAGCAATTAATTATTGTTGGTACTTACTTATTGGGTACTTACCCTTTCAATTTATTTATTATTCTTCCATTTGTGGATAGAAGCAATACGCTATTTTTGTACAGAATTTATATGGTTCGTAGTTAATAAGCCCAAAAATAAATTTAAATGTCTTTATGTGCAGCAGTTTTTCCACAAATTTAAAGGTTTGAAATTTCCGAGTATCATGATCGATCCCAATAAAATATACTTAAATATCGATTTTCACATACCAGTAGCGCAATAAAAATATATGAAATTTAAATTATATATGGTGTTAAAAACTCGGTTTCTCTTCTCTCACAGCTCGAAAACCGTTAAAACTAAAATAGAAACAAATATTCATAAAAAGTATAAAGAAATATCATGTTTCAGCAGCTTTCCAAAATTTCGGGAAGAATTTCAAACAGGCGAAATATACAAACTAACATAATGTGAAGTTCTATTTATTAAATTAAAATACCAGGCGATGCGTTACTTTCAGTTATATCAGTTCATATAGCTGAAATAGTTATATAACTTCTATAACTATATCAGTTTAATAACTTTAACATTTCTTTATTATATGTAACGCCGTATACTTTGTGATAAATCATAGCTCTGCGTGTGCGAGTTACACACACCTGATGGCTTGTTTAATACCTGGTGTTAGGTTACGTTGAAATAAGTGTAAAGCCGATTCCATACATGGAAAAAAATTGTAGTTATCAGTTGATCGCTTTGTAATGTCACAAAAACAAAGAAGGAGCAGAATATTATGACAGCGTTTAAAGTACATTAAAAATTAAGGACTCTGAATGACCTCCGTCCTTTTTCATTCGGTATCCTGTGATCCAAATTGAGGACCGGCTCTAGAAATGTTTACACAATACGCTCTCTGTAGGACAGGTTCGTTCTTTACATTTTGTTTACTGAAAAATTATAGGCCATAGCGTTTCACAGATAATTCATAAGGCGATGTTGTTCAGTGTCTATTGCACTGCCTGAATGCAGGTACCTAAATTAAATAGTGTTAAAGTGTAAATAAAGATCTTAGTAAATAAAATAAAAAAGTTATGAGAAACATAAACACGCATATATGAATATGAATACTAACTTAATGACAAGGAAGAGTCATTCTGAATTAATAGATGTTATAAATGGCCCCAAAAAATCATTTTGTTTTTTTTTATATTTTTCAAATTTCTATTTATATATTTGAAAGTAAAGTGTAGCTTTACTCTAATCAATAAATTAATTATGTACACTATAGGAAAATTGGGGATATTTATTGTATATATATAATACATAATATGTACATATATAATTGTATATATCGAGTTTTTTGTGGCAAAATATTCAAAATTTTTGTCAAAGATTTTATTTAGTTTGCTAACCATGTTAACAAAATCTGTGCCAGGCATTTTTAAACTTCCAAACTTATCCAAATTTTTGTTTTGATATGCAAAATAAACTGCGCTATACTTGTAGCGATTGTGTAAATTTTGCACGTTTCACGTAAGTATTTATAAGACTTTTGTTAATGAAGTAAGCACTTATATATCGCGTAAGATTTTGGTTAACAAAGGTGACTGTTTGATAGGCATTTTGGAAAACAAATTGTTGTATTTGATTTTTTAGTGGGGCAATTTTTTCTAGCTTTTTCTGGGTTTTTTAAAATCAGTAATTCTTAATAAGATTTTGTCACTACCTTCCTCGCAGTTTTATGTCCCCGAGTGAATTAAATTGAGGCATACTATTTTTTTAAAGGATCTTTGAAATTGTATCGGCGAAGGGTTTCGGCAGTTCCCACTCTGTTGCGTTATTGAGCCGAAAAAGTTTTCTAAGCAATCTTGGTTTGCTTAGGCGTGTAAACAAACATGGAAATTCTTTAGTCTCAACGACCCCCCCTCCCCCCATAAGTGAAGAACACCACTTATGGTTATTTTAAGACAATAGGTATACCTCCATAGGCTCACTTGGCCAGGAAATGACCGCGACCTGGACAGAATAACCTAATTTCAAATAAATTAAAATTCGGTGTGGTAATGTTACAAAAGGTAAAGTGAGTCTATAATTTTGCACTCGGTACATCACGCTCAAAATGAACAAACTAATATCGGTAAAGATTACATAAGTGTAGCCACGATGATGAGCCAGACATATTACGACGACATATCCCATCCCTTACAGACAAGACCACCCATGCGCTGGTAGTGGGCGACTTCAATAGCAAAAAAGGTAAAAAGGATGACAAAGACGAGAAATATGGAGGAGTTCATAGATTTAAACATTTTATTTTATTGGTAATACTTTCCTAATTTAATTTTAATATATAAATGTGGTAATTCTGAACTTGATAGAAAAATTTAAATTCAGCGCACGAAGTAACCATTTTTGTTTCTAGCCTACTTATTTAGTTGGAATTGTGCGGGCTGCTGGAAATTTATATGGAACACAGGTATTTTTGTTAAATTTTTTCGAGATTCCCGCGTAATCTCCCCGAGCACAAGGAGGATATTCAAAATCCGTCACCCCCTCCGACCCCCGTACACCATGCACGACATAGTCTCCCTCTCTGTCTCTCTCTCTCGCTTACCTCGTCTCCTGCAGCAAAAGCAAATCCCGCAGTAAATCGGTGGTGTAGTATCAAGTGACCCGTGGTTGTAAAGTGTGGGAAGTTGCAGGTGGGCGTAACGACTTGGTGGGGTGGCGTTTCCCGTTGGGCGTTTCCCGACCCTTAGCGTCGACCAATCGGCCGCCTCCGATAGGTGAACGTCACTTAGCAGTCACATAGCTTCTCGCTTCAGCTGATACTCCAAATGCTCCACGGTTAAATATTCTTTGGGGGGAATGAGCTCCTCTCTCTGCTCGGATGGAGGAGCCGTGTTTCGGGGGTGATTTCTGGCGCCGTTGCCCCTCGTTCTCCCCCACCCCCGAGCGACATCGCTCCCTCCCCCCTCCAGCCCCTACCGTCCCTCCCGCGTCCTTCCCTATCGACTTTTTTATTGTCGGGACGCTTCTCGGTGTCCTTCTACCGATGTCTCGGGTAAATATGGTTCCGGGGGTTTACTTTTTTTCGTTAATGCGAGAGGTGCACGTCCTCCCTACTCCCACCATCGACACAAATGATGTCCATGGAAAAAAAGTTTACACGATATTTTTTAAAAGAAATAATTCTGTATAAACCAATAATGTTCATTTTTATTCGGCAAACTTTTCAAACTTCGAGAAGAAGTCCATAACGCAAAGATGAGGGTAATCGAATCGAGATAAATAACTCCAAGTCAGATTCCCGTCCAAATAAGGAAAGAAAATTTATGGTCGATCAAGGTGTTTCAGGTAGGTACATTTATACTCATCTTCAGTCAAATTCTACCAAAGAAATCACCATGAAATTAAAAAATATAGAAAAGTAAAAGGTTCTTACATAATGATGTTCTAAGATGAGTTTGTAAATATGTCAAAGGTTGGTAGCCACAATAAAAATGAAAGACGAACATGACATATTGGTGTGATTAGAGTTTAGAAATAAATGAAACATAACCAGGGCTATTAAACATCACGACAAAATCACAAGAAAATTACATGTAAACAGGCAAGAGATTTGTGTGTTCTACGTTATAATTATCAACTAGGTTAGATGTTCAAAATTTTACTTAAACTTAACATGGTTTAGAACATTTCAATGATCTAAAGAACTCTTGTGCAATTAAATTGGATCTTATAGTTCTTAGGGTGTTCGATACTTATTGATAGGCCTGTGCCGCGCAGTACAAATTTTCTTGAACAATTGAAGCTAAACTGATAGATCAATTTTTAAATCAATTTTACAATTAAGTTCTTATCTTGTATTATAACGCACTACCGTTACCCATTTTCCAAACACTTTACAATATCTAAAATTTTGACTTTAATATGAAAATTAACGGAAATTGTCATGAGTTGCGTAGTCTACTTAACTCTTAGGTACGTCAATTGACGCTGTTTTATGAATTGTGTATAATTGCTGAAATAAAATATCAACTTATAAAATACCGTTTCTAACAAATTGGTAAGGAAATTTTCAGTAATCAGCTGCTGTTAGTAGTGTTAGTGTACCTAAAAATTAATGTCAATAAGGCCATAATTAAAATTTGTACTTATTAAAGTCGCAACTATCGCCCAGTTCAGTCCTGTCGTCTCAGTTTCTTTGGGTTTATATCATTCAAATTTGATGGCTTCATTGTTATTCAGGGTTAATCTATTTGAAGACCTCAGATCTAGGGTAAGTTCTGATCAAATGAGAAAGTAACCTTGTAATATCTCAATCAAGTATTAATTAAAAATTTGTGAATTTATCGTCTAAGTAATAGATACTAATGTACTCGATAACTTTCGAATAGATAATCCCGTTCGTCAAATTTTTTAAGCAACTCATCAACAAAGTTTTCGATGTATAAATTGGTTTACATAGTTAAATATTTTTTTCCATACGTAAGAGTACGAAATTTCGAGGTAAAGTCTCCTATCAACCCCCGAATGACCATTGCATCCTCTGATTTTGGACTTGAAACTATTTCATATGGGTAATTAATATATCAACGAATATTTCCAGATACAAATTTTCAATGTAAAAATTAGTTTAGATACTTAAAAAAATTACTATACGTAGGAGTTCGAAATTTATAAGTAAGTGTCTTATCAACCCCCTAATTGGGTATTGCATCCCCTGATTTTCGACTTGAAACTGTGAAACTGTTACAGGGGGATAGCTTACGTATAGACGAATATTTCCAGATAAAAATTTTAGTGACAAAAATTGGATTAGATACTTTAATATTTTTTTCCATATGTAACTTATGAACCCCGAATGACCATTGAATCCACTGATTTTCGACTTGAATCTGTTTCAGGGGGATACTTTATGTAAAAATGAATGTTTTCCGATAAAAATTGGTTCGTCTTCTTCTTCTTAGGGTACCTATCCGTTTCGGATGTTGGCAATCATGTTGGCAATTATAACTTTGTTTGTACACGCTTGAAACAGTTCTGCTGAGGTTTTCCCAAACCAAGTCCGTAAATTCCTCAACCATGAGATTCTTCTTCTTCCAGGTACTCTCCTAATACCCAGTATCTTTCCCTGTATTATGGTTTGCAGTAGGGAGTATCGATCCTTATTCCTCATAACATGCCCTAGGTATTCTAGTTTTCTTTTTTTAATGATGTACATGATTTCTAGATCTTTTTTCATTCTCTTTAACACTTCTATACTTGTAACGTGAGCTGTCCATGGTATTCGGAGCATTCTCCTATACAGCCACATCTCAAATGCTTCCACTTTTTTAGTGGTGGCTTCTGTGAGTGTCCAGGATTCTACTCCATACAATAAAACAGAAAAAACATAGCATCTTAAGTGCCTTATTTTCGTTTCTAGGGATATGTTGTGACTTTTGAAGACTCATTTGAGGACTGTTGTGACTCATTTTGTTAAAAACTGTCCTGGCCTTTCCTATACGGCATTTTACCTCTTGTGCACTGTCCCATTGTTCGTTTATGATGGTTCCAAGGTAGCAATATTGTTGAACACGTTCAATTCGAGTTCCGTTGATATATAGGTGAGCACCATTTATATCTCTTTTGCTGATGATCATTTGTTTTGTTTTTTTTACGTTGATATTAAGACCATATTGTTGACTATAGTGCGTGATATGGTTCATTAATCTTTGCAATGCTTCCAAGCTATCTGCTATCACCATGGTATCGTCGGCGTACCGAATATTATTCAGTCTGACTCCGTTTAGAAGGATACCCTCTTCTACGCCGTTAAGTGCTTCGTTGAAAATTCTTTCGGAATACAAATTGAATAATAGCGGCGAAAGGACACATCCCTGTCTGACCCCTCGTAGTATTTTCACCTGGTCTGTTCGATCTCCATACTCCAAGTCTTACGCATGCTGTCTGATTCCAATAGAGATTTGAAATTATTCGGATATCTTTATCGTCTAGGCCGGTCTCTTCCAGGATATTGATCATTTTATGATGTTGAACGCGATCAAATGCCATTTCATAGTCGATAAGACATGCGTATACGTCGCAGTTGACGTCTCTGCATCTCTGGATTAGGACTTGAACTCCAAAGAGTGCCTCTCTGGTTCCGACGCCATTGATAAAACCAAATTGATTTTCGGATATGTGTTCTTCGCATTTGTTGTAAATTCTTTTGTGAATGATCTTAAGAAATAATTTCAGCATATGACTCATCAGGCTTATGGTCCGATATTCCTCGCACTTTTTTGCTCCAGATTTTTTTGGTATTGCTATGAATTCTGATTGCAGCCATTTTTCTGGGAACTTTCCAGAATTATAGATTCTGTTGAAGATGTCGGTAATCCAGGCTATTCCTTCATCAGCGAGCAGCTTTAGAAATTCCGCCTCTATGTTGTCTGGTCCCGCTGTTTTTTTGGTTTTCATTTGCTTTATTGCTATTTCAACCTCGTGGATTATTATGGGTGGGCCTGTAGCTTCTTCCGATAGTGAGTACGTGGTTTCCGGTCTTTGATCTTCAAAAAGCTTTTTTATGTATGACTTCCAAACGTTTTTCAGGTCATCTTTGTCAATGATAATTTTTCCATTTTTGTCTACGATCTTCATACCTTGTCGCTTTCTCAAGGTTCCAGTTGCCTCTTTTATTTTTTTGTGTAGGTTGAAGCTGTCGTGTCTGGCTTGCAGTATTTCTATTTCAGCGCATTTCTCTGCTGCTTCTTTTTCTTTTGCTTCCCGAATCTTTTTCCTAATCTGTGACTGGATCTGCTTGTACTCTTTTTCCTTCTCTTTAAATGTTCTTCTTTTTTCCATTAGGTTTAAAATTTCACTGGTCATCCAAGTTTTCTTTTTGGTTTGTTTTTCTTCCTTTAAAAATTCTTTCTTTGTCGACTCTATTATATTTGTGAATTCGTTAATTTCCTCCTGCATGCAATTCACCTCTTTCAATTGTTTTACCTTTTCGTTTGCGTATTCGCTTGCTTTTTGTTTTATTAGAGGTTGCTGTAAAGCCTTCACGTCATATTGATGAATCATTTTCTTCTTAATTTTCTTCAAAATCACTCTTATATTTCCTACTAGAGGTATATGATCTGATTCAATGTCCGCCCCAGGATAAGTTTTAACTAAAGTAAAGCAGTTTCTGAACCTCTTGTTAACTAACATATAGTCAATTTGGTTACGTACAATGTTACTAGGTGTGTCGGCTGGTGACTTCCATGTATACAGTCTTCTCCTTGGCAATTTGTAGAATGTGTTTAATACTACTAATTCGTTGTTTTCTGCGAAAGTCTCCAGCCTATCTCCTCTATTATTTCTTTGTCCTAATCCAAACGGTCCAATGAATGCTGTTTTCAATCCCTCTCCCAATTTGGCGTTAAAATCACCCATTACGACATTTATTTCGTGTTTTGGGAGCTGTTGTATAACGTCTTCTATGCTTTGGTAGAAACTTTCGACTTGTTCATCTTCTTTTTCTGCAGTGGGGGCGTATATTCGCCCCAACTGGGGGCGAATTGGGAAAAATTGGTTGGGGTGGTTAAATTTATTTTTGTTTCGATTTTTTTGTACATTTACCCCCATATATCATCCCCCAAACGAACGCTAGGGTGGTAAATCGTATCGGATACATTTCATTAGTAATAAACAGTCTCTCCTAGGACGTTTTTAGCACAAATTTTGAGACTAAAAAATAGCACCTATTTTACCGTACTACAGGATTTGTGGATGTGGCCAGCTTCACACCCGTTGACATTTTCAGTTTATATTTATAAATCTTTAGAGCCGACGTACTGCAGGTGCTTTAAAAATGTCTGCTTCATTAATGAAAAGCATACGTGGGAACGATTTACTCTTTTTAGAAAACATTAAATTTTTTAATGACAGAAATATGAAAGCTGTAAAGAGGAAGTAGTGATCGTTGGTTCTGGACTTACAGTGACCATTGGACCTTACCGCAGTTAGAACGAGTTTTGTGTATAGCCGTGTGGCAAATGAACAGAAGATTATCATCGAACGGGCCAATTTTTTCCAATTCATGTAGAAGATAACACAATTTCTTATGAAATTTTCCATCAAAAGTGTTTTTTATCCAAAAATAAACGCTGGCATAGAACTGAGGTAGAAGTGACCTTTCATGAGCACGATTTAATGTATGTTAGTACTACTTGTATCCTACTACTTAAGGTATATTGAATAATATGAAGTAAAATTAGTTAACGTATATAAAATAAAATTAGAAGCATTAAAATGGACTCAAATTCTTCACAGTATCTCCTTTAATGTTAGTTGAGTAACGACACCTCTTTCAAGTTTTGGAGAACAAACCCCAAAAGTCTTTCTTTTTAGAATTTCCTCTTTTTGGATACAATCAGTGGTGTAGAAGATTACTAATGACTTGAATTTTGAACGTGGAAGGATAGAACCAGATCACAAATCTCCATAAGTAGTTTAAGAATATACAGAGGTTCTTCTATATGAATTCTATGTGATTTTGTTATTATATTACCAATAATAATATAATATAACTAATATATATATATATATATGTATATATATATAATATATACATTGGTAAAGGGCAATATTAAAGAAATTTCAACACGTTACAATCATGCCTTTTAAAAATCCAAATGGCAATTTATTTCATACTGCTTTTTACTTACCTACTTTCTCTTTTTCTTATAATTTTTTCTTACTTGTCTAATTATTTTGAGTTGAAATCTATGCAAGTAATTTTCAATTTTGTAATGTGCATGACTTAAAACCAGCCACAATATTTCTAAGTTGAAATAAGTGTAGTTAATTAAACTATAAGGCTCATTCAAACTATTCCGAATCTCATGTTTTTAGATATGCGCATACAAATAACTATTGAAATGTTTGTCGTTGGAAACATGGAGACATGTTTCTAATGAAAGTAACAGCAGGTGTTCAATACGATTTAATATCCAGTAATTATGTTTTTCATCTCTACTGAACAGTGTTCAGCTACATTAAACACATTATAACATAAAGTCGCTTCCTTTGATGTTTGGTTCTATCTCTATCCACTCATCATATTTTTTTATCATTTCTTCACTCATCTCCTCTTTGTACCCACCGGCCACAATTAATGTGTTTTCCTTATTGACAGCAGGGTTGTTCTTCACGTTTGAAAAACTCAGATGATTGCCTAAGATGTCGACATGATCGTTTGTCAGAGTTTTAATCCAGGAACTTCGACACCTGTCTAATAACAGCTGATATTATCGCTGTTTGGTTGGTTACGTTTGGCTGTTTGGTTGTCGTGAATAACACGACAACCAAAAAACCCAGGAAAGTGGCTGCTTATCTCAGTAGTTTTTAAAGATAAATTTAAATTTACTAAAAAATAAAATAAATTAAACAATAATACATCCTTACAATATGTTTTCAAACTCTTCATTATCAGCAATGACATCGATACATTTTTCATTAAATATATTAAGTTTGTTTTCAAAACTACATGTGCAATTGTCTTCGTTATTTGTAACGATTATTTATTTGACATTTCAAAGTTGGAATAATTACTTACAAATTTTTTACTTGCTGCTAAATTTTGAGACAACTTGTGAATTTTGTGGAAACACCTTTTTAACATAAGACGGCATGATTTAATTTTTAAAGGACTAAATAGCTATTTTAATAGAATCAGCATCCCTCTTCTTAGATCTGTGCATACAAAAATGTACTGAAATGTTAACACTGGAGGGTATGGAAACGTATTTCGAATAAAGGTAATGTTAGGTTTCAAATTCAATTTAATACCCGTTAATTACATTTTGTATCTCTTGTAATTTGAGTTGAGTTGAGTTGTACAAAACATATTATACCACAAAGTCGCTTCCTTTGATATTTCGTTCGATCCACTCATCAAATTTTTTTATTATTTCTTCGCTCATCTCCTCTTTGTACCCACCGGCCTTTCCTTTTCTCATAAAAGCACCTTCGACCGAGTGCATCTTTTTGAGCACATTGATTTTGTTTTCCTTATTGACAGCAGGGTTGATCTTCATGCTTGAAAAACTTAGATGATTGGCTAGGATGTCGACTTGTTCATCTGTCAGAGTCTTATCCAGGAACTTCGCCACCTGTCTAATAATCGTTGGGAGATCTTTAATCATGTCTTCATACCTTATGAAGAGGAAATTTTGTTGGTGACGTCTTTCCCAAAAGGGGAGTACACCATTCCAGAACGGCAGATATCTTACTATAAATATTCGAGGATGTATTTGATTAGGGATTAATCTAAGCGAACATACTAGTTCCTGCTAAATATGCCTCTGAGAACTCTTCCAAGCTTTCAGAATATCCCCCTACTAGCCTTAAGTGGTGGTAGAACGATACGCAGCAGTCCTTCGGATTTCTGAAAACGTACACCATCTAAAAAGAAAATAAGATGATGTGTTAAATTGTTAGTTTTATTGCAATGATCGTATTACTTTCGGATTTTTGGTACCGTCCTGTATTTCTTTGGGAAGCAAGTTCCAGCAAAGATGAGTTTTCAGAAGTACTCTCTCTTTCGCTGATTTTTCTTTTGCACATTTCAATGAGTTCAGTACATAAGGTCCCTCGTCGAAATTGATACCTTTCGGAAGAAGATATGATAGCCTAAAAAACGTTTCTGTCATTTATTTTATGCTAACTGACTAGCTAACTATTTTGTTTCAATAAACGGAACGTAAATTCGTTTTAGTAGTAAATTGTTCAGTGAGGATAATTCTACGTATATGTTTACCCTTACTCTATGAATGGTGACCTTTCATCTAAGTCTGTTTTCCCTTTTTCAAAATCTAGATCATTCATAATCATCCAGACCATTTCTTGTGTCCAAGTGGTCCCTAGAATAGGCATATGGAAATAGACAAACTAATTAAAATTGAAATTATGAACAATATTTTCATTTCAAACAGTACAAGACCGGTTACCTGCTTTCGGTAAACTGCAAACCCACACGTCATCATCTTTAACCTTCCAATTATAAATTTGATCAAAGTTATCGGCAATGCCCTTGGGCACGACCTGTCCTCCAAGATAGACATATCCCTCTGGAAGTCCTTCAGTGGAACAATCTGCTGGGTGCATTTCACTCATATCAAAGCACTGAAGTGGATATTCAGATTTAGGTCGATTTCGTAATGCCACTTTATCGGTGACAAGTTTATAAATAGGAGGTGTCTTTTATCTGAACTAATTATTTTGGTAAACATCTTTTTATACCGAATTTAATTGACATGGTAACTATGTACTATTTATTTTTGTCAAGGTTATATTTAATGTGATCTTATCAATCTTATCAAAATACACATTCTAGAATTATATCAGAACTTCTTTTTTTCGGGTTGTATCGAAGGTCTTAAAGATAGTTTTAGTGACGTTATGTTGAAAATTTAGCATTCATCCAGGATAAATTTAATTTTCAAAGAGGAATACGTGTTGATTGATTTCACAAATAACATCGTTGAGTCTCAGGATATCTCAGACTTTTTTTCATTTCCCATAACAATGTCGACTAAGTGTTCTTTTTCCCCTCTACTCTGGCTTCTTCAAATATGCCTAAATCATCATCGAGATCGCCGAGAGACAAATACCTATTAATGAGGACATTTTTCATCCGCCCTAGTAATCTATTAGTTCTATTTTCAGGTAGTTGTGGAGTTGACAGGTTCTCTGTTACAGCTTTCTCAGGAGTCTCCTTCCTTCGACTTTCCTTTGTTCCTTCCTTTGAAGTTGGATTTCGTTGAGTTATATTGGGAAACGGCCTATTTTTTTCTGGGGTTAATTGGCTTTAAATTTTTTGAGTTGTCCCTCAACCAAAGAAGACGGACTCAATAGCGTGGGATAAAATAGGATCTTCTTCGTTAAGAGGGAAAATGCCACTTGCGGCGAAACCACTAATAATATTTTTGTTTGGGAGAACTAATGGTGGGCAAACTATCTGCCAACCATTTTTGCGACTTCATATTATACCGAAATAACCTGCCATAAAGATAAGCACGTCGGAATGAGTCTCTTCAAGGGAACTCCTAACGAGATAGATTCGGGGAACTGATGGATTTCCCCCGAAGTCGCCACATCTTCGAGTTAGGACGAGATCTTTCTGGAATGCAGCGAACGGATAGATTTCCTGTGAAGCCGTATTTACATTCGGGAAGGGACGACATGTTTCTAAAAATCCCATGCGGCTAAATAAATAGCAGACGGAGAATGATACGAGGACAGTCGCCGGTAGACTGGTCGACAGATGCGGTAAATACAGTTTCGTCCGTAATCCCTTTTTGAATAAATTCTGTAATACACTTTTGTCCGGCGTCTTAATTTTCAACAAGCCACAAATTTTCTGAAAATAATTCATACTAAATAACAAAATATGTCGCAACAAAATAGAATAAGATGCATTAATTTTGTTGCGTAATGAATAGAAACTAAACTTTTTAGTTTCTCAATTTTGTTTTCTTCCGACTATTATTGTTGATACGCCCATGGGCAACTGAACTGTTTTGTTGCTTATCACAATATGCCATCGCCGGCAATATTGGCTTCCCCCATTGCACCGCGTCCACGAGTATAAAATTAGGTATATATACGTTGTAAATCATTATTCTTATTGGGATTTTAAGTCACTTTAGGCCACTAATATAGATATGAACAAAAAATGTAAACGAGTGATACAAGCTGCATTCGCTGATAATTTTACTTAAAGAATACCTAGACGTACTTCCGATAAGGGAAGACTTGATTACACATGTACCTAGGTGCATGACCAGAACGGATACCCATTTTATTTGCTGGCCTATTTGGAAACGTGATATTCATGTAATGCGAGGATTTTAAATAACCACTGGATTTACAAAACTTATTGGTGTTATTGATAACACTAATATTATTATTAATGCCCCAAAAGCAATATAATGGAGTCTTTCTATTCAGTTAATGGTAATGAATAACGAATTATATGTATAAATTTGAGTTATAAATTGTTATTTTACAGTTGGCGTGTGATCATAGAACTTTGATCTCGCATTGTTACGTAGGTCACTTGGGTTCAGCACACGACAGAAGAGTTTTTAGTGTATCCGACGTAAACAATTACAGCAAAGCCAGAAGATAGCCATATATTAGGTGATGCAGGATATGAATTACATCATGGCCTACTAACTCTTTTCGGAATTATTGCCATTTAACTGAAAGACAGAACAATTATAACTACTTTCAGTCTTCAGTCAGGGCGACAATTGAAAGATGTATTGGGGTATTGATAGAAAGAATGTTGCTCTTAAAGATTCTTAAGACATCTCGCCGATGTCAAGAAACATTTGCAGTGCGACACATACCATATTGGAGGAAACTTCTTTCCGATTGGGAACTAACATAAACGGTCTAACATTGTTTACGTTTAATACGAAGTGATAATTAATGACCTTCAAAAAGAGTAGCTGATCACTCAAAATTTCCTTGTCATTTTATTAAAAGCGGCAGTTTATAAACTGACATTTTGTTAAAACAATTGAAGCCATAGATAAATATAATAAAACAGCATCAGTGGACGTAATCAAGAATTAAGTAGAGTGTTGGAAAATAAAACATTTACATTGTAACGATCGCTAGATGTTATCGCGCGTCACAATTATTTTTCTTCATACATATTAATTAATTAACATCTGATATTGTGTCGTTTTCACTTATATTCAATCACTGTTAATTTTCAATAAAACCACGTTAATAACCATTTATGTACTTCAAATTGCATACTGATTAACATAGAGCACCCCTCAAGCTTCCAAATCAATATCTCCTTCACCTGACTTGATGATTGGCAGAATTCTTCAAGGCTTATAAGTATTGTTTCAATACAGTCATCATATAGGTCAGATACTAGTATTGTTTATGGTTTAATCATATACTTTGAATAGTTTTCTAATTTTCATCATTTATTTTCGCTAAATTAATAAATGACAGCTGATCTACGTCGCTTAGTTTAAATGTACCTAATGTTATTTCTGGCTACGCCATCTTTTGCTTGTGCTTTGTAAAAGATAAGTATTTGTTGAAGGTAGGTAACATTTCGTTTCTTCTAAGAACTAATTTGTAACTATTCTACATCTAAAAGTACATAACTATTATCTAAATCACATTAAACATCACCTTGGCAAAAATAAACACACAGTGTTTAACAAAAATATAAAACAAAATAGTGTTACTATTTAATTAGTTTATGTATTCGCCTATGCCTATTCTAGGGACCACTTAGACACAAGAAATAGTCTGGATAATTATGAATGATATAGATTTTGAAAAAGGGAAAACATACTTTGCTGAAAGGTCACCATTCATAAAGTAAGGATAGAAGATATTGATGAAGCTGATGATGAAGGTAGCGAATTTTGGACTTGGTTTTGAACAAAATGTTACGTCTGGTTGTTTAGCCATCTAGTTAAGTAATAGTTTGTGTTATTTCTATCCCTAAAACATTTAAATATTATTACTAATTCAATCAACTACAAGTAGAATATACATTACCTTTCAAGTTATTAGGAATTGGAGACTTGCTTTGAATCTCTCCAAAAACTACCAGGATCCCACCAAAATTCAAAACTATATGAAATATCAGCGGAGCGCAACAAGGAATTCCAGGGAACTCCTAAAATTTCTTAGAATCCTGGAATCCTGGGATCCGGGAAAGCTCTTGTAGAAATTGGATGAGTTTAAAAAGTAATAACAATTCGTAAATTTAACACGTTAGAATGTCGAGTACGTATAATTTATCCTACATTAGTCCAGGGAGCAATTTGGCTATCTAAGATTATCTGACACTTTTTGAGGAACACTTAACAGGGTACCTCACTTATAAAGAAACACATTCAAAGCCATATTATTATTATTTCCATTTCCAGCGTTAAAAGTATCGGGTTAATCCAAGCATATCAAACAGATAAAAATAATTTTTCGGAAAATCCACTTCTGGCTAGATTTCCTGGTCTTCCAGTACTTTAATTCCGCCCTGTACAATTCAACAAATGCTGTAATCAAAGAGACAATAGGGTTTATCACTTTTCATAAATTGACAATAATACGGATTAGACAAGAACCGGTACAACTAGTAATCGGTGACTTTTCAAGCAAAATCAGCTTCTTAGAGGCTAAGCGAAGGAGCGAATAATCATGGAACCAATGGATTTTCTATACTGTTGTACCATATTGAAATATCTTGATAATAATTAATTGTAATAGCCATACTATACTTTCAACACAAAATTTTTCATGTTAAAACATCTATTGACACGTTTCACCTTCATATCTTCACTCCGAGCATCATGAAGTTAGTTACATTGACGTAAAGTTAACGCGTGTATACTATGTCCAGTCACATTTGGAACACCAACAAAAACATTTAATGGCTTTTTAAGTGGTGCCGCCCTGTCGTCAATGGGCGTATCATTACGGATAATAACTCTAACAATGAATTCAATTTCAAATAGCATAAATAAATAGCACACACATACCCACACCACTGCTTTCTCGAATATAAGTGCCGAAGAAGACTACACCTGCTCCATAGAAGAAGAAGAAGATACAAACGAAGTGCCGCTGTCTTAAAAAAATTGCGACCCAATGGACCCTTTATTTCTTTATCTGTAGATATCCATATATTCACATATAAGATTTCACTTGGGCGACTGCACAAACACGAAACACCTGCGTTTTAAAATATGCCAGTGCGTTTCTGAATAAGCAAAGAAATAAGTTCCATGGTTTTGTATAGAGATAACGGGCTCTTTTCGAACCAATTGCTACTGGTTAGAGTATACAACCGGCGTAGCGTCTCCGTCAGGTAAATCTGGAACTACCGCAAAAACGGAGAAAAGCATCAATTGGTACAGTTTGTGGATTTGTGTTATAGTTTTAAACGGAACAAAAAAAGATGCATCGAAGGAAGTGGGGTTTCTTCAGAAGGAGTTGTGTCGGTTATGTTTGATTGATACTATTGCGGTTTTTTAGCTATTTTATTATTTGTGAGGAATTTTTCGAGGGGTAATGAAGGCCTGTCAAAATGTCAACCTCACCTGCAAGAGTGGTAGCTGATTTCATCAGTTACCCGGTACTCCCTTCTAGACAACTAACGAGGCTCTGGTGACCTAGTCACAGCGGTATAACTGTTCAACCGAGGACTAAGGAAATGTAATCTCTCATATCATCCCTCTACCAACCCGCAATGGCCAGCGTGGTAGAGTACAGGCTAAAAACCCCGTAAAGAACACATGGATATTCAACGTATACAAAGGCCCTTAGTCCCCGGCAGCTCAATGATCCCTGATTATGGTAGCAATCAGACAAGACTGAGAGCAAAGGGTGCGAAGAATCACCGGGATATATCCGGCTGCTATGGAAAAACGACAATGCATACCGTCACCTATAATATAAGAACACTATCATCCGACCAAAAAATATACGAGCTGGAAGAAGAGCTAAGACACATCAAATGTGATGTCTTAGGTA
Organism: Cryptocephalus moraei; assembly: GCA_946251905.1. Classification (NCBI taxonomy): domain Eukaryota; kingdom Metazoa; phylum Arthropoda; class Insecta; order Coleoptera; family Chrysomelidae; genus Cryptocephalus; species Cryptocephalus moraei. Next base: position 19,640,931 of record OX276452.1, read on the forward strand.
TTAGTGAAGTACGACATAAGGGAGAAGATCAAATAGACCTTAAGTCAGTTCATTTGTTCCACTACAAAGGAGATTAAGAAATACTAGAAGGGAGAGTAGGCTTCTTCGTTAATAAAACACATAAGAACAACGTAATAAAATCCAAAGTATCTCAACAAGAGTCATATACCTAATACTAGAAATCAATAAGAGAAACAAAGTGAAAATTATCCAAGCGTATGCCCCAACATCAACACACAATGACGATGAAGTCGAAAGCTTTTAGGAAGATATCTCTAAAGCAATACAACATGATCAGGAAAAATATACAATCCTCCTAGGTGATTGTAATGCCAAATTAGGTCATAAACTTGTCGATAGCGAAACTGCTCTTGGTCTTCATGGGTATGGAGAAAGAAACAATAGAGGAGCCATGCTGTTGAACTTAATGTCGCACCATAAATTGCAATGTATGAACATCTTTTATAAAAAGAATAACCAACGCAAATAGACGTGGCGGAGCCCTGACGGTGTTACGAAGAATGAGATCGACTTTGTAATATCGAACAGGAGAGATATAATACAAGACAAGTACAAGTTACCGTATTAAACAAATTTTCTGTTGATAGTGATCACCGTCTAGCCCGAACAAGAATTGTTATCAACGTAAGAAAAGAACGAAGAAAGATGATAAATACAACTCGAAAGCTTATCCCGAAAGATATTAAAGATGTAAATGCCTATGAGGAAATGGTTACGACTAGCCTACGCCTACAACATCTTAAAAACATTAATTAAGAACAAATAAATATTGACGATTTAAATGAACAAATTAACCATACGATTCAAGATGCAAGACAAAAAAGCTCCTCCAAAATTAGGGAAAAAGAAGAAAAATTGTGTTTGAAAACATTAAATATGATAAAATCAAGAAGAGAAACGCTAGACAAACATATAACAAACTCCACCCTTTTATCACAGTTAAATAGAGATATATCTAAAGCTATCAGAAAAGATACCAGGACATATAACACAATACAGGTGGCAAAAACAATAGAAGATAGTAAGAGCATGAAAGTGCTCAAATGCAAACTAAACTTAGATAAAAGGAATACATATTTGTAAGTTGGCAGACAAACACTTGAACATTGTTTCAAGTAGGGACGAGTTGACTAGGATAGTGAAGGAATTCTATTCGGAGCTGTACTCACATCAAGTTTAACCTGCAACCCAACAGCCAATACCAAAATGAACCAATACCAAAAGTTCAAAATGAAGGATCGGAGCATATCCCAGACATAACCATCAGTGAGATCAAATCAGCCTTAAAAAATATGAAAAACAACAAATTAATCGTCTGGTGATGATGACATAACAATTGAATGTATCAAAGAAGGAGCATCAACCTTGCTATATATAATCAAAAAACTATTTAATGCTTGCCTTCTAAAGAGTACAACACCTTCCCAATGAACAAATGGTATCATTATCATTATACATAAGAAGGGCGACATTACAGATCTGAGAAATTATCGGCCGATCAGTTTGCTGTCCCACGTATACAAGCTATTCATGGCAATAATCACAAAATGACCAACCAACACACTCGACAGCTATCAACCCTGTGAGCAGGCTGGTTTTCGGTCTGGCTATGACACGAAGGATTACCTACAAGTGATGAAATCCCTAATAGAAAAATGTGTAGAATACAACAGGCCACTAGTACTGATCTTTGTAGATTATGAAAAGGCGTTCGATACTGTGGACCAGCGCAAGGTATTACTGGCTCTAGCGGACTGTCGTATCGATCATCGTTATATAACACCCATCATCATCAAACAGCTATATAGTCGTCCACTGCTAGACATAAGCCTCCCGTAAATGTTTCCATCTCTCTCTATCCCGTGCCGCATTCATCCAGTTCGTGTGAATGCGCTTCAGATCATCCGACCATCTAGTAGGTGGTCTGCCTCTGCTGCGAAGTACATGATCTCTAGGTCAGAGAGTTTTATTTAGGTTAGAGAGTTTGATCTCTATCTTTCAGAGAGAGACCAAACGTAGCTCTTTCCATGCTTCTCTGTGTCAACACCCATGAAAAACGTTTATGACACTGCCACAGCCCATTTTAGACTATATGCGGATACCGACAAATTTAATATACTAAATCGTATTATTTACTACATTGCTACAGTATATGTGCAAACGGGTAGAATGGGATGATGTAGGCACTAATGTCAATGGCGAAAATTTCAGCTACCTCAGATTCGCCAATGATATAGTTTCAATTTCAGATAGTACTTATAAAGCCACAACATCTATTGAAAAAATTTACCAAGCATCACGTCAAATTGGGCTAAAAATCAACATATCAAAGACCCAATTTATGACTAATCTAGTAGTATCTAAAAACATACCTTTAGGTGACACTGAAATACAAGTGATGTCCTATAAATACTTAGGCCATGAAATTCGCATAGGTCGAGATAACCAGACCTGTGAAATTTTCAGGAGATTAGGCTTGGCATGGGCAATATTTGGCAATATGAGAGATTTATTTAGATCTTAGATCTTAGATCTTACATTTAGATTTGATCCTATGAGGATCAAACACACACGCAGAGAGAAAGCGGCGTGTTTGGGCAGTATGGCTGCCCAGTTTGCGCAACGACACTGCTATGTTGCTTTCTGAACAGCTGGGTAACCATCATTTTCAAACGAAAATAATTTTTATATTGTATTGCTAAACTTTGATACTTTATCTCCTTTATCATTACTTTCTCTCCTCCTTGCTAATCTTTCGCGTGTTTATCTGAAAGCATCTATCGGCGCTCGTAGTATTTTAAAATATTCTGGAATCATGTCTAGAATCTGTTACACTTTCAAAACAGTATACACCTTCAATATGGTATACTGTAAATACTTTTATGTAGCTTCCCATTCTTTATGAATTGAGATTCTTATCTCAACAGTATTTAAAGACACTTTAAGATAAACTTAGATTTTTGCGTTGGAAAGATATTGTAAAATAAATTTAATAATATATGATTACAATATTTTTCAAATGAGTATCTCTCATCATCATCAGAAATATCCCTGTCCACATCTTCTTCATTGTTTATTTTATGTTTGTAGCAAAAGCAACATACTTAATTTTCTTTGCTACTCTTTTACCATTACTGAAATATATTTTTTAGTATCGTTTGAACGTAACTTCACATTGTCCTAGTTTTCTAACTAATAAAAAATGAATTAATTTAATTAGGAACGTTGAGTGAATTTCTATAGTATCAAACATCTTTATTCTTTTCTAAATTTACTCAATTTTCATGAAAGACTGTTCGGGAAATTTTAAGGATATTAATTATAGTATATTAAGGAATTATAAGGTTAAGGTAATATTTTAAGGAATTTTCAACACGTTACGATCATGCCTTTTAAAAATACAAATGGCAATTTATTTGTTATTTCTTTCTACTTAGTTCTTCTCATCATTTTTTCTTACGTCTCTAATTATTTGGAGCTGAAATCTATGCTAGTAATTTTAAATTCTGTGAAGTGAATGACTTAAAACCAGCCACAATATTTCAAAGTTGAAATATGTATAGTTAATTCGTTAAAATAACGAGAAAAAAAGTAGTATACAAAAAACTATATGGTTCATTTGAACTATTAAGAATCTCATGTTTTTAGATATGTGTATACAAATAATTACTGAAATGTATGTCGTTGGAAACATGGAGATAAATTTCTAATGAAAGTAAATACGATTTAATTCTGTAATTATGTTTTCATCTCTACTAAGCAGTGTTCAGCTACATTAAAGATATTATAACGCAAAGTCGCTTCCTCTGATATTTCGTTCTATCCACTCATCAAATTTTTTTATCATTTCTTCACTCATCTCCTCTTTGTAACCACCGGCCTTTCCTTTTCTCATAAAAGCACCTTCTACCGAGTGAAACTTTTTAAACACATTGATTGTGTTTTCTACATTGACAGCAGGGTTGTTCTTCATGTTTGAAAAACTCAGATGATTGGCTAAGATGTCGACTTGATCGTCTGTCAGAGTCTTATCCAGGAACTTCGACACCTGTCTAATAACAGCAGGGAGATCTTTGATCATGTCTTCATATCTTATGAAGAGAATATTTGGTTGGTGACGTCTTTCCCAAAAGGGGAATACGCTATTCCAGAACGGCAGATATGTCACTATAAATATTCGAGGCTGTATTTGATTAGCAATTAATCTAAGCGAACATACTAGTTCCTGCTAAAAATGCCTCTGAGAACTCTTCCAAGCTTTCAGAATATCCCCAAAATAGCCTGCTGTGGTGGTAGTACGACACGCAGCAGTCCTTGGGATTTCTGAAAACGTACACCATCTAAAAAGAAAATAAGGTCATGTGTTACATTATTAGTCTTATGGCAATGATCGCGTTACTTTTGGATTTTTGGTACCGTCCTGTATTTCTTTGGGAAGCAAGTTCCAGCATAAATGAGTTTTCAGAAGTACTCTCTCTTTTGCTGATTTTTCTTTTGCACATTTCAATGAGTTCAGTCCATAAGGTCCCTCGTCGAAATTGATACCTTTCGGAAGAAGATATGATAGCCTAAAAAATGTTTCTGTCATTTATTTTATGATTACTGACTAGCTAACTATTTTATTTCAATAAACGACACGCAAATTCGTTATAGTAGTAAATTGTCCAGTGAGGATAATTCTACGTGTGTTAAACCTTACTCTATGAATGGTGACCTTTCATCTAAGTCTGTTTTCCCTTTTTCAAAATCTAGATCATTCATAATCATCCAGATCATTTCTTGTGTCCAAGTGGTGCCTAGAATAGGCATATGCGAATATACAAACTAATTAAAAATAAAATTATGAACAATCTTTTCATTTCAAACAGTACAAGAGCGGTTACCTGCTTTCGGAAAAGTGCAAATCCACACGTCATCATCTTTAACCTTCCAGTTATAAATTTGATCAAAGTTATCGGCGATGCCCTTGGGAACGACCTGTCCTTCAAGATAGACTTGTTCCTCTGGAAGTCCTTCAGTGGAATCATCTGCTGGGTAGATTTCACTCATATCAAAGCACTGAAGTGGATATTCAGATTTAGGTAGATTTCGTAATGCAACTTTATCGGTGACAAGTTTTTAAACAGGAGGTGTCTTTTATCTGAACTAACTATTTTGGTAAACATCTTTTTATAACAATTTAATTGACATGATAACTATGTACTATTTATTTTTCTCAGGGTTCTATTTGATGTGATTTAGATAATTAGGTATCGTTAGAAGTGGAAAAATTGCCATGGAATGAGTGAACAAAGTATTCTTATCAAAATACATACAAGTAATAATGAGAAACTAACAAATTCAATATAATCCAAACACCAAATGATTGTTATTTAGGTATTGCAAAGAAAACTCTTCCTCAAATTTATTTAGGAGGAATAATATCATCCAAGAGTTATATTAGAACGTCTTCTTTTTCGGGTTGTATCTAAGGTCTTAAAGATCGTTTTAGTAAAGTTATGTTGAAAATTTAGCATTCATCCAGGATAAATTTAATTTTCAAAGGAGAATACGTGTTGATCGATTTCATGTATAACATCGTTGAGACTAAGGGTATCTTTGACTGTTTTACATTTTCCTTAACAATGTCGACTATGTCATCTTTATCCCCTCGTTTCTAGCCTTTTTAAAAACGTCCACATCATCATCGGACAATCCCTGAGGGATAAACACCTTAGTTTCACTTTCTTCATCGCTCTGTTCTTTAATGAAGAAATTTTTCATCCGCCCTAGTACTCTATTAGTTTTATTTCAGATACATTCAGGTAGCTGTGGAGTTGACATGTTCTCTGTTAGTGGTTTCTCGGAAGTCTCCTATCGACTGATCGATTTTCCTTTGTTCCTCCTTTCGAAGTTGGATTTCGTTGTGTTATCTTGGGAAACGGTCTAATTTTTTTCAGGAGTTAATTGGCTTTCAAGTTTTTGAGTAGGTCCAACAAAAGTAAACACGTCTCGCACTGCTGTTTACCACTCGCGTTATATAGACCAATCAATAAAGGCCTGAAATCAAAATGGATCACTATAATGATGCTTTTTTGATATATGGTAGATCAGGGCGATACAAAACGAAAAGTCTATATACAAAAAAGTCTCAGTGCCCGGCGTCTTTTGTTATTTGCAAAAATAAGACATAATAGCTTATATCTCGAGAACGCTAAGAGATACACGAAAAAAAATTGCACCACGTGAAAGCGCGTGTCAAATTACATGATTCCCATGCATAAAATAAAAACATTTTATTCAAAATTTGCGAGTTTAGACGAAAATATATTGTTTATCGCGTTGCCATATATATAGATATAGCGAATGTTGCGTTCGAAAGACCGGAAACAGCGTTCGGATATTTGCGTACGCTGTTGCCTGTTGCTTGCGACTAGTGCTTTACGCAGTCTTGTGTTTTCGTCACACGTTTTCAACCGCTGCTGCAATCATCGGCGTTTATCACATTAGTCCGAGACGCATCTATCAGAAATTTGTTTTAGATGGAGGTAAGAGGTAACCGCCATGTTTTACATGAATACCTCGGGAATTCTGAATAAGGATTGAATAAGGATTGACTTATCCTTTAAAGCGCAGAGGTCGGGAACATTGTTTAAAATGCAACAATTAAAAAATAAAAAATGGAAAAACGCGTTTTCCCCCGAATTGTTTTGTATTGATTTTTTAACTTTTTAACTTCCTAACTTTTTAAGTATTGACTTTGGAAGAAAGTTGAAGAGAGAAAAAAGTTGCAGAATCGCTTTATACATAATATGGCATAGGTTAGAAATTCAAAAATTTATTAGAGGTTTCTAAAATGGCACTAATCATAAAAACTCGCCCCAAAGAAGTGGTTTTATAATTTATTATTTTAGGCACTTCATTAAGGTATTGTAACGTCGCGTACGTATCAGAAATTTCGATTGTCTTAGATCGTTATAACTGACCGGTACACTTCACGCGCCAACTTAATATTGCGTGAACAGTTGGGAAATGATAACACGTAATTGTAACTTCGGATTTACTAGAATATTTAAATGCAACAAACTTAAATACAACGGAAAAGGTGAAGATAGATAGTGATTCTCTCGTAGTTGGACGAAGAATGTTTCTTAAAATTAAAGTACTCAAAATTAGAGACGAGAAACGCGATCTCCGCTTATTGGCCGATTGCATTGCAGCCCTCTTTACTCGTCGCTTATTGGTTGAAAATCACATCGGTAATGAGTAGAGGGCGTGCTGACCATTGCTGAAGATCCTCGCTTTCATCTTATACAGATGGTGAACACATGTTTTAAATCGCGAGGTACCCTCTACTTCCTCGATTCCCGGAGGGTCTTTATTACCCTTACGGTTAAATTGTCTACTTAAACTGTGATTTATTGGGAATAAATCTCGAAGAAGTATCGGGTACTCGAGGTGACAGCAATATATCTGTAAATCATCATTGGTTCAACAATAACTTAAAAAATGTCACTTCTCTGAGACGGAACACGCCGCCCCCTTGGAACGGTCTCCGTTCAAATTAATAGCAAATAATGATTTTAAAATAATACTAATTAAGAATATCTACTAAGAATACAAAACTAAATTTATAATAAATTTGCATAATAAAAACTACGAATATGGGTAAATAAAGAAATTACCTTGATAATATGGTTGTATACGAAAAATAAAATGTAAATAATTAAAGTATAAAAAATAAAAAAATAAGATTAATCACCATCATTGTATATAGGAAGAGGACATAAACGCTTAACACTTCGTTTGTACACACCACTCGCGGTTTTCACAGTTGCGACACGCACTATGTTGTCCTCCCCTGGATGGACTGCGACAATACGGCCAAGGCTCCATTGCAGAGGAGGCAGATTGTCCTCCTTTATAATTACCAAGGTGCCTACCTTGGGCTGCTCCGAATCTCCTTGTCGCCACTTGCTACGTGCTTGTAGCTGATGGAGATACTCCTTATGCCATCGTACCCAGAAGTGACGTTTCACTCTTTGAATATGTTGCCATAAAGAAAGTCTGTTAATGGCACACTTCTGATAATCAGGTTCCGGTATACTTGTTAAGGAATCACCTATGAGGAAATGACCGGGAGTAAGAGGTGTAAGGTCATTTGGGTCCGAGGATAATGGAGTCAGTGGTCTGGAATTTAAGATCCCTTCGATTTCGATTATATACGTATTAAATTGTTCGTAAGTAAATAAATGATCTCCTACCGTTCTGTATAAATGGAATTTTAATGACTTTACTGATGCCTCCCACAATCCACCGAAGTGTGGTGATCGAGGTGGTGAAAAGTGCCAATTGACCCCTACGTGTGCTAAAGTGTGCTTCATATTGCTATTATGAGCTTCTGATAACAAAAAATTCTTTATTTTTAGTATTTCATTCTTTGCACCAATAAAATTGGTTGCATTGTCTGAATATATATTTTTAGCTACACCTCTTCTGGCAAAAACTCTTCGAATGGCTGCTAGGCATGCTTCACTTGTTAAATCTGTGACTAGTTCCAAGTGTACTGCCCTTGTAGTGAAACAAACAAATACCGCTACGTAAACCTTTATCTTATTTCGATTCCTAAATTTTTTCTCCTTTATAAAGAAAGGTCCACAGTAATCTAGTCCTATATTTTCAAACGGTCGCGTTTTGATAACTCTATTTATAGGTAAATTACCCATTTGATACCTTGGTAACTTGGGACTTAGCTTACTGCAACGTACACATGTATGTATTATTCGACGAATCGTGTTTTTACCGTCAATGGGCCAGTAAGTGAGTCTTACAAAATTTAATGTTGCCTGAGTTCCGGCATGCCAATTTTTTAGATGAGCGTTTGTTAATATAAGTTTCGTTAAATGATTAGAACGTGGCAATAATATAGGGTATTTTTGCGAATAATTTATTTGAGCATTTTTTAACCTGCCACCAACGCGTAAAATACCTGTTTCGTCAATGAATGGACTTAATGGTAATAACTTGCTTCTCTTATCTAGCTGTTTACCCTGATTTAATTTGTTTATTTCATCAGAAAATGATTGTTTTTGAATTAATTTAATTGCATAAAGGTGCGCCTCTTGCAATTCTTGAGCACAAAATTGACGTATTAATTGACTCGTCCTTTTATATTTAAGCCATCGTAAACAGCATGCTACAAAATAATTTACAGTTTTAATAGACGAGAATCTTTCAAAAATATTCTCCTGAAATTTGGTACCTGTTAAGGTTACCTTAATCCGTTTTTCCGGAACATCAATAAAAGGGATCGGTGTCATAACCCAATATTCCTCCGATTTAGAGAGCCAACTGGGACCTGTTAACCACCTTTCGGTACCCATAAACTCCGAAGGGCTTTGACCTCTCGAGATGAAATCTGCCGGATTATCGTGAGTTGAAATATGGTACCAATCATCTGAATTTGTGTTTGACTGAATATCTGCTACACGGTTCGCAATAAACGTTTTCAATAAATGTGGGGATGTCTTTAGCCAATGCAAAGCAATAGTGGAATCTGACCAGAATCTAACCTTTACATAAGTTAGTTTTAAAGCTAACGTGGTTGATTTGAATAAGTGTGCTAATAAAACGGCCGAGCATAATTCTAAGCGAGGTAGAGTAATGGTTTTAATAGGTGCTACTCGTGACTTAGCACATACTAATTGAACAAAATGTCGATTGTTTTTATCAGTTGTTCTTAAATATATGCAGGCACCGTAGGCCTTCTCACTGGCATCACAGAATCCATGTAACTGACATTCCACAAAATTATCTAAACTAATCTTACGTGCCACCTTAAAATTATTTAATATAGGTAATTGCTCCTTAAATTCTAACCACCTTACATACAAAGACTGAGGAACAGACTCGTCCCAATCCAGTTTAAACTTCCATAACTCTTGCATGATTAATTTGGCCCTTGTAATGACTGGACCTAATAAACCCAATGGGTCGAATAGTTGAGCAATCTGAGATAATATTCGTCGTTTGGTTACACGTTCATTGTTTGAAAATGGCTCTATAAAATAATGTATCGAATCAGTGGTTGAATTCCACTTTATTCCAAGAATTTTCTTTGATTGCTTTGAATCCAAATATGGTCCTAAATTTTGATACTTTCTTAAGAATTTTACGTAATGAGTTCGTAATTCGCTATTTTTTGCTAATTTTTTCTCTAATGAGTAAAGACGTTTTAGAGCTATATTATGTGAATCACCGATTCGTGCCTTATTTTCATTAAACGGTAATTTAATTATATACCTTCCATCACTATCCCGAACGGTGTTTTCACAAAAATGATTTTCACATGATACCTCTTCTTCAGAAAAATGTTTTTTATATGGCACTTCTTCTACTTCCCAAAATTTATTGATTTGATTTTCCAATGTGGTTACTAGGTGACAAGTTTTATTAACATTTGACGATGCATTATTGGTAGGAATACTGACTTCACCCGTCACAATCCAGCCTAATAATGTTTTCTGTAATACTACAGAATTGTGTAATTTAAACTGTCCTACGCTTAATAATCGGTAAAACACCGTATTACCTATCAAAGCATCAACTTCTCCACATTTATAAAAATCTGGATCAGCTAACGTTATATTTTTCGGTATAGCGAAGAAATTTTTGTTCAATTGTCGCGAAGGTAACAGTCCTGTTATTGATGGTAAGGCTACAAATGTTAATTGTGAAGAGAAGTTTGAAATCCTAGACGCCAATTGGGCTTTAATTGAATATTTTGCCGTTGTTTGCAACTGACCTAAACCTGAGAAGGGTAAATTAATATTTTGTTTTGGCAGTCCTAAACGATCTGCTAAATTTTCTGTTATGAAATGTGTTTGAGAGCCACTGTCAAGTAAAATTCTACATATATGCTCATTATTGTACTTATCTAGTATCTTTACAAGAGCTGTGCCTAACAAAACCTCCGAATCAAATGCTGAAACATATGAACTTGCCGATGGTTGAGATACCAATTGATTTTCGGTAGGAGCGGCTTTAGGCTCCTTATTTAAATTTAAATGAGTAGGCACAATATTAGTGTCTTTATTGTTCGTATTATTCGGTTCTTGCTTGAAATGCAGTAACGAGTTGTGTTTTTTATTACATATTCTGCATCCCTTAGCATAACACTTATTTGTTGAATGATTATTTCGGAAACAGTTAAAACATAGTCGCGCCTTTCTAACCGCGTCTGCTCTTTGCTGAGCTGAATAAGACATGAATTCTTGACATGCGAGAATTCTGTGATTTTCATTACAGATCGGACAATTCTGTGCATAAGTCCCCAAATGTGATTGCACTTGTCTCGATTGTTTATTAAAGGAATATTTTTCATATGAGTTATTGTTATTTGATTTGTTATTAGTATTAAATTCAATTTCTTCTCCGCGAGATTGCTTATTTTGGTAATTTAATAAATTGATCGAAAGTGGGCATTTCATCATTTTCTAGCGTACGCTCCCAGGCTCTACGCGTAGTTTTATCTAATTTTTTTGTTAAGACGTAAACTAAAAATGCATCCCATTGATTTGTAGGCAACTTAAGAGTTTTTAATGCGTTAATGTGTAATTGCGCAGATTCTGATAATGTTCGTAAATGTGACGGAGAATCCCGAGAAATTTCCGGCAATTCTAAAAAGGCTTTCAAGTGTGCTTGCACAATCTGCCGCGGTCTATTACAACGTTTTTGCAATAAGTCCCAGGCTACTAGGTAATTTTCTTCCGAGGCATTAAGTGACGTGATTACTGCAGCTACCTCTCCTTTGAGTGATGTTTTTAAATAGTGAAACTTTTGTACTGAGGGAAGATCATTATTTTCGTGTACTAGCGACTTAAATGTGTCGTGAAAGGAACACCATTCAATCGGGTTTCCGTCAAAAGGGTGTATTTGAATGTTTGGTAATACCGAATTTGTTTGTTTTACCGTTATTGCATTAGATAATACAGGTAACTGGTTTTCATTTGTATGAACATTCGTTCCAGTCCTTTGTTCACGTAAACCTTTATTAATAATTTTTGCACAAGAAAAATATTGGTTTTCGAATTGAGACCTTTCCTCCTCATCTATAGATTCGTCTGTATCGATGCGTAATTGAACTTCTAGGAATGATTTATTAATTTCCTCCAATTTAGTCTTACGAATTTCTAATTCGTCAATATCAAGATTTGAATTTTCATTTAAATATTTTTGCAAACGAGTCAATTGCGCTTTAAGAGTTGAACGGTTTTTAATTAATGCCCTTTGATCTTCCATTATAACCGAAACGAAGAGAAATTTGAAAGGATGGGACAATAGTAGGACGATGATTCCTAATGATAACAAGTACCTGTTGATTCCGATGTCCTCGCTGAATAGCAAAACTTGCTAAGATCCACTGTTCCGTCGGCTGCTCCCCTACTAGGTGTCCGAAAGGCTGCTCCCTTAAGTGGTGTCCAGGTGGCTGCTCCCGAAGTGGTGTCCAGCTGGCTGCTCCCTTAAGTGGTGTCCAGGCGGCTGCTTCCCTATGTGGTGTCCAGACGGCTGCTTCGTGGTCTTGGAGTTCGGTTTTGGATTCTTCTTGCACCTTAACCTTTGTCTGTTGCTGATTTCTAGTGTAATCGTTTCTTGCGATTAGACACTTAACACTGTAGATCCGGCTCGAAGGACCATCATGTAACGTCGCGTACGTATCAGAAATTTCGATTGTCTTAGATCGTTATAACTGACCGGTACACTTCACGCGCCAACTTAATATTGCGTGAACAGTTGGGAAATGATAACACGTAATTGTAACTTCGGATTTACTAGAATATTTAAATGCAACAAACTTAAATACAACGGAAAAGGTGAAGATAGATAGTGATTCTCTCGTAGTTGGACGAAGAATGTTTCTTAAAATTAAAGTACTCAAAATTAGAGACGAGAAACGCGATCTCCGCTTATTGGCCGATTGCACTGCAGCCCTCTTTACTCGTCGCTTATTGGTTGAAAATCACATCGGTAATGAGTAGAGGGCGTGCTGACCATTGCTGAAGATCCTCGCTTTCATCTTATACAGATGGTGAACACATGTTTTAAATCGCGAGGTACCCTCTACTTCCTCGATTCCCGGAGGGTCTTTATTACCCTTACGGTTAAATTGTCTACTTAAACTGTGATTTATTGGGAATAAATCTCGAAGAAGTATCGGGTACTCGAGGTGACAGCAATATATCTGTAAATCATCATTGGTTCAACAATAACTTAAAAAATGTCACTTCTCTGAGACGGAACAGGTATAATAAAAGAATCCTATAAATTTCGTTTCGATCGGTTTATTAGATTTTGCACAATCATTTTTCAATCCAGAAAAATTGAAAAGTATTGAAAATTTTCAAAATTGTTTAAAAAAATTTCCCACTATTCGATTTTAACGAAACTGGCTTAGCAATATATAAGAGGGAACAAGCTTTCATGTGCTTTTTTCAGAATAAAAAAATATCTATTATAACGGTCACAGCAATTGTATAAGTTTGGTGTCATTTTTTTTTGTTTATAAGCGAATAGATTATCTCGGCGAATTTTTTGTTAAATGAAATTCTGAAAACAGCCGGAAAGTACTCGGAAAGACACTTCTTTTCATATATAATAAGTTGCTATTTTGTTCAGTAATTCATTTGTTTCATTTATTCATAATGTTATTGAAATAGATTTTGTTACAAGTTTTTTAAATATATGAATACAATCTGCTAATGGCCATTTTCACTTGACCACGACACATGGTCATTGTGTCAATCAGCTGATGAATACCTTTTTTTTTTTTTTTTTGAGAGGGAGGAAAATCTTCAAAAGACTTCGTACGGGATTCGAGCCGCCTTAGTTACTGGTCTACCACGCACATTCGCGCCGGAACTTCGGATTGCAAGTCCTCAGTGTCCGTTGGAGTTGTCAGTAAATCCTAGCTACGCCGAACGCAACCCGGGCACCCTAAGTGAGTGACCGGGGTTCGTTCCAGGCTTAGACAGGGGGAAAGTATGACCAAGCGATGAGCACTCAATCATCTCAGTTCCCCCCCTAGGATCGGTCGCCTACCCGTTAAAAACCATCCCCCGGATTGGTGTGCACTAGACGAAACCGTCACCTCACATATAGCGTTGAAACCTCTTGGATTATTGGCCTGTGAGTGCCAGTAACGCCCGATATTGTTCTTGGGTACACGCTCATTAAAGCCAGTATAGAAGGATTGAGCGTTGATATTATAGATAAAAACTGCTTAGAGCGTGCGGAAGGATGGGATAGTAAGGTGAGCGTGAACCGCTGTTCACTCGTTCGTGTTAGGCTGCCGGAGATGGTGGATACCCGTGGGTACCCACAATCTCTTTCTGATGTTTGGCTTGTTAGGTTAGGTTTTCTTTCTGTACTGCGGTCCGAGTGACCGATATTTACGTCTTTCTGCGGTCCTAATGACCGATATTTACTGCTTGCTGCGGTCCTAGTGACCGACATTTACTGTTGCTTGTTATGTAGCTGATGAATACCTACTGGATAAAACCAAACGCAATATCCATAGATTCTCATAAGAATAATAAAAAAATGGAAATCTTTCGAGTGCCCTTTTTGGAAAATAAATATAAAATCTGTAGTTTACACAATTAATTATTTCATGCATTTTACTAATAGTTTGAAAGGTATTTAAAATCAATAAAACATATTGGAATTTCTTACATGACAGAAATTTTCTAAACATTTATCTCTCGAAAACTTACACGGCAAAAGGCAAATTCTTATTTCTTTTTCTATTTTTACTAACAAAACTTTTTCTGATTATGCCACAATATGTGGAAATTAAAACATACGGATATGTCAAAATGTATGGTAGGAGATCAAAGTATATATTAATTCATTTTCAAATAATAATAAGTCATTGGAATTGTCATTGCCAAACGTATGAGGACGAAGGACGCATCGAAGGAATACATACACAAAGTGTTAAAAAATTGGAGTACAGTTTCTCCGACTGTTGGTGATTTTAGCACAGATTTTTTTTATGAAATATTTCACTGAAGACTTCATTAATATAATGCGTCAGTTGGAATTTGGGGGAAATACAAAACTGTGGGTGCAATATATTTCAAATGTGTAATTGTAGCTTTACAATATTCATTGAAGCGAAACGTTTAGGGCTATGGGATTTACATTTACAAAGCATTGAGAAAATGCCTCCAATGTTTCATACAACGGGTCACTTTGCATACGCTAAATGTGGGCAAATATATTTGCAAGATTCTGCTCGATTAGAAAATGTTATGTCTCCACGAGAATTTGAACTATATACCAAGGATGGATACTTCACCATTAGAAGGGCAGATAAAAAGCATGGGCTAGAATATGGAGTGACTTGATAATACTCCAAGTGTCACTACTCGATATAATATATATTCGCAATGCCCTCAGCATTTGCTGTTATGGATTGTTCGGAAGATTATTGTGATTTACACTCATCGTCGAGTGACCAGCCTGTCGATCTCCATAACAGTCGAATTAAAGAGATGAAGCTGATTTAAAGAAAATGTTATTTTGGCTTAATAAGCATCACCCATTCTCATTGAATACTTCTCTAATGTCGCTCAGCACGGTTATCATTGGTGATATTACTATTGATTGCCACATGTCAATCGAAAATGGATTAAAAGGCATGATTGACAAAACTGCCGATAATATTTCTTTTTCAGCTGCCCACAAGGTTAAAAATTTATCTGCAATGAAAACTACAATGCACCTAAGTAATATTCAGCTGTTTGCAGTAAATCTTAACCTGGTTTTTCAGCGATTGTCCACTATTTTTAAAGGAAATGCAGAATGATCTAAAAGGGCTTTACAATTCGCACTGTCGAGCGTTATATAACCTTTTAAAAACCACGAACATCTACAACATGAGATTTTCATATTTCAACTATCACAACAGGATGTAAGAACTTTATATTCTGCAGCTGAAAAATTCACTATAGAGCTATATGATGCAGGAAATAAGGACACATGTACAGTAAATGAACTTATATTTAAAATGTTTTGTTCATTACTTGGTACTGCAAAAAAAAAGTTATCTTTGGCTACACTACCACCAACATATTGACAGAATGAACTTTGACAGAATACGTGAAACGTGTTTATTATCAGATACAGAGTTATCTCGGTAATAAACTATCTTCACAAGATTGGGGCTGGCGCTGGCAGAATACAAAGTTGATGTTACTACTGTAACGTTTATTTTCTGAATTTATTTACACTGTCCTAATTATTCACTACACACTACTTAATTTATCTTAGACTATTACTGAACTAATTTATATAACACACTTAACTATTTCCTATCTAATTAATTTATATCACACTCTTAATTATTAATTTATTTATACGCTCTCGCTTTTCGCCTTATTTATTCACGCGGCTTCACGTCTAATCTCATCTCCGACCGCAAGCCCACTTATATACACCTGAATTGTATTCGTGATAGTTCCAGGTCATTCCTTTCTCAAATAATGTTTACTTAGAAACGTCCAGAAAACTTTGAGGTAAAACACATTTCGCGCTGCTGTTTACATTTCGCGTTACACTACCAACAGTGACAGATAAACCTCCAGCGCCCAAAGAACTACTTGAATATGTAATAAGAGAATTTCCGTGTAAATGCTCATATTTTAATTTTAATAACAAACTACAAATACAGCAAATATTGAAAATATGATAGATAATAAATTAAATAAATTATTAGATATGCAATTAATATTACTGATATATTTTAAAATTACAACTAGTATTTATTTAGTGAATACTGTAAACAGAATATAATGGAAAACAATTTTTAATGAGAGATCTGTGATATTCATCGAAATAAAAATTCAGTAGATAGTAGATTCCGTCTCTATTCAAGATGGCAACTTGCAATTTTGTTTTTGTTGAAGTATTCATCAAGAATTTCAATTGTGTGTCTAAAAATGTTTAATGTCAATTACATATGTCATAAAAACATTGTCAGTACTTAATTTTTGAATCTCTTCAGCTGTGTGCACGATTGTACAAATTTCAGGGGATGGACAATTTTCTGTTTTATTTAATTCATACCTAATGTATCTTAAACGGAGCATTTTTGTAAAAAAATATTAAATTCTTATATGAGGCACTCACATAAAATATGAGAGGCATTTTATAATTTTGAAATGATAGCTTTTACATAAAAAACTTAATCAGATAAAAATAGTTCTCAAAAGATTTAAAACATTAAAATGTGCTTTTGTTCTAGTGCTGCATGAACGAATCAAATGAAGTGTAGTAGAGAATTGTTCGTAATACTTTTTTTGATGACAAACATAACGTTAATCCTCTTACTCTCTTATAAATAGACAAACTAATACAATAAAAAAAAGTATCTTCCAACAGAATAACCACAAATAGATTTTTACAATTCTGTGTCCTCTGTTTCATTCTACTGTCTATCGAATCTTTAAAAATAGCAAAAAATCATATATGAAATGTTATACAGCGGGAAAAATATAATAATTTTTCAACGACATCATTATGTTTGCAGATTTCCTGTAAGTGCAAAACGAAGTGCAATTCAGCTCGATTCACGTGCAAAAAAGCTGGTATAAAATGCACACGCATTTGCAGTAACTGCAATGGAGAGAGTTGTGACAATTCGTCACCAGATCTTTGTTGTCGTGGAAATGATGTTTTCATCGATAAAGATATTGAAGTGGACAGCTATGCAGATGAAGTTGTAACAGAAGAAGAAAAAGAAGGAGAAGAACAATACATATGATTTGAGTAAACACAAGTAAAAATCTAATGAGAGATCCATTAAAATTAAATTAAACCGTTATGGGGGTGACGCCTATGGAAAATTATTTCTCTTCACTTATTGTTATTGCGGTGGTGTTAAAGAACGCTGCTCAATCTTACACCCGAACAAAATTTACTTTAATTTTTTTTTTTATTATTGGTTTTCGTAATTCCATACTAATACATACGTGATTCGTTTGACAATGTTCTTTGAAAATGTTTGAACAACGTTTAAAAAGTAATTTAATTATGAAAAAAAATACTATTACATTTGAATGTCAAAACTGACTATTTTCTAACTTGTATGATTATCTTTTTTCATTAATATTAATATTTTCTAAAATAGAGAAAACAGTATCGTTGTTTCAGCTTTTCATAATTTTGTATTGAATTGATATGTGGTATAGGTACTATATTTGGTGCACCCTATATTTTATTGTAAAGATCAAAGAACTTTCTTTTTATACTCGTATTTTTTCGTAACAATTTCATTTTAAATAAGATATACGGTAAAAATTATTGTACTTTTTATTTCTCTTATCATTACTATGAAATGAAAAAGCCAAACGTTCTCCGAAAATTATCGGTAACTCAAAAACAAGCACCCTGGTGTGTCACGAAGGCCTAAAACGCAAGTCTACGTAAAACAGTGAGCTGCAAGCAACACCGCGCACCAAAATCTTGACGCTCAAGGGAAACGCGAGGTGAGAGGCGGTAGCGGCCTATCTGACTTTGATTACAACGTTCGCTATATCTATATTATATGGCAACGCGATAAACAATATATTTTCGTCTAATATTCGCAAATTTTGAATGAAATGTTTCTTTTTTATGCATGGGAATCATGTAATTTGGCACGCGCTTTCACATGGTGCAATTTTTTTTCGTGTATCTCTTAGCGTTCTCGAGATATAAGCTGTTATATCTTGTTTTTGCAAATAACAAAAGACGCCGGGCACTGAGACTTTTTTGTATATAGACTTTTCGTTTTGTATCGCCCTGATCTACCATATATCAAAAAAGCATCATTATAGTGATCCATTTTGATTTCAGTCCTTTATTGATTGGACTAATAATATTTTGTCATCGAAGCAGCGTGTCAAAAAAAAAAACAGGAAGACTTTTCGGTGAACCGTGCTAATAAGCGGACGTCGAAAAAAGCGAGAAATCATCTTAAGGACTGCGATACTCAGAGTGATCAACCCACTACGAACGGAGATCTTCTGTGTCAAGGTACTACCTTTTGGTACTAACATCATTTGTTTGTGCTTCTGTTATTCCCTCACAGTACGATATTAGAGAAGATTATCAAAGAAATCTTTGACCTTAACTTGACAGACGTAAAAAAGTAGACAAAAAAGGAATCAACAAACTGTCGGTAGAATTCCTAAATTTTGAAGCTGCAAATCAATTCACACAAAACAAAACTCTATTAAAAAAAGGATACAAAATTTTCATTCCCTTAAATTACGTTTCCTGCAAAGGAATCGTAAGATACATAGACATGAAACTGACTGAAGATGACATTCTTAGAACGATCTCAAGCCCCTTTAAAGTATTAGAGATAAGTAGACTGAATAGGAAACTCATAAAGGATGCAGAAGCAAAATACATCCCTACCTCTACGGTACTAATCACCTTCGATGGAACAATACTCCCAAGATTTGTCTCCCCATATATCTCCCCGGTAACCCAATGCTTTCAATGCCTTAGGTTCGGACACACGAAAAAACTATGCAGGGGGAAAAAAGATGTATGGAATGTGGGAACATACATACAGATGATCCTTGTAAAACATGTAATCAGAAACATCCAGAAGGAGAAAAGTTCTGCGGAATAGACGAGTATATATCTTCAGTAAAGGCTTATACTGTGGATCAAAGGAACACAAGTCGACTGGTAAAACATGCCCAGAATACAAAAGGCAAAGGGAAATTAAAAATATTATGGCTTTCCAGAACCTGTCATATCATGAAGCAAACCTAAAAATCTCAAAAAATTACCTCAACAATAGGGCAGAGCAAAACCCGCAACCTGAACCGCATCTACAAATATATACTAGAACAGAATTTCCCCAATTACCAAGAGCGTCAGAAATCCCAAGAAATGCGACACCGATCAATCAAAGAAGACAAATATATCAAGAAAACCAACCAACGAAAACAAAAAGGTCTTATGCAACATTAGTAAATCAAAACAAAGATATAAACGAGTACGTTAACTGGCACAATAGTGAAACCCTAAAGAATGTATCATTCCCATCAAATTCCAGAACTCCACAAACAAATTCCAAAAACCCTAGGTTGAATACTCATCAAAAATGCAACGAAGAACCGAAAGAAAATAGCCACACCATCTTGGAGACTATTACGAGAATGGTCTCGGAACAAATCAAATACAAACACGCCTAATAGTGCCCTGGAAAAATTTATAGAATATTTTAATCTCACAAAAAAATTAAAAATAATAGATGACTCTCAGGAACAAATGTTATTGAATGCATTTAAAACAAAAATTAAGCTGGATCAACTAGGCAAAGACCTGGACGATCCGGCCAAACAAAATAAATCTAATGTTTAAAATACTCCAATGGAACATAAGAAGCGCCGTAAGGAATAAAAGTAACCTAAATGAGATAATCTCGAGAGAAAACCCCGACATCATTCTACTAAACGAAACTTGGTTAAACTCGGAAACAATCTTCAGAGTCCCTTGTTATCACATCTTTAGAATAGACCGGCCAGATAACAAAGGAGGTATTGCCACCCTTATAAATAAAGATCTTCAATTCCAAAAAGTCAAATTAGAAGAAAAATTTCAAACACATAATTTCCACATAATAATTATTAAAGTTCTTAACATCAACATAATCAATATATACTCAACTCCAAACAACAAAATAAACAAAAATTTATTGTATAAAATCCTCCGAAATCTCACTGGGGAAATCATTATTATGGGGGACATGAACGCACACAATCACATGTGGGGTAGCTCAATAAAAAATAAGAACGGTGAAACAATAGAGAACATCATGGAAGACAATAATCTAGTAGTATTAAACGATGGAACTAGAACAAGGATGAATAACCCAAGGGGGATTAAAAGTGCCATAGATCTATGTATCGCCTCTCCTAACATCAGTCTAAAGACGGACTGGGAAGTATACAAGGACTGTGGCTTCAGCGATCATTTCCCTACAATCGCGACAATTTCCAACCTCGGCACACTCCCTAAGACTTATAAGTATGATTTCAGAAAAAGTAAACTCAATTGGGTAATGTTCTACACTCATATAGAAAAATCCTTAGAAAACAACAACGCAGAACTCTATGAAGAGATTTATGACATATTAAAGAATGATAAGGTAAAGGTAAAATTAAGGGATTTTCAACACGTTATAATCATGCATTTTAAAAATCCAAATGGCAAATTATTTCTTACTTCTTTTTACTTAGTTCTCCTTTCTCTTACTATTTTTTCTTACTTCTCTAATTATTTGGAGCTGAAATCTATGCTAGTAATTTTAAATTCTGTGAAGTGAATGACTTAAAACCAGCCACAATATTTCTAAGTTGAAATAAGTGTAGTTAATTTGCTAATTCCACCTGTTGGTAAATTTTAAGACAACTTCTGAATTTTGTGACAACAACGGTTTAAAATAACGAAAAAAAATTTTTAATATGTAAATAACTGTATGGCTGATTCAAGCTATTCAGAATCTCATATTTTTAAATATGTGCATACAAATAACTACTGAAATGTTTGTCGTTAGAAACATGGAGACATGTTTCTAATGAAAGTAACAGCAGGTGTTAAATACGATTTAATATCCTGTAATTATGTTTCCCATCTCTACTAAGCAATCTTCAGCTACATTTAATATATTACAAATTACAACACAAAGTCGCTTCCTTTGATATTTCGTTCGATCCACTCATCAAATTTTTTTATTATTTCTTCGCTCATCTCCTCTTTGTACCCACTGGCCTTTCCTTTTCTGATAAAAGCACCTTCGATTGAGTGAATCTTTTTAAGCATATTGACTGTTTCTTCCTTATTAACAGCAGGGTTGTTCTTTAAGTTTGAAAAACTCAGATGATTGGCTAAGATGTTGACTTGATCATCTGTTAGAGTCTTATCCAGGAAATTCCCCACCTGTCTAATAACGCCAGGGAGATCTTTAATCATGTCTTCATATCTTATAAAGAGGATGTTTGGTTGGTGACGTCTTTCCCAAAAGGGAAGTACGCTATTCCAGAAGGGCAGTTGTATCACTGTAAACATTCAAAGGTGTAGTTGATTAAGGATTATTTGTAACATACGTACTAGTTCCAGCTAAAAATTTCTCTGAGAACTCTTCCAAGCTTTTAGAATATCCCCAAAATAGCCTGTAGTGGTGGTAGTACGATACGCAGCAGTCCTTGGGATTTCTAAAAACGTACACCATCTAAAAAGAAAATAAGGCGATGTGTTATGATATTAGTCTTATTGCAATGATCGTGTTACTTTCGGTTTTTTGGTACCGTCCTGTATTTCTTTGGGAAGCAAGTTCCAGCATAAATAAGTTTTCAGAAGTACTCTCTCTTTTGCTGATTTTTCTTTTGCATATTTCAATGAGTTCAGTCTATAAGATCCTTTGTCGAGCTTGATACCATTAGGAAGAAGATATGATAGCCTAAAAAATGTTTCTGTCATTTATTTTATGCTAACTGACTAGCTAACTATTTATTTCAATAAACGAAACGCAAATCCGTTACATTAGTAAATTGTTCAGTGAGGATAATTCTGCTTATGTTAAACCTTACTCTATAAATGGTGACCTTTCACCTAAGTCTGTTTTCCCGTTTTCATAATCTAGATCATTCATAATCATCCAGACCATTTCTTGTGTCCAAGTGGTCCCTAGAATCGGCATATGCGAATATACAAACTAATTAAAATTAAAATTATGAACAATCTTTTCATTTCAAACAGTACAAGACCGTTTACCTGCTTTCGGAAAAGTGCAAACCCACACGTCATCATCTTTAACCTTCCAGTTATAAATTTGATCAAAGTTATCGGCAATGCCCTTGGGTACGACCTGTCCTCCAAGATAGACTTGTCCCTCTGGAAGTCCTTCAGTGGAACCATCTGCTGGGTGCATTTCACTCATAACAAAGTCCTGAAGTAGATATTCAGATTTGCGTTAATTTTTTAGTTAAACTTTATCGGTGACAAGTTTTTAAACAGAAGGTTTCTTTTATCTGAACCTGAACTATTTTTATGAACATCTTTTTATACCAATTTCATTAACAAGATAACTATGAACTATTTATTTTTGTTAAGGTGATATTTAATGTGATTTAGATAACTACGTATCGTTAGAGGTGGAAAAATTGTCCTGGAATGAGTGAAAAAAATATTCTTATCAACAACATATACAGTTAATAATGAGAAACTAATAAATTCAATATAATTCAAACACCAAATGATTTTTATTTAGGTATTGCAAAGAAAACTCGTCCGCAAATTTGTTTAGGAGGAACGTCTTCTGTTTCGGGTTGTATCTAAGGTCTTAAAGATCGTTTTAGTAAAGTTATGTTGAAAATTTAGCATTCATCCAGGATAAATTTAATTTTCAAAGGAGAATAGGTGTTGATCGATTTCATGGATAACATCGTTGAGACTAAGAGTATCTTTGACTGTTTTACATTTCCCTTAACAATGTCGACTATTTCATCTTTTTCCCCTCATTTATAGCTTCTTCAAAAACGTCCACATCATCATCGGACAATCCCTGAGGGATAAATACCTTAGTTTCACTTTCTTCATCGCTCTGTTCTTTAATGAAGACATTTTTCATCCGCTCTAGTACTCTATTAGTTTTATTTCATATACATTCAGGTAGCTGTGGAGTTAACATGTCCTCTGATACAGCTTTCTCTGGGGTCTCCTACAGACTGGTCGATTTTACTTTGAATGTACTTTGAACTTCTCTTGAAGTTGGATTTCGTTGTGTTATCTTGGGAAACGACCTATTTTTTTCTAGAGTTTACTGGCCTTAAAGTTTTTAAGTTGTTACTCAACTAGAAGACGGGCTCAATTGCGTGGGATAAAATAGGTTCTTCTTCGATATGAGGGAAAATGCCACTTGCGGCGAAGCCACTTATAATATTTTTATTTGGGAGAACTAATGGTTGGCAAACTGTCTACCCACCATTTTTACGACTTCATATATATATATATATAAATATACATGCACGATCTGTTTTAGTTACAGATGACATGACTTGTTTTTCTTTGTTTGAAAAAGAATGAGCCATTACAAGAAGTGTACCGTTGGACCACCCAGATGGATTGGCACCAGCTCTACTTTAAACGGGTGCTCCTATTATTAAAGGGTACTCCTGGGAAAACATTGTCTGTAAATGGTTACCGATTGCGTTGATCCACACACGATTAACATATCTAGACATGTCTATTTACAAAACAATGTATTGCGACTATTAATAGCCAATTCAATATTGCAATATTATTGCTTTCCGACAGAAATGACAACATCGATACGTATGCAATGTGACATTTGTTTGTTTACATTACACTTCGTGAAGTGTTTTAGGTAGAATTCAATGATGAGCAAACAAAGTGTATAACAATTCAGTAGAAGCGTTTGGATATTCTTTCATAGCTAAATAATGTAGTTCTAGGGCAATTCACCGAAAACAATTCACCGAGAACAGTTCACCGAAAACAGTTCACCGAAAAACAATTCACCGAAAAACATTTCGCCGAAAAACAATTCACCGAAGATAAATTAACCGAATTAACAATTCAGTGAATAACTTATTCACCGAAAATGTAGTACACATACTTATCACTAGAGACTGGAAAATATGCACTAAAAATGGTGTAAAATATGCATGCAATATGCACAAAAAACACCAAAATATGCAGCTAAATATGCATTTACATATTTACAGAAAATTAAATATGTATACACTAAAAATCAAATTTGGTTATTAAAACAATCAATATCAGCTTATAATACATTAATATTTTCATCGTCAACTTTATTATTATTATTATTATTAATATTATTAATAGGTACAGTATGTCACAATATATTTTTCTAATTTCTCCATTTTGAAATTAATCTGCGGTCGTTCAAATAGTACATCGAATAAGATCTTTCTACATCACAAGAAGTAACTGGAGCAAAATTATAAATAATTAATACTACTGGATCCAAATTACTGATCCCGTCGCAGTTTTCGTTAAGATGGATTTTATTGATATGTTGTAGTTTAGAAAATCCAACATTTTTAGTATTTTAGTACATTAGTTCTTGATTTAATTTAAGGTTGACTTTGTCAGCAACGAGACCATGATTTAAATTTAATATTTTTTGGACTTCAGAAACTGTTTTAATACTACCGTACTACGACAAAGAATTATTCTCTAATTTTCTGTTATAAACTGGTAGAGAACTAAAATTAGATTTATCATGTATGATTTGTTTTGAAATTAAATTATTCTCAAAATATGCCTGATATTTTTCTATTGCAAATTCAAATACATACGATCCCGACAATAGCTTAAATTATTTGAAAGGAATTGCAAATAATTTACGAATTTGCTTTTGACTGTTGATTTCTTTTGTACTGTAATTTTTGACAAAAATGTTACATGTATTATTATAGTTATTATGATTTATTTTGACCCTAATGTTACACATCATTATAATTTGTTGTGTGCTGCTTTTAAAAACTTTTGATTTATCTTGTTCAGTTATTAAAATAGAATAAAAAATATATAACGATCTACCCTTCATTTACCTACTTTTCTGTGAAAAATTTATTCGGTGAATTGTTTTTCGGTGAATTGTTAATTTGGTGAATTGTTTTTCGGTGAGTTGTTAATTCGGTGAATTGTTTTTCGGTAAACTGTTTTCGGTGAATTGTTTTCGGTGAATTGACCGGACACCAAATGAAATTAATAAAGAAATTTATAAGGCAGAAGGAAGGAAAAACTTCTATGTCTTGCCAACACTTTGAAATTTATAGGGGTTATGTATCGGGTCTGTGGCATTCTTACCGGTTTTTTATTCTAGGTTTTCAGCAGGTCCCGGTAAAAAAATATTTGGATTTCCATTTTGAGACTAAACGGAAGTAATAAAATAACAAAATCATCTTATATGTCCTCTAATTTTTCAACTTAGAAGTGATATAAGGTAATTAAATTTTATAAAATGTTTTAATGTAACAAAGCTCTTATAAATTATTTATCACTTAAATCAAGTCTTAATTCCATTGAAATAAAAAGTAATTGCCTAATTTTTTAGTGAATAATTTTTTTACAAAACATATATTGTGAGTTAAGTAATTGTTTTAATTGATTTTTATAAATAATTTAAATAACTGCGTTTTTAAAGTAATTTATTCCTTTAAAAGACAGTTTCGGCTGACTGAATCGTGCTTGTTTTAAATATTTTTAAGCCAACAAGCCACAAATTTTCTGAAGAAATTCATACTAAATAACAAAATATGTCGCAACAAAATAGGATAAGATGCATTTAGACAAAATTAATTTTGTTGCATAATGAACGGAAACTAAATTTTTTAAATTCAGAATTTTGTTTCCTTCCAACTCTTATTGTTGATACGCCCATGGGCAACTGAACTGTTTTGTTGCTTATCATAATTAGTCGACGCCGGCAATATTGGATTTCTCCTTTGCACCGCATCCACGAGTCTAAAATTATATAGACGTTGTGAATCATGATTCTGATGGGGATTTTAAGTCACTTTAGGTCAGTAATATAGATATAAACAAAAAATGTGAGCGAGTAATATAAGCTGCATTCGCATATAATTTTACTTAAAGAATACCTAGACGTACTTAATCTTAGACCCATAATCTTGGTAATGTGTTAAGAGAAGACTTGATGACACATGTACCTGGGTCCATGACCAGAAAGGATACCCATTTTATTTACTGGCCTATTTGGATATTCATGTAATGCGAGGATTTTAAATAACCACTGGATTTACAAAACTTATTGGTGTTATTGATGACACTAATATTATTATTAATGCCCCAAAACAATGCCTTCTATAGTTTCAAGCCGTGAACTTAAATATGGCAACACCGTCTTAGACAACTTGGTGGTCCGACTCGCCGATTCGGGACCCTGAGGATTCAGCGGGAAAATTGTTTAATTACAAACTTTCGACGTAGGTGTATGTTTTCGGTTATCATAAATATCTAATATGTTCACCTGTTTCGAAAAGTAACTGTTTATCATAATACTAATGACCCCCATTTTGTCATAACGATAAAATTGTTAACTTTAATCATATGTGCCAAATAAAAAGCAACCAGGTAGTCGGTACATACATAACTAAAGTATTTTATTAACTGGAAATAATAAATGGTTAATATTAAAGACATATTATGAAGTCATAGTAGCTTTAAGTAGCTTCATAGCACATAGTATTTACTACAACAAATAATCAAATAGTATACAACGGATTGATGTTCTCGGGGAGACGTGGGTAACTATAAGCACGTTCTTGGATAAACCCCAAAAAATGAAACAACAATCGTTGCTACAGATTTACTGCCGACGTTTCGTCCGATATTACGGACATAATCATGGCTATTTTAGGTGGAGACGAGTTGTATGCATTACATAGATAGAACCACTGTATATCGCCAATATGAGATTTCTTGGAGGGCCATTATTAAAAATAGAAACCCCCCAAATTTGAAATACAACTCTGGACGAGTTGTATTTCATCACTGGTCGAACACGCCGTCAAATTTGGGGTGTTTCTATTTTTAATAATGGCTCTCCAAGAAATCTCATATTGGCGATATACAGTGGTTCTATTTATGTAATGCATACAACTCGTCTCCAATCTCCGTATCTAAAATAGCAATGATTATGTCCGTAATATCGAACGAAACGTCGGCAGTAAATCTGTAGCAACGATTGTTCTTTCATTTTTTTTTTGGGTTTATCCAAGAACGTGCTTGTAGTCAAATAGTATAGAGTAACGAGTAAGTTAAACCATATCTTTTTACTAGAGAACCTAAATATACTATGCTCTCTACTTTTTACTATTTACTAGCCTGCTATTATCTGCAGCACTTGTAAAAAAATTAAATAAAAATACAACTTCACATTAGAATAATATTAGTACGTAGGTACTTAAATATAGATATGTGGATACTAACATTATTTATGAAAATTTTTGAATTTTTTCCATTTTAGCCAAATCTGTTGCGTTGTAACAAGCATCATTTTTAAGTTTTGTGTAATTATTTAAGAGAATATTACAGAAAGAGTTATACATTTGAGTAAACAAAGTTTCAATACTGTTGCCGCACAAAGTGCATTTAAATTATCTTTCAAAAAGTTTTGCGTGTTTAAACTAATCGTTGCAAGTTTCATCAATACCAACTTTAGGTTTAAAACTTTTAAAAATCGTTGTTCTAACTCGAAATCATTTATTATAAAATAAAATATTGCATATAAATGTAACATAGTGTAACGTTTATTTTCTAATTTATTTACACTAATACTAATTGTACACTAGACACTACTTAATTTATTTACACTACTACTAAACTTATTAATTTATATAACACACTTAACTATTTCCTAACATTAATTTATATCACTCTTAATTATTAATTTATTTATACGCTCTCGCTTTCACTATTTCGCTTGTTTCGCGGCTGTCGTCTAATAATAATCTTCTTCGTCCGCAGCGTTACTTTTATAGCCCCCCCATAATGCATTCCCGAATTTACTAGTATTTTCTCGATAATTCGACAAAGCACTCGATCTATCTCGATAATAATCTTTACGTAGAAAATGTCCAGAAGGTCATAAATCACCTTTCCTTAAATAATAATCCGGGAGGTTCCCTCTTTAATAAGATGTTGGCGGCAGGCTTAATTACGCATAGCGACGTTCTTTTGAGGAAAGCCGCCGACCGATAACCGTAAACACGTCTCGCGCTGTTGTTTACTTTTCGCATTTCACTGCCCCCGCCTTAGAGACGTTTCGTCCCGGAACGTATCCCTGGTAGGCACATGCAGGAACCTGCGGTTAGCCCCCCGCTTACAGCGGGACGTGGCGTCAAAATAACAGGGGACCGTCTTCCCGAGTTGACATGGTGCAGGCCCAAAACAGTGACAGCGATACCTCGTGACATTACCAGGTCGGCAGACACACAATGCGCCAACGAGTACTCTTCAGGTACGCTGAACAAATCCTGCTGGTTTTCACAGGTTACCCCATACTGTGCTTTTCTGGTGCCCCCGTAGGCGCTCATAAATTCCCCGAACGAAAGTTCGCTCTCCTGCGCCAACGTGTTTCTTACCCGGGGAACCTCCGCCTCATCGTGCGACCCCTCATAGGGTGCCAAACGATTGAAATGCACCACTCTCGGCTTGCCGTTTGGTAATTTGCTTACCCGGTAGACCACGTCATTGATCCGTTTCTTTACGACATAGGGACCTTCCCAATTGGTCTGCATTTTAGGGGACAAACCACGTTTCTTCTGTGGGTTGTACAGCCAAACTCGATCTCCCATTTGGTAGCCACCCTCTTTAGCGTCGATGTGATCACTGGCGATATTTAGTTGGTATCGGACTTGATCGTGAATCTCGTTCATCCTTTTCTGCATCCTGGAGACGTAATGTTCTCCCGAAATGTCCTCGTCCGGTCTAGCGCCAACGATTAGATCGCAGGGCAGTTTAAGTTTTCGCCCGAACAGGACTTTGGCTGGAGTTTGTCCTGTCGACTCATGAACGGCCGAGCGGTAGGCTTTGGCTGGAGTTTGTCCTGTCGACTCATGAACGGCCGAGCGGTAGGCCATCAGGAAGAACGGCACGAGTTCGTCCCAGTCTCGTTGATGTGACGAGACCATTTTCGCCAGATATCGGTTGAGGGTGCGATTCATTCGTTCTACCATGCCGTCAGACTGAGGGTGAAGGGCCGTGGTTTTTGTTTTTCGTATCCCAAACTTCTCACAGATCCTCCGGAATAGACTACTCTCGAAGTTTCTCCCTTGATCCGAGTGTAACTCCATGGGTACTCCAAACCGGCAGATCATCTCCTTCACAAGTACATCGGCTACCGTATCCGCCTCCTGATTAGGGAGGGCGTACGCTTCTACCCACTTTGTAAAACAGTCCATCACGACCAGGATGTATTTATTCCCATTTTCGTTCTCAGGGAAGGGTCCTGCTATATCAATAGCGATCCTTTCGAAGGGGCTTACGACATTATATTGTTTCATGGGAGCTTTCGGTCGTCTTTGTGGCCCATTACTTGCGAAGCATGTAGTACATTTCTTGCACCAGTCCTTCACGTCGTCTGAACAATTGATCCAGTAGAATCGCTCCCGTACCTTCTGCAGTGTTTTCTTGATACCTAAATGTCCACCAGACGATTCGTCGTGAAGGTGCCGCAAGACCTCCGGGATTTTACTGGAGGGAATTACCAACTGCCGTCTTTCCTCCGTTCCGTCTTGGCTCTCCAGTACCCGTTTTAGTAGTCCATCCTCAACTACTAACGAGTCCCACTGTGCCCAATAGCTCTTGAGTTTTGGCGAGCCAGGTGATACCTTTTGCCACTCAGGACGCTGTTCTCCCTCTTTCCATGCCAGGATTTCTTTGAGAACCGGGTCTTTTTCTTGCTCTTGTCGTAACGAAGATGGTGTCCATTTCTCGGCGACCACGGTAGTTCGGTAGACTTTCTCCGACTTTTATGGCTCTATGACAATGAGGACACTCGTCAGGGCATGGTCTTCTCGAGAGTGCGTCTGCGTTTCCATGACTCTGTCCTGGCCGATGTTCTATGACAAAGTCATACTCCTGGAGTCTCTCGATCCAGCGAGCTATCTGTCCTTCGGGATTCTTGAACTGGAGGAGCCATTTAAGAGCAGCATGATCGGTCCGGATCAGAAACCTCCTTCCACACAGGTACTTATGGAAGTGTTCGATGGACTTGACGATGGCCAATAATTCACGCCGAGTGACGCAGTAATTCCTCTCCGGTTTAGAGAGTACCTTGCTGAAGTATCCAAGGGCACGTTTTTGTCCCTCCTGACGCTGCGACAGAACACTTCCAATTCCCACATTGCTCGCGTCGCTGTCTAGGATGAACTGTCCATCCGGCAAAGGGAAACTCAACACTGGGGCACTGGTCAACTTCTGCTTCAGCTCGTCGAAGGCAGACTGGCATTCCTCATCCCAACAGAAGTTTCGTCCTTCTTCTGTGAGCCTCGACAACGGCTTGGCGGCGTCGGAGAACATCCGGACATAGCGTCGGTAGTATGTACAGAGTCCCAGAAAACTCCTCAACTGGTGTTTGTCTGCCGGTATTGGCCACTCCTTCACCGCACTTATCTTGTCCGGATCAACGGCGACTCCATCTCTGCTCACTACGTGCCCTAAGTAAGAGACCTTCTTTCTGAAGAGCTGACATTTCTTAGGGTTCAGTTTCAGCACCGCACCTCGCAGTCTCTGGAAGACGTCCTCTAAGTTTTTCAGATGTTCTTCGAAGGTCTTGCCCATCACGATGACATCGTCCAAATAGACTAAGCACGTTTTCCACGTCAAACCCATTAGCACGCTCTCCATCAGCCTCTCGAACGTCACTGGGGCATTACAAAGTCCGAATGGCATTACTGTAAAATGCCACAGGCCGTTACTGAAGGTAAATGCCGTCTTTTCCTTGTCGGCAGGGTCCATTTCGACTTGCTAGTAGCCATTTTTAGATCGAGGGTCGAAAATATCGTGGATCCCGCAAGAGTATCGAGTGTGTCGTCGATACGTGGTAGCGGGTAGCTCCTTTTTGGTGACACTATTCACCTGCCGGTAGTCTACGTAGAATCGAGTGGTCCCATCCTTTTTCTTCACCAGTACTACCGGCGAGGCCCATGGACTGCTTGACGGCTCGATGACCCCGTCCCGCTCTAGGTCCCTGATGATTTTCTCGGCTTCCTCCCGTTTAGCCAAGCTGTCCAATCGTTTCTTTTGATAATCCCCGTTGTTGTACCTTTAGAATTAGCAATATTCCACCACTTATTAATAATTTATAAAAAAAAATTGCAGTTTCCATATAATTCGCGTTTGTTTTTAATGCAGCGATGGTAGAGCAATGAAAAATATTATCCACAAGGAGAACATTATATCTTTCTAAATTTGTCGGGTATAATGATTTGTAATTAAGTTTATAAGAATTTTTAACTATATTACCTTTTTCGTTGTTATACAAATTTCGCATATCCTCAAAACATGCTTTTCTATCTATATCATGGTTTTCAAAATCAGGATAGATAAGTGTCTTTGATTTATCCGTTTTGTTTAGCCAATTATTTCTAAGATTTTTAAAAATATTGTAACGAAACGGCTCGCCGCGATATAAACACGCCGGGAGCTACATAAGTTCGCCGAATTGCGATCCCGAGAAGGACGGGTCGAAGCCGACGAGAAGGTTCGACGCGATAACAAGTTCCGCGAATTCTAGAATCATCTCCCGAAACTTCGGGAATATTCCAGCAAACGTCTAGAAGGCTTCTACCTGGTATATAAGGAATGCCGGACCCAAGGCGAGACAGTGGAAGAATCGTTGTGTAAACATTCGGGCGAGAGACCGCGCGCGTTAAATAAATAAACATCTCTCTGTGCGAATATAAATTCAGTTAAGAAATTGTTCAGTTAAGTTTATAAGTGTAGTGTAAGAAATAAATTAATTAGTACAAATCGCGTAGTGTTTAGTTTTAGTAAATAGTAAAAACGTTACAATATGAACAGTGTCATAAGTAAATTTGTAAGTTATCAAATTGAGGGTATTAAATATTTGGTTTTGGACATTAACTGGTACATGTACTATGATTTATTCTATTGTTACCCGTAATTATTGCAAGTACAGTGAAGTTGGATTTTTGTACATATTTTATGACATAGTTAGTTATTTCCTTCATCTGTTTACCTTTAATGCCACTATTCTTTGCAGCACCAACGATATTGCAATTCTTATAACTTAAACCAGTTTTGACATAAACTTTATCAATCAACAGAT
Organism: Cryptocephalus moraei; assembly: GCA_946251905.1. Classification (NCBI taxonomy): domain Eukaryota; kingdom Metazoa; phylum Arthropoda; class Insecta; order Coleoptera; family Chrysomelidae; genus Cryptocephalus; species Cryptocephalus moraei. The sequence continues at coordinate 19,673,863 of OX276452.1, forward strand.
TTACATATCTCTCTCTAGGCGACAAATTGCAAGAGACTTGTTTAAGGTAATTTTCACCACTAGGTAGATCTGGAGAAACATTTAAAGAAGAAAGAAATATCTTTAAGTTGGAAGAATTAAATAATCTCTTAAGAATTCATAAGCTGGTGCGGATTGTGTAAAAATAATAAATGAAAATAAAAGTGTTGTTGAACAATATCGGGGTTTCTTATTACTGATTAGTAAATGAAGCTGGTTGCTAATAATTTGGATGTTTCTGGAATATTCATACTCACAGGTGTCTGAAATCACAGTGCATTTATCTAAATATGATTTTGCTTTTAAAATATAATTTTTGATATCTTCCTCAGGTTCTAACGACGTGGATTCTTTTGATGCATTTTTGTACCTTATTAAAATATTTTCAAGTTGAGATCACTTACATAGTTTTAAATCATTCGGTAATATCCACTTCAAATCAAGTGCTGAAATTTCGTTTCCGTTACAATGAATGGAAATAGTCAAGTTAGATAAAACAACACTTGTCACAATTTTCACTTCTTCATTGTCACAAGGATCACTAGTCATATCACAAAAATCAATGTTCATTAGGTAAAATAAGACAAACTTCCTATACACTTTAAAATTCCACGTCTTGTCAGTGTTCAGTTTTGTTGGAAAATTACTGACAATCTCTTCATAAGTGTCTATTTTGTCACTCCTTAAAAAAAATTCGATTTCTGCAGCTTTCCTGTTGAACGCCTCAGTTCTCCGTTGTTGTGGATCTGTTCTAGTTAACTTTTCTTGTTTTGTTAAATAATGAGGTAAATTTGGAAAAACTGTAGGAATGGAGTCTGGCTTTAATTTCCGACACTTCATCAAAATACTATGAATTTCCCCATTTGGTTTACTGTACCTCTGATGAAGTATTACGTCAGTATTTTTAAAATGTTTAATGCATACTACAGATGACTGAGATGGCGACCAATCTTTTCGGGGAATGGCACGAAGCCATGCATTTCTTCTAACTTCATCTTTAGGAAAAGAAAATGTGGTGATTACTGGTTCAGATTTTCTTAAAGTCTTGTCGTAATTGGATGTACAACCGGGCACACAGCATCTTCGTAGCATCTAAAAATTATTCTTATTCAGTATATTTAGTAAAAACAAATCTAAAAACAACAATCCTACTTTCAATGCGAAGCATGTTGTGAAATTAATAAAAAAATTTTAGTTAAACACATTGCTAATCATAAATATTTTACACTTTCAGTTAGCCGTTGTAATAGTATGCGCTTGATAATTATTATTGTCAGAAATTTATATTAATTTATTAAAGCTGGAAATTTTTGATATGCATATAATCTTTAATTAGTTAGGTTATGTGATACATGTGATTCCTTACTTAAGACCACCGACTATGTTGCCAAATTTATGTGTTCACGGCTTGAAACTAAAGAAGGCAGTGCCCAAAAGCAATATAATAGAGTCATTCTATTCAGTTGAAGGTAATGAATAACGAATTATATGTATAAACTTGAGTTATAAATTGTTATTTTACAGTTGGCATATGATCATAGAACTTTGATCTCGCATTGTTACGTAGGACACCTTAGTTCAGCATATGACAAAAGAGTTTTTCATGTATCCGAAATAACCAATTACAGCAGAACAAGAAGATAGACATATATTAAACGATGCTGCATATGGATTACATCAAGACCTACTAACTTCTTTTCGGAATAATAGCCTTTTAATTGAAGAGCAGAACAATTATAAGTACTTTGATTTTTCAGTCTGGGCGACAATTGAAAGATGTATTGGAGTATTGATAGGAAGAATCTTGCTTCTTGAAGAATCTTGAGACATCTTGCCGATGTCAAGGAACATTTGCAGTGCGACACATACCATATTGGAGAAAACCTCTTTCCAATTGGGAACTATATAAACGGCCCAACATTGTTTACGTTTAATACGAAGTGCTAATTAAGGACCTTCAAAATGAGTAGCTACTTCCTCAAATTTTCCTTGTCATTTTATTAAAAGCGGCAGGTTATAAACTGACATTTTGTTAAAACAATTGAAGCTATAGATAAATATAATAAAACAGCATCAGTGGATGTAATCAAGAATTAAGTAGAGTGTTGGAAAATAAAACATTTACATTGTAACGATCGCTAGATGTTATCGCGCGTCACAATTATTTTTCTTCATACATATCTATTAATTAATTAACATCTGATATTGTGTCGTTTTCACTTATATTCAATCACTGTTACTTTTCAACAGAACCACGTTAATAACCATTTATGTACTTCACATTGCATATTGATTAACATAGAGCAGACCTCAAGCTTCCAATTGGATATCAATCAATATCTTTTTCTCCTAACTTAATCCTAAGTATTCTTCAAGGCTAATACATTTATCATATAGGTCAGGTATTCGTATGTTTATGTTTTAATAAAATTTTTGAATAGTTTTCTAATTTTCATTATTTATTTTCGCTACATTAATAAATGAAAGCTGATCTATATATCGCTTAGTTTAAATGTAGTGTTATTTCTGGTTACGACATCCTTGGCTTGTGCTTTTTAAAAGATAAGTATTTGTTAGAAGGTAAGTAACTTTTCCTATCTTCTAAGAACTAATATGGTAATTATTCTACGTCTAAAGTACATAAATGTTATCTAAATCACATTAAACATCACCCTTGCAAAAATAAACACACAGTATATCTTGTTAATTAATAGCGCATACAAAAGGCATGTTGATAAAAATAATCAGTTCAGATAAAAGGACCCTATTTAAAAACTTGTCAAGGACAAAAGTGAAATAAAATATAAACGTTCATTTTAATAATATCATTCTAAGGGTTTTATTATGAGTCAGATCTATCCAGCTGATAATTCCACTGAAGGACTTTCGGAGGGATATGTTCATTTTGGAGGACAGGTCGTACCCAAGGGCGTTGCCGATAACTTTGATCAAATTTATAACTGGAAGGTTAAAGATGATGATGTGTGGATTTGCAGTTTTCCGAAAGCAGGTAACCAGTATTGTATCGTTTAACATGAAAATGTTTTTAACAATTTAATAACCAAGTAGTTCATGTATTCACATTTACCTAGGGACCACTTGGACACAAGAAATGGTCTGGATGATTATGAATGATCTAGATTTTGAAAACGCGAAAACAGACATAAATGAAAGGTCGCCATACATAGAGTAAGGTTACACATAGATAGAATTACGGATTTGCGTTTTGTTTATTAAAATAAATAGTTGGCTAGTCAGTTAGCATACAATAAATATCAGAAAATTTTTTTAGGCTATCATATCTTCTTCCGAAAGGTATCAATCTCGACAAGAGATCTTAAAAACTGAGCTCTATAAAATATGCAAAAGAAAAATCAGCAAAGGAAAGAGTACTTCTGAAAACTCATCTTTACTGGAACTTGCTTCCCAAAGAAATACAGGACGGTACCAAAAAACCTAAAATAACACGATTGCCATTGCAATAAGACTAATAATGTAACACATAACCTCATTTTCTTTTTAGATTGTGTACGTTTTCAGAAATCCCAAGGACTGCTGCGTATCGTACTACCACCACAACAGGCTATTTTGGGGACATTCTGAATGCTTGGAAGAATTCTCAGCGACATTTTTATCAGGAACAAGTACGTTTACTACGAATAATCCTTAACTAAGTACATCTTTGAATATTTATAGTGACATATCTGCCGTTCTGGAATAACGTACTTCCCTTTTGGGAAAGACGTCACCAACCAAACATCCTCTTCATTAGGTATGAAGACATGATTAAAGACCTCACAACGATTATTAGACAGGTGGCGAAGTTCCTGGATAAGACTCTGACAGATGAACAAGTCGACATCCTAGCCAATCATTTAAGTTTTTCAAACATGAAGAACAACCCTGCTGTCAATAAGAAAAACGCAATCGATGTGTTCAAAAAGATTTACTCAGTCGAAGGCGCTTTTATCAGAAAAGGAAAGGCTGGTGCGTACAAAGAGGAGATGAGCGAAGAAATGATAAAAAAATTTGATGAGTGGATAGAACGAAATATCAAAGGAAGCGACTTCGTGTTATAATATGTTTAGTACTACTCAACTCAACTCAAATTACAAAGAGATACAAAATGTAATTAGCAGGTATTAAATTGAATTTGAAACCTAATATTACCTTCATTCGAAACATGTTTCCATTCCTTCCAGTGCTAACATTTCAGTACATTTTTGTATGCACAGATCTAAGAAGACGAGATTCTGATTAGCTTAAAATAGCCATTTAGTTCTTTAAAAATTAAATCATGCCGTCTTATGTTAAAACGTTGTTTCCACAAAATTCACAAGTTGTCTCGAAATTTAGCAGCAAGTAAAAAATTTGTAAGTAATTATATCAACTTTGAAATGTCAAATAAATAATCATTACTAATAACAAAGACAATTGCACATGTAGTTTTGAAAACAAACTTAAAATAATTAATGAAAAACGTATCGATGCCATTGCTGATAATGAAGAATTTGAAATAAGCATATTGTAAGGATGTAATACTGTTTAATTTATTTCACTTTTTTAGTAAATTTAAATTTATCTTTAAAATGTTTTTAAAAGCTATTAAGATAAACAGCCACTCTCCTGGGTTTCCTAATTGTCGTGTTCGTAACACAACTTCTGGACCTGCCAGATTCTACAGAAGAAGAACTTTCAATCGTTAAATATCCTACGACAAATACGCCAATACCAATAACGATTCATCAGAAAATAATCAGAAGGTTCATATTATCATTATTATTATTTTTTTTTTTTTTAGTTAGAGCTGATATATTGTTCACCATCTTTGGGATTCATAAAAAAAATAAAAAAAAATTGATCTTACATACAAAATAGAACATAATCGCTCTTCAAAATACATATTAACATATCGTAACAACAATTATGTGCAAACATACGTTGTAATACTTCCTTGTACTAATAATTTGTAGTAGTGGATAAGTTTTTCAATAAAGTCATTACGTTTACCTTTCATTTCGTGTTGCAACTTACAGTTAGCATAAGCTGACGTAAAATTAGTATCTCTAAAAAAGCTGATTTGCAGAATATCTCTTAATATACTCCCTTTAATAAGCTCTGATCTGATATCGCAAACCATTTTTTTTGTGTAACAAAAGATATTTTCTATCCAGAACTACATAATAATTCAGTGCCTGAATTACTTACCACTTAATGTCTCAAGTGTACAACTAGAGAAAACAACAAGCTGTCGCAAACGATTTAGAGCATAGTGGACCCACTCTAATACCCTGTACAGATGTGCAATTTCTAGATATTGCTTATTGGTCAGTACAATCTCCCGTATTAAATATACTCACCAAGTATCGTAAATAAATACAGTGCTTTGGTATAGGGCAAACTATTTACTTTTTAAATATGCTCAGTACATCAGCATTTTGTTTTCTGTCTCAATTAAAATTCAATAAGGTATAAATACATAGATTGTAGCCGCACAACAAAATATTAGTATACATTCGAAAAGAGCCCGTTATCTCTATACAAAACCATGGGACTTATTTCTTTGCTTATTAAGAAACGCACTGGTATATTTTAAAACGCAGGTGTACGTGTTCTTGCAGTCGCCCAAGTGAAATCGTATATGTGACTGTATGGATATCTACAGATAAGGAAATAAAGGGTCCATTGGGTCGCAAATTTTTTTACGACCACGGCGCTTCGTTTGTATCTTCTTCTTCTTCTATGAAGCAGGTGTTTTGGTTCTTTGGCACTTATACTCGAGAAAGCAGTGGTGTGTGTATGCGTGTGCCATTTATTTATGCTATTTTAAAGTGAATTCATTGTTACGAGTTATTATCCGTAATGATACGCCCATGGACGACGAGGCGGCATGGCATTTCACTACTTAAAAAGCCATTAAGTGTTTTTTTGCCGTTCCAGTTGGGACTGGACGGAGTATACCTATTCATCTCTGAATAATATTTATAGAGACGCATTTTCTACCAATATTTCAGAAAATTCAAATTCTGCAAACAATCAAAACGCGATACTATAACAAATAAATTTACTTGGGCGTGTATAATTTCGGAATTCTCGTTACTCGTCCACAAACACGTCCGTTACCCCTTTTTAAAATCCCTCTCGCTCTCTTTCAGAGGGTGGCGAGTCTATTAAATTATAAAAACATAGAGAGCAAACAGTAAAAAGCCACCCCATTAATAAGAAAATCACGTTTCGCCACTTCGGCGCTCGGACGATATAAGGCCGGATAATCGAATGTATTTAACAAATTAATGTGTACTATTGGTCGGAGCGGCGTGACACGTGTCGCGGATTAAATCTCGATCAGGATTAAAGTAGTGAGAAGTTGACGAAAGGGAAGGGAGGGATAAAAATGTAAGATTTGAATTTTAGCGTTTGCAGTGGGTATAAATATTTTAAGTGCCTAATTGGGAAAACGGCAAGCGTTACTACGGATAAGCCTAATAAACATGGAATTTTCTGTTTACTGGGAGTCTATTCTCGAACCGTGTGATAGATCATTTCATAAGAACTTTTGATATGATTCTCTCAAGTTTTCATTTGACTGTATTCTTGAAGGATGGGATTAATCACATCCTATAATTTTTGAGAGAACGGAGTTCCCTTAGTAAACAGCAGTAGAACGTATGAAAAGTTAAGAGAAAGTAATATTTTGACGGGTGTCAACGGCATAGTTTTCTGGATTTGGCATATTTTAGTCCATACAGAAATGGATGAATTATTGCTATATGATCGAATCATTGCGGATGTACAAGCCGCGAAGGACCTTAATAGATTTTTTTATGAAAGAGGAAATCCTCTTGAAGAGTTAGGCGAGGTCGAATTTAAACGGAAATTCAGGTAAAAACTAATTACTGTTGGTATTGTAAGGAAATGTATAGTGTATCTGAAATGAATGTTCCAGTAGCAAATTTGTATGACGAATGTTATTACACCTAATGCGTAATCTGCAAGCAGATTAATCTCAAGAAACAGAAAAATCCTCAATGCAAGCGTGTGAATCAAATTTATGTAAGTATATTGAATTAAGTCGTTCCTAGAGTACACATATGGTCTAGTATTTTCCGTCATATTCTTGCGATTAGAAACTTCGATGTAGATACGCGACGTATTATTGGTATTTTATTTATAACGATAAAGCAATACGTAGTTTTCACATTTGTCTTAGACTGACTAAAGTTGTAACAAGAGAAGTGATAAAAATGGTAACCCCATTCATGGACTACTTATGACGGTCTACCTCTTTGACTGTGGAGACAAGGTAAATATTTTTAATGATACCTATGTGTAGGAAAGGGTTACAATATTGTTAATAGACATGTTCATATGATAATAAATACATTGGACAATGCTAGGTTTTGGTAGCTCTTAAGTTTTATGGATTCGGCAGTTATCAGGAAATCACTGGCTCAAATATTTATACTGGTGTGAGCCAACCTATAATGTAAGTAGAAGCATTAGGTAAGTAACTGATGCTCTAAAAGTCTAAATGAACCAGATATATTCCAGCAATTTGTTAAAATTCCTCAAAATTATAATGAACTCCGTGGGGCAAGAACACGGTAGGTACATGAATGTGTAGGGTATTACTTTGCCTAAATGTTGCCAACAAGGTTTACATTTTACTAGTCAGCATATAAATATATTTATTTCATAGATTTTTTCAAAATCATGGATTTCCTGGAGCAATAGGTTGTATTGATTGTACACATGTAACCATTCTACCACCAAGAGGAGATCCAGATTATCTGGAACATATTTGTTAGAATATGTTAGAATGACAAGAAAGGCCAAATATGAAGCGTTGATAGTACACAAATTTCAACAAAACATTAATACAATACCAAAATTAGCTGTTTTGTGCTCTTTGATACGTGTGGCAACGTGGCCTAACGAAGTATTAGGAGAACGTGTGTTTCCAGATTTCTAGAATACAGAATTTTAAACTCATGAGAAGAACGTGGGAATATGAATGATCACATTTCACGAATGATTGTTCACATCGTTCAAGTTTAGAGAATAGACCCCCTTGATGTCGTTAAGGGAATAAAAACTCATTATCACATTTTTGTATAGAGAGAAATATCTTAGAGAAATATCACCAAAAAACAAACGTTACTTACCCGAATATCTCAATTTCTTGGTCTGAGCAAATTGGGGAATGGGTAGTTGGCGAAAGGTATCAACAGTGTGATTTAACCAACTGTCTAAGAGGGCGAAGAGTAAAATTTATGTTTTACAATTAGTTCATATAGTTTATGATTTATGATGATAGTTACCATTTATCATATAGAAAATGCATTTAAATGAAACTACTACTTGAAACTCGTAAGTGAAGATTATCGAATAATAGCGATGTTCTTGGCCAAGTCCAATTTTTTCATTCGGGAAAAAGGTCCACTTGTTGAGGTGGTTTCCTATAAACGTATATCACATTTATGTTGAGTTAGTCATTGTTTGATGTTTTGTGGTCTAGTAAACTCTATAGAACTAGAGATTCCTTTGCTTTTTACATTTATTACTATTACATTTTTACTTTAAGTATAGCGTTGAATACAAACAGCATGGAAAAGTTTAAAGCAAAGGAAAGTTATTATGCAACCAATAAGAATGCAAGGAAATGCAAAGAAGGCATATGTGTTAATTCAGAAGGTTATTTTACCTACAGATACATCATTCCTCTTCTCAGGGGATACTTCGTCCATATATGCCAGTGTAATGAAATCTTTGTTGTTGGCTATAAGCAAAGAAGTAGAAGTAAAGCTATTGGAATTAAAATACTCAAATAGCTAATACTTTGATCTATAAAATTCTGAAGTGGTTAACGACGATTATCTTGTAGAATATTAATATGCAACGCTTTGAGATATACAGGGTGCTACTCATTAATATGCTAGATATTGAGGTTGTGACTTTTGGGCCAATTCTAAGAAAAGATTTATTACATACTGTAATGCGAGAAGTAAACAAAGCGACACATGTTTACTCCTTCAAAAGAATAACTACGACGCGTACAAGACAGGTACATGAACATTTGCTGCGTAGGCTTCTAGAATGTACTAGAATGTTCTCGATCAGGGTTGGGGGTGTATATATAAGGGGGTTTGTGATCGAGGGAGTTAGTTAGAACTAGAGAAGCAGAAGTGAACGCGACATACGATCCGAAAGCGGAGCAGTACAAATAAATTATGTAGTGTCTAGTCTAGTGTACAAGTAGTTAAGTGTGTTAAATAAATTAGTGTTCAAGCAATGTAAATAAATTATAAAATAAACGTTACATTGGTGTCAGAAGAGCGGATCATGAAGAAGTTACGCGAATTAAAAGTGGCCGAGTTAAAAAAAGAACTCGAGGAACGAGAATTGGAAACAGGAGGGAAGAAGACCGAACTCCAGGACCGACTCTCTGCATTTTTGAAAGAAAATGGCCAGGACCCGGAAGTTTTCGAGTTCGAAGACGACGACATAACGAAGCAGTTCGCCGCCCAGAAGGAAGATATCACTGCACAAATCGCCGCCCAGAGGGAAGAAATCGCCGCCCAGAGGGAAGATATTTCTACCCAAATCGCCACCCAGAGGGAAGAAATCGCAGCCCAGAGGGAAGATATTTCTACCCAAATCGCCGCCCAGAGGGAAGACATCACTGCTCAAATCGCCGCCCCGAGGGAAGACATCACTGCTCAAATCGCCGCCCAGAGGGAAGAAATCGCCGCCCAGAGGGAAGAAATCGCCGACCAGAGGGAAGACATCACTGCTCAAATCGCCGCCCAGAGGGAAGAAATCGCTGCCCAGAGGGAAGAAATCGCCGATCAGAGGGAAGACATCACTGCTCAAATCGCCGCCCAGAGGGAAGACATCACTGCTCAAATCGCCGGCCAGAGGGAAGACATAATTACTCATATTACTGATCAAATCGCCGCCCAGAGGGAAGAGATAACCGACCAGATGGAGGCTCAGCGTAAGGAGATTGAAGAGAAGATCAAGCAGTTGGAAGAACGACTAGAACAAGTCAGTAGCGGCGAGGGGAAAGAAGGCGAAATTGAACAGAAGACGAAGCAGTTGGAAGAACGACTAAAGCAAGTCAGTAGCGGAGAGACGAAGGAAGAAATAAAGGCGGTCGTTCAACAGAACTCGATATCCACCAATCGAGTGACGCCCCCAACGTTCGACGGAAAAATTCCGTGGGCCAGCTACAAGAAGCAGTTTGAGGCAGCAGCGGAGGCTAATGCTTGGTCCCCTCACGAAAAAGCTGTTTCCCTTACGGTAGCCTTACGTGGAGAGGCGTTGGAAGTGCTTCAGACGCTATCCACCGAGGATGCTGGGAATTACAAGGAGCTGCTGAGGCGACTGGAAATGCGGTTCGGCCAAACACATCTGGAGCAAGTCCATCAATCCCAGATGTTGAATCGCCGTCAGAGATCGAACGAGACCCTGCAGGAGTTCGAAGCGGACGTAGCCAGACTAGTGAGGTTGGCGTATCCCACGGCACCGGAACAGATGATGGAGTGCCTCGCAGTGCAGACGTTTGTGAGCGGGCTGCGGGACCAGGAACTGCAGAGGGCCCTGAGACTAGCTCGACCGAAAACATTAATGGACGCGCTCGCCATCGCACTGGAGCATGATGCAGCCATGGAAGCCTCCCGTGGTCACGGCCGTGTTCGAGCGGTTACAGAGGAAGTAAACACTGAAAAGCTCGTGGAAAGGGTCCTACAGCAGATCATGGAGGTGCTGTCGGCGAAAAAGAAGGTGGTTCGCTGTTGGAACTGTGGCGAAGTGGGCCATGTGAAGAGTTCTTGCAAGCGGCCCAGAACAGCGGCGCCGGCAAAGGCCCAGGAAAACTAATGCGGGTCGACAAGAAAGGGGGAACGTCGACCCGTAGCAGTGGAAACCCCCGGGCCAGTATAGCCTCGTTTTCCCACCAATTGGGGAGCGCGTACGTCGATGGCACTATCGACGGGAGATCCCACGCCATGCTTGTGGACACGGGAGCTACGAAGACGATCGTACGCTCGGAAGTTGTGAGGGACCGTAGGAAGATTAGGCCAAGTAAGTGGCAATTAAGAACTGCCACTGGGCAGAAGGCAGTAATACACGGTGAAGCGACGGTTAGCATGACGTTGGGACGAGTGAAGTTTGACCATCCTGTACTCATAGCCGAAATTGAGGAAGACGTCATACTGGGGATGGACGTCATGAGGAATCATGGATTCCAGTTGGATTTCGGACACCGAGTGTTGAGGATCGGTCAAGAAGAATTACTGCTACACAATCGTGACAACTTTGTGTTAGACGTAATAATGGCAGAAGATGTGATTCTCCCGGAACGAAGCGAAACGATCACCTCTACCTGTCTGAGGGGTGTTGTGGAAGAGGGAATTCCAGCCGTGATCGAACCAGAAAACGATGACAATCGACTGGCTCGGGGGGTACTAGTAGGAAAGGCGCTCGTTACTCTCTCAAGGGAAGTGCCTGTGCGGCTACTTAACATCAATCAGTACCCGGTCACCATCAAGAAGGGTACGAAGCTGGGCACATGTATAGCCGCATCAGCCATCGTCAGGGGCGTTAGTGAGGAAGAAAGGTCCAGACACACTCCGCAGGACTTGAAACAAATTCTTTCCCAGACCAGTGCGTTTCTCTCACCCATACAGAAACAGAAGGCCAATGGATTAATAAATAAGTACCAGGATATATTTACCACCGAGAATGGAAAGCTGGGAAAGACCAAGGTCGTGACACACAAAATTGACACGGGCGAGACACGACCGATTCGACAAACAGCAAGACGACTACCCTTGACCAAACGGGAAGAAGCCGAGAAAATCATCAAGGACCTAGAGCGGGACGGGGTCATCGAGCCGTCAAGCAGTCCATGGGCCTCGCCGGTAGTACTGGTGAAGAAAAAGGATGGAACTACTCGATTCTGTGTAGACTACCGGCAGGTGAACAGTGTCACCAAAAAGGACAGCTACCCGCTACCACGTATCGACGACACACTCGATACCCTTGCTGGATCCACGATATTTTCGACCTTGGATTTAAAAAGCGGCAATTGGCAAGTCGAAATGGACCCTGCCGATAAGGAAAAGACGGCATTTACCTTCGGTAACGGCCTGTGGCATTTTACAGTCATGCCATTCGGACTTTGTAATGCCCCAGCGACGTTTGAGAGGCTGATGGAGAGCGTGCTAATGGGTCTGACGTGGAAAACGTGCCTAGTCTATTTGGACGATGTCATCGTGATGGGCAAGACCTTCGAAGGACATCTGAAAAACTTAGAGGACGTCTTCCAGAGACTGCAAGGTGCGGGACTGAAACTGAACCCTAAGAAATGTCAGCTCTTCAGAAGGAAGGTCTCATACTTAGGGCACGTAGTGAGCAGAGAGGGCGTCGCCGTTGATCCGGACAAGACAAGTACGGTGAAGGAGTGGCCAATACCGGTAGATAAACACCAGTTGAGGAGTTTTCTGGGCCTCTGCACGTACTACCGACGATATGTCCGGATGTTCTCCGACGTCGCTAAGCCGTTGACAAGGCTCACGGAAGAAGGACGAAACTTCTGTTGGGATGAGGAATGCCAGTCTGCCTTCGACGAGCTGAAGAGGAAGTTGACCAGTGCCCCAGTGCTGAGTTTTCCTCTGCCAGAAGGACAGTTCATCCTGGACACCGACGCGAGCAATGTGGGAATTGGAAGTGTTCTGTCGCAGCGCCAGGAGGGACAAGAACGTGTCCTTGGATACTTCAGCAAGGTACTCTCCAAACCAGAAAGGAATTACTGCGTCACCCGGCGTGAATTATTGGCCATCGTCAAGTCCATCGAGCACTTCCATAAGTATTTGTGTGGAAGGAGGTTTTTGATCCGGACCGATCATGCTGCTCTTAAATGGCTCCTCCAGTTTAAGAATCCCGAAGGACAGATCGCTCGCTGGATCGAGAGGCTCCAGGAGTATGACTTTGTCATAGAACATCGGCCAGGACAGAGTCATGGAAACGCAGACGCACTCTCGAGAAGACCATGCCCTGATGAGTGTCCTCATTGTCATAAAGCTGAGGAAAAGTCCGAGAAAGTCTATCGAACGACCGTGGTCGCCGAGGAATGGACACCATCCTCGTTACGACAAGAGCAAGGAAAAGACCCGGTTCTCAAAGAAATCCTGGTTTGGAAAGAGGGAGGAGAGCGTCCTGAGTGGCAAAAGGTATCACCTGGCTCGCCAAAACTCAAGAGCTATTGGGCACAGTGGGACTCGCTAGTGGTTGAGGATGGGCTACTAAAACGCGTACTGGAGAGCAAAGACGGGACGGAGGAAAGACGGCAGTTGGTAATTCCCTCCAGTAAAATCCCGGAGGTCTTGCGGCACCTTCACGACGGATCGTCTGGTGGACATTTAGGGATCAAGAAAACGCTGCAGAAGGTACGGGAGCGCTTCTACTGGATCAATTGTTCAGACGACGTGAAGAACTGGTGCAAGAAATGTACTACATGCTTTGCAAGTAATGGGCCACAAAGACGACCGAAAGCTCCCATGAAACAATATAACGTCGGAAGCCCCTTCGAAAGGATCGCCATTGATATAGCAGGACCCTTCCCTGAGACCGAAAAGGGGAATAAATACATCTTGGTCGTGATGGACTACTTTACGAAGTGGGTAGAAGCGTACGCTCTCCCTAATCAGGAGGCAGAGACAGTGGCCGATGTGCTAGTGAAGGAGACGATCTGCCGGTTTGGAGTACCCATGGAATTACACTCGGATCAAGGAAGAAACTTTGAGAGTGGCCTATTCCGGAGGATCTGTGAGAAGTTTGGGGTACGAAAAACAAGAACCACGGCCCTTCACCCTCAGTCTGACGGCATGGTAGAACGAATGAATCGCACCCTCAACCGCTATCTAGCGAAAATGGTCTCGTCACATCAAAGAGACTGGGACGAACACGTGCCGTTCTTCCTGATGGCCTACCGCTCGGCCGTTCATGAGTCGACAGGACAAACTCCAGCCAAAGTCCTGTTCGGGCGAGAACTTAAACTACCCTGTGATCTAATCTTTGGCGCTAGACCGGACGAGGACGTTTCGGGGGAAGATTACGTTTCCCGGATGCGGCAAAGGATGAACGAAATTCACGATCAAGTCCGGTACCAACTAAATATCGCCAGTGATCGCATCAAAGAGCGTTACGACATCAACGCTAAAGAGGGTGGCTACCAAATGGGAGACCGAGTTTGGCTGTACAACCCACAGAAGAAACGTGGTTTGTCCCCTAAGTTACAGACCAATTGGGAAGGTCCCTATGTTGTGAAGAAACGAATCAATGACGTGGTCTACCGGGTAAGCAAACTACCAAACGGCAAGCCGAGAGTGGTGCACTTTAATCGGTTGGCACCCTATGAGGGGTCGCACGATGAGGCGGAGGTTCCCCGAGTAAGAAACACATTGGCGCAGGAGAACGAACTTTCCTTCGAAGAATTTATGAGCGCCTACGGGGGTACCGGAAAAGCACGGCATGGGGTAACCTGTGAAAAACAACAGGATTTGTTCAGCGTACCTGAAGAATACTCGTTGGCCCATTGTGTGTCCGCCGACCTGGTAATGTCACGAGGTATCGCCACGGTTTTCAAGAAGAAGTACGGGCGCTCGGAACAACTCAGAGAGCAACTCCCGGAAATTGGCAAGGTTCTGGAACTACGTGACAACGTAAGACACATCTTTTATCTGGTTACAAAGGAGATCGGGTCCCTTAAACCATGTTATCACGATGTATGGCGAACCTTGCATAGGCTACGAGACCGACTGCTGGAGCTCGACATCAGGAAGCTAGCTGTCCCCAAGTTAGGTGCTGGACGAGATCAGCTGGACTGGAGGGTTGTCCGGAACATGCTGGAAGTAGTGTTGAAGAATACCGGAGTGGAAGTTTTAGTCTGCTGTTTTGGGCCTGCACCATGTCGACTCGGGAAGACGGTCCCCTGTTATTTTGACGCCACGTCTCGCTGTAAGCGGGGGGCTAACTGCAGGTTCCTGCATGGGCCTACCAGGGATACGTTCCGAGACGAAACGTCTCTAAGGCGGGGGCAGTGTAATGCGAGAAGTAAACAAAGCGACACATGTTTACTCCTTCAAAAGAATAACTACGACGCGTACAAGACAGGTGCATGAACATTTGCTGCGTAGGCTTCTAGAATGTACTAGAATGTTCTCGATCAGGGTTGGGGGTGTATATATAAGGGGGTTTGTGATCGAGGGAGTTAGTTAGAACTAGAGAAGCAGAAGTGAACGCGACATACGATCCGAAAGCGGAGCAGTACAAATAAATTATGTAGTGTCTAGTCTAGTGTACAAGTAGTTAAGTGTGTTAAATAAATTAGTGTTCAAGCAATGTAAATAAATTATAAAATAAACGTTACAATACGTTACTAAATAATGGTCTTTTTTATGGAATTAAACCAAAGTAAATACAAGGTGGTCTGTTATTCAACACCTGATACTGCGATCTACACAGGGTGTTAGTCATTAATATGCTAATTATTGAGGCAGCGACTTTTGGGCCAATTTTAAGAAAAGGTTTATTACGTATATGGTATTAAATAATGGTTATTTGTATGAAATCAATAGAAATTAAATACAAGGTGGTCTATTATTTAACGCCCGATACTGCTAACTATAAACACACCATGAATCAAATGAATCTGTTACATCTAAAAGCATAATAATAAGAATCTTTGTATCACAAAACTTACCATGGAAAATTTGCTGACTTGCCGTTTTTACCCAAATTTTCATTTCATTTTCTTGAACTCATACTTTTTATCCACCTTCTTGCTAATATAATTTTCCGAAATTTTATTAAAGTAATTAATTTAATTAGCTCAATACACTTTCATCTAGTCGTGATTAATTTATGTATTCATAATTGTAAATGTATCGATTTATTTTACAACATAACCTCACTCGTTGTGGTGTTCGTTCTCGGGGACCAGGATGAATGTTGTGGTGGTTTTTCTGATGACCTCCCCAGGATTAAATGAAACACGTTGTGTTTATGAATTGTCGACGTTTCGTCTATTCGTTTTAGACATATTCATGACATAGAGTGGAATCTACGATATCAGTATTATGGTAAGTATTATTTCTTGAGAATGTGATAGTGACACTTACATTTTTTCCAGTTGTTACTATTTGAGTTACCAATTTTGTTGAAACCAATGCATATCGCTCTCTGTTAACCTGTTAACTCTGTTAACTCTGTTGGTAACCTTGTTGGTTTGCTGTCCCTTTGCCGGGCTTAGTGAGTAGCTTCTTTATTAGATTCGATGTTATTCTAATAGAATAGCTCTCTTTTGGTTTGCAGGTTCAGAGGTAACTGTCGATGCGTTACTGAAAGAGGCACTTCCTGGGTGAAATTGTGGAAGGGGGATGGTTTTTTTGGACTCCTGTTTTGTTTTTGAATTGACCTTGGTTGATGGATTTGTGAAATTTTTAATTATTACGTATATCAATATTCTTGTTTCAGGAGGACTCTATTTTTTTTCTATTGTTTATAAGGTATTGGTAAAATTGATAAGTGATCGATACGATTGGGCAATGTTATCGAAATCGTGTGTTTTATTCGTATTATTTGGAGTTGTTGTTATATGGAATGCTTCCAAGAATCTTCTTTTGAACCAATTTTGTTCAATTTCTAATATAGTGATGTTATCAAAATCAAATTTGTGGTTTTTTGTTAGTGTGTGATCGACAAGGCCTGAATGTAAATGATTTTTATTTTTTATATGTAATTTATGTTGTTCTATTCTTTTATTAATGTATTGTTTTGTTTCTCCTATATATACGGTTTTTGGATCACAATCAGCACATGTAATTTGGTATACTAAGTTACTTTTTAATTTATTTTCTTCTTTGTCTTTTAGTTTTGTGTATAATATGTTATTTAATGTATTAAATGGATACCATGCTATTGTAAGGTTGATTTCTTTTAGTATTTCTGAGGCGTTTTTGGCTATGGATTCATTAAATGGAAGTTTTGCGTATATTAATGTATTATTCATCTCATGATTAGTAGATGTATTGTTGGTTGTGGTGTTTAATATGTTGTTGTTTAATGACGTATCCATTCTACTGTGTATAGTGTGTTGTATAATATTTTGTGGAAATGAATTGGTTGTAAGTATGTGTTTAATGTATGTAATGTTCTCTGTCCAGTGTTTTTTGTCTGAAAGTAAAATGGCTCTGTCTGTTAAATTGTTAATTGTGGAAATTTTATATTTAAGTGGCATGAATGAATAGAAATTAATTAACCTGTTGGATGCTGAGGGTTTTCTATACCAATTGGTAGAGCACCTTCCATTTGTGTAGGTGATTTTTATATCTAGGAAGGGAATGGCGTCGTTTTTTGATATCTCCATGGTAAATTGTAATCTTGGATGAAATGAGTTAAATTTATTGATAATCGAATTATTTTCTTCTTTAGGTATTAACATGAGAGTGTCATCAACATATCTGAAGTACAACGGAATTGATGATGATACGCTGTTCAGTATTGTATCTTCTAGAGATATCATCGCCAGGTTAGCTAGTATTGGTGACAAAGGATCTCCCATCGCACATCCGAAAAGCTGTCTGTAAATATTATTTTTGAAGGTGAAAGTTGCAGAGTCCTTAATGAAATTGATTATGTTTATTAGTTCGTCAAATGGTATGGTGGTTGTTAAATCGTTA
The DNA here is from genome assembly GCA_946251905.1 of Cryptocephalus moraei. Classification (NCBI taxonomy): domain Eukaryota; kingdom Metazoa; phylum Arthropoda; class Insecta; order Coleoptera; family Chrysomelidae; genus Cryptocephalus; species Cryptocephalus moraei. The sequence continues at coordinate 19,691,625 of OX276452.1, forward strand.
AATTTTTTTAGGATATATTGTATAGCAATTTCAATATATAGGTGTATTTGTGTAGAGAGATACTACATCTAGATGTAGTCTACTACATCATAAACACAACGTGTTTCATTTAATCCTGGGGAGGTCATCAGAAAAACCACCACAACATAACCTCACTCGATTTTCATTCATTCTTGTGTGTTATCATCGCTGACGACGTTGGCCTCAATTTTTTGTCCGATTTTATGTTTTGCTTTACTTCGCTCGTTCCTACGTGAAGCTAGATAAATACTTCCGAATATTTACTGGTTCAAATTATTTGTTGGTGAAAATTAAATTTTTAATGCAAGCCAAGAGCCGTAAACGAAATGCGGACTAGTTTCAATTTTCAAATTATTGTGAAAAATTTATAAAAATCAAAAAAGTGATATAGTGTTTTCATTTAAATTCATCTACTCTTTTAAACGAGACTTCTGCTACAAGTTTTCGCACCTTCTCGCCTCTTATCAGTCGTGAATCACTCAGTAACAGTTTTTTTTGTCTCGTTCGTCTCGAACACCGTCCGAGTTTTCTCTCGAGAATTTTATTCGTGCAAGTACTTCCGGAAGAGGTTCGATTTTAGTTTTATCCGAGGTGTCTTTATCGTAGTTTTCTTTGCATTTTCTTTTAGTTTTGGACTTTAGTTTTCGTCGATTCGGTGATTTCTCAGTTTAACGTTTGATTCGATTCGAGGGTGATTTCGTGGGCGAAAGTGATATTGCGAAGCATTCACGTTAACAGTTTGTGTAAGAGTCTTTTGAAAGTAATTTTTTTGAATGAATTTTCTTCGGATTTAGCGTTGATTGATTTTTTATTTGTTTCTTGCTTTCACATAGTGATAGTGATAGTGACAGTGATGGACTTTTTGGCGGCAGTAGGTGCACCCTGGATGGGCGCGGGTATCAGGCCTTATGTCATTGTCAAAAGGGTGCGTATTTTTTTTAAATCACTCCGCAAAGATAATTTTGTTTTTATTTATATATATTATTATGGGTCACTATCGTAATTTTTATTTTATCATCCCTTGGTGAGTATTATCGACGACAATGGCAGAGAACTTCAGATAAGGGCAGAAAGAGAGTAGCAGCTGATTGTAAGGTTAGTTTTCATTAAAAATGATTTTCCAAAGAGTATTATTGTATTGTTTTCAAACTTATTGTGGTTGGTCGCTATTAATCATTTCGTTATTATTCTTGCAGGTAGGACTTTCGGCGCCAACGGGCAGAAATGTCGTCTTATGGTTAGTATGTTTAAAGTATATTTGAAATTTAAGCAAATTCTTTTTGACCTGCCGTTTTTACCAAAATTTTCATTTTACTTCCTTGAACTCATGCTTTTTATCCTTCTTCTTGCTGATATAGTTTTCCTAAATTTTATTAAATTAACTGATATAATTAGCTCAATACACTTTCATCTAGTCGTGATTAATTTACTTATTCATAATTCTAATTGAGTCGATTTATTCTACACATAAATTTTTTATTTCCATTTAACTTCACTCGATTTTCGTTTATTCTTGTCTGTTACCGACGCTTATAAACGTAAGGCTGACAAGATTTCAATGTTCAAATTGTTTTGTACTTGAACTTGAAAAATTTGGAAAGTGTGTTTCTTAATATTTCAAAATTAATAATATTTCACGAATATCATTTCTTTTTCTCATCTTAATTTTTAACAATCTATCAAGGAGTTTCCGAGAAAATTTTACAGTCAATTTTTGATCAAATTTATGTGTTGATATATTTTTTCACAGCAAATAAATTAAATCGTAGATAGAATTATTGCATTGCAGACGAAATTCTCTTGAAAATCAAAGTTTTTGAATTTCCACTTTTGCGAATAAAAAGTTTTTTGTTAAGAAATAATACTTGGACGATAGCAAACTGCACCGAAACCCATTACCGGCTTATTGGATTACGATATGAAAGGGACGGTGCACCGACGATTAAGTCCTGAAACAGGTAACAAAGGAATCCCATCGGATAAATGTATATTAACACCCTATATAAATAATTTAGTAACAACTAGAACAAACCAACATTTTGTGTTGTATCAAGTGTATCACTAAAGACAAAAAATGTAACCGCACCAAAATTGGGATAATGTAAATTATTACAAACATTTTTTCAAAAACGAATTCTGCCAGTCCTAAGTCTGGGTACAAGCGGAAAGGAATTTTGTGTCTTTATATAATCTAATTATATTTAAAAAAATATTTAAAGAAAAAATAAATTATTTTTTGAAACAACATGTTTTATGATAATAATTTATTGTCTTATGTTACTATAATAGTATGCAGTGGATACTAATTATTGTATCTGTAAATAAATTTAATTAAACGATATGCTCCTTTTTTTTTAAAATCAGTATGTAGGTATTTAATGAATAAAATTTATTTTATAACGAAAGTTCATACAACATCCAGAATTTACTTCTACTATATCGAGTGAGATATTAAATTGAAGAGCTCATAAAGACGATTTCGAAGTGTATATATTTTGCAAATTTCATCTTTTAACTTAATTAATATAGTACATTTTAGATGCGATTTACAGTAAATATTAAACTTGATTTATTTAGTATAAAATTAACTCTGAACTCTATCGAATCAGGTATCGTTTTAAAGCGCTCAAAAAGCCGATTTTTCTAAACATATTTTTTTTATTAAAATGTTGGTTTGCTCTAGTTGTTACTACATTTATATAAGTTGTTAATATACATGTATCCGACGGGATTCCTTTGCTACCTGTTTCAGGACTTTATCGTGGGTACACCATCCCTTTCTTATCGTAATCCTATAAGCCGGTAATGGGTTTCGGTGCAGTTTGCGTCCGACGAATACTATATTTCAAATCGAGTGAGTGTTAACATCTAAATAAAATGGCTTTGCAATAACTTTTTTTTGAAAACATCAATTGAATTAAATATTACGATTTTGTTTAATAATATTCATGATCAGTAATATTAATAAATAGGTCGTTATATTGTTTTAAAAAATTGTTTAACATATTTATGTTATGTAGCAACAATACCACAGATGAGTTCAAATATGATATTAGTTTTTAATAAAGATGACGATGGTACATCGGACTACTGTCTCATATGTCATCATTATAAATATTCGATAATAGAATCGATATTCAAAGTTGAGAAGAAGTATTCTAGTGAATATTGAGACAATTTCAAAAAAATTGAAAAGCTGCTAGTGTAGTGTCATTTAAAGAAAACTTAGCCAAAAGTGTTATAAACATATTAGACAGGAACAAATAGTAAAAAAATTAAAAAAACATTGGTGCAAATTCGAAAAATCACCCAATTACAGTAACTGTCGTATAAACATGTGAAGGTAAAAAATTTTGTTTCCAAAAATTTCGATTTAAACGATTTCAATGTTTTTAACAATTTTCGACAAATTATTTGTCATATGCATTTTTCAGTGGAAATATCACAATTTTTTGTCTTCAAGAAAAATTGAACCAAAAACGTAATAAACTTTTGCAGACTAACTATTTTTTTTAATTTTCTCAGACAATTTTGCAAAACTAATTTTAATGCTGAATCCTACTATGCCTTTTTACGCAGAATGTATTGATTCCAAGTTATTAAAAAACAACGTTTTTATCCATTTCATATACTGCTTAAACCAATTTTGAAACTAAAATTTGCATTTGCATTTGTAATTTTATATACACACGGTTGATATCAACGTTTTATATAGATTTTTTGAAAGTTTTGTAGTTCAATAAGTAATACTCTTGTTATATTGTTGCAGGTAACGAACACCATGGCGGCATTGGCGGGTATCGCGTTTTTCCGCCACATTCGCGACGTTCATAATTTCCAAATTTGGAGATGTCGTTCGTAACGACTTTGCTGACGCGTTGAAGTGACTTTCTAGTGCAATGTGTCCAGTGATGGTGAAAATCTTGACGGCAGCGGCGAAAACCGAGGGAAAGTGGGAGAAGTCTTTGCCATTTAAGGGTTAGTATTTTGAAAGATATTTTGAAATACGTCTTGCTATTGTTTAATGTGGTTAAAATTGTAATTTTTATACTTGTTTTAGGTGGCTACAGTTTTCGATGATTGCAGCGAATCATTTTCTAAATTGATTTTTGAACGACTGTTTTATCTTTTCATCTAACTTAATTTGGTGTTGTTAATACATATTTTCATTACTAATTTTTGAGATCATATTTTCAGACATCTTCATATAAGGGCAGAAAGGCAAAAGCAAATTTGGTTAGTATCTTTTAAACTTATGTATTCTGTTTTTATCCTAATGTCATCAAATTTTTCTAATATATTTAATATCATATTTTCACTTGGTTTTGCCAGCGCAATTGCAACAGTGAACACCACCAAAGAAGGGCAAAAAGGCAAAACCAGTTCTAAGGGTTCATCGTTAAATGGTTCAGATTGGTTCAAATGGTTAGCATTTTTAAATTTTGAAAGAATCTATTATTTTTTTGTGACTTATTAACCGTTCCTAATACTTATTCTGTTAATAATTCTAATAATTCTAATTCTAATATATAAAAATATAATATAAAATATATTATTTATATATTTATATAATAATTTTAATGCAAGCCGAACCACATTGATTTATTTTTAAAATTGTTTCCATGTTGCCATTTTTCAACAATTAAATTGTTTTACACATTTTAATTACTACACATTCAAGACGGATCATAGCACGGCACGAACTCGACGGTAAAGGATGGCGGCGAAATATACAACTAAAGAAACAGGTACAGTAGTCGGTAATGTAGAACAGTGCCAAGCTTCCTATTATTTTTTTTCTTCGTTGGGAAATTACGTTTTTACAATAAATAACACGGAACTCGAATTTACCACAATCAAACAAGTGGAAATTCACAAACTACGCAATATTGTGATCCTTAGGCGCGCATCTTCACTTCCCAATACAGTTCGACACTTTCACGACTTTCCCACGAGAACGGCAACGTCGCCTCTTGACGAGCGATCTTACAGCGTTACCTCTTTAACATCGATGGCGGCCACGTCGTCTTCGGGGTCAACGTGGAACTGATAACCGACTGTCGAATCACCGTGGCGTACACATAAATTGAGAGGAAAAGTGAGAGATAGGGAGAACTTATATTCTCTGCCTTTCATGCTTGGCATCGTATGTATTATATTATAAGTATATCTGGTATATACAGAGCATGTGTACAATAGATACTATATATAGCTCGCTCCAGCCGGTTAGGTATTCTACAAAAACATGACATAACGCCAGTATAGAAGCTTCGCTTCAAAATTTTGATGTAGTTTGTCGAAAAATATTATAGTTTAACGTAGTTTTTGTTAACCTTACTTTAAACTAGGTAAGGCTATTCGTTTTTACCGTTACTTTAAGCTAGAAGGATTTTTTAACTGAAATATCAGTCGGGTCAACTTCTATCAGACTATTGGTTAGCAAACTATAACCTTTAAGTATTTGTTTAATTATTTACCATTGTGCATATTTTATAATCGTTACTTCGGCATCTTCGACAGGATGAAATCAAAGGAGAGGTGCGTTTGTCGGAATTTTGTAAAGAAATGGCTAATAAATAACTATATATCGCGCCAAAGACATACGTGCAATAAAAATGGCCCTGAAAAGAAGTACATTTTTTGTAATATACTAAAATTAAGATAAACAAAGTCACTTTTTCCATACAGACAATTCACCCATTTTACGATTAAGTGTTTGTTTAACCATCTTTAAGTCACATTAACTGAGATCACATCAACAGTTCTTAGTTATTAATTTCCACTTAGTTAAGCTGTAAAATAAACGTTTCTGTTCGGAAATAAAAACTGTTTCACTCGTTAAACTTACCTTTTGGTCGTCAACCTACTAAATTCAATATTCAGTTGAAAAATATTTTTGTAGATGTGGTTAACCATCGTGGTTACTTTTAAGGAAAAAGTGCACCCTCAATCCAGAAAAACAAACAACCCTGAGTGGTTGTTACCAACAATTTAAAAGTAGCTGAGGACCCCTTTCGTTTCCAGTACTGCGAATATTGCAAAACGGAGTTAACAAGTTTTAACATTAATTTTAATTTATTAATTTATCTATAACTGAAGAAGAAACCTAAGAATATACACCAATTCATAGCAACAAGCCATTGGGCGTACCAGAAAGTGTTAACACAAGTTAAAGATATTTAATAATTAATTTAATAATTGAAAATATCTACAAACATGATTCCGTTGATGTGAAAATCGATGATGAAACTAGAATCAATAACGTTGAGGTTAAACTCGGAGTACGACAGGGGTACACTATTTCGTCAAAGCTATTTGCGTTAGCTTTTGAGGGCATCTTGAAGGGAAATCAATAGAATCAAAGTCGATGTAACCTGAACAGGTGTGCAGATGATGTGCTAATATCAGACGACATTAAAGAAATCGAGTCAATGCTCCAAGAATTAAACCAAGGGTCACAAAGGGTGGGACTAAAAATGAACATGACGAAGACAAAAATAATGAGTCTAGCAAACACACAGATCTATATAGATAACACTGTTATCGAAAATGTAAAAGTATACAATTACCTCCATCATTATATCACTAAGCAAATAAAACCAATCAAGAGAAATATCAAAGCGAATAAAACTCTCCAGGGTTGCATTCTGAAAACTGTCATAGATATTAAGAAGTAACTATATTCTCATAAACCTAAGGCGGAGTTTCTAATGCCTGCGTTCTGCCTGTTGCACCATACGGAATGGAAACAATTGCCATTACTCAAGCAAGTGCCAACAGGCTCCGAGTCATTACTGCATTGAGAGGGCTATGGTCGCCATGGAAAAGTTAATTCTTAGTATCAGTCTAAGACGGACCTTACACGTTCAATCTACCATCAATTTGATCCAATTCTGCGATCCAGATTGACGAAATACTGAGCAAATTGACGGACTGACGGAGTGGATTGATGAGTATTCGAATAACTGAATAAATTTCGTCAATCCGGATTGAACTGACTGCAGATTGTCCGTGTGATGCATTTACGTCAATCTGGCGTCAGTCACCGTATTTGATTATGAAGTTATTTAATTACTATTTGCAACTATTTAATATTTTTTAGAGAATTATTACACATTGCATTATAAAAAACAATATGTATCACTTCACAAGAAAACGGATATTATCTTCCTGGAAATCAGAACGGTTTTTTTTACATTTTTCAAAAGTAAGCAATGTTTTAAATAAATTCAAAATTCAAAAAACTTTGCCAACCCATTTTTGCTTCTATAAAATTTTGTCCTGAAAGATCAGGTCTCTTTTCCTGTGGACAGTCAGATATTAAAGTTTTATTTTACTTAGCTTAATATAAGACTGAAGAACATAAAGTAGTACTTCACATGTGTACAATATGGCCTCACTAATAGCAGCTGGAGACATTAAGACCGAAAATTTTAAATCTTTAAAGTTTCTTCCAGTAGCAAGGTATCTTAACGTTGCAGCCAGTTTTTCTACGGTGGTTATCGACTTTCTCATGCAAGTATCTTTTTTAGTTAAATATGGTTTCACCCTATTCAATAGTTCTTCAAAGCAGGCTTCTTTCATACGATAATAGTTTTCGTAATCTTCCCATTCGCCCGTGTGTTTAATTTCATTTATTAGATTTAAACGCGTGTATTGTTCTCGCTTCTTCAGCCACCCTTTCACCCACTTTTTTCTTCTAACGCTTGTTTTACTTGCCAATGCTAATATTACTCCAATGACACCTTTTTGGAAATTGTAATAATCCATTTTTGCCTTTGCCTTCACGTTCGGTGGGAAGATTGACACTGGACGAACAATCTGGATTGAACGTCTAATGCCGTCCGTCAGTCCGTCAGTCTGCCATCAATTCATTCATGATCAAGATCGTGGATTGAATTGACGGCAGATTGAACGTGTAAGGTCCGTCTAAGAAACAGAATACGAAATGATGAGATTCGGAGAGGAACTAAAGTTAAGGATATAAGTGAGAACATTGCAGAACTAAAATGGCAGTGAGCGGTTAGACTGAAGGGCGGCAGATCATCAAAAATCATTAAATAGAGACCGAGAGAAACATAGCGGAGTACAGACAGACCTTCGCTATGGTGAATGGACGATATAAACGGAACAGCAGATGGAGATTGGTATCGGAGGTCTCAAGTCAGGGATCAGTGGAAGGAACTAGGAAAGGCCTATGTCCAGGAGAGGACGAGAAATTGGTGAAGAGAAGGATGGTGTGAATACATTTTTAAAAAATATTCAAGACAGCAGATCACGGAACCCTTATAGACCGTGGGCCCATGACACCAAAAGTGTTGATAATCTATGTTCGTATGCCCTTTTAGAGACATACTCAGACAGCCTGGGAAACCGGGAAAAAGTAACTCCGGGCGTCTGTACCCGGTCCTAGCACCTGCTGTGACCTCCACTTCTTGTTGATGCTGGCATAAATCCAGATGCCCTCTCCGGAATCGTATGCAAATGTCGGAATATGGTTAATGGGTCTAAAGGAGTCATTACACCAAATGGCATACTTTCCTTGATCATCGTCTATTACCAGTGTCTGGCGAGTATGTCCCTAAAAGGGCATACGAACATATCGATTATCGAGATTATCGACACTTTTGGTGTCATGGGCCCACGGTCTATTACTATATGCAACAACCGCTGCGATTCACTCTACCTTATAGGAAACAATTCCCTAGTCGACATAAATCTAAAAATTTTTTCACGCTAACGTGTTCGTGTATTTGCTACGGAATGCGTAGCGATTCGGCGTGAAATGTGACATGACGCGGTGTCGTCGGTCGTCGATGGTGTGTTGACATGTCCGAGTCCGGGGGTCAGCCCTTAGAACACGTCCGCCGGATTAGTCCGGCAACAGGGCCCCCAGTTCGTCGGCCGCGTGTCAACAATTGCGCCCGACGTCACGCTTCAATGTTTGTCTACCGCCAATCAATTTTTACAAAACGACACACGACGATCCACCGCCCTCCGCGCCATCGGGGGGATCGAACCCGGAGGGGCGGAAAAGTGTCTCTCTCTGTCTCTCTCTTTTCTCTCTCTCTCTTCGTTTCGCCATGTATGCCTACACTAATGCCGACCTGTTCGTCCGCGTTAAGCTAGAGGATTTGGAGATGTTAAGAACGTTGTTAAGTAGGAGATGAGGATTAAAAAATATCACCAGTTTTTTTCGATAACCCACGAAAACCGTTTCAGAACTGTTATTTTCGTTCAGTTAATTGAAGTATGTAGATTCATCTCGTCAATGTACTTCACAACATGAGAAAGAATTAATCGAAAATAACAATTATGGACTGTTTTCGTGAACTATTGTTCTTACCTGATATTAACAGGATGAAGGTGCAACTTACTTTTAAGAGTTCTTATTTTTGGTATTTGGTGCATTTGATTACAATTTTTGGCGGTTTCCACTTAAACTCTCTTTTCTTATGCTCGCTGTAGTGGATGAGAGATAGATGCGTCACAAGACAAACGCTAAGGTCGATCTCTGTCACTTGTTCTCGCTCTCGTTCACGCTCGCACGCATGTGTTTGGCGTAACGTTACAGTGTTTTCTGGGACGTGTAGGTATCCCGCACACCAATTTATAAGACGTATATCACGTCAAAAAACGTCCCATTATCAACAGTAACAGTTCGATTCAAAACATTATTACCTTTACAATGCGATCAAGACAAACTTATAAAATCCCACACGAATATATGGTAAAAATTCAATCTTGGAGATACCTCGGCAAATCTCTAGAAGTCAAATTATGTGTTCAAATCAGTAGGAGACTAATGGTCGTTTATTTCTATATAAAACATAACCTCGAGTGAAATATAATATAAAGCATCTGTCTATAAGTGTCTGTATATATGCCTGGACATACTAGAGTACTTCCAGATTACCAGATATACCTGCGATCCCGAATAAGTTAAGAAAAATCGGAAAATCCGAAATTCCGCTTTCCGACGTTATGAAAAATGAGAATGAAATTTATTTTTGTAGCATTTATTCTGAGGTTCTAAAATTGAAACGCTGCCCAGTAATAGCTTAGGTCCCAAAGTGGCCCGATAAAGTCAAAAACGTTGATTTTCCCTTACCGAGAGGGTGGAAAGGGGGATGAAATATACTTAAAAATACCCGAACAGCTAGACAGTTTAACTTGGCAATCTTATAGCTTAGGCTACACTATGGTTCAAAAAGATATTATAACTTCTGATTTCCTATTCATGGCGGTCAAAAATATAAATTCGTTGGTGTTATACTGTTATATACTGAGTATATAACTCAGTTATGATTTATTTCTAGAGTAGTTAGAAAATTAAAACAAATATAATTATATCCCAATTCATTATGATTACATTTACCGACAATACAAGAGATCTACCAAGACCAAAACGTATCGTGGTAGATAAGGCATGATATGGGGCATTAGTATTTGCTGGTGTAGCGAGTTGTGCTTCCAAAATTCAGTATGAAGTACCTATATACTTGAAAGAGCTTGATGATGTTAGGACAAGTGTTTTCCGGAATGTTTTTTAAAAGATCTACATTTACTCTTGTTAATGTCATTTTTAACATAGTATCACGATTGATGCAATAACATTCGTCCTAAATTACGACGTGCAGAATTTAAACTTTGCAATACTTTATAATCGCTTCATGAAGATCTAACTACAGCGCGGGTGCTCAAGCTCATTGTATATCGCAATTCGACATTCGACACTATTCAAACAAAATCGCTGAGTTTCCGATATGCATAAAATAAATATAGCTGATCAAATCAAGATCTCTTTCCTAAAAATATCTATTTGGTACATTGCTTATTGTTATATTGCTTTATTATTATTATGCCGTATATTGCTTTTAATTGTACTCATTATTTTCCTCTTCTACACCTAGAGTTACTCTCTAAGCACATTCATGGAGACTACCTTTATTTAGTAACTTCTTATTAACGTGCTCTCTCTCTCTCTCTCTCTCTCTCTCTCTCTCTCTCTCTCTATATATATATATATATATATATATATATATCATAATATCATATATATATCATATATATCATAATATAATATATATATATATGATATATAATATATATATATATATATATGTTTCTCTAGATAGGTGGCTTAATCTAAATATATAAAAATGGATTGCTGTTCGTTTGTCTAGCTTGAACTCGAGAACGGCTGGACGGATTTTGCTAATTATGATATTGAAATATTTGTGGAAGTTCAGGAAAGGTTTTTCGGTGAGAAACATAAATAATAAGTAAGGGAAATACTGAAAAAGGTACGTTTTGTAATTTGACATTTATAATCAAACAAATGAAAGTATAGTGTCAGTTGGTTGTCAAATAAATAAATGTCAAGACGATTATTACAATCTATCATCAGTTTGTCAGTGCGCGAGAACTTTATTGATTTTAAAATGCCAAGGAGAAGATGGACTTAGGTCGTCGAAGTTAATCAAATGTGCAACGAGACGAGCTCTCACTTCCAAATCGCACTGACGACTGACGACCGGTGAGAGACAGATAACATTCGTATTGGTATGACAGAATTACGTTCAACAGTAAATAATGGAATCGAACGAGTTCGGGCACATCTTACACAACAGCATTTAGATCGACAGGGCACCGAGTCTACAAAGTCTACACGACGCCAACACAAAAGCGGAAAGTCAAGAAACCAAGAAGAGTCCTGAGTAAGTCAAAGCAACTTCACCAGGACACCGAGTCTACAAATTCTACAAATTCGAAACGACGGACACATCCAATCACTGCAGCCGGAGGAAAAGGGGTCAGTGATTACAACTCCAAAACTTCAAGAACTTCGACGCCAACACAACGGCGGGAAGTCAAGAAGACAAGCAAAGTCCTGAGTAAGTCAAAACCACCTTTTCCAGAGAATTAAGTTAAAAAATTCATAATCTCAACTACGACAAGATATAACAAGCAGATGAGTTGATTCAAGAACAAGAAAAAATAGCCCAAGAAATCATATAACTACAAAATAATTGCAAGAAAAACGGAAGTGCAAGAAAAACCAAGGAATACTTACAAAAAAGGATTGATCACCTAGAAGCACTATGGGGGAAAGCCCAAGAGAACAACGAGGCGTTCCATGAACTTGGGTTTGACGATCAGCACAATTATATAAGATCACACTATTTCAAAAGGATCGAGGAGAACTACAAGACAATTCGACTCTACCTGACGTCAAACGAATAAAACACCCAAGAAACAGTCTATGAGGTACAAATACAATACCCAAAACCGGAAGTGAAGAAATCCAAACAACAGACCGAACAGAATTACCGACGAATCGAACTAAAGGTAAAAATAACAAACAAACAAACAAAAAACTACTTAGACAAGCTGAAAAAGACATGGCAGAATTAACACCAAGATGGTCATGCACGTACTACGAGCAACAAATGCCCAAAACATGGAGCGCACTTCAAGACACAATGAAATAGAACGATTCCGCAGACGCAGTGTTCCTGTAAACTTGGAACGAGTAGCATTCCACTACGGCCCGGAAATAGATTATTGTGCCGAAGAATACCTACGTAACGATTGGAGAAATGACAATCGTTTGTCAATATTGTAAAGCGTTAAAATGCAGCGGTGAAGCTACTGGATTATGTTGTGCTGGTGGTAAAGTAAAATTGCCGTAATTGTTCCCACCACCAGATCCATTACCTTCTTTAGTTTCTGGGGTGGGAAATGACCCTAAATATTTCTTGGCCAACATCCAAACGTATAATAATTGCTTTTAAATGACGTCGTTTGGTGCGACGCATATTGTACAGGAAAATTTCATACCTAATTTCAGGGTAGTTTTTCATAAATTATTTATTAAAAATTTAAAAAGATAATATACAATTGCTAATACAAGGACAGTTTGCGGAATAAACTTGGAGTTTCCCGGTTTCGCGTATGGACAATTATACGTCGCGTGTTCGCGAGTCGTAAAACCATCATCTTTATAAATTTACGCACCGCAAAAAAAGACGGAAAATATAGTAGATCAGAAAGCCTTAAATTGATTATGTGTATAACTGTGTTGCATTTAATTTAATGTAGATAAAAATTTTGTATTGTTTTGACATTATTTTTCAAAAATATGTGTAGATGATAGGAATTTCACCGGGTCATCTATAATTTTTATTTATCTTTTTTCTTTAAACTTTACGTGGCATTGCGACGCATGCCGGGCACGGCTTGTTTTTTAATATGATTATAAACTGGATACTGGATACATTTCAATAAACATTATTAGCTGGTCAGTTTTGATTGAAAATGCCACCAAATCTTCAATAATTAAAAAACGGAAATAGTTGGCATTAATTGCATTGAATTCAAAGATTGTTTTGTTTATGAAGTGTCTGCCAGCACAAGTCTTACCATAAAAATATTTCTACATTTCCCACGGAAATACAAAAAATATGTTTTAACTCCATATTTGGCATTTGTTATGGTACTTCCATCAAAATCTCTATTGATTCCTTTACCATTGTTCATTTTTGAATCTAATGAATCATTTTTGGAGTAAGAAGGGTAGTAAAGTGGTTTACCCACGAAACACTATTTTGGGAGAATTCACCAAAGCATAGGATTTTCCTGTATACTTTTTATATTATGCTATTCGGAATAGCCGAAATCGGCCACTGCCCCTAAATTTTTACTCACAACGCGTTCTGGGTATAGTAGTTTATCCACGATGCGAATGGAAACGTTCTTTTTCGAACAGTGGGTAGAATGAATTAACCAGAACGCGTTGTGGGTAAACTACTACACCCAGAACGCGATGTGGGCAAAAATTTCTGGCAGTGGCCGATTTCGGCTATTTCGAATAACATATACATAGACATGGACAAAAATGGGTTCCAAGAACGTTCTGTAGTTACAGACATGGACACTTTTAAACTTTTCACTTAACAGGAGTAAATTTCATAATTTTTTGAAAATACCCTTGAAAATTTGAAAATTTTCCGCAAAGATTTAAAGATTTCCCTTTTTCCTACCCCCGCTATCAAACCCACAGTGTCGACCTCCCACCGGTATCAATAAAAACTTCGCGATAGCGAAGTTCGCGCCCCACCCCCTCTCGCCACTTTTTCGATGTCAATTAGGAAATTTCCAAGAAGGTACACAACTTCGGGGGCACCCTTTCAATAAGTTACTAATCCCGCAAACTGGTGGCGGCGGCGAAAAGGGTTGCCGTCCCAAGTTTACGAAAGGATTTCGAAATTCCAGTTAGGGAGAGGCGAAGAGAGGCGCTTCGATGGAAATTGATGGCGAAGTCGAAGGCAGAGGGGTTGATTTTTAATTGGTTAAGTTAGTGGAGAGGGTTGAAATATATCCGCTTCGCAAGTTTCCAAAATTGGATCTACTCGACGAAAGTTATCGACAAATGGTTTTTTGCAGATAGGAGACTATGTAAATATCCATTTCTATTTTTTAAATGTTTGAAGGGATTGAAAGTTTTTCAAAAATGTGTAGACTCAAAAAGTGCCTGGAAAGAGTATTCAAGTAAATCTCTTCCTTACACCGAAATTAACAAAGATATTACATCCAAATTCCTAGTCCAATATGATGAAGATCTGATCCAAAGGTCTTCTGGATGACTCATTATCTAGATGGAAGACATGTAGATCGCAACAATAAATAGTGAATGGACTATATGTTACTGAAAAAAAAACTCTAAAGCTGATACATTTGAAAGTAACATATCACGAACTTTTTTATTCTGATCTCACTGTTTATATTTCAAAAACAACGGCAGCCGAGCAATACAAAAATAATAACTAGTTTTGTTGTATATGAATTTAACGGGCCATGTAAACATAACGCACCGAAGGACAATTTCAAATATCAGAATTGTCAATTTTCCCCGTTCAACGGACGACCTTTCCCGAAAAACCATTTTTATTCGAATCTCTCGCTCTCGTTCTCTTTTCCTCTCTTCCTCCCGATTTTGCCATTAAAATCGGTGGGACACGACGCGCGTATAATACACCGCATAAAACACGGAATCGTCATCTGGGCGCGAAAAGCCCGTGTTTTAATTGGAACATGCACAGATCAGTCGTTGTAGCGATCACTCTGATGAATTTGCAACATAAATCCGGAAAGATAGAAAAGCCCGCGGCTTCCGGTAAAATGATGTATCGCGAATTAATAAAACACAAGTGAGGAGGGGCGAGATGGAACAAATATGAGGTGTTAGAGATTTAGGATTAGGTAGCGGTGGTTAAGTAACGTTACAATATCGTGATAGTAAAATTGTTCCTATTCTTAATGATTATTTTAAATAAAATAAATTTTATTCACATAGTACTCAATATTAAGTAATTAAATATTGTTATTAGTTGTATGTACGTTTATATGTATAATATGATAATTATAATGTTAATAATATAACAGATAGTATAAAAATAACAGTAATAATAGATATATACCTACATATGAAATAAAGTTTATATAATATTTTTTTAAAAAACTAATGAATATACTTTATTTTTTCGTCGAAATTTTTTTATTGTCTTAGCAGCTAAGTACGAAGCTTAGCTATTCACTAAGTACGAATTATCAATTTCATCTTTTATCATTTTTTCATAAAATTTAAGCGCCTGAACACTGATTTCACTATGTCAGAATTAACTATTTTCACAAAATTGCTAGACTTCTCTTAAAATTTAGCTTAAACTCATCAAATTTACTTTTTTTTTAGTGAAATGACTGTTTCGAATTAGCAGTTTTACCTAATACCATAGGCTACTTTGGTCGATTGTTAATAAAAACGATGAAAATAAATCATAACATTTTCTACCACGGTTATTTAAAGATATTTAAATTTAACATAATATTTCTTGCAATCCTGGCAATGTTGTTGCAATGCAATTGAGTTGTTGTTTTTATTGTATTGTCAATGGAAGTATAACAAACTTGAAACAATTTTGACTTGCTACCAGGAAAATTCCTGATTATGAAGAGAAAGTATTATCTATTAACTTCTTTTTAACGTGCTGTATATATATATATATATATATATATATATATATATATATATATATATATATATATATATATATATAGCTGAAGGGTAGTTGTGACCAACTAGTTGAAAAAAGGTGTCTTAAATACTGGAATTTCCAATATTTGTTTATGGGGATGTGGTCAATTTGGCCAAGGTTTAGTGAAACACTTTGATATCGGTCGAGCTTTCGGAAAGTATTATTTCCTTCATCAGGACAATCTACAATTGAATGACACAATAATGAAAATATTTGTATGATTCTACTTACTATCGTGTGCACAATTTTAAAATCATGACATCGTTGTAACAGAGCGTAGCATTAATAGGATAATGTTAAAAATAAAGTTACCACATGTTCATCCTATGATGACTTGAGAAGAAAGAGGTTAATAATTTTTACATTGGACTGGGTCATGGAATGTGTATTAGTTTTGACGACTGACAGATGTAAATTTTAAAATTTCACAGGACCGTATTCTGTATAATTATTATCAGAAATACATTAATTAATTAGTTGTTACCAGTAATAACTTATTAAAGATTTCACCTACTTTAGATATGTGTGTACAATATTATTGTTGAAAAACATGATTACGAGTTTGATGCGTTACGTTGATTTGTTAGTTTTAATGTTTTTTCTAATCTTAGAATATAGTTGTATATAGAACTTAGGTGTTCAATGTTAGATTTTTTGTTGATAGTGTTCGGCGTTTCTTTTATATGAACCATTTCTAAGAAGGTTCTCTTATATAGGTTGCTTTCACTCTGTAATATTATTACGTCTTCAAAATCGAGTTCATGTTTCTCATCAATTATTACATGTTGAACTAATTAAGGCTATCTAAAGCAGATAAATACAGCTGTGAAGATATAAATTAGATAATAAGTGTTAGTAGTTAGTGTTAAATAAATTAGTTAAGTGAAGGGTTAAATTAGTGGAGGGAAGTTATTTTGAACAGTAAAACGTTTCAATAACATTCTGGTACACAGTGTATCTAAACAGTAACTTCGTGTCGCTATTGTTATTATTCTTTTCGTTTGAATACTGTAGTTACCTAATAATAGTTATAATTATTTTTTGTTTTATAATAGGTGCTTTGATAAAGTTGCGCTTACTTGCTTAAAATGGGATTCGTTTCATAATTTGGTCGTCGTCGTCTACTTAACGGTTTAGGCCTCGTTGACCTGTACCTATCCTTCGGACCACCTCTTCCTCGGACGTCCCACTGATCGTTTTCCTTTTGGTTTGTACTCAAGTGCTAATGTTGGTAATCTGTTATCTTGCATTCTGTGTACGTGGTCCGTCAATTTCTCTTTATATTCTCTGAATTTATCGTTAACTGCGAATATTTTCAATTATCTTCTAATGTCTTCGTTTCTGATATGATCTATTCTTGTGCAGCCTTTTACTGCTCTTAGAAACTTCATTTCTACGGACTCTATTTTGCTTATGTCTTTCTTTCTCATGCATCATGCTTCCATGCTTCACTACCATACAGTAGAGTCGGTATTACCATTGTCTTATAAAATTTCATTTGAGTATTTTTCCGACAATTATTACCCAAAGTTCGTCTTATTGTTCCACGCATTCTTGTGAAGGTTGTCAATTTGCAATCTATGCCTAAATATCTAGGATGTATATATATATATATATATATATATATATATATGTATGTATCGGTTTAAAACGTCTTTCGTCGTTGTCCGATGCCTAACTTCCATTGGTTTCGGTTATTCCATTGGTCTTCTCTCAGATCCCGAGCACTCATGGCTTTGTTAATACCTTCTTTCCACGTTCTTTTAGGTCTTCCTCGTTTTTTACGATTTGGTGGTATCAACTTCATGGCTATTTTGGGCAATCTCGTTTCTTCCATCCGCTGGACATGTCCGTACCATATTAGCTGCTTTCTCTCTATATAAGTCATTAGTGAACCATCTATTCCCATCCGTTGTCGTACCTCCTCATTTCGTATTCTATCTCTCCTTGATACACCCAGTGCTCTTCTAAAAACGTCCATTTCAGTGCCTCAAGTTTTCTTCGATTTTGTTTCGTTATTCTCCACGTCTCTGCTCTATAGGTTAAATTGCTGTTAATGAGAGTTTCATATATAGTATGTTTTCGTTTCTTTCCGATGTTGCTGCTCCACAGTATACCATTCAGACACTGAGTTGTTCTTCTGGCTTGTGTTATTCTTTTCTGAATCTCTCTGTCGTCTCTACCTGAAGTGTCAAATTCCACACCCAGATATGTATACATACTGCAGTTTGCCACTTCATCATTCTCCAATTGGATATTAGGTAGTTCTGCTCCTATAGGGAGATATTTAGTTTTCTGTGTATTGAGCTCCAGTCCCCAGTTACTATACTCTTCTTGAAGTTCCCGGGACATATATTCTAAGTCATCTTTATAGTTTGCTATGATGACTTGATCGTCAGCGAACTGTAGCGTATATGACATTTCTCTGATGTCAATACCCATTACTTTGCATTTCCTTTTCCACTTGTGTAAGGCTCTTGCTACATAGATCTTGAATAGTGTTGTTGATATACAACAGCCTTGTCGCAATCCTTTATCCGCCAGGAATTTCTCTGACCCTCTATTGCCAATCTTTACTCTTGACTTGGAACCCGCATATAAATTATTGAGAGCTCTTATGATGGTATGGTCAATGTTGGTTGCTTGTAATGCTTTCCATAGTTTCCCCACCGGAACTGTATCATAGGCTTTTTGGAGATCTATGAACATTAGATGTGTTTCTTGGTTGGTGGCAGATCATTTTTCAATAATTTCTTTTAAACAGAAGATGTTATCGTTACACGTTCTCCCTTCTCGGAACCCAGATTGTTCTTCTTCTTCGTTGTCTCTGTATTCGTCTTCAATGAGGTCTTGACTAATTCTTCCATACAAACGGCTTAGAGTATTGGTTACTGATGTACCCCTATAATTTGAGCATTATAGCTTACTTCCTTTTTTGTGGATGGAAGTTATGTAAGCTTCCTTCCATTCTTCAGGCACAGAGGCAACTTATCCAACATATTTAAATTGATTAATATGTTCTAAGCAAGCGTTATCAATGCATATTTTAGTTCTTATAGGTTCATTTCCGAGGAATGCCATGGTTTTTGATTTTGTTTTAGAAATTTCACAGTTGTACTATCTACTTATGCAAATGAGTAGGTATACGGGATTTTGAAGGTTGTCTTCTGTCGTGGCAAAAATTGCTTGATCGTCGGCGAAGAGTAGTGTTTTCAAGACGTTGTTATGGTGTAGACGGATGCCGTTAAAAACTTAATCTTTCCATTCTTTGACTAAGTCATCTATAAATAAATTAAATAAGAGCGGTGAGAGACAACAGCATTGTCTTACTCCTTGGTTTGTGTATATCAGATCTAAGTCCTCGTCTGAGCTGCTGCTTATTGTTATAGCGGTGTGCCTGTACAGGCTCTTTATTGCTGATTAAATGACCAGGGAAACCTCTCATCTCTAGTATTGACCACATTTTGCTTCTCATTACCCTATCAAAGGCCTTAGCATAATCAATGAATGCATTGTGTGTTTCCAAATTGTGTGCCCTTCTCTTTTCTACTATTTGTTGTAACGTGAAACCACAGTCTATACATGATCTTCCTTTACGAAAGCCATTTTGTTCCTCCTCCAAAAGTGTTTCGGCGATTACTTGTGTTCTTGTTGTTATTATGCGGGCGTATAGCTTGTAACTTGAATTCAGTATGCTAATTCCACGGTAATTGTTGGTTTTACTCCTGTTACCGTTTTGAAATATGGAAATTACTTTGGCTATCATCCAGTCGTGAGGAACACTATTACGTTTCCAACACATGTGGATGCATTCATCCAACGAGAGCCTCGGAAAGGATGGATTCATAATTTGGTATCGGAATGAATTCTTGTGTTGCTTGTTGGTGATAGACTAGATCACTACCGACTGTGCTGCTGTGAGTAACCTCGTTTATTGACGTTTGGCGAAGGTTTTCCGGGAGCAATTAAGACTACCTTTATGTGTTACGTTATCGGTACGGTTCCATCGAAATCGTTCGTTAAAAGAATAACAGCGGAACGGTTCCCCTGTTTGCTTTACCTTTTCTCTCAAAAAGAAAAACTGAAAAAATCTTCCTCAATTACCTTACAGTGCGGCCGTCAGCCGACGAACGAGGCGGCGGTCGGTCCCCGAGATTTTTGTGATTTTTAGCAAACTCAATTACCGTTACTTGGTTTTTACCGCTCGAGGCGCCCCCTCGTGTTTTTACAAGGTATAAGTTTCCCTCGTTGCAACCTGCCCTTTTTCCGCTCAGGATTTTTTTTGGCTTCGTCTTTTTTCCTCCGCTCCGTCGATACGCGAGAGAGGTAATTAGTTGGTCAGCGACGGCGGCGGCTGAAGTAGGAAAACGCGCCATCGATTCGACCTACGTACATACCTACCCGGCCGCTCAAACTTTTTCGATTTTGCGCCCCCTGGCCTTCTGCGTTTTCACCCGCCATGGCATACATAGTAAATCGATGTTTTCGAAATAGTGACACAGTTGACAGTGTGGTCCAGTTGAGTACAAGTCGGAAATAGAAATAGGAAATAAACCTGTAATGCATAATGCAATTAAAGGTGTAGTCGCTCTATTGTTAATAAGACACTCGATCGACTGGGAACTACGGGGCAGTATGTTAGTCATTATCACAAATTCTGCAATTATTGTTTTTGTTTTCAATACCCAATTTACTCCAGGCGAAATAATATTTTTAATGACATTGCGCGTAGAAAGCTCTTTTTCCTTTTCTTTTAATAAGTATAAAATATCACGTGAAATAAGAATATCCCTTTTTTCTAGGTGTACATATGTTCTTCTTTTTCTTCCTTTTGCTAGGGGAGGGCATCCCCTGTTTGCCATGGCGCATGTAGTGGACGAAGAGAACCAGGCTTGGTCCCATCTCATGGGTGGTCGTCCGGCGGGTCTTTTTCCTGTTGGTCGTCCGTGCATGCAAATTCTGGCTAGTCTCTCTTCTGTCATCCTCTCCACATGTCCTTTCCTTTCCACTTTTTCTTTCTTTCTTTACTCCAGTTTATCACTCCATATTACATAGTTCTCTTATAGAGTTATTTGTTTGTCTATCTCGCAGATTTACATGTAATATTGATTTCATTATCTTCATTTCCGTTGCTGTATTTTTTGTTTGGCCCTTTTCGTTTCTAGTCTTGTTTCGGTGATATGTTAAAGTTGGTCAGCATGGCTTTATACACTCTTGTTTTCGCATCTATTCTCATATATTTGTTTCTCCATCGCGTATCGCGATGACTAGTGATTTTGATTCCCAGGCATTTAAAGAGCATCACTTGTTCTACCTACAACGTGATCAAGAATGACTGTTTGAGTTGGCAATGCTGAATTTCATTTTTAAATGGTACAACTGGTAATTTGAATTTGCAATTTAAAATTCAAATTTCTGGTATTCTTTTCAAATTTATTTATTTAAAATGGTTTTCACGTTACAACACGAAATTTTCATTGGAATGGCGTACTTTCGAAGCGGGATTTATAACCAAATTACTGGTTGGCAGTACTCTCTCGAAGCGACATACCAGCAATTTCAGGAGTTGTTTCCGGAGACTTTGGTCACTTTTGATGTCTTTCTGCAACATTGCATGCGAGTAGTTGAACGTTATTTAAACACAGGGAGCGTAAGCAAACAAAAATCAACTGGTAGACCTTCTACTCTAAACGAGGAAGTTGTCGAGGATATCAGAACTCGAACGCAAAGAAGTCCTCCCAAATCGTTAAGAAAGCTCTCCCTTCAAACAGGTTTGGTCCTTATGCCTCCTATTCAACCAATTTTCGTTCTTACCCATAAGACTTCCACTTTTCCATGTTGTTCTAATTCACGGTTTTACACGTTTATCATATGGAAGTTGCTCCAATGTGCTTAAAAAGAAATTAAAGTACCACCCTTACAAAATTTCCATCGTCC
The DNA here is from genome assembly GCA_946251905.1 of Cryptocephalus moraei. NCBI lineage: Eukaryota > Metazoa > Arthropoda > Insecta > Coleoptera > Chrysomelidae > Cryptocephalus > Cryptocephalus moraei. The sequence goes on from OX276452.1 coordinate 19,713,680, forward strand.
AGTCACTAACCGCTCCTGATCACCCGCAGAGAGTTTTATTTTGCAATTGGTTCAATGGCATATTAAATAATAATGATATCCTTGACAATACCTTCTTTTCCGACGAAGCCTGGTTTCATCTCGACGGCTATGTGAATAAACAAAATTACAGAATTTGGTCAGGTGAAAATCCTTATGCTATCAGAGAGACACATTTGCACCCGGTTAAAGTTGGTGTTTGGTTGGCAGTCTCAAGGACGCGGGTGTATGGGCCGATATTTTGTAATTTTACCGTCAATTCGGAGAGATCCAACACCTTTTGAGGCCCTTTATAAACCAATTAACAGACGAAGAGCGCCAAATTGGATATTTCCAACAAGACTCTGCAAGGGCACATACGGCTCGTGCTACTATGGGATATTTAAGAGAAAATTTTGGCGACAGAGTAATTAGTCAGGGCATTTGGCCAAGCAGGTCACCAGATCTCACTCCATTAGATTTTTCGTTATTTGGGCTCTTGAAGGACAATGTCTTTAGGAACATATTGCATACTGAAGAAGAGCTGCGAGAGGCAATAGTTCAGGAAGTGGCAAACATTACTCCCAATATGCTGGTAAATATTTTCGAGTGCCTAAAACGAAGAGTTAATTTATGTCTGGACCAATATGGGGGGCATTTTGAGCATTACCTTTAGCTGTTTAATTAAATTATTGTTGTGTATTTCGAGTTTCATTTTTTAAGCGTTAATTTCTATTCACATAACATACAATCTTATCGCTGATTGTTATGTCAATTTTTTGTCAAATCTGGTTGTAGCATTGCAAACCCTTAGGCAAAAAAATCCTCCAGGTAGGATTGCCAACTCAAACAGTCATTCTTGATCACCCAGTATTATTGAGTTCTCTACTTGTAACATACAGCTTCTTGGTTGTCTGGTTATAGCCATGCATTTCGTTTTTTGTATTGATGCGTGCATGTTGTATTCCTTGGCTGTCAAGTTGTATTAGTGCACTAATCTTTGAAAATCGTCCTCGTTATCTGCTAGACACGTCGTCGTCTGCACTCTGCATAGCATATTATATTATTATTGTGGGTAACCATTCGATAGCCTGGTTTTTGTCTAATAGCCCATATAATTTATTTCATTACGATGTTAAACAAGAGGGGGCTGAGTGAGTTTCCTTGTCTTATGCCTTCATTTAATGTAATGTCTTCTGCCATGCCTTCGAACGTTCTCACCCCAGTGGTAGTATTTGTTTGCATGTCGTCTACTAGGTTTATAATTTGCATCAGTATACCTTTTTCTTTCAATATACAGAGTAGTACATCTTGCCAAATGCTTTTGTTGGGTCAACAAAACAGAGAAAAGCTGGGTGGTTGTATTCGATCGACTTTTCCGTTAATTGGCGTCCCATGAAGATCGCATCTGTTGTGCCTCTGTTCTTCCGGAATCCTTGTTGTTCTTCCAACATTTCAATTTTTCGCTGAATCCAATCACGTATAACTGACGTCAATAGTTTTAGGGTTTAGGGTGCTATTGAGAAGAGTGATTCCTCGATAATTGTCGATCGTATTGCGATTCTCTTTTTTGTGAATTGGTATCGTAACATATACTGTTTTTCCATGGGGTCGGTATTTCACATTTTTTTTTAAATTCTATTAAAGAGTAAATGTAGCTGTTCTACCAGTATGAAATCCCCGTATTTTATCATCTCGTTTGATATTGAGTCAGGTCCTGGACTTTTCCTGTTTTTGAGTTTATTTACCCCTTCTCTTATTCTTTCCAGCGGTACTCTAATTTCGGTGTTTCTTGCATTCACCTATATTCGTCCATCATGATCTATAGTTTTGTAATTCTTCACTACAAATACGTTCAATAAACTAACGAACGTTCCGCGATTCCCCTTGGATAGGGAAAGATAGAACCAATTACAATAATAATTTCTCGCACCTTCAACGGTTCCCCTCTCCAGATATTTCACCGTTGACACGTGCACTCACATTTAAATAATGACGTACTTGGAGGTGTGACATTCCCGGCTAATGGAACCGGCGACTGTCACGATGTCTAAGTGGGGCACTTCCTCACGCCCATTGTCTGGAGATGAGGATTACTTAGAGAGGAGACACCAACAGCCTGGTGACAAATGAACAGCTAACTTCTCAATGGGGACAAGCGGGGAAACTTTCCATCGGGACGATGTGCTCACTTATTACGTCTTCATCGTGAGAAATAGAGTGAGAGAGGAAAGTGGGAATGGCGACGATTTAATTGAAATCGTGCGCGTATCGAATCCATTAGGCCCGATTAATTAGGGAATTTTGGAATTAATTACGGTTTGCTTGAGACGGTCAGGGAAAAACTGTGACACAAAACAATTTATTTTTAACCTTATTGTGTTTGATTTTACGAACATAAATATACATTCTGAACATTTGCGTTATGTACATTAAGTTTATAAATTGCTTGATTCAAGTCAAATAACAGTGAGCAATCTAAAAAATAATCGTTGGGCAATTTAAGATCACCTTACCTTCTTTTGAAGACACTTAAAGATTCGGCAATTACATTTTGTACAGCACCGAAAAACTACTATTATTCTAGAGCACTTAACATCTCTAGGGACCTAGTAGATAAGATCATGAATTTCCGCATTCCTTCAAGGTTTTCACTAACATCTGATGTAGAGAATTTGTTCCCATACATACTTCCCAAAGATTGCATCGCTTAGTAATGAGCTCTTATGTGAATTTGGATATTCTTCTCTTCCAACTCTTAACTTATGTCTTTTACTAGACTGGTATTTAAAAAAAAAATAGCAATTTGTATCAAACTTATAGTTGTACTACACAACTCACTAACTCCAACCTATTTATTGTCTTATTACACGTTATAATAATTTAATTACTGTTATAATTAATTATTAATAATAAGTTACGGTTATTATAAGTTATAAGTTAAAAGCACGTATGGATGTTAACACTTCACCATTGGTACTAGCAGAAATTTTTATGAATTGTATTGAGTTAACTTAATCCAGTATTCAAGGTTCAAGAAAGGGTTGTTTTGATACAGATATGTTTATGATTGATTTTCCTGCTTTCTCCACCTGCTTGATTTTCACAATAATATACATACCTCTATGAAACTCACCATCGAAGTTGAGAATAATAACTTCCTACCACTTCTGAATTTAAAAATTGAGAATTATGAGAATATTGCATTCATCTCCTATGTGAAGCCCACTCATGCTGACACCATTATTCTCTTCTTTTCTGTCCATGTTATGTCATAGAAGATGGTAACTATTCATCATCCTTTCCATACATTAATTAGTAAACTTTTACCGAAGGAAAACTTGAACCTTATTGCAGCCATGTCATATTGCGAATAAAAATGTCTTTCCTTATTATGTAGGTATTCAACGAACTACATTATAATTACAGAGAAAATCACCTTAGTAGTCCACTGATAGCCTCTTCTTTACAACAGAGATCTTTTACATACTTTTCTCCTCCTTCCGTTAGAGGCATGTTTCTTGAAACAAAAAATAACTTTCATGGGTATATCAATAATATAATTATATCGTTTCGCTATGTCCAATTTGACTTTCGTCGTTTATATAAAAGATCGTTTCTCTTCTGATAGATCACGTGTTTATCTATAACAATTGTTGTTAAAAAAAATTTTTCTCATATATTATGATACACCTAGTTGTTTTTATATTTGAAAAAAGAATTAAATTATTAAATTATAGGATTTTTCATTTTTTGTTAATTTAGAAAATTCGTTATAAACAAAATAAACAAAATTTATACAACTTTATGGCGTCATCTTATTGAGTACACTCATAGAAAGGACTCCAGGAGGCGAAAAATTTGTAATGTGATTATTTAAACAATTATCCAGCTTTCATAGTATTATTATATATTATTATTATTATATATATATTTTTTGCACCTAGCTTTTTGAAAAATGCATTTAAAATTTTTTTCTCAACGGGACTTTCTTTCTGCAAGTGTTGAAATGACACCATAATTTTTTCAAATTTTTAAATCAATATTTATTGGTTTAACAAACTTTTTTTATGTGCGGCACTCAACTTTACAGGCGGCGTCATCTCGAAACGGCCGCGCGGAGCTCTATTTCAGCACCAAATTACCATTATAAATGTTAGAGCTAGAGATCCGGAAGCTAAAAGTTTTCTATAGGAAATTTCCTCCTCTTTAAGGATCTTTTCTGCAATTCCCGCTATCTTGTATAGTTTTTAAGTTATCATCCAAAAACAAAATGACTTTAATTTTTTTCGTTTTTTTGTTAATAACAATTGCAATTTTTGTTTGCAGGCAAAAAACGAAAATATGCATTTCTCAGAATTGCAATCCGCGTCGAATGAGCCATCGCTCATATTTTTCCTACCCTTCTAACTATTTTTCTCAGGAAACTCACTTCTTGACTAGACTAACTGATTTGGTATCGATCCTGTCTTCCTTCGTTCTTCTAATTTAGTTTGAAAGTTAGAATTAGTGATAATTCTTGTTATGACTCTAAAAAATATGAGCAAGACCTCATTCCATTTGTAATGACGATAAACAATTGCAAAATATTAACAAAATAAGTAGATTAAAAAAAGAAAAAGGTTTAGTTTTTTGAAAATTATTCGAAAAGTACTAATAATGAAGAAAATGAATATAAATATTCTTAAAGAGGAGAACATTTCTCACAATAAATTTTGACTCATGAAACTCATCTCTATTATTATTAATTTTTATTTTGTGTTCCCACTACGACATCGTGCGCTAGCAACGGTAATAACAATTATATTTTTTTTTTAAAGTTTAAAAAACTATATTCCGTGGAATTGTTGATCATAATTTACAAGCGTTTTTTTTTTGTAAATTAAAGAAAAAGTTGCAAAAGTTATAAAGGACAATCAGGACATTCATAAATCATAAAGAATCATAAAGGACAAAGAACAAAGGACATTCAGTTTTCCTTGAATAACTCAGAAACTACAAGAGCTAATCGAAATCTAAAAGAGATTCTAAAAGAGGAGAAAATTTCCAACAAAACTGTCCTACCTCCCGTAACTTTCCTCATTGCTAATTATTTTAAATTAACGCTGAAAATAGGCTTCCGCGTGGCTATTTCGGAAAGAGCGCGCGGTTTCTAAAGCGAGTACGTGGCATAAAATAATGCTTTATAATTATCTAATATCAATTAAAAAGTTCAAGTAAATTGTGATGTGTTTTCAACACCGGAAAGAATATGGTCCCGTAGTAAAAATCGATCTAACTCAATTTTTCAACAAGTTACGCGATTCTAAATTAAATATTTTTTTAAGACCACCGTGTCAATTGAAAGCAATAAAAATTGTTTAAATAATTAAAGAATTCAAGAAGATCTCGTCAATTTTTTTAAATTGATCATTTCGTTTATAACATCTTTTTTAAGTAAACAACAATTAATAAATTGATACATATTAGGAATGAATTGAATTTTCATTGTTACTACTGCACTCTGCACTGCTTCCTAGATTATGCGAGCGGAGCAGATCGACATATGACAGTGACAAGACCTTAGACAAGACTCTGTCTGAGTGAGATGTGACGACGTAAGTGTGGATGTGGAGGTGGAGATGGTGTGTAGTGGAGGTGGGAGCTCTATTCCACCAGCTTTTTCATTCTCTCTGTATATCTTGCAGTGCAACATACATTGTTTACAGTGGAAAACGAGTGGCAACTAGAACCTCAGAATGTTGGAAGTATGTTTTAAAGAATGTCGATGAAAGCTTAGCTAGGGTTCCCAGTTTGTTCGCTTATCTTGTTCTTAACTGCCACCATATTCCTAATCCACCTCCTCTCACGTTGGAATATCAGGTTCTCCATTATCAAACGAAAAGTGCTAAATTCACTTTACTTGAATGTATTGAGCTGGTTAAGGCGTCAAAATCAGAACTTATACTCCTTAATGACCAAATCAAATTTAATTGCACAGAGTTCTTTAGGTCATTGAATTGTAATTGCTCATGTTAAGTTTAAGTTAATATATTGAACATATAACCTAGTTGATGATTGTATCCCAGAACACACAACCCTCTTACCTATTTGCACGTAATTTACTTGTAATTTTGTTGTGAGGTTTTAATTACCCACGTTGTGTTTGATCTATTTCTAAACTCTAATAACCCTAATAATATATCATATTGTGTCCGTCTATTATTTTTATTTGTAGCTACTAAACTTTGATATTTTTACCAGCTCATTTGACACATCATGAGGTAAGAATCTCTTGCTTTTCTTTATTTTCTAATTCAATTGTGTTCTTTTGTTAAGGCTTGATTGAAGATCGGTATAAATTTACCCGAAATATGTTTCAATAAGTTTTATCAACAATAATTTTGTTTTTCATATTTAGATGGGAATCTGACTTGGAGTTACTTATCTCCATTCATTACCTCCGTTTTTGAGTTATGGATTTATTCTTAAAGATACTACAAGGTGTTTCAAAATGATTGTCATCTAGTTGGCGTTGGAATTTCTGTGCATGTAATTTTTGATGTGCCGCGCTCTATTGATTTGAACCTATCTAATTCTGACAACAAGTGTCCTGTGATCTGTGCGATATGTGCAAGTGTCAAACTGACAATCAGTACTTCTGGTAATTAACGGCCCTTTTCAGGGCCAAAACAAATACTGCAAATAGACAAATACTCAGAATTCGTTTTCTTTTGACAGAGAAAAACCAGAATTCCAAAAAGGGTGTAAGTAGGTTATTTTAAGGTTATGTATAGCTAGTAGAAACTCCTATTTTCGCAAGGCGGGCTTTTTAATTTAACATGGGAATTCCACAGCCGATTAGATGGCAATCGTTTTGAAACACGTATAACTAACCAAAGAAATTAATTTTCATATTTCATTTTCTAGTTTAGATTTAATATACACTCCAGACACATAACAGCACTTTGAAGTTTCTTTTCTCGTGGAGTTGTTAAGAACAGGAGCCTATTTCATGAAACAAAACTTTGTAACAAGGGCTTGTTCACATTTTCTTACTACAATTCCATAAATTGTGTTAACTTAACGAAAAAAGGTTCACATAAATTTGTAAATGGTAAAATTCAAATTTGAAATTTGTTACTATAAATCTCGATGCATTGACATTAGTGATATTTTCAAGCTGTTATTCATACGGTTTAATTCGTGAACGCGATTCGGAAAATCCGCCATCAAATTTCCTATGATGACGCTGAGAGTATCGTTCAAATGTTTCTGCTTCTTATACTCGCTCGACAGTTGTTCCTCTTTCTTATAAATCGTATAAGGGGTCCTCTTCAACGACAGATGATGGTACATACTTAGTTTCTTTTGCTTGATCAGTAACATCTCGAATTTTAATTGTCTATTGGTCTTCGCTTCTTCCAAATCATTGTATACCTTTTTCGCGCACTTTTTTAGTTCCTCCACGGCTTTCTCCGCGTCTACTTTGTCGTCTTTACATTTCTGGCAATCCTTCTCAGTCGCTTCGATCTTCGAGATAGTCTGCTTTATTTCGTTTTGAGCTTTCTTTATCTTGTTCTTCACTTCGTCAATTTTTCTCAGGTAGTTCACCCTCGTTTTATCGATGCCTTTCTGCAAAGATAATCATAATTAAAATTCAAGTGAAAAATGTACGTGTAGTGTAATAATCAAACCTAGTTTAAAATTGTTTAAAGTTCAGATAGGTACCATCAAATACCGTAAACTTGATGGTAACCATACAATAAGGTCTATCATCAAGTTTTACGTAAAAAATTACAATTGTAAATATTTGGTTTGCTGGTAAATATACTGGAACTAAAAGATAATCATCCGATATTGCTGGCCCTAAATTAAAATTTACTTGATTACTGATTCATACAATATTTCTTGGATTTTGATCTGTCCACACATGTGTGTTGTGGACATTAATTATTTCATTGTACGTTTCATTTCAACGTACTGTTACAGTACCAGCCGAAATTAAAATGGATCGAACAAATCCACAGTAAATAAAGACATTCTCAATGTACACATAAACATCTCATCACTTGTCAATAATTGCCACAATAATAATTGACAATTGTCAATAATTGCACTAGTCATGGGCAATTGAGTTTTTGAGCCCATGATAGAGACATTTTTGCCACTGATGATCGTAACTGAAAGAAGTTGTGTGGTCTGTAACATGACCTGTGTATTATATTTTTTTTATTTTAGTTTTCATTCGGTTTTACCTTTGCCTACAATTACCTATAGGTATTTCTACAGAGAGATCAATAATATGTACATAAATGATATGTTATGTATATTAGTATAAATTTAAGATATTTCGAGAAAAAAATTATTGGGTTTATCACCTACACCATTTCACTGTAAACCTGTTATTACCATCAACTAAAATGCAATAACGTTTACCTACTCTAAAAAATGAAATAGGTTTGACGATGGTTAAAATTTTCAGTTGAAACAGATTTTACAAGAACAGCCTTTTAAAACAAACGTTTTAATGCTCCCAAAACCTTGAAGTAAATCAGACGAGTGACGAATGGGTATGGAGTGATGGCAGGACCTGAGTGTAAAGGTTTATTATTTTTAATGTATAACGTATGTTGGTTAAGGTTTTTGTGGTATATTGTTGTGTTGAATAATTTTCGGGAGTACAATTTAAACATGTAATTTAATAAACCAAGCTATATTGGTTATTTATGTTTGTTTATGCCTCTTATGTTGAAGAAACCAAACTGGAACAATCATCAACGCTTTTAATAATTGTATAGAGACTCTCTATGGAGCCGCGATACGTTGACCTTATGTATATTAAATCAGTTTTTCAAAAATTTTAAATTTAAAAACGATTTTTTTCGTGTGTTTTCTTACAGCTCCTTGTGATCACAATAGAAAAATTAAATTTACTGCTGCCAATTAGTCATTAGAAGCTTAGCCAACCTGCAAAATTTAAATCTTTGAGACAATGTCATTTTTGAGGTATCTTGAAAAAATTGACTTGAAGGCACCAAATTCAAAGAACTCTAGCTCCCCTATCAAGCATTTTCCTTATAAATGAATTTATGTTAAATTGACCTAAAATTAAGCTGTGGTGTGCATTTTGGCGCAGTGCTCTAGGATACCCTGTACACTATATTACCTTACATTGGACCTCCTTCTTGGACCTAGCTTCAGCACTAAAATAAATCTCGTCCCTCCTCGAAATGCAATGCGTCAAGTCCTTGATTAACTTCTCTTGCGCTCTTTTCATCTGAGCGTATATCACCTCCATCTTATGTATTTCCTGCGTCATGTTCCTCACTTCTCCGCCTGAGGCCCTATCTTCTTTCATAGTGGTGACGGCCTCCTTTATCATCTGTAGCTTTTTCTCCCATTCGAGAACTTCGCGGTTCACCTCGACTATCTCCTTACTCAAGGTGATTTTATCTTCCTCTATCTCTGTTATTTCCGCTTCAATACGGAGCACATGGAGTTCCGCATCTTTTAGTTTCGTATCGTAATGGGATTGCATGAGGATATTATTGCGGTCGAGGTTCATCTTCTGATTGCGTTTTTTGAAAATGGCCTCGCAGATCATGACGCCTTTATTCTGTAGGTTGTTGATGTTTTTCATGATCTTCTCTTGATTTTTCTGGTACGTCTCGAGGTCTTGGGACAGTTTGAGGTTCTTAGATTCGAGTATCATGGTTTGCTTTTTAAGTAAGTTCATCTGGGTTATTTGTTCCTGCCTCTCGGTGGAAATATCGAGCAAGTTCTTCTGTTCTCTTAACCAGAACGTCTGCAGCTTTCGGATTATGTCTTGGCAGTCGGCGATACTCTTTTCCAATTCGTGGAGCTTCAATTCCTGCGGTGAGATGACTTCTTTCTTATCAGTCGCCACTTTCTCTAATTGATTCACCAAAACGTGGATCTGTCTTTCCCTTTTTTTGAATATCGTTTCTTGCTGTTCTCGTTCTGTTTGTAGTCTGTCTGCTTCTTTGTGTAGTTGCATTTGTTGTCTACGTACTTCATCGAGGTAGGTGGATTTTTCTTCGTTTTTAAATTTTTGTTCTTGGATTTGAGTGGTCACCAAGCTGAATTTGTTCTCGCTTTCATGCAGTATCACCTCGACGTCTCTCCGTTTGACCGCAACTTGGTAGAGAACTTTGATTAGGGCTCTAGCTAATTTATCGCTATTAGATATGTTTTCGACGGCTGCCAGCAGTTCCTTCTCAAGCTCGAATTTCTGTTGATATACCTTGTCGTATTCGACCATTTGCGAACGTAATGCTTTCTGCAAGTGTAGATTTTCAAACTTGCAAGCTTCTATGTCTTTCTCGGTTTGTTCAAAAATAGTTTGTATTTCGAAAATTTCCTTTTCTGTGGCGGATTTTTTGTTCAGTTCCAATTCCAGTTGAGCCGCACAGTTTTTGGAGTCCTCCTCCACTCTCGCCTTCAACATTTCTAGCTTCTCGTTTTCGAGTTGTTCTTTCTTTATCAGTTTCTTCACTTGTTCTATAGCGCTGACGGTATTCTTCGATTTCTCTTGCAGCTTCATGAGTTGCTCGTTTAAGCACTCGAGACTTTTGTCCCTGTGCGAGATGGCGACGACTACGCCGTTCCAGGAGTGCATCAGGCAACGGTTCTCCGCCTGGATCGCCTCCATGTTGGTGTTCCCCAGGGCGACGGTCCTCATCAGCTCCTCCAGCTCGTCCTCCTTCAGCTTCATCTGTAGCGCAAGGTCTTCGACCTCGCTCTCCAGCCGCCATATCTCCTTGTTCAGCACGTAGAGCAGCAGGTCCTGGTCTCGCTTCTCTTTGGCCGCCTCGATCTTGTCTATCCTCGCCTTCGAAGAGATACGCCTGTTCACGGAGATCTGCGACTCTATCTTTTCCTCCCACTGCTGCATCTGCTTGTTCAGGTAGGTCACCGCTTCGATCTCGGCGTAGAGCTGCCTGTTCGTTTTCTCGGACTGGATATATCTGGGAGAAAGGGGAGATTAGACCGAGTTCTCCGTAAAGGGTGTTTTGTGAGATGCAGAAAATGCTTGAGGAAAATTGAACAGAATGATGTGTTTTCAAATCTGTGTCGTATAAGAACATTTACCCTTGCAATAAATCGATGTCTTTGAAAGCAATTTCGCCTGGATTGATCCATATCATGATCCATATAGAGGATTTTGAGGTCACCGAAAGGAAAATGATCCCCAACAATTTTTTTTGATCAGTTAAAAATTATAACGATGATCACGTGCAGACTTATTCTCGTACTTTAAGGGCCGGTACTTTGGGTCCTGATTAAATATCGGATTAAGTTAATCCCCGATTAAAACAGCTAGTCAACTGAATCGCAGTTATATATAAAAGACGAAAGTAGTCGTACTTTAGTTGGTTGGCTGTTTTAATCGGGAATTAACTTAATCCGATGTTTAATCAGGACCCAAAGTACCGGCCCTTAAATAAGTTAATCAGTTCTGCTTAATAAATAATTTATACGAGGTTGTGTATGTGTATGGAAACAAACGATTATTTCTTAAAGTAAGATAGCTACCGAAAAATATTAAATACAAAGTTTTAGGATTTTTTTAAATAACAACAAAAAATTATGTGTACAGGGTCACTCAAAAAGTCATAACAAACAAAGATACTTTTTCAACATTCTGAGAAAGAGTTGTATATCACAACACATAGCTGAACTTAACTGTTTTGGAGATAGTGAGTTCCAGAATGGTTTCACAAAAGTGTATCCTATTTTGATGATCTGGTTTCAGGGCTTAAATTTTCGTAAACATGCACAAAAGTAAGCTAATACATTTATTATGTTGTCTTCTGTTAAACTTGAAGGCTTCATTAAATTTCGTTCCCCTTCCAGGTTTGACACAAAACTGATCAAGTGATTTTGTAATCATATAAATTTTTTTCGTTCATTGATTGTCAATCGGAATATATTTCATTACACATTGACCACAATAACACAATTTGATCACAATGACCAAATTACAAATAAACAATTTCATCAAATCTTCATTTAAATAGTTATCCCCATTCATTTTAACTCTTTTGAAATAAAGTTTTCGTAAATGAACGCGGGAACGTTTTATTACTTATGTACCAACTGTCGCATTTTGGTAATAACACGCTCCATGATACTTTATGGCTCTACCTAATACAAAATATGCCAAAATAATGCCATTTTTACAGAAACGTGCATTTATTTTAGAAACTTCATTATTTAAGTATAGGAAAATGATCTATAATTTCAAAGGAACATTAATTATCTTTCAGGATATTCGATAATATACAGGGTGCTCTATCAAAAAAATACACCTTTCACCATTGATTGTTGTATTTATTAGTAAAATCTCAAATTTTGAACAACCCTGTATAATGAAGGACGAATTGCCTTAGACCTAACATATACACATGAGAATATACTCTATTCAAAACAAATCCCGATGCACGTCATTTTGATGACGTCACCAAACATAAGTACTACATTAAGTACTACCAACTTAATATAGTTCCAGGTGGTACCAGGACATCGCAATTTATGTGTTCTGTTTATTTTTTAGGTTGAGAATACACCTAACCATATACAACGTGTTTCAAAATGATTGTCATCTACAGTGTTGTTAAGTATTTAAACACATGTATTTTAGATTGTATTTAAAATACATTATGAAATACATTAATTTGGTTTGTATTTCAAGTGTATTTAAAATATATTTTTTGCACATGTATTTTAAATACTGTATTTAACTCTTAAATAATTAGGTATTGATTATTCAAATTAAAAGAATTTTGAATTTTAGGATTTTAGCCCTTAAGGCCTGAAGATACGATGCTTTAGCAAAAGTGAAAAGAGAAGTGAATACGATTAATTAATTAAATTTCAATATATTGCCAATAAATTAAAATATGAAATTTGGTTCCTTACGGTACTTAACTGTTAAATGTTAAAAGGTTAAAAGAATTTTGAACCTAAAATAACTAAATTCTTAAGCATTTAGGACTGCCAAAAGAGGAAAATCGTGTAAGTGTTGTACTAAATATTACCAAAGGCCAAAAATCATAAAAGAATTCGAATTTTTTAGAGATTATTTTTCTCATTTTGATGATTGAAATACCTATGCTTAGGTGTAATATTTTTTTTTAAATATGATTAAGTGCAATTAGAGAGGCGTTATACATATATTGGTAAAATTTTAAAAAATATTTAACTACTTTTTAAATACATTGTAAAAGTATTTGTATTTGTATTTAAATACATTGCAAAATAAAGTATTGCAAATACATTAAAATACAGTTTTTTTAAAGTATTTGTATTTGTATTTAAATACATTTTTCAAAGTATTTTTAACAACACTGGTCATCTAGTGGGTTGTGGAATTCCCATGTAAAATAAAAAAAACGCCTTGCGAAAGTAGGAGTTTCTACTAGCTATACATAACCTCAAAATAACCTACTTAACCTCTTTTAACTTCTGGTTTTTCTCTGTCAAAAGAAAACGAATTCTGAGTATTTGTCTATGTGTAGTATTTGTTTTGGCCCTGAAAAGGGCCGTTAATTACCAGTAGTACTGATTGTTAGTTTGACACTTGCACAAATCGCACAGATCGCAGGACACTTGTTTTCAGAATTAGATAGGTTCAAATCAATAGAGCGCGGCACATCAAAAATTATACGCAGAGAAATTCCAACGCCAACTAGATGACAATCATTTTGAAACACATTGTATATTGTCAACCTAAAATATACACGGAACACATAAATTGCGATGTCCTGTAACTATATTAAGTTGGTAGTATTGGATGATTCTGACGTCATCAAAATGACGTGCATCGGGATTTGTTTTGACTAGAGCAAGGGTTCCCAACCGGTGGTACGCGTACCACTGGTGGTACGCCGGAACGTTTCAGGTGGTACGCGTGAGTGATTTGAGCAGCATGCTATTAAATAGCTTCTGTACGCATCAGCACTATCAGCAGTGAGCACGCAAACATTACTCAGGTTCGTTGTGGGTGTTGTAGTAATTAATTGTGATTCCATATAAGAAAACTGAACTATGAAACGATTTCTAACGTCCTCTTCTACTTCAAAGGATTGTGCTAAAAAAACCTAAAATCCTAAATCACCGGCCAGTCGTAAATACGATGAAAGCTACTTACAGTACGGTTTTATAGTGAAGCCAGGGACTGAAACCAGTGACATTCCTAATCCTCAATGTGTTGTATGTCTTGAAACACTTTCGAACCAAAACATGAAGCCTTCCTTACTGATGCGACACCAAAATACTAAGCACCCTGATATAATTGGTAAGCCCATTGAATTTTTTAAAAGAAAATCTAATTTTTTAAGAAAGAAACCCAATGTTTGACGAAGTTTGTCAATACTGATATTAACTTGATAAAGGTGTCATATCTTGCTAGTTTAAGAATGGCAAAAGTGGAAAGCCTCACCCAATCGGTGAGGTGAAAGAAAATTTTATCGATCTTACAGAAGATAGTTCCATGAAAGATTATTTTAAAGAGAAATCTTTAATTAACTTCTGGATCAGATGTAAAACCGAGTACCCTTTGATCTTCAGGCAAGCTCTGCTATTTTTGATGCCATTTGTTACGAGTTACTTGTGTGAGGGGGGCTTTTCTGAGCTCTTCTACATAAAAAATAAATATAGAAGCAGAATAAGTGTTGAAGAGGACTTAAGAGTGAAGATAAGTTCCATTACTCCAAATTTTAATATTTTAATCACAGGCAAACATCAAAACAATTTTCGCACTAAAGACTATAAATGTATATTTTGCATGATGATTAATTTTTTACTGAGTTTGTATTAATTTTTTATTTGTATGTTTGTAAATTTATACCATTTTAATCTTTTTATTTCTCCTTTATTATAAGCATGTTATAAATAAACAAATATCTAACCATTAAATATGAAGTTTTCTCAGGAATTTAATTCAAATAGCCTTTGAACACTTTTAGAAGAGTAAATATTATCCGTTTATTAAAATATTTAGGTCTGGTGGTACGCCAAAATTTCTCAAAAAGTCAAGTGGTACGCAGATGCAAAAAGGTTGGGAACCCCTGGACTAGAGTATAGTATATTACACCCAAAATTTCAGCTTTCTTCGAATCCAAATACCTTAGTAATACACATTTAATTGAAGTTATGTTTTGCATAATAAATAACGAAATCAAATAAATCGAAGTATTAATACACAATTATTGGGAAGCAATGGTGAACCGAATAATACAATAATATACAGGATGTATCATTGAAGCTGTCAAAAATGTTTCTACTTTTCAACACAAACGGTAACACACATGCACTGATAAAAATTTACAATAGTTCGATACAGCAAAACCAGTTATCCAAGAAACCAAATCCTACTTTTTCTCCTTAGACTTCTAACTTATCATCGACTGTAAGTGACGTGTAAATCATTTCTTTTTCACTTTCTATCTTTAGACATAATCTTAATATCTATATTAAAAAGTAATCGAATGTTTTCATACAGATCAATAACCCAGTATACGTTTTTGTTGTAAACTCGTTTGTACTTTCGAATAGCACTTGTTTAAAAAAGCACTTACGTCTCCCCAAAATTAAATAAACTCAATTTTCGATTTGAACCTACACTGCACTCTTACTTCTCTTGCAACTCCTTGTTCTCCTTCTTCTTCTCCTCGAGCGCACAGTCGATTTCCTCCTTCGAGGCGGAGACCGTCTCCAGTTCCTTCACGATGTTCTCCAAGACTTTCTGCTGCTTACAGACTATCTGCTGGTTCTCGTATGCCTGCACGCCGAGCGCGTTCTTCTCTTCGGTTTTCTTCTTCACATCGCTCTCGTACAGGTAGATATCCTCCTTCGCTCTGCTGATTTGGGCGAGCAGGTGCTCCTTGAGCGCCTGCTGGAACTTCTCCAGCAGGGGATGGTCGGGCGGCAGGACCGCCTTCTCCATGTTAGACGTCTTCTCGGGCTCCTCCATCTCCGGAAAGTGACTGACTGATTGACTGAATGTTCGAATCTGAAACGTTGAGTTATTTGATCGATAATCACTGATGACGTTGCTATGGTCGAGTTATCAACGGTTTCTATGACGAGGGCAGTTTGATTGATTTTTGAAGTTGTGCCGTTACCAAATTTTGAAAATGAAATGTTCTTGCGTTGTCCTTCTTCTTCTTCTCCATATCAGGTAATAGGCTTTTGCCTGTTACGGCACCAATTCTTTTTCTTGGTCTACCGATACTTCTTTGTCTACATTTATAGTTTAGTATCGTCGTTAGAATTCTTTCATCTTGCATTTTGTTTACATGCTGTTTCAATTTTCTCCCACTTTCTGTAATTCTTTCGTTTATGCTAAAGATTTTTCAATTGTCTTCTTGATACTATTGTCTTCTTGATACTATTGTCTTCTTGGTACTATGATTTCTTATTCTGTCCGTACGTGTGCAACCTTTAACGGCTTTAACCCTCCTTATAATTTCATTTCTTGACTTTGTAACTTAATTTTATCTTTATTGGTTATTGTCCAGGTCTCGTCACCCTAAGTTAGGATTGGAACAGCGTCTTGTAAAATTTTATTTGTGTTTGTTTCCTGATTTTATGTTTAAGGGTTCTAGATATTGTTCCACACATAAATGCAAATTTATTAAGTTTTTCTTTAATGTCTATCTCTCGATCATATGATATATCGCAACCTAAATATTTAAAATGTGATAGCTGTTCTAATATTTCATTATTTATAACTATGTCTTAGGACTGACATGATATTTATCTGAAAAGGCCATTACTTTGATCTTAGCAGATACCTAATATTTTCATGCTATACTCTGTATATATTTGTATATTTGTTGCAGTTTGTGTCTTTCCATTTGCAGGTCGCCTTCTGATCCTGTCATTAATACTAGGTTATTTGCATAAAGAATCGAGTTTTAAATTTTGATTCAGTTTAATTCCTTGCTTTAACTTATTTTTCCATTTTTTTTTATGATATCGTCTACTTATATATGTTAAACAAAGTTGGGGAAATACTGCATCCTTACCTGACACCTTTGTTTGTTATTATTTCTGATGTTTCTCCTCCGTTTATGTCGATTAGTTCTTTAGTACTGTGGTACAGGCTTCTCATTGCTCTTATTAGTCGTTTTGGATATCCCCTTTTTTTCATGGTATTCCATAATTTTCCTCTATTCAGGTTATCGAAAACTTTTTCCAAATCAGTCAAGCTGATGTGTGTCTCTTTATTAAGTTCCCTCTGTTTTTCAATCACTTATTGCAATGTGAATATTCCATCTATTGTTGATCGTCCTTTTCTCAAATCTACTTGTTCTTCTCCTATTATTTTTATCAATCTAGTTAACGTGCTCCGCTATCTCCGCTTTATTAGATCATACACAAATGTTAATTTGCCATTAAGGTGTAGGCTAGATATTTAATGGTTTTACTGGGAATAATCTTCCTATCTAGAGTTTTAAACTTAATAATATGTCTTTTTATACTTTGTTTTAAGACAGTTTAGATAGTTTTTTTCGGGAGCCATTACTAGATTCAAGGAAATATCTTCTTTGAATGGGATAACCAAATCATTCGCGAATGCCATTAAGTTAATATTTTTGAATTCCTGCTTCTAAACGAAGAACATGATGTTTGGCCCAATACAGAACACTGAAGTACTTTTACATTTTCTTCTTATCTTTATACACGTTTTTAGAATGAGAAGTGGTCCACTAGACTACTAGTAGATAGTAGTAGCAGAAGTAGTGGAAAAGTAGGTAATTCATTACCTAAATCGAGGAACACATTGGGAAAAACTATGTATGCTTCTACTATGGTCTATGGAAAAATGTTATCTGGACCTGGAGAACATTGAAATTTTGTATTTTTGACTGCTCCATCCAGTTGTTTTTTAGTGATCAGTAGAATAGTTGATAGTTTTACAATCCTTAACCCAATTCTGAAGACGAAAAGGAAAGAGCGATATGAGAATTTCCAGTTTCTTCTCATTATGAATACTGTAATTCTTATTTATGTATTCATATTGTAATATTTATTCTAATTTATTTATACAGTTCTAAACACTACTTAATTTATTTAGTCTATTCCTTTACTAATTTATTATATATTACACACTTAACGCGCTAATTTATTTGTACACTTTTTGCTTTTTCTCTCACGACGGCTTCTGGTCTACTCTGCCTTGGACCGCAGGCCCTTATTATATATTCTTAACAACGTCTTTTCCAGAATGGACCAGATTATTCTTTCTCTACTTGGACGTTTCCCGATTATTCGAGGAGAGTTTTTATGAGTCCCTTTGAACTGTGTCGCCTGCGTCAGATAAGAAACACGCTTCACGCTGATGTTTACATTTCGCGTTACAATATATAGTCCAATACAGATATTTTCTAATGACGGCCTTTTGATCTTTTAATGCAATTTTTAACTCTTTAATAGTTTCTTTCAGTGCTTTGAAAATATATGCAGTATTACTGTAATCATTATCATGACAGGACTACATCTACACGAACGTCCTAATTTTGTCTATTTCTAAATTCTACCAATGTGGAACTTTAGGGAATGTACTAAATTTTTTCACTGCACTCTTTCTAGAACATTTAAATAATTAATTTTAAATATCGATAATAGCTTTGTTAAAAAGTTGGAAATATTGCATGTAAAGCACATATAATTATTTACTTCTACAGTTACAGATTTTCAAGCATTAATTTAGAAATAAGTATTTTCTAAATATTTAATGTTTCAACTTTGTTCGATTTGCTTTAAATTCCATTCCATTTGCATTCCATTCATGCTAATTAATGTTACATAAAAACACTAACAATCTAACTTTTGTATCACGAATACTCTCAAAATCTGCAGATAGTGTCTAACACCCTTTCTCATAAGCAACCTTCTCTCGAAAAGTTCCTAAATGCAAAATCCCAACACCAACCCTGTTAAATTTTCAACCCTCTTAACGAGAACGTTTTACGAATTTTAATTTTTTCTTTCAAATTTCACTGGTATTCGGGGGTGAAGCTACATACGTTACGTACGTGTATTCATATATATATGAGTAGTCTCCGTTCGAGTTGGAAACATCATCTTTCAGGGACGTTTCGTGTTTATATCTCACCTATTGCTGTTGTCATGTCGAGATCATGAGAACCCAGCATCTGTAACCAAATAGCGTGCTTTCACCCAACTGACGTGTGTGTAGGTGAATGCCAGGGGTGGAGGTAAAGAGAGGAAGTTCACAGGAAAAAAACAGCCAAATAATCACGGTTTATTGAAAATTAATGTCTAGATATATGGTTTGGTAAAAGCATAGTGAGATGGCGAATATTTTAAATATTTGCTCTATTGTTGCTAAGTATAGATGTAATTATATCACTAAGTGTTTTAATGATTAATGGTAATTTAGTAGTTATGAGGTTGGCTAAAGATTTTAGAGAAGTTTTCAATCAATGTTATGGTTTAATTTTTACATCTCGACTATTTCAATTTCAGAAAAATTAAATTCCTGGATTTATAAATTCAATTGCAGAACATGTTTAAAACAATATACAGTGTGTTTCTGCATTACTGCAATAAATTGTAAGGAGGGATTTCTTGTCTATACCTACCTAAAGATTGTTTGTAACACAGATATATAAATTAATTTCTTCTAATGTCTTCTTACATTGACGTTACATATACGCCTATCTACTTACGCTTCTAAAAACGAAGCTTGCATTTAATTTATGTCGTGTATTTTAACTCTACATAGAAGACGTTTTGGACACTAGTTTTATGGAAAACTTCCTTAATTTTTCGTTCAGAAAGCGCACTTCTTAAAATTTATTGGAATATCGTCTAGTTTTAACACTGCTTCCATGTCACTTAACATATTTTTTTAATGGTTTATTGTGCAAAAAGTTAAAGAGATAAAAAAGTTAAACAAGGCGATATACGGTTTTTGAAATTATATATATTCAGCCCAATTAAAATAGAAAATGATGTGTCCCTTAATGGTTCATTGTTATAGGTATGTTTCTTCAAATTTAGAAGAAATGAGGAATGTTATGCACCATCTTTAGAGAAGTATTACTTAAATCAGATAGAAGGCGCTTTAAAAAATTAGTTTGATAACCCTCCATATAATTTTTCAAAATGGAATTGCATCTTGTTTATACAAGCACATTTTCCAAGAGTCAGCAATGCTTTGACAAGTACAATCTTTAATATAGTACTACTATTAGTACTATTAGTACTACTCCTGAGGTTAGTTCCAAAAAAAGGTCTGCCGAAATATCGGACTTGCTTCAAAGCATTCTAAAACAGGAATAAGAACACTACGACGAACAAATGACACAAAAACGGCAATTTAAAGCAATTTCTTAATTTCTTTTTGAACGGAAATTTTCTTTCAAAAAAAAAAATGAATGATCTTATTGATTTTAACAGAAAATAATGATTTACTACTTTTTTTTTCATTTCGATAAATCAAGCCAATAAATGATTTTTATATGTCATTTTCTGTCTCTGTAGCAATTCTGTTAATTGCAACTACTCCATTATTTGTATTTCTCTCACCATCTTCATTGCCATTCTCCATTACTTCTTAAGAAAGTTGTTTCATACTTTTCATACAAATGTTACGCTACACACATGTTGCCATCACATGTGATAAAGTAGGAAGCACTATATAGTTCCAAATTATTAAGCCTTCTCCACCGTCCTATACGCTTTTTAAATAATTTTTCTGTTGCACTCCTTGTGGCTGCATGACGCATTATATTTTATTTGTCTTCTATTTAGGTGTCCATTATCACAAAATGGAGTCAACAGATGAATATTCGATGGATATGCTGATTTCCAAGTAAATGTAAATCATTGGTAGAGTATTAATTTATATTATAATACACCTAATATACATTTCATCATTGAAACATACGTGTATTATGCACTGATCCGAGAAACTCAACAAAACAGTAAACGTATAATTGTCACAATCAGCTTGTAAAATCATTAATGTTTTTCCTTTTGTCATCAGATTTGCAGATGAATCTTTTTGGATCTATTGAATATATAGTTTTTCAATACATTATATCTCTCTGCTATTAACCTATATAAATATCTGGTTATGATATTATAACTATGTCATTTCATTTATTTAATTTTCATTTACTAAATTAATAGAAAACCTGCAGAAAGTGCTAAAACGTTTAATAACTTTTTCATAGATACACCCAAAGAAATAGTAAAAGATATTAGGGATTCTCATTTCTCCGTTCCTAAAACCCAATTCAATTGTTATACCATGTTTCTGTATAATTTGTTGAATTCTCGATTGAAGAGCAAAAGAACATCTGGGTTAGATGAAGTTCCTGGATTTGCAGTAGAAAAAGTGTTGAATGTGATTAAAAAGCCATCGACAATTCTAATGAATATAGTGAATTCTAGTGAGTGTGAACTCTTCATAAAATAACACATTAAGTTATTAAGTTGTTTCCCTTTCTAATAAAAGAAAGAGAACTCTTCTAAAGAACTATCGCTCGGAGAAAATGACTAAAGATACATAATTTCCATATACTAGTGTTGAGACCCAATATATTGCCACAGACAATAATAGTCTATTTCATTAACTGTTAATTGCTTGTTGCAACTAGTGTATGTAATGTACTATTTTATCGTGTGCAAACAATGACACTACTCTTATCTATTACGTCATTATTGTATAGCAAATACAGTGTTTCAAAATGATTGTCATCTAGTCGGCTATACATAACCTCAAAATAACCTACCTACTTAATCTGTTTTAACTTCTGGTTTTTCTCTGTCAAAAGAAAACGAATTCTGAGTATTTGTCTATTTGTAGCATTTGTTTTGGCCCTGAAAAGGGCCGTTAATTACCAGCAGTACTGCTTGCCATTTTCACAATAAATGTTCGAAGTGTCACTTGTTGTCAGAATTAGATAGGTACAAATCAATAGAGCGCGGCACATCAAAAATTACATGCACAGAAATTCCAACGCCAACTATATGACAATCATTCAACTAGATGACAATCATTTTGAAACACATTGTATAATAATGGACCCAGTACAGTTCCCTGGGGTACACAACTGAAGATCAGATATACTATTTACACGTTGAATTCCATTACTCAGGTACTATTCAAACCATTTCAATACAGTATCCTCAATACCTTTAGTTTACCTAATAGTATGTTGACACTTACAGTTTCAAAAACTATGATTCAGAACCGCAGCTAACACAAAATTTTTCTCTTTAAAGGCTCTCAAGAAAACAACAGAATAATATTTACAATAATAGACTCAAACAAATGATTATTAGAGATTATAATATATTATAATCTTTGCCTTCACGAAATTTTGGGTTAAACTTTTGGTACTGTTATTTTGTTAACATTACAATGGCGCAGATGTTGCTCTTTTAGACTTGGTTCAAGAAGTTTCTCATACACCGGAACACTGTGCTGATTGGACGAAAATCATTATATTTTTTGTGTTTAGAATTTTTGGGACGAGAATGATCACACTTTCTACAATTCTGGGAATACATCCTTAGTAATAGATGCAGAACCCTCACAAGCTATTTTAGTCCTGGTTAGTACCTACATATGTATTATGGTCAAAAACTCTATTCCCATTCTGATACTTGGTTTCGACAAGACGTTCATTAGTGCTTGTAGATTTTCTTCGGATTCAATAAGAACCAGAGTATCGTCTACGTATCTTATATTGTTGATCACAATTTCGTTAATCTTGGCACCTTCTGGACGCCGAACATCTACCGATGTTTTGATGACATATTCCGTATAAACATTGGAAAGAAGGGAAGAAAGAGAACGGACCTTGCGGACTCCTCTTTTTATACTGATTCACTTGGTGTTACCATTTTCAGTGCGAACACATCCACTATCACATCACTTCAACAAAACAAGCGTACAGCTTTTTCAAAGTAGGTACAGCGTATTTCTAGATATCTTTCAGCCAACAGAGTTAACGCCAGAATTGCTTTCCCGGTGCCCATTCCCTTTCTGAATCCATATTGGGCTCGGCTGAGATGTGCATCGCACTTACTATGAATTCTGTTGTAAATAATTCTGTATAAAGATTTTCGAGGAGTGGCTCATCAAGCTTATCCTCCTATGGTCTTCACACTTTCTTGTCTTGTTCTGTTTTTGGGAGTGATAAATATGTAGTAGTTTGCCAATTCTGTGGGAGAATTCATGTTTCATATGTGCTATTGAAGAAAAACGTCAATTTATTAAGTGTTGCTTCGCTGATATGTTTGAAACGCTCAGAGTGAAACGTACAGAGTCTTTTCCTGGAATTTTGTTGCATTTTGTCTCGTTTGCTTATGTAAAATATAAATATGAGACTTCCTTTGTTAAAATAGCAAGATTATCTCTTTTTTTAATTGGAGTCTTCTAGTCTATTGTCCACAAATAATTGGTGCTAGTAGTGTATTAGATCATCTTCTTCTTCTTATTGCGCCTCCTCCATCCGGAGGTTGGTGATCCAAATGGCAATTTTAGTTTTGGAAACTGCAGCACGGAATATTTCTGTAGATGAGCGGTCAAACCATCTCCTCAGGTCCTTCAGTCATTAATTCTGGCGTATTCCTACTGATCTTTTACCCTGTACTTTGCCTTCTATTATGAGTCGAAGTAGCTCATATTTTCCACCCCTCAGCACATGGCCCAAGTATTGAATTTTTCTTTCTTTGATGGTGTTTAGCAGCTCATTTTGTTTTTTCATACGTTGGAGTACTTCGTCGTTAGTGATCTTTTGAATCCATGAAATTCGTAGTATCCTTCTGTATACGTACATTTCAAAAGCCTCTATCCTTTTTTCTGTTTGTGTGTCCATTGTCCAGCTTTCACACCCGTAGAGTACGACAGGGAAAACGTAACATCTAACCATTCGAATTCTGAGTTCTAGACTAAGATCTGATCTTGTAAAAAATGTTTTTATGCTCAATTTAGTAAAAAACACAACAGGTGTGATTAAAAGTGAGTTCACTGTGTTAACTTTTTAAAATGATAAGTTTGTCCAAAACTGTAATGAAAACCGGCACAAAACTGTTATTTCCAATCGACCATTTCTCTTGTTATCCCGACATTGAAGAGATAATGAACAAATATAATTTGACCTAATTAAAAATGACCGATATAACAAACCCATTAATCAATAAAATCCTGTAAGTTTCCACTTCTTAGGGAAATTACTCATAAAAGGGCCTTTCATAAACGAATCCTGAAAGTTTTTGCCACGCTGTTCTAGCCTTTCTCTATATTTC
Source organism: Cryptocephalus moraei (assembly GCA_946251905.1). Classification (NCBI taxonomy): domain Eukaryota; kingdom Metazoa; phylum Arthropoda; class Insecta; order Coleoptera; family Chrysomelidae; genus Cryptocephalus; species Cryptocephalus moraei. The sequence continues at coordinate 19,737,980 of OX276452.1, forward strand.
TAAAACACAATCATTTGACGCTCGTCTGTATATTTTCATTTTCCTGGTTACATCCACTACTTAAACACCCCACCAATGGCAATATCCCAGCGAGTTCTAATCTATTACAAATTACGTCATTACGAGCAGTGATCAGGAAGTTATACACGTACTTCTCTCCCTTCCACGGCCCCTTTTGCTCTCCTGCCGCCTAGAAAAGCTCCGCATCTGGCCCATTCCCACTGAGTCACCTACTAGGATTATTCCTGCTGTAACTGTGACGGTCACGTTGAACAACACATCACTATTCCGGGCCTAAGACGTAGATGGCTTTGTGCCCCGTCATCTTGTATCGCGTAGATTACGGCGGCCCCCTCCGAGAGGGCCGTTTTAGAGGATTTTACGGTGAATGAATTGAGGCGGTGTCCCCCGAGCGTGAAGGAAATCGACTATGGGCTCTGGGTAAAAAGTCAGGGGGCTTGAAAGAATTGGGGTTAAATGTACCTATGCCTACCAGAGTTCAAAATAATTATTCCCTTTAAATTTGTAAAACTTCCTAAGTTACTTACACATCTTACTACAAAGGGAAGAATAAGAGAAAGTTTTAGCCCCGTGTATAACATACCGTGCGATCAAAAATTATTTAGATGAAAGAACACCTTGAGATTTTGGATGTAGATCTGCTTTATTCGTGGAGTTCAGACGTCAGGATAATCCAAAACACATGGAATGTCTATGTTTCTTATTGATACGATCATAACCTACGAAATACTTTGTGAATTATTTTAAGTTATTAAGCAAGGAAGCAGCGACTTTTTTACAACTCTTCAAGTCATCTGTACATACAAATATAGTTTAGTGTGAAGGTACATAAGCAAATAATATAATTAAAAATGGTACTTAATACTGGTATAGAGTTATGGATTCTTTAAAAATGAAAACAATTTCAAGAAAATTCCTTTTAAATTGCACTAATTCTAAAATTAAGGTGATATAATTATTTAAATTTATTGTATGAGAATTATTTAGACAATGATTTACCAAAGCACAGTAACGAATTTTACGTTTAATATCATTTTTATGATATTAACCTTACTATTTAAAAGTCTTGATGTTTGACCTAAGTATATATTTTAGGTTACAATTGTTACACCTATCTAAATTCCATTTTAAACTATTTAATTTGTGTTAAAGATGTCCTTATAATATTTGATGAGAGTCTACTTCATTCTTTTGAAACATCATAAATAAAAATTCTGCAAGATCAATTATCATAGTTGACTTCTTGTGTTCTTCTGTTTTAATTACTGCTTACACTTAGTTAAGTACCTGCATATGTACTTGTATTACTGTACTACTTACTTGTATTAAATTTGGTTCTTTTAAAAACCTTTTGACTGCATACCCAGAAGAGAGTTCATTCTAAATTCCATTCAAATTTCCAAAAACCGAAAATGATAAGTGTAATGTGCCCTTTAGGGAAGATGTAGTCAAAAATGTGGTTAAACTGAATTATATACATTCGACAGTGGAATAGATATTAAAAGTGTTAAAAAAGTCTTATGGGAAATTTTGGAAAAATTTCCAAAAACCGAAAAATGACAAGAATAAACTTTCCCTTTGTTCTAGTTGGTTTTAATAAAAAAGCTTATTGAGAAGTGCTGCTACGGCATGAAGTCTAGATACAATGTTTGAATCGTTTGTGGTTTTTAATTTTCAGGAACCACAGACATATTTCTTGGATTCAAGGGAATGACTAAAATGACTAGAAATACTAATAACTCAATTTCGAAAAATTACTACATGTTCTCAATATTTTTACTCAATGCTCATTTTTCTCCCCTTTCGAATAACCTCTGGCTCATTCCTGTAGCTCAGCAAATTTTATTTGGAAATATTTTTCCCTTGTATTTTAGTGCACTGTGCGCCGTCTAGATTTTCAAAAAACGCACTAAAGATGTCTATAAGGTAACGTTTTAAAGAAATCCTCACAATTAATTCTGAAAATATTATTTTATATATAATATTATGTATATATTATTATGTATAATATTGTTTTATATCATCTATCGTACACATTATAGATTTTTAACATGCTTGCTACAGGACATCTTGTAATCTGTAATTTATTAATATTTATAATATAGGATAGATCAAAGGAAGACATCTTCGAGATGTATTGTGCTCTTTGTGACGTCTATTCACTGTATCATATTCCGTTATTACCTCTACGTCATTTTTGTAGTAAAAATAAAGTTTAGTGGAGATAAAAATACCAGTGATATTTATTGCTCACCCTAACGAGTGCTCGTTGAATATTCCGCGAGGTCTGGTTTTCATACAAAAGACTAAATATTGTTAGATGGAAATCATTAAAGTCTTGAGTTCATTCATGAATACCTAAAGTAGAAACCTTCAAACACCTGCACTTTCATCCCTCCTTATCGTCTCCAATGCTTTGGCCGGATCTGGATCGACAATAGCTAAAGCTGTGGTTAATATTCTAGCATCTGAATATGCTCTCGGACTTTCTCACGTCGCTTTGCATGCTTGAAGGAACTAGATCGACTTTCGATATCCTCCCTCATTCAATTGATATTATCGTCTACAGTTTGGTAACAAGTAGAGACAACGAAATTTAAATACAGATATTAACTTTACTATATGTCATATGTTCTTAACAAATTACACTGTGTTCAATTTATTTTTAGTAGTAATCATTGCAAATCGTAGTTGATACCACAACATTGCTTTGTTTCTATAGGTCAGCCAAGGGGTTAATCATGCCTTAGTTAGTTATACTTTAACTTGACTATGACCTTTCATAACAAACAGTTTAATTGTATCAGTGCATTTAGCATCACTTGTGTATATTGCCTAATGATAATATCGCTAGCGGTTATTGATAAATTTGTTTTAATTTTAAAATTTTAGGTATATTGAACGCCCTTCTTGTTAGACAATCTCTTATGCTTGATGCTGATGTAATCTGTATGATGAATGTATTACAGTTTTCTGTCTTTGTTATTCAATGCGAAACACATCCTCCGTTTTGTCGATAGGTGGAGTTAACTGCTCGCCCTTTTATTCAATTAATGCGTTCAAATTCGTTCACAAGCAATTCTCTAGCAATTGCATGTATGATTTCCTTGCAAAATAATGCTCAACAATGCTGAGGCACGTCAGTTGGTAGTCTTTTATACAGTGCGGTTGTGACTGTTAACACGGCATAAAGATTGTATTCAGAATCATAGTTATAAAGGTACTAAAACTTTAAGACAAACCACAGGATACTCATAACGTCCAAATCTATCTTAACTGATGATTTTTACAGTCTAACTGATTTCGTGTAACTGCCTTACTTTTGGAAGTAGCCCAGAAGCTAGGTTAAAAACCGCGAAGGAGAGTTTAATAGCATTTTGAAAGATTTCACATGGACGGGGAGTTTAACTGAAGATAACTGGACATGTTTGATGTCCAGTTGATTGATTTATTGATCAAAATAGATCAATAAATTAATGACAAATCTATTCCTCCGTCTTTAAAATTTCAGCATTATTACTTCATAAAATTGTAATTGTTTATCCCAGAAAGCACATTTTTAAAGTCAAATTCTTTAGCATTCAGCTAAATTACAGAAATGTAATGTCATATTAGATTCTCCTAAGCTATCTCGGTAAATAATTGACCAGTTTTGACAACCAGCAACTCAAAATAAAAACCCTTCCTACAACTTCCTCATTCAACTTTTTCACCTAGGATAAAATCGGAAAATTTTACAAGTGGAAACTGAATTATTCACTTATAAACAGTGTTAAATTTACCTATCACGAAAAATTAACTTTAAATTTTAATGTACTTAGTAATCTATTCAGTAAACCTCCATACATGAGAAAGTGTTAAAATGCTGTTAATTGTTTTTTCATTAAACTGTGCTACAGGCTAGCTACAGGCAAACTCTTCAATCCAAAATTTCCAAAGTGGAGTAACGTTATGTAATAGCTGGTTCGTTTCACTAATTGTTCTCTCTTCTTCATAGCTTAAATTCGTAAGAGCAAACTTTATTTGCATATATATCACAAATATTTTATATTATTGTAGGGTAGATATCGGATTTGATCGTAGGCATGTACCTATTGAATATAAAATAGGCTTAAGGCTTAAGGTCACTGTACTTAAGGTAACCCTTGAGCGACCCCTATCGATACAAAACCGGATCGGATAATCCGTGGGAAATTGTGTCGCAGACACTAATCGAAAAAAAAAGGAATTACTAAAGATACGATACTTTTGTTCTAACTACCTCAAAAATGAATACGCATTTTAGGATCATTTCTGGCCATTAGTTGAGAAATGCTGTTTTTCTGAATTCCTCTGTCACTACTAAAACCTAATTGGAAGGGATTTAACTTACCAGCCCCTTTAATTTGAGTCGACTTTTGATCGTGAGTTCTAAAATTTTGAAAATGTTCACTTAGCAAAGAAAGAAAGAGAAATGTTTCAGAAAAACTGCATTACGAACTTAGAAATCTAATACTGTAAACAGTGAAACGTGAGGGAAATATTGAAAAATCTATTTAAGAAAACGTAGAGGCCATGCACTTAAGAGAAATCGCCAATAAAACAATAGATTTTAATGGCACAAATGAATTATTTTGCATAATGATAACATCGATAACTCATTTAAAATATACGCTGTTTAAACTAGCCATACTACAATGTTTCTAGGGCATTTTTTAATTATTTGGACCTTGTATCATTGAGCGGCATTAAGAGATTTTGTGAGTATTAACGCCCACCTGAAGTGTCACCTCAGAAATAAATCACCTATTTCTTCCTTCCTCCATAACGTATCATGTATTTTTTTATATACAAGAAAACTACATACTTCAATGTTTCTTATTTTTCACAGCTGATAGTTAAGAAATTTCGTTTACGTAGATTACAACGTGCTTGAATTTTCCCATGTTAATCTCCCATAAGAAAAAAATCGTGTAGAAACTGTTGCCATGGTTAACAAAATGTGACGTCACACTTTTCTCGCGTATTGGCGTTTTAGAGTTTACTTTCTATACATTATGCATTCAACCTTCCAAACTGTAATTTTATGATCTGTGAACATTGAAGTGAATCGAAAACGCCTCACAGGCGTTTCATGAATTATTGTTCCATCATATTCTAACCCTATTTTTTTGTCCTACATCCTACATCAATTCAAACTTTTTTTTTACTTATCATATACATCAAAATTTGAAAGTACGATAATTAATTGAATATGACCTGAAACACTCCACACAAAAGAAAATGTCGGCTGTGATTCTAGGTGGCGGTCTGACGGGCCTCTCGACCGCTTATTACCTCCGAAAGATGTACCCCCAGTACGCGATAACCCTTGTGGAGGCCTCTCACCGACTGGGCGGATGGATAAAATCGGTGAAAGTTCAGGATGACATCCTTTTCGAGCAAGGACCGAGGACTATCAGACCGACGGGAGAAGCAGGTAGCAACACCTTGGCTTTACTGGAAGAATTGGGCCTGAGCAGTAAGATCGTCCCGATCCTGAAGACTGAACCCGCGGCGAAAAACAGGATGATATACGTTAATGGGCAGTTACATTCCCTGCCCTCTTCTCTAATTGGATTATTTAAGAGACACGATCCATTCTCAAAACCTCTTATAAGTTACCTTGCACGAGACATAATTGCTAAGAAGAAAACCGTGACGGATGAGCCTATTTACGACTTTGTGCAGAGAAGGTTCGGCACGGAATTCGCTGATTACCTCGCCAGTGCGATGATTTGCGGCATCTGCGCTGGCAATTCAAAGGAGATCAGTGTGAACTTTCTAATGAAAAGTCCGTTTGATTATGAACAAAAATATGGCAGCATAACTAACGGTTTAATAAGTAATATGTTCAAAGCTAAACCGAAAAAACCCAGTAAGGTTAACAGGCTTGCCTCGATGGCCAAAGAACAAAAATGGAGTGCTTACTCACTGAAAGATGGCATAGAGACCTTACCAAAAGCTTTGGAAAATGCCTTAAAAGACACAGTCAAGTTCGAACTAAACTCAAAGTGTATAGACTTGGAGATGTTCCCAAACAGTAGTGCTCTTCTACAAATTGAGAGTGGCAAACATGTTCAATCTGATTTTGTTTTCAGTTCAATACCTTCTGAAAAACTTGCAGATTTAGTACAAAAACAATACCCAGAGCTCTCTGAACTATTAAGAAAAATTCAAAGCGTCACAGTTGCGGTTGTGAACTTACACTATAACAAAAAATTCAAAATCAAGGAAGGTTTTGGGTTTCTAGTTCCACCCAAGGAAGAACTACCGATACTCGGCGTCACTTATGATACCTGTTGTTTTCCCAAAGGAGACAACACAGTTTTTAGTGTTATGATGGGGGGACCTTGGCTAGAACAGCACTTTGGAAAAAATCCAAATGAATTGGTATTCCTAAAAACAGCTAAAGAACAACTGAGAGATATCCTAAAAATACAGGAAGAGCCTGCAAACTTCAGGGTTAGCATTTTGGAAAAGTGCATTCCACAGTATGTAGTGGGACATAACGAGAATTTGAAGAAAATTGACCAATTTATTCACCAGCACAAGCTACCGTTAGGGCTTTGTGGGACATCATATCAAGGTGTGGGAATAAATGATGTTATCATGTCTGCAAAAACTGTTGTAGAAGGAGCGTAAAGACTGCATATAAATGTGTTATAAATAAAGTTGATATTATAATTTTTGTTTTTATCAAGTTATTGGTAAAAAAGAATAATCAGGTAGTCCACTTATCAAAATCACAAGGCAAACTATTAAAAAAAAGGTTTATTTAAAACTGATGTTTAAGTTATTGCAATATACTCATTTACCAGTGGTCGAGACAATTGTACCTGCGAAAAACTAGTTTTACCCAACACAGGCATCTTTTCCTAAAAATCAAATTATTTTTTATAAAAAAACATTTGTAATCAATACTTCTATAACAGAAGCATGCAACAAAAGGTAAATTCAATCAAAATGGCATAGCAGATGAAAGAATCTAAGTTAATGTACTCTCCCCACATAAGACAATAGGAACCTATAGAAATACCACCATTTTTTTGGTTTTACAACTTGATTGTGATCCATGCTTTGTTTGCCTTTACTGGAAGTCCTATATAGGTACATGAACTTAATAATAAGACAGATTTGTAACGTCACAGGAATTATTTGAAGTACCTAAGCATTGTTAAAGTTTGCAAAAATTAAAAAGTGATGGTCTTTCCATACCTTTTGTAGGTTTAGAAAACAAAATTAAACACACCTTATATTTATTTACACAGAAAAAGAAAACAACACGATATAAAAAAGTAAACACTAATCTACACTATAAAATGAAATAAAACACATTCCAAACAAATTAAACCATGCTGTTAGAGGCAATTAATTATTTTACATTACCTGCAAACTTTATTTCATCGAAAGCTTTACGAGCTCTCTTCAGCTCTTCGTTCATTGTTAATAAATCTTTTACTCTGGCATATTTTCTGGCGTCTTTTCTTACCAAGAAGACTATATCTTCTACTTGTACCCTTCCTGTTCTTCCTATCTCCATCGCCCTGAGAACGAAAATTGATTAGAGTAAAAGTGGAAAATGAACCGTTCTGTATTTTCGATAATTCCAAAATAGAGATTCAAGAACTATGTAATACTAACTTGTGAGTCATTTCTGTGATAAACTCAATAACCAGATCCTCGATAATGTCCACGCTTTCTGTGTAGGGATTCTGATCGTCTCCGAAACCGTACATCATGCAACGTAATTCTTTGCTGAACAGTCGTTTCCGTCCTGCACTGCTGAGTGCTAGAGCTGTTTCAGCCGCGTCGTCTTCTTCGAACTGAAATGGGGTATGGTATTGTTAGAAATTGTTTGAGGACAAATCAGAAGTGCTTTTAACACAGTTTAACTGTAGATTGTTGTTATTATAGTAGTGGTATAAGTGTAGGTTAAGTATAGCTAAGAGAAGTTACCTGTTCAAAGTTTTCTTCTTGAGTGGCCATTTGGAACAAGGAAATAAGCGGATTTGGATAAATAAATAAAATAGAAACACACTAAACTAAACCCCGTATTAGTTTGTTTTGTTCCTTTGACAACAATGACAATTGACAAGTGAAAGGTCGAAAGGTGAAAGTGAGTCGAGGCAATGAAGCATGAAGCACTAAAAAGGCTATGAAAAAGGCCGAAAGTTCAGAATTTTTTCCATAAAGACGGATCGGAATGCGGTTTTGCATTATCTTCCAAAAATTTTTTGTAAAAAATGTGGCTACTTTGTGTTTCTGACAAGCCGGCAATTGCATTGCTGCAGCTAAAAATGCATTCAAAAAATGCATTTTTTGAGACGTCTTTTGGAAGATTTCAAAACTTTGTAAATAATAGTCAGAACTGGCCAAAATCGGGTACTCGGAAGTTTTCGAGGTCGCTGATCACGATTACGATATTCAAATTGACCCCCCAAACACCTGGAGCTCAGGAACGCCGATAAACATCATCTCCGTGGGACCCTCTCACAAATCACGCGGGAAAGGAGAGAAACTCGACGCCCGGGTTTTTTTTGGGTCGATGAACTCAAATATGCCATCGTCGAACACCCCCCGGACACCTGGTGCGCCCTAATCTTGACGTGGACGTCATCTCCGAGAATTTTCCTGCCAAGATTGACAAAAACAACCCGAAAATCATCGTGGGGGTGTTTTTTGAGGCGCTTAATCCAAATGGCATATCGAAAACGACCCCCTGTACACCTAGTGCACGGGAATCTGGACGCGGACCTCATCTCCGAGGGTTTTCCTCGCATAATCGAAAAAGACGAACCTGAACTCGATATGGGGAGGTTTTTGGGGCGCTTAATCAGAATTCCACGTTGTCAACGACCCCCAAACACCTGGTGCACCAGACCCTGGCCCCGAACGTCTTCTCCCGTGGGGCCAGGGTGTATCGTGGGGCTCTTCCAAAATTCAAGTATTACACACAAAACTCATATTTGGTATTGTAGTATTCTTTATAATGTTAGTTTATTATTGCAGCGACAGGTGGCACAATAGTCGCTACTCAATAACTGTTCATTCTCGAAATGGGACAGATGGCGCTGCCGAAATTTTTCGCAATCTACCCTTACTTTCTTATCTGGAACGAAGAAATATAATCGAATTTTCTGGAAATGTATCGCTTCTCGGCCTTCTGGCTAAGATCAAAGTGTAGTATCTGTTCTTATCAGCTTAATATCTGATACGCCCCGCATGCGGGGCCAGTATATTAAACTCATTTTTGGAAACTGATGGAGGGTTAGGGGCTTGCTCCGCCTCCGTCACGGGTTGGCCCGGTATTGCAGTACCGCCGGGATCGGCCCACCTAAAATAATCAAAACACAAAACTTCTCTCTCCTCAATTTTCTATCCCAGACCCAGACCGTCTTCGTCCTGAGGCCCTGAGGTTTTGAGGACGAGTTCTGAGCTCCTCATTTTCATTATCACGCAACGCGCTCTCGTCAGTTTCGCGAGGGCGAAAGTTCCATTTACGAACAGGCGATGTATTGCCGCCGTTGCCTGCGCCTGCCAGCTATGCTGCTGTCACACATAAAACTCAACCATGAAACACGAAATTGGATTTTGTGAGCAAATTTGATTTTTATTTCCACCGGCAAGCATTGCAAAGCAAAAGATGACCACTTTAACCACAAGGACTTGGGGTTAGTTTAAATCTAACTCAAACAACAAATTTTGCTAATTGCCTTCCACTTTTTCCGTTATTGAACTAATTGGATATTTCTTCTTTCTTAGCGATTTTCCTTCGATCAATTATTTTCGGTTTCTGTTTGCATAAGATGGAAGTATTATACAACTATTTTTTATTATGTTTAATTTTTGTTTATCAGACAAATGTCCATATGATCAAGAAGGAAAAATTATTCTTTTTATTATACTTATATCACATAGTACTATTATTAGGTATATATCTACTTGTACATGAAAAGCGAGAAAGAGACTGGCAACACTACAGATAAATGAATGTCGTACTCGTAAAAGCGCTGTCTGAACTTGCATCCAAGCAGAACGACAGAACAACCAGACATCCCAACCTACTACATTAGCCAAATCCGCTGGAAAAGTTCTAGTAAATCACGCATCGCTGCTTGTCCCATGGTAGAGGTAGAAATGCGATGCGATGCAGTAAACACCTTCATATATCCTGCCCTTATAGCTTTTCACCTAATCATACCAAAAACATAAACAAAGTTTGGCGAGAAATTAAAAGCGACTGCTTTTTGAAGAAATGAAGAAATGTCATGGGGCTCAATCCACAACACTTTCTAGGTTCATTGTCAGAAGCTGCATCATTAGTATTGTTAAAGCCTTATCTGCATACAAACATTTAATCTGATACTATTCTCCAGAATTTATCTTGAGGTATAGAAAGTACATTATTTAAAATTTAAATACACAGGGCTCGTTCACCTATTGAAAAGTATCGGGCAAAGTACGTACTTTGGAAAACTTTTCATTTTGTCATATTACCGTCTGTTTCAAGATATAGGTACCATTAACGTTTCAAGTGTGATTAGGCAATTAAGCTTCTAAAGGTCATAAACACTGTACTTAGCCATTATTACTGTCGCGTGACAACCTCATAACGTTATTCCTAGTAGGGCTCTTTCCATGTTTCCTATGAGCGTTCCTGTTCGATATGTGAAGAAATTTTTTTAATTTTTAACTGCGCGACGTCTCGCATATTGTTCAGCTATAGCCCTAAAATGATTTCTTATGTGAGTATTGCCTTGTAAGATACTTAGTACTACGAGCCTGAAGATGACTGCTAGTGCTGCTAGACAGTCGAAACCGGTCGCTCCTTTGGCAATAAATTGGTGGTGAACACCTTCGAGACGCTAGGCAACCTTCGGTCTTTAGCCATTACTGCCTAATAAGAAACGTAAGATATACTTATCGTTCGATTGACCAGATCAGACTTGTCAATTTATTTGATTTTCAGAATACACTAAAGAAAAAGGAAATACATTTTGTTTGGAATTTTTTTTGCAATGTTAATACATAGCACTTTACTATCATTTTATAATAATATATTACATATATAATTTTATAATGATATGTACCTAGTTCCATGAAAGAATTTGCACCATATTAACGGCATTCATTTTTGAAAAATAGTATTCATATTTGAAATCGAATTCTATTTCGTGAAATTTTAAATTATTTAATGGGTTTCTTTTGAAAAAACCTCGTCATATATCTAGGAAGTAACGAATTAGTTTACTCAAATTTTTGGTTTGCCATATGTGAACATCTTGTTCACGTAAAGATTTGTGAAATGTAGACAGTTTCTTCTCACAGAATCAAACATTTGTGAGAACAAAAGGACTTCATTTCACCCATCAATTTCAATAAATTGTTTTAATTCCCTTACCAAAAATTATTGCCCATCTGTTATGCATTTATAACTAAGCGCTCTATCGGTAGTCATGTTGAAAATTCGAATATTTATCTTTTCTTGAAATACATACGTGTTTTCTGAATTTCCTGGGAATATTTAATATGTTGGTAATGGATATGCCCCAAATAAATTAGTAATATACAAAAGTCTAACCCTGAATTTTAAGTATATACCTGCGGTCAGTGCCTGAACCGGCAGTTTATGTTAGGGAGTTCAAAGGGGACTTAATGGGTATATTTTGAGAGGTACTGTAAGAACTTCCATACCAACAACTTAAATAATTATGTCAAATCATTCCAGTGATAAATCTAACTTGTGCTATGAAAAATATGTCTGATAGTGCTGGACAGGTATTGTATGTACCTACTACTGACATCACTAAAAGCGACAGGATACAATTTGTTGAATTTGGTGGTGCTAGATCTAGAGTTTACATGTAGATATAAACATCAGGACTCATAGTGATACAATTTGAGACCTTGAGGGCGTTTAGTTTTTAAATCTGTATTAAATTCATCTATTATTGCACTTCATCTATTCTGTTTATTAAATAATTGTATTGAAGATTGCAACCTTCAGTCTTCAGATATCCACAATTGATGTGAGAAATATTGATCCCAGACTACATGCTTATAATTGTATACAAGATTGATAATGTTGCCTTAGAGACATGGATCTCTGAAGATCTGGGAGTAATCTTTAAAAAGGAACTTGCTTTTAACACCCACATTTTAGAGATGACGCTATATACTAATAGGAGGCTAGGCTACCGAAATTATCAGCAATGGAGGAATTTTTCTGATGTGAATACACTAAAACTTATATGTCACTTTTATCAGAAGTAAACTTAACTATGCAACAATAGTATGAACACCATTATATATGCTACTTAAAACTCTGAAATTTATATATTTTTGACTGTGGGCAGTACCCAACTACAGCCTGTGATCAATCAATTTTGGTTCACATTTTTAACACAAAGTATGAAGGTTGGAAAGAATATTCATGACTTCATATAACATTTTTATACGAACTGATTAATCACAAAATAGACTATGACTGCTTACCGAGTCAAATCTGTTTTTAAGTTCCTAGACTAGTCTAGATTATCGGAAATGCGCTACATGAATACAACAAACACAAAACATTAATTACATTTCCAACGTTTAACATATTTTAACTATTCAATAGCATATCACCAGTATACACCATCATAGCACAAGCTTTAGATTTGGCTGTTACAATAAGTTTGTAAGACTTGATTACCAATCCGGTGGCATTAATCTACTACCAACCTCACCAATAATGAGGAGTTCAATTAGTACAACTGCATACAATTCAAATGTGCTGTATTAAAACTGTATGTAAACAAAAAAAAATAAGTTACTGAAAAACATTTAAATTATTTACAATTAATATCGACATTAAAATTATTACAATCATTAACTCCAAGATTACTATTTTATCCAACTTTAAACTTAAACGTATGGAAAGAAGAGACATGTTTAGGAATTCGTTCATTATGGAAACAGCAGCCTAGTTTCTAATAAACTTTGCCAATGGAATCGTTGATGAGGCGTAATTTCTTCAGCATCATTTTCAATGGTTAGTTTACCTTTTGGTAACACACACTGATCCAATCCAGCTAAAAAATGACGGAGTTTATATCAATGAAGGTTTCATTAAGAAGTTTTGATAGTGCAACTGTGGTTTCTTTTAACTTACATGTTATTTTTAAAAGTACTTCATCATTTTCAATCTCTTCAACCAGACCGATTATGTAAGTGGACAGCTCAGGTGTGTAGGACTCTGTTATTCTAACTACCTGTAAACAAAAAAAATCCTTTTATTAATAGAAAGTAAATACTTTGTGGTTCTACCTTAAAAGCTATCATATCTCCAACTTTCGGTTTCAAATCGTTCATTAACTGTGACTTCATTACATCTTCTTCTTTTATCTTCCATGGTCCCTTATTTATTGTAATTCCACTTGTAGTTTCATCTAATTCTTCATTTTCGAGATGGCTGTTTTGCTCATCTTCAAACTTGATGTGTATAGAAGGACTACCCTTAATTTTCAGCGGTTTTGGTTTTGGAATAGCGGCAGGAGTATCACTGGGATCAATTTCCTTTGTTTTCTTTTTGTGAACACGTTTTCTTTTACGTTTCCCTGAAACTTGATAATCAGCCGTAGAAGCTGACTCCGATGTGGTATTTCTTAATTGCTCCATTATAGACCCTACAAGTATGAACAGTTAATGCTCAGTTTAAAATTAGGTATTTATTGTTGATGCAGGATATAGGAATTATTAGTTTTGCTAAGTCTTAATTTCATATATGAACAAATAATAAATAATAAAGAACAGGCTGTAGAATTAAGGTGTAATGGGTAATTTCATAAAAGTTGATCCACTTTACCATTAGACTTACCATCAGATAATTGGGCTCCCTGTTGTAGGTTTTCTAAAACATTATTCGAATTGTCTGGCTGAATTGAACTATTTAATGAAGCTATGTCATCAGACGTTAGAGAAACTAAATCTTCAGATTCACGATTATTCAAATGAGGTTTCCCACTGTCCGATTTGGTCTCCATTTGTATCACTTCTTGATTATCATTTTTTAAGATTTCAATGTTTCGATTTTTAGGGAGAGACTTATTGGAGTACATTGGAGAATCTTTTATATTTACATTTAACGGAACCTCTGTGGCATCAATTTCTGGAATGTTTTCAGCCCTTGTAGTTTGTGAATTTTCATGTGGAACTTCTGCTTGTATGTATTGTGAAGTAACTTCTACAGCTTTATTTAATGGAGAAAATGCCCCATACTGCTCTTGTAAATCTGTGGTATTAGACACATTTGCTAGTTTTGCTGTGTTATTCTCGTCCAGATGAGAATCGGAAAATAAATTTGTAGAATTTTCTTGTGGCGTGTTTTTCCGTTGTATTGGATACAGTCCATTCGTTATTCTTTCTATTTTAATTATATTTATTTTATTATTCTTCAAATATTGATCAGTTATCATTGGTACTGCAATTTTCTTTTTATACATAGCTAAATTCCCCTTGCAAACATATTCAGACTTCTTTGGGGAACTTTGTTCTAATTTAGAAGAGGTAGGTGAAGACGTCTTTTTCGGTTTAGGGTCAGAGTCTTTACACGTTTTCAAATATTTATCCTTCTTTTTCTTTTTCTTCAACTTATCGGTTTGCGAATAAGTGCCAATAAAATCCTCTGGTTCAACCGATTCAATTGTATTGTTCTCAGGCAATTCTTCAATAACCGTGTGGTTCTCTGTGACACATTTATCTTTTTTCCGCTTGTTATCTGAATGGCAAGAAGTATCCTCTGTAGTGCTTACTTTACGTTTTAACTTTGACTTTTTTATTTTACTGTTTTCATCATGAAGGAAGCTTGAAGGTAATGCCCTGAAATATATTGATTGTATGCCAGTGATAGTACATTCATAACTTTCACTAATTAATACGATTTTAATTCCAAAATATATGGGAGTAATGAGAGAATTTAACTTATAATTACCATATGGTCTCTTCTGGCTGTAATATCCCGATGTTCTCCGTAAAGGGTAGATATTCATTATTACATACAAAAACGAAGTCTTTAATACAGAATAACTCTTTGATCTTATGCTGTAGGTGCCCTACGGTTTCGATGTTATTATCTATAAATATCCTTGCTCGACTTCGATAATCGGAGAAAAAGTTCGATAACTCCACGAAGATACGAAAACCGGCGTTACTCATGGCTTATAACTTACAACTCAGAAACATACTTTTCTTCAAACTTTAAACCTAACCTACATACTACATAGTAGTCACTTCACTAGTTCTAGTCACAGAACATACCCACAAAACATATTATAAAGAAGCAAGAAGTGCAAGCACAAAACATATATTGTAATAATAAGGTATGTAATATAATAATTAATAATATACCATAATACCAGTACAGAGTACAGGTATATACGTGTACCGGATATTCAGGATATTGCATACACTTTTTTATTGTCAACTGTGAAGGTGTGAAGTGCCACAGTGAAGTGAAGTGTTTAATGGTTTATGCATATATGGGTTTATGTGTTTTCTGACTTCCATAATTGTGTGCTATGTCAATGATCTATGATTTCTCGGATTCATGTGCTCTCTGTTTATAACGTTCTGTGTCTATAACAACAGAAAATTCTAGAAGTTAACTTCGTTTGTGTTTGTGTATATCTGTGTATGTGTATTAAAATCGGTACAGGAAGCATACTTAAAGAGTTTACAACACAAATTGTTCTCTTTTTGATAACTAGTGATTAGAGTCGTCAGCGAACGTTGCAACTCATTTTTCCTGCATAACCTAAAAATGCCGAAATATTACTGCGATTACTGCGATACATACCTCACCCACGACTCGCCGAGCGTACGGAAGACACACTGCACAGGAAGGAAACATAAAGACAATGTGAAATTCTATTACCAGAAATGGATGGAAGAACAAGCACAGCACCTGATCGATGCCACTACAGCAGCCTTCAAAGCTGGTAAAATAGCCAATAATCCATTCGCACAGCCCGGCAAGGGAGGCGTGGCAATACCTCCACCGGCACAGCTGACGATGGGACAGAGGCCGGGCGGTCCTGGTGGGCCGGGAATGATGCCACCCGGAGGTAAGAAAGGATTCCTATATGTTTATGATATTGAGTCATATATATTTGATTTTTTCTTTGACTTTGACTTTTGATTTGGATTTGACTTTTTCTAATGCTTCTATATTTTAGCTATGGGTCCAGGCGGTCCAATGCCACCGATGATGATGGGACCCCATGGACCAATGCCACCTATGATGGGTATGCGACCACCTATGATGGGAATGATGCCCATGGGTCCTATGGGACCCATGGGGCCAGTAAGACCGCCAATGGGGCCCCCTATGAAAAATTAAATTTTGTAGATTATGTTTTAATCGTGTAGTTGTTCAGGATTATTCGATAAAAGGCAATGTACGTGTTTAATTTCTCTTCTTTGTATTGTAATATATTTATAAAATAGATAAATATTTCTGTAAACAGTGTGAAATTTATTTTTTTCCTAGTGACAAGTGAAAAACCTCATTTGTTCCTAATACTTCGTTAAATAGATTGCACATTTAACTGTAGGCACTGTAGGTTGTTACTTTTCTTGTCAATGCTTTCTTAATTTCAATTTGTAGTGAGTTGATAACAAATGGCAGATATTTAGTTGCCATTTATTTATTATACCATATATGTCGTAATTCCACATAATAGTGTTACCATTATTGGCAATATTGGGCACCTACACATTCCTCTAATTTATATATGTTACCAATATATATGGTATATATATATATATATATATATATATATATATATATATATATACCAGTATATATATGGATTGAGTTATATGCATCCAAAAACGTTCTTTTGATGGATTTATTAATTATGTAGTTTCAGTCAGTGCAGTGCCACATTTATGCTAGTTAGATGTTGTTAAAGTTGTTAACAAAACTTACATAGTCATTAGTCTACTGTTTCTTGTGTAATACAAATATGTAACGAAACAGGAAAATACAAAAGGCCAAGCTACATTCAAATGTTCCGAAATAACATATTTACTATTCCATGTCTGAAAATTCGATTATTATAAGACAAGTCGATGTTAGTACTGAGAATACTAAAGCAAGTTACTTTATATCCATAACATCCTGATAAGTCTATTATTTTTTATCATAAAATCGGATTATTTGAATTTGCTAGTTCATATCGATAACACCTCAAACTATTGTCTAACAGATGAAACAAGAAAACAGTTGTGTATGTCAGAAACCATGTCGAGTATAAAGAAGATCTGGGAAACCTTTCACAGATCTTGCACAAAACAGTTTCAGTAGTGGGACCATTACGGTGTAGGGTGGGAGTTGTGAGAGTTGAACAGAGCACACATTAGGTGAATTTGAGATTGGATATGCAGACTGCTAAATACTTAACATCCCTCAAGAAGATATTGTCTTTGTCCTATTGCATGACATTGCTCATGTACATGCTGCAAGAACATTGTTCCAGACAGCGAACACTGTCGGGATTGTTAGCTGTTTTGAGTGGTCAAACAGCCTTGACGCCTACCTCATAAAGACATCCTACAACCAAAGGGACGAGTATAAAATCTGTTTAACTCAAATGCAGCACTAAGAATTGCTGCACAGGACGGATCGAATCAAATTTTACTAGATGTCCCTTGAAGAACGTTTTTAGGAGCACATACGCTATTATTGGATCTATAAAAAGAAAAATTATTAAATGTTTCTTTAAAGCGATATTATAGTGTTGTTATAATAGCTCTTTCAATTATCATATCATGGCTAAAATAAGGCGATTTTATTATTTTTTTCTGTGAATTTGTTTTATGGCAACAATATTAAGCTTAATATTAGTTAATAATAACCAATATATAGGTCATAATAGATATAATATCTATAGACTTATATTCTATCTTAATAATAATAGTTGAATAGATAAATATAATATATATTATAGTAGTTAGTTGTTAATATTCCAATATTAGCATTATAAATTACAGAACGAAGAAAAATAAGACCTATTATTGTACAGAAATGTACATATTTTAGCATGAACTTAATAAATCTTACTATCCGTTTTAAAGAAGATCTGCATTTTTTATTTATTTGGACAAAGGAAACAATTTTGATAAGTCATATAGTACTTTATTTACAAAAAACCAATATATTACTGTATAATAATTTAAGGCAACTTTACTAAATTACATATCTTTGTTTTTTTTTATTTCTGGAGAAGCATTACCAAAAAATTGATATATTTACAGCAAGTTTGTACATGAAAACTGTGTAGCATAATGCCAAATTCCAGATACAAAAGTAAAAAATACACCTAATGGCATATGTCGACTAGACATAAAAAGATTGAATAAATAAGAAAAGAAAATAGAAAATATGTACAGAAATAAATAAAGTGTGTTCTCCTAATGCTAAAACGCCGTTTCTAATGTCGGCGGACTGGGTTTCTCCTGGCGTTCTTGCTGGCCTCTAGGTACACTCTTCGTGGGAGTCTGACTGAAAAATTGAGCTCTTTGAGCGTACAACTTTTGAGTTGCCGAAGTGTAAGGCTTGTTGTCAAAGCTAAGCCTAGGCATCCCTTTCGGGGACGTATTGTCCGCTTTAACGGGAGAACCCTGGCCTACTTTATCGGCAGGGCTGCCGCTCCTCGCGGCGTTTTTCGGGCTATTCTTCCTCTCTCCGGAGTTATTGGGGCTCTCGTCTTCTCTACAATCTTCCAGTATTGTAGAGGAGAGAACGTCACTTCTCGGATTAGTGAACCTCCACTGCGCCCTAGGCGAGAGGATCTTCGCGACCGGTTTCGGTTCCCTGTTCGGTGAACCCGGAGGATTGTTTAACAACCTGCGGTTCACGAGACCCCTAGGGGACCCGCTCAGATCCATTATGCTCATTTCGGGTTGGGCGGGTTTGGGCGGCGAAGGTTTGATTTGTTGTTTGGACAGTTTCAGTTGTTCGACAGCGGACAGTTTTTTCGGTGGAGTGCTGCTGGATTTTTGAAGTAGAAGACGCTTGAAGTCTAATGTTGATGTCTGTTTCGGTTTGGGTTTCCTGTCGCTGCACGCCCAGCTCATTCTCGATTTCGAATCGTTCGGCGGGGACAGTTTGTCAATGTCTGGGTTGAAGTCGACGTACTCGCCCTTGCTTGGAGACCAGCTGAGTCTGGATCGGGATTTGTTTTCGCCTATGTAACCGGTTTCGGGAGATTTTAGGGTCTGCTTCGGGGTCGTTTCTTGGACGGTCACGGGTGAGCTCCTGGGAGTGTCGTCCGTTTCAATGTTCATCTTTTTCTTACCCTTGTGGATCACGGCGTACAGCTCCTCGTTGGACATCGTGGATTTTTTCGGAGACAGCAGTTTCTTCTCTAGGTTCGTGGCCGCCCTGAAATCGGTGCTCTTCGAAGGTGTTGAGGACTGGAATCCCGTCGAGTGTCTGGGATCGATAGGGGATATCCTGAAGGGCTCCTCCTCCTCTTCCTCGGTGAAGCGAGGTATGTAACCCTGGGACCTGTAGGATAAAGGCACGTTCTGCAGGTTGAGCCGGCTTATGTCCGGCATCTGCACGGGGATGCCGAGGTTCTGGCTGAGCTCGAAGTTCCTCGGCAACGAGTGAATGTTGTCCCTTCTCTCGAGCCCTCGCGTGATGTCTGGTGTGACGGACCTCTCGGCGGCCTCGCCGTAGAACTGCGTCTTCTTCGTGGGCAGCGTCGAGTACATCGATGCCCCCTTCGGCAGGTAGTACTGGGCGCCACCGGCGAGGTACCGGTTGGAGTCGAGCATAGGGTCGCGGTACTGGTACATCTCGGGGTCAGTCGGGGGTTCAGGACTGCCAGGTTGGGTACTTTGTGGCGGCGGAAGCGGCGGCGATGTCGAGCCTGGCGACGGCACTCTTTCTGCAAGAAGAGGTCGAAATTGAGGGTTTTGTCGGGGTTCCCAATATGAAATCCGTTGTTAGACTAAAATGTTCTGACAAATGGAAAGATCGGTGAATCGTGGAAGGTTATATAAATATCTAAGCAGTTTTTGACGGAAAATTGGTGGAAGATATGTGCTATCAAAAAGATTCCATTTTAGAGTAGAAACCATAACATTATATATGATATTCGTAGTGAAAAAATGTATAATTTTTTGAATTTTCAACGAATTTCTTTCAAGTTATTAAATTACCTTCATTATAATTACCAGAAAATCTTGCAATAGTGCCAAAACTGGTTAAATCGATTACTTCATCTTAACGGTGGATGGTGAAACTTTACACTTAAAATATAGCTTGGTTATTGAAGCTTAAGGGAAGATTGAAAACATTGAAGTTACTGATATCGAAAAGGGGGAAAAATGCACAGAAATATGGAGGACACCAGAATGGGTTTAGACCACGAAAATTATTATATGCTATCACGTGGTAAACCAGATTGTTGAAAAACGCCAATGAGCACAATACAGATCTCAATATATAGTGCATATTTATAGATTCGATATTTTAAACAGAGCATGCTATGCCGAAAGATGAACGAAATGAAAATGGGAATAGCAGAGAAATAAATAAGAATAACAAAAATGACGATAAATGGGATGGCAGTAAGACAATTAACTTTCAGGCGGCCTTATTTAATATATCTCTAGACGGAGTGATAAGAGAGTGCCAAATCGAGAGAACCATAACACAAACATCAGCACAAAAAATAGAATAGACGGACAACAGCCCAATAAAAGCTTGAGATAAGAATAATTGGGAAACATGATAAAGAAAATAAAAAGCTAAGCAAATAAAAGAGAAATGGAAATTAATCGGAAGAAAATATTGAAATGAAATAATAACAAGAAGAGGAGAAAAAGAAGAAAATAAATATGTAAACTTCTGGACAAATTAAGGTCAACCCCGCTTTTAATTGACCCGGATATAATAGACCACTGGCTATAATTGACTAGATTGTCATCTATCTATACTATCAGGTTATTCTTTAACACCCCTCATATAATTGACCTCCGCTATAATTGACTATTTTGAATGGGCCCGTGGGGTCAATTAAATGTTTTAAGGTAATCACAAACAGTATAAAAATGAAAGAAGCGATCAAAGAACGGGCCCAACATTGCAACATTACGGAAGCAAGACACTTACCAGCAAATAATAAGAAAAACCAAAATATTTTGAAGTGACAATTGTAAGGCGAATATATGGACTAGAAGAAAGAAAATCAACGAGGAACTCTGACCATCAATGAATAATGACGTTTAAGTACAATTAGAAACGTTAAGTCACGTAAATAGAAAGTAACATTAGTGTGTAAAAACTGAATTACTAAGATGAACACCCTGAAGATCAGATATCTAATTGAAGATATTTCTGAATGGGAAGACAAGATGAAGAACCAAGTAGGTACAGGAAGACTGGTGGAGGCTGATCAACCACCTCTATTAACTCTGGGCTCAAAGGGGCTCAATAGAAAGACTTTAATTTCGATAGGAATGTATGACAAGATCTTGGCGAAGGGGATACAATTCTGTCTTCATTAACTGTCCAGCTACAGCCTTTTTTGAATATGAAATATTTTTAAAATGGTTATCATTGCCAATCAGTACTAACACAGGGAATCAGTTAAATCATTTTTCAAAATGTTCTAAAGCTGTAAATGTTGTGAGTTTGAAAGATTCATTCGAAATAATTTAATTTCAGTGACCAAGAAGAGGTGACGTAGGTGTAGTAATTATTTTAAAACAACATTCAATAGGTGTATTTCATCGCTAAAAACGACTCTAGATTCCATCTATCTGGATTAATAGTACCAAGTGCGAATTTAGGGTAGTGTGATAGGGTTTATTGAAAATTTGATGTGAAGAGCGAGAGAATTGGACGTTATAGTTAGTATGGTTGAAATATTCCGGTATGCCATATTGAGAGCATCAAGAGCTTCTGTTTGCCTGTACTGAAAACCAAGAAAATATTTGTAGAGATTTCATATGCTCATGGGCGCCGCTAAGAAATAAGTCAGGGGGGGCATAATTTAAATCAGGGGTGGGCATAATTTTTTGTAATAAAAAATTTGCATTAAATTAAAATGAAGATATTTCTCACCAGTCACCATTATTTACTAATAGGAGATAATTATTTAGGGGATGAATACTACGAACTCACCTCATTACTTTGGGATAGCATATGATTATTCGTAGAAAAGGTCTTGCCTAAAGAACCTGATGGGTCATGCACAACGATGGTTGTGCAAGGAATGATCCCTTCTGAGCTTTTAACATCCATTGCTTTTAGATCCGTAA
Organism: Cryptocephalus moraei; assembly: GCA_946251905.1. Classification (NCBI taxonomy): domain Eukaryota; kingdom Metazoa; phylum Arthropoda; class Insecta; order Coleoptera; family Chrysomelidae; genus Cryptocephalus; species Cryptocephalus moraei. Next base: position 19,760,339 of record OX276452.1, read on the forward strand.
AACCAAGAAAACGGTAAAATCCAGGGGGGGGGGCAACCGCCCCCCCTTGCCCTTATGTAGCGGCGCCCATGCATATGCTTCCTTCATTTATCTATTTTTAAAAATTTTGACATATGCAAACTAAAACACAAACTTCGAGGACCAATTAACAATAAAAAAAAATCTGATTGGGTCTGTTTCTGACTTTTAGGTCAATCATTTATACCACTAATGCTGATGAAGTAATAGCTAGATTTAATTTGGATGTGTTTAGAAATGTTATTGATTATTTTGTTTACTGACTTTGACTGACACATTTTTAAAATACCATTCAGCAAAGTAAAAAAGAACCTTCCTGCAGTTGGAAATGATGTTTCTTGCTTAATGTGCTTAACATTAATGTATTTTGTAATGCAATATGTTTATTGGCACATATCAGTTATCCCTGTATAACCTACCTTTACAGCGTTTACGTTTATGGGTATTTGCATACCTTCCGTTTACTATCTGAAGTTTAACTTCTCTTGAGTTTATAAAAACATATTTTCTTCTCAGTAATATAAAATGTAAAACTTGAACATGTCGAAAAGCGCAAAGATTGTCAAAAAAGGCGAAAAACAAAAATCATTTGTATCCTTTAAAAGTTTTAAACTCTTTCCATTTGTCTGATACATGGTTAAACAAATTTTTGACCGCATTATATCTACTATTGTTTCTGTCCAAATTACATTCTTAACATCTACTTTTATGTTTAGGTTCAAAGTTTCTTATTAGTGATATACATAAAAAATACAATTGCCTACAAAATAAACCATGCAACAACAAACAAACAAACAAACAAAAACTCATAATAATGTAATACATACAAATTTGTTGTTTCACTAAAAACCGCCGTTCTAATTACACGTTCGGACTATGTAATCAGACGTTATTAATGTCTGGTGGCAAGTAATTACACAAATGATAAAACGTTTTTGTGTTGTATACGATAATTATTGTAGATTATTCGGTTTCGTGTTTATAATTAATTCAGTGATGATTAATAAGTTAAATTAATCGAAGCTAAATTGAAAATATGGAGCTAATAAATTCATGCAGCATGCCTTCATGCAAACGTACACCTACAGGGTGATTGAAAATAAAATTAACTTAAAAATTGAATTTTAGTTAGAAAAGTCAACATCCAGTTAAGTATTGCTTTATATGAAACCCAATAAAGATGAATTGATGTTGGAATCGCAGTGATTGGTTAGTTTTGTTACTTTGAAATCTCTCTTTTTTAAAACAAATTTGTTACCATTGTTGTTTACAAACTGTACTGACACATTTTAGTGACTCTTCGATACAAGTCTTGTATTTGAGTGCGACACTTTTGGCAGCAAATACGAAACTGATGTTATCTTTCGACGCGTTGATACCATAATTTAAAAAAATATGTAAGTACGTAGGTACTAGATAAAAATTGATAAGGATTATTTTCAATCACCGGCATCGTACAAAGGAGCGATACACAACTTCTACGAGTCTACGAGAGCCAAAATAAAATATTTATGTATATCTCACCTTGCTATTGTAATTCTCGAGGTAGGAAGTGCAAGACACGATTTTCTTAAAATAACAGTGGGTAATAATTCAAACAATTAAAATTCCAATAAGCTTGCGGTGCATCGAGCAGGTGGCAAATGTTAACAGACATGACATGTAAAACACAACATACAGCAACAGATACAAGTGATGCAGCACGTGCTAGAACGCGAGAGAAAAATCTCGCGGTCGGCGTGCGAATGTGCCCTCGCCTAAACAACTCGAATGACATAAAAGAGAGAACGTATCCTAGATGTCCACGTTTGTACTTTGTTGCTTTGGAGGTGTCGGGTTGCGGAGCTTTGTCTCGCTTTTCGGAATGGTATTTATGTCGTTTTGAAAGGTGCATTGTTTTCGCTGCCTCGAGAGCGCTGATCGTTGAAACGAGAGGCTGTGCAGCGATACAGCAACAGCTTCGCATTGTCAATTGTTTTATTTCCGTTCGATGAAGATTACAAATTTACATACGCACCGAGAGAAAGAGAGCTTTAAGTGAAATAAGTGAAGTACGGTTCAAGCGAGAGATAATGAAACGGGGTCGTTTGTTTTAAATCAAGAATAGCGTGAGATTGTTTATGTCTCTTGTAGGCGTGTTTGAGGAAACGAGGGATTGTTTGTTACTACGCAGGGCCTGCTTATCAAAATTTTTAACTTATTTGAGAAAGGAATATAGGAATTTAGTTGTGCGAGTAGTTTGACGAAAGGAAAGAATTGTCCATTGGACGTCCATTAGATCAAACCTAAGTCATATTAATCCACCACGAGGAAATGCAACCATTTTGAACTACTACGGTAACACAGGTAACAAACTCCCCCGAAATGCATGTTACCAAAAAGGTAAAGGCCTAATTGACTATGCCTTTAATAGGCTATTGACTATGTCGAAAATAACAGGGGTAAAAGGAACTAACACGTGCAAGATATTTTATTTTTTCATATGGTCAGTTGACCTCTAAAGAAATAAAATCCAAAAGTGCTACTAAATTTAGCCCTGCGTTTTTGAGAACGGGGTAAGTTTGTCCACTTTTCGCTTTTTCGGCTATAGCGCAAAAACTATGCATTTTTCGAAGATATGTGCCGTAAGATTTCTTGTAGATAATTAAATTTCCTATGAAAATTATATATTTCGAATTAAAAAAAAAAATTTTTATGAAATAAATTCAAAAAACGAAGTTAAAAAAATGGAAAAATTAAAAAAAAAATGTTTTTTTTTTTAATTATTGACTATAACTATTTTCTGAATGAATTTAGGTATAGGCATTACTTCATAGAAAATAAAGCTTATAAAATTCTCTTTAAAACGGTGGTTTGTAATACTTTATAAGTTTAATATTGACTGAGATATAAACGTTTGAATTCGGCCATTTTTTCTCTATTTTTTACTTTTTTTAAAATGCTTATTGTTTCATATTTTTACCTGAAAAAAATAATTTTTATGCAATAAATAACTTATGTACGAATAATTTAATATAAAAAATGATCTTATTTATTTATATTTGAAGTCAGTTTGGCACCGAAAGCTATGGTCTTCCTGTTAGAAAAGTTAAATAGATTATAAGAATCTCTCATTGTGCTACCCGAGCAGGTATAATTGAGGTTTAACGAGTGTCTTTAAAAGGAGTAGTATTATGTAGGTATCAATGGTATCCTCAGAAAATTACTATTCGGGAAGAAGGATATTCGGGAAAGGACTATTCGGGAAGATGAACATTCGGGAAAATGACTATTCGGGAAAATGACTATTCGGGAAAATGACCATTCGGGAAAATGACTATAACCATTTAAATTAAATATATGTAGAATATGTTCTAGTAGAATAATATCCAATATTGTTGATAAATTTATTTTCATAAAATTGTTATTGCATAATTTTTTTTCAGGTAAAAATATGAAACAATACGCATTTTAAAGAAAAAGTAAAAAATATAGAAAAAATGGCTTAATTCAAACGTTTATATCTCAGTCAATATTAAACATATAAAGTTTTACAAGCCACCGTTTTAAAGAGAATTTCATAATCTTTATTTTCTATGAAGCTGTGTGAAGTACTGTGTTAAACACGCCAGTTAAGTACAATATTGTTTTTTTCTGCCAGTCCTTAGCCTGGGAAAAGTGTGAAGGAAAAAAGTACCTCATTTCAGATTCAAAATATGGATTTATGTCTTGCAAATAGATATTTATGATAATAGATTTAACTGAGGGCCCTTTACCTGTTCATTCTACCTGACCGACCCTTGTCCGCAATTCATGCAGTGATTAATGGACCCTTACGGCACATGTCCGCAATTCATACATCCGTCCGCAATTCGTGTGCTCCGGGTACGTTTGTCCACTTTTTTTAGTGTCTTAACCTGAAGACTATGCAGGTTTAGTAATTTTCTTGGAAACTTAATTTTCCATCGCTGTCACTTTTTGACCTCAGAAAACTTACTTTTGTAAAAGATAAATGCTAAGGTAACTGCAAAACAGGACGAAGAATTGCAAATTTTCTTTGGATTTTTCTTCTATAACTTTTTTTAAGGAGATGTGGATACAGGTATATAGTAACAAAAAAGAAGATTAATCTAATTCCCTTCACAATGGCCTTAGGTATAAGTACTTTAGAAAAAAATTGACTGAAATGGAGCCGTTCTAACTTTACCTTTTTCATTTCTTCTTTGATATTAGAAACTGTCATTTTCTACAAACACTTCGTTGAATATTAACTTCTTTAATTATATAGAAGATATCTAGGAAGACTTTATTACAAACCTCTTACTTTGTATTACTAACACACATTGCATACATTATTTATTCCATGCAAATGTAATCAAGTGTTATAAGTGTTATAACGTTTTAATTTCTTCTGAACTATTTTTAAATTGAGTATCAATTTCTATCAACAATATTAACAATTGTATCAGTATATTCAACATACAACCTATATAAAGACAACCCATCAGTGTATATATACATATACTCGTTTTCCAAAGAATAAATTGAAATGTGTGATGAAAAGAAATGGCGATCTGTAACATTGTAAGACTTTCTCATATGGCCGGACCAAATATTCATGGCAACATTATTAAAGTGCCATTTAGGGAGGTTTTAGAAAAAAATATTTCAAATAAAAGTTGTAGCCATTAGTAAGGTCATTTGGAGAAAATTGTGAAAAACTGAAAATTTACACGAGTAAAGGGCCCTTCGCAGAAGATCAGTCAAGATAACTATAACGGCAATCAACAAGAAATGAACAGCAAAGCAAATATACAAAGTTAAAAAAAAAAAACGTTAGACCAGTTTTTGAGACACCTAGTCCAAAAAACCTATAAATGACAAGAGTAAAATGCCCTTTGCCCTTAACTGATTATAATAAAATTTACGTGGTCGCGAGCTTTCAGGGGACCCAGCCTAAGTATAAAATTTGAACTTTCCACTATTTACAGTTTCTGAGAGGACGTTGATCACATACACCACACATACATATTTTCAACAACATGTTTTTCGAACTCAGGGCACTTCAAAACGTCCTGAAATGCCAATATCTTCAAATTGCGAAAATCAATACGATTACAATACTAACAATACTTTCTCTTATTATATGAGAAAGTAAAAAGTAGGAAATACATTTTTCAATTCAAAACAAATTTCAAATTACACTCATTTATCAAATTCAATATTTTAGAAATATGTATATATATATATATATATATATATATATATATATATATATATCAATATAAGAATTTTATCAGTATTGCAACAACAATTCCCAATATAAAATCTCATATAAGAAACATAACATCATGTAACTAAACAAATAACCTTTATTATTATTGGTTATTATTATTATTATTATTATTATTATTATTATTATTATTATTATTATTATTATTATTGAATTACATACACAATCTATATTCATAGTCATACTGATGCTGATAGAATTGATTAGGCTTTGAAAGGTTTTGTGACAGTAAAAGAACCAAAAAATTGGACCAATTCGCCAAGTTTCACGTTGGACGAATGTTAATAACTTTTACATGAGATAATATTAAATAACATGCCAAGAAGGTAAAAAGTGAAAAAACTGAAAATAGTAATAAAGTTTAAACAAACGGTATATCATAATCGTTTTTTTTTAAATGACTAATACCAGACGCCGTTTTGACGGAAATTACATCAGATTTCTTTTTTGTGGCCCACTGCTGATACCTACGTCCACTAAGAAAAAAAATTATAGACAAAAATCCAAAAAACGTCGATTTTTAGTTCTTTTTGGGATTGCTGTTTGAATTTATCTTCTGCAAAAATACGTCACTTGGGTGCAAAAAGTCTCATATCGGTAGGAAACTAGATTTCCAAGAAAAATCCTTAATATACGCATCTACTAAAAATGCACAATATACGGGTTATAGTTAAAAAACTAAAAAGTGGACAAACTTATCTGGTTCTCAAAACATCATGCTAAAAACTAATTGCGCCTTGGATAATATATAATTTATTTAAGGTATAATTGAACGAATGAAACACAAAAAACATGCTGTGTAGCATACTACAAGAAAGTTAAAAATCTCACTGTATGAACCAAGTTACTTGACCAACTTCCAATACGCTGATTCTGGCCTGACTCGCTCTTTATTAATCAAAATTCGTTTGACAATTTTCACTTTCCTCGGCGGTAACGCAATTTCCTATGCTGTTTCCGGTACAATTCAGACCTCTCATATTTACCTTTTACGCGAAATACACGCCCCTATTTTCTCTCTCCTAGTTTGCGACAATATTTTTTAAAAGGGTTGTTGATCAAGCCATTAGTTTAAGTGCGTGTGTAAGCACTTTGGCGTGTTCGTTCCGAGTAATCAGGAAAAAATGTGTGTAAAATGAGAAATTACACGTCTTTCACAAAAATTAGCACGAATATATAACGTGATATTAAGTTCCTCATATAGGAAAATTGAAGAAAATCAACAAAATGTTAATTGCAACAAGATGACAGCAATGTTTATTTATTGTTCATATAACAAATAATCTTGAATAATTATTATTAAGCTACCGTATTTTCTTGTGGTCGAGCTATTTATAACAGAGTAAGAAACAGCATTTATGCTTATAAGTAGTCTTATTTGAAATTCCATATGACTCATTAACGTAATGTTGCGACAAAATCACTCTTAATGTGTAATTAATGGAAAGTCTAAATTCCCAATTCCGAGCTTCAATTTCCCCAAGAAATGTTTTTCGTTAGTCTAGACCAAATTTTCCAATTTTGATTCAACAAGCCACCCTTCAAAACCAGCCCGTGCCGAAATTCCCATTTTCCCTTCGTTCAAGCGAGTTGTATTAACTTCCTTACTTTTAGCACCTACCTTAGTTATAAACGGAACACTGACCACTCTTACCGCCTTCAACGAATGGACAATTCATACAACAACAACAACGCTTCAAACTGGACACACAGGTTGAGTCACATGTATCATCCGTCTTCCAATTATTGTTATATTAATTAAAACCAATGCATGTGTCGCCCGATAAGAAAGGTTATTTATACACCATACAGCGAGTGTTAGAGACGGACTTTAGTAACGGATTAGCACAGAGATAGAGAGAGAAAGAAAATGTGGGGGAAGTCGATGTAATTTTGTTTATTGGCTAATTAAAATATATTTATGTATATTGTTACAAATTAAGTGTAATTTCCTCGGTGTGCGAAAATGATGATAAAACAAGCATGCATTCGCTAGAGTGCCAGTGCAATTTACGTACACAAAAACGGAATAAAATCAAAATACACACACAAAGGGTATACGCACACGTGATAGAGCTAGAAAATTATTTACATAGACAAGCATAACAAAATCCATGCAATATCCATTGAGAAGTAATAAGTAGATTTTGCCGAAAAAGAAGTTGACAATCACAACATTTTTATAAAACAGATTTTTAACAACTTCGTTTTTGACATATTGCACACACTAATAGCACATTGGAAGTATTAGAACACATGAAGTTTATTATGCGATCCTAGAGTATGTATGTACAAAATTCTACAATAAACAAACAAAAAACGACAAACTTTCCATATTGCATGTGTGAATCAGTCTTATTACAAGAAATATCACAAACTATTCAAAAACAAAACTTACAATAATTACAGTTAACAAAAATGGTGCTTAATGAAGTTCATAGTGCGGTCAAGTCGACACCAAGCTTGCGTGATTCAGTTCAAAACCAACAATAACAAACCGATTCAAAACAAGTAATTAATATTGTTGTTGAGTTATGAATGTGATGATGACTTTATTGATCCTACAGCAGTTCGTATTTAATTTTTTGTAAGTACGTAATTGATTTCCTGATATTTAGGTCATTTCGTTGTCAATCATATCACATTTTTTATTTAACCTGATTACCGATAAATGATAAATTTTTAAATCTTACCTCTGGCGTTACTTCAGCCCTCTTCTGTTCTGAATCACCCAAGCCCACACGTAAATAAAGGGAAGGGAATACCCACGCAATCACACTATGCCACGTGAACCAAACCGGCCATATTCACCATCACGTTACCATACTATGACTTTCCTCTTTCGCCAAGCCGGCGTATTATGGATATGGCCAAACACCGAAGCTGAAAAGTGGAGGATGAGGAAAGATTGGCGGTGATGAAGTCGACTGTGCTCCGACACGGACTAGCATCGTCCGGAAAAGCCGGCGAAGACGTCGAAGTTTAGAGAGAGGATGCTAAGGGTGGCTTTCGGTTCTAGGGGGAGAGGGAAAATGTAGTAACATCGATTGCGGGGGCACACGCGGCGCGCTCTGTTTGAATATCCAGTGGCGTGGGAAAAGTGTAGAAAAAACTAGCCTCACTTCCTACTCCATAATAATTAGATACGTCACAGTTGATTTTCGTGAGGGCGTGTTGGTAGCTTTACCGCGATTGGATTGGATATTGCGTACCTGTAATACATTTTGAAAGATTTTTTGACAAAAATCTTGAAATGTATTTGTGTGGCAACTTTTCTGCTGTAAAATCATCAGTTTCGGCGACGTTTAAAAATAACTTGAGGTCTTAACTGAACCTAATTTCAAAATTTCAGTAATAAAACTAAGTGTTAAAATCCAAGTTTGGTTAAGTGTTTATTAACTCATTATTTAAGCTTCCTACCAATATTTGGTTCGATAGAGTTATCATAAACTCCATATTTCTACCGCCTCTCACTTTGCAAATTAAAAGGGAATGGTTTGTTGCTTACAAGTGGTGGACAAGTCTCGATCTCGTCTCGTCTCAAATTTTTCTCAAGTCTTGTCTCGAAAAGTGTCGAAGTTTCAAATTTTATATATGCGTTCTGATGTAGTAAAACTTTCAGAGTCACGAATGACGGAAGTGCAGGTAAAAGCGATGTCTGGCAAGCTCATACATGGGATCATTAAACCGGTAGGGACGGTAAATGGTAAAATTTGGAGCTATTATCGGTATAACTGCGCATTTTACGGTAATTACTTCTTTTTATTACATCTTAGAAGAGCTTATTATAGGACCGGCAATCTGTAAGTTGTGTGGATCGTTTGATTGCATGAATGGGCATATTTAGCAGTAACGTATTAGTTCATTAGTAGAGTAGTTTCCTGAATTCTTAGAAGTTTGGTTATAATTCTTTAATTTGGCAGGTAATGGCATGACAAGTTACCAGTGCCAATGATTGATAAAAGAAAATTAGCTGATGTGGCTAATACATTACCATGGCACGCATTTTCAAAAATATCTTCCTTTTGAAAAGATTATAAATCCTATTAATGACATAAATACTTGGAATGATAGAAGCTTAAATATGAAATATTTTTATAATTATATTTTTTATAATTTATGAAATATAAATAAAAACAGAGACAATTAAAAAATTATGACCGGATTTCTAATAAGGGACTCCTAATTTTATTCGAAAAAGTAAGTATATGGAAAGTAAAAATAAAACGATAATTCTATTAAATAACACAGCTGTCGCTATACTATGCCCATTTTACATTGATTTCTTATTTGTCCTTGTAATTAAAATAATTAAAAGTTATCACAATTATTAATAAAATTGATTGTTGATCTTGTACTTGTTCTCTATAATGGAATTTCTAATGTAATTTAATTTCTTCAATTAAAAATTTAATCGTTTTAATCCAAAATTAAATATCCTGCATCAAAATATGAAATCGATAAGATTAATTTCTGTACGCTCAATTTAAGTTGTTGAGACCATTCTCTTGACAACTGAATGTTGTCAAGAAATAACACATTTATTTATTATTAGATTTTTCGAGACAGAGACGAGACTATCCTATTTCTCGTTTCATCTCGTCTCGAGCCACTACTATTTACTACACGTTTCATCTACATACCTAGCATGGGCGCCGCTACATAAGGGCAAGGGGGGGGCGGTTGCCTCCCCCTTGGATTTTCGTTGTGCAAGACCCATCAGGTTCTTTAGGCAAGACCTTTTCTACGAATAGTCATATGCTATCCCAAAGTAATGAGGTGAGTTCATAGTATTCATATCCCCTAAATAATTATCTCCTATTAGTAAGTAATGGTGACTGGTGAGAAATATCTTCATTTTAATTTAATGCAAATTTTTTATTAAAAAAAATTTCCCTCCCCCCTGACTTACATTATGCCCCCCCTGACTTTTTTCTTAGCGGCGCCCATGATACCTAGTTACTTAATTTCGCTATATTTAAATTTAAAGGCTCATATTTTTACTACTTGGCAAACTGCAATGTACCAATTAAGGAGACGTTCTGTAGAGCACTTCAACATTTTTTAGCTTAATACTATTATTATCATATATTATTTCACAAATGGGCACGTCGTATAATACTCGTTCTCCCATTAAAATTTATGAAGGATCCCTAATTTGAAACGTAAATGTTCTCTGCCAATTCCTGCGAGTATTTATTTGCGTATTATCACATTTCTAATTAAAATAAGTGCAATTTGTTGATTGCATATTATGGCGAATGTACCCCGTGTCTCTAAAAGAAAGCGTCAAGTGGGTTCTGAAAACAGGCGCGTATGTTTTGGATTTTGAGTTTTACAGTTAAACACAATTGTGAATTATATTCAGTCGAGTAGAAATTATATTCAATTGGTAAATTTCAAGTGCAAAAAAAACGCAAAAGGTTTAATATTAGGGGTAAAGATATCAACACATCCTAGATACTGAATGTTACTATGTCGATTTAGAATTATAATATCGACAATCGTACTTTAAACCAACATAGAATTATGGTCCTTGTCGATAAGTAATTAATAATTATGTTTAAGTGTTGCTAGGTATTGCCATGCCTCTAAGTTAGCAGAAAACCCAAAGGGTAGTTAGTATATAACAGTTCTGGTGCAAGAAGAAGTAATGACATGCACGTTGGCCCTTTTGCATGCTAACAGACAAACATATGATACTAGTGAATCTCTCTCTTATTTTCAGAATTATCAACATCAACCATTAGTAAATATTTTTGGCGTTTATATATCCGGTTATTGAAAGGAATCTAATGTTTTAAAAGAAAGTCTGACTGGATCTAAACTGGATCTAATTCAGTAATCCATTGACCAATTAATAAAAGTAATACTAAAAACTTTAAAATAGGTCAAGTTGCTGAAACTATACCTTTCGAAAGGTATAGTTAAATATACTTAGACTAACCACCTCAAAGCTGAAACTACGGAATTTTAAACTTTTTGTAGTATATGATTCTTATACCTTAAGGGCACCTGAAATTTTAAAGTTTCCCTATACAACAAATAGTAGTTTAACATTCCTGATTTTCAGCTTTGAGGTGTATATTGTACGTATATTTAACTATTCTATTCTAAATTTATACTATTACTTTTAGTTTATCATTGGCGTTTTTAAAGCAATTTAAAAAAAAGATATATTATACCGGTTTTTCAATATTACGGCTTTATTATTGTAAATTCGTAATTGGACCAAAGCCATTTGAGAGTTATTTTTATTACGAATAAATACATATATTTCTACATACGAAGTCATTTCGCAGAGTTATAGAAGAAAAATTTTTACAATTAAATTGTAGATGTTAAACTTTTTCCTGATAAAATATATTGTTAAAAAGATAACGTATTATTATACTCGTCTTTTAGAGTAGAGTTATGTAGTTAGTTGGTGGTTATCGAGAGTACTAAAAACGGGGAATTTTAGATATCTGCCGACTGGGCCAAAAAGAGTTTTCAAAGTATTTTAATTTCTCCATTACCCAAGGTATGTTGCCGCTTAACAAAATTAAATTATTCTTTCAAAAGAAGCCCATGGCGATGGGCGTGATGAATTTAAGGGTGTTTCTCTTAATCAAACCCCATCTAATTCTCTAAAGCTGCATTTATAAACTCTGAGGTTGAGGTTTCGTTGAGCTTCAGTTGAGGTAGGCAACATGAAACTTGTGGATAGCGCTCTATCATTTAAAAACTTTTGTTGACGAGGTTCTAAGTTCAATTGAGGTTCGTTTGCAATGAGAAGAAAAGCTTAATGTGATTTTTTTTTAAGACGAGAAGGAAGGTAGTGTAAGATTATTCTAACGCAGGTTTTGATTGAAGATACATACTAGTTACATGGAACGTATTTTGAGAAATTTTTATCCACTTTAGGCAAGTGTGAGCGGGTTTTACTTAGAGAAACTTACTGTGAAAAATTTATTACATTGTATCTTTTGAAGTGATGAATTGAGGGGGGGGATTTAATGCCATGCTGTAAATAGCAAATAATTTGTCATAAACTCGTGTTTATCAGCAACATTCTAGTTAGTAGTTCACACAAAAAATTCTATAGTTAGTGTTATTTACAATTGTTAGAAATGTTCTTTTCATTTTTTAATCAACTAATATTACAATGGGGTAGTTTCATGTTTCTTTTTTATTTCGGAAAAAAACTAGGCAGTAAAATGAAATAATTTTTTTCACTTTTTTCCGTTTAAACGGAAAAAAAAACTTTGAACTTAGGGTGACGTCACTAAGCGCCTATTTTAAAAACGCCGCCAAATAGATACAAACCGACAGTTTGTCATGTTCTGTGACTGTAAAATACTGTAAGCTGAAGTTTTAGTTTATGTTTTACGTCAAACATTCAGAAATGCAGATGTTCTGTGGTAATCATGGTGATAGTTTTTCATCCTCGCCACAAATGTGAAATCATCACAAATACATACTTCACTTACACTATTAATAGCATAGACTTACCACGTGTAGCATGCGGATTCCCATGAAGGACGTTAAAGACCGGAAGGAGCGCGAGGGTAATACATAAGGCACGCTTTCTCACTCTAAATGGGAGGAGCTAACAACCCGTAACCATGACTCCATGACGTTCTAATCTCTACAGCCTTGTGGGTTACGCCGCTTACTTTTATTTCAGAGGCCGCGGGTTCTAAACTCCAAGAAAACGAACCTCCTCTTCTCAATTATTCTACTTTCTACTTTTTCCCCGCTTGATTCTCTTGACACGACGCTATAGAGGTTAGAGCGTCATGGTTACGAGGTTGTTAGCTCCGCTCATTTAGAGTGAGAAAGCAACGTGTCTTATTTATTGCTCTCTCGCTCACTCCGGTCTTTAACGTCCCTTATGGGGATCAGCAGTCTGTATGTGGTAAGTCTATGATTATTTTTAATCATAGCCTAACCCTGTTAGCACTTAATATGATAACGGGTGTTTTTTTTTTTAAATTTCACCTCATAGTAGGCTCTGGATAGTGTTTGTGAATGCACCTTACTAAAAAATTTCAATAAGGAGGTAGGTTGTCATAACCTCACTTTTATAATAAAAATTGAAACTTCCCCGATCAGTTACTAGTGTCTTGAAAAAGACAACTTGGCTCTATTAATTAGGCGTTGATGGGTGAGACTAAAGAACATACAAATTTAAATGCGAGAATCTCGGTGAAAACAAACTTGACAACTCTTAACTCTCTCATGGAACAATAGTCTTCGAAGTGCTTGGAACGATTTGACTTTTGATAATGACATTTTTTAGTAAGGTGCATTCACAAACACTATCCACAGCCTACTATGAGGTGAAATTAAAAAAAAAACACTCGATATATTACACTGTAAAAAAGACTGAGGCAAAAGTCAATATAGAAACGACGTAAGGGATTGAAACGTATGGGCATTAAACATATAGTATTTGATCGAAAACAAGATTACTAACCATAGATTACTCAGGCAACCTAACTAAACCATTTTTTTAGGTCTCTCCTCAGAAACCCATGTTCTGTAATGCATTTCATACCAATATTTCAGTGATGCTAATGATACTTTAATGATTTTCCTCACGCGGGCGCTTAGTGACGTCATACTGAACATTTTAAGTTTCAATTAAAAAAAAAAACAAGTAATTGGTGCAGTGTAACGAATTTTTCCTTATCGCTAAACTATTCAAAAAATAAAGTCTCAGATCCACTATATTTCCAATTTCGTCTCATTTGAAAGAAACTACCCTATTGATTTTGAGAAGGTTGTAGGATATGTTGTGTGTGAAGTATAAAACACGATGTATGTGTCTTGCTATATCGTTGTCAAATCAATTATAAATCAAGTACTAATCCTGATTGATTAGCTTGGACTCGGGTGTACGATTTTGTTTTCAGAACCTACTCGGACCTCTTTCTTCCTGATCCACGACATTCCCTCGATACGGGCAGAAATCGATATTGAAAAAATGCTTTTCCCCCACGCCACTGTGTAACATCCCCCGTTTACCATATCTCCGTATCCGTGCCCGGAGCCGACAACACCCGGACTCTGTTCTCCGATTCCTCTTTCGGAATGAGGACGCGTCGAGGGGATGCCAACAGCATTTTCTGGGCCTGCGCCTGGCTGTAAACGTGGCATTGCCTCCTCTCGCACATCTTAGGCGACACCGTCGGAGGATAGTCGATCGTGTCCCTTAGGAGCTCCTCGCGGATCTCGAGCTCGATACGATCCTCGACGTCTAGCCTCTCGATGCGCCTCTCCAGGATCTCCAGAGTCACCGGGTTCGCCGTGCGATAGCTGTCGCTGCGGAGCAGGTTCCGCGCTTGGTTTTTCAGGTTGTTGGTCGAGTCTAGGGTGGCGTGCGATTGGCGTGACGGCGGTTTGGGTTCGCGGGCGTGCGGGTTCTTACCTTTGCTTTGGGCCGTGGCGGCGGCGGCCGCGGCGACGTTCCCGGCGCCCTGGCTGACGTGGACGTAGGCGCCGCGCGCCCTCGGCGACATCGGGCGCGAGCCCGGCGCGACGATCTTCGACGGCGGCATGCGGACCACCTCCGGCGTCCCAGCGGACGCCCTGATCACCAGCTTGTCGACCTGCGGCGAGAGCGGCCGGTGCGAGTTCTGCACCGGCCTGATCGCCTTCGGGACGCGGTGCACAGGGAGCGGGCTCGGGCCCGGGCTGCCTGTCGGTTTTACGTTGGGGCCCGGCTCGAAGGTCGTGTGCGCGCCCTTCCGCCTCCGCAAGCTGTCCGAGCTGTACACCACCTTGCCTTCGGCGTCCAGCATCACCCTGGCGCCCTGCCTCTTGCGCTCCAGCGAGTCCGCGTTCGTGCTCGTGATGGTGTTGTCGTTGCACGGTAGATCGTTGAGGCTGACGTATTCCGCGTCCCTGACCTTACCCGATAATACCGTCGAGAGGTTCTTGTTGATTACGTCGTTCACGTAAGTGATGTCGTCGTTGGTGACCATCGACTTTTCGTTATTGTTCCTGACGTCGGCTATGGTGACGTACTCCCCCGAATCGAATATCCCCTCGTCCAAACAGTCTTTCTGCATCTCCTTCTGGGCGCCCGGCGATTTGCTTCGGTCCCTCTTGTGAGCGAAATTGGCAAGATTATTCCTCAGTCTTCCGAACATGTTATTCAAGGGCAACAAAGACGCCCTGATTATCGGCTGTGAAACAGCTTTGACGACCGTCACCTCTTCTTTAACAGTAACGGTACCGCCACTAGGGCTGGGCGCTCTGATCGAGCTGCAGATGACGTTCCCGTTGTTCTTATCGGCGTCGTCGCTCGCGGCACTCACTGCGCCGTCCGGCTGGTCTATGGTCTGCACCGTCGCGTAACCGGACTGCGGGTTCACGCTGATCAACGAAAGTTTCGTCCCTTCGATCGTCGTCGAGATTATCCGAGGCAGGTTCTGTTGGTTCCTCTCCTCCAGGTGCTTCCTGTAGTTGTTCTTCGACGAGTGACTGCCGTTCTCGCTCTCGTCGTCGCTGTGCGAGGGCGTGATGACGCACATCGATGGGATCCTGCTGGAGTTGATCGTCGTCTTCAGCCTGATCCGTTCGATCCTCTCGGGGCCCTCCATGTCGGAAGATTCGGAGAACTCGAAGTCCGAGCCGCTCCTGACGCCGTTCGGGCTGCTGATCGACTCGATCGGCGAGCTGGAGGTGTTGTGGCCGCTGTCGGGCGAGACGTCGCCGTCGCTCTTCTTGTGGATCAGCGCGACGACGGTCGGCTTGTTGGCGGAGGCGGGGCTGCGCTTGACGGTGCCCGTCTTGTCGCTGAAGTCGCGCTCGAGCGAGCTCTCCGCCGACTTGTTCGACAGCTTCGATAAGGAACTTTTTCTTTCGGGGACGGCCGGTCCGACGAGAGACTTGTCGCTCTCGGCAGCGCGGAGCGTCGTGCAGACCGTGCCGGCCGAGCTGGTGGTCGTGGAAGTCGAACCTTTGCCGAACAGCTCGTACTCGTTCTCGGCCGAGAGCACGGTGTTGTTCGAGCCGGAGTTGGAGAAGGCCGTGGTGGAATGTATCGGGGTGGGCGGCGTGTCCTCCTCTTTGAGCGTCTTGAGGCCGCTGTCCATGTGGAAGGAGGTGTAGTAGCCCTCGGTGTCGCAGGAGTAGACGCTGCTCGTCTCGCCGTCTTCGTGGAGGTCGTGTATGATGTCGGGGGTGAGGGTGCCCTCGCTGGTCACGCTGCCGGACGTCGTCGACGTGTTCATGTTGAAGCGTCTCCTGCTGTTCACCGAGCCGGGCTGTAGTAGGTTCAGCGAGTTGCTGGAGGTGGCCGCGGAGGTCGTCGACTTCGGATGGGTCGTCGACGTGATCTCCGAGCCGATCGAGGCCCGTCCGCTCTCCGAGCTCGCGCTCCAGTTGCCGCTCGACGAGTGGGGCTCGTCCTTGTTGGCGCCGTTCCGGCGCTGCCGCCTCTGCGCCGAGCTCTCCCGCAACTTCACGGCAATGTTCATCACCGTCGACAGGGTGTTGGAGACGGGCACGTTGATGCTCGACTTCTCCGACGAGGATATCGAGGAGTTGCGCTCGTGCGTGCGCCTCTCCTTCTCGAGGTCCCGCTTCCGTTTCATCGTCACCGTCTCGTAGACGTTGAAGTCGTCAACGGGGTCCTTGGATCGGATCTCCGTTTTGGAGTCACTGGGCGTCTTGTTCATCAGCTTGTCGTACCTGCTCTTGCCCCACTGCTTGAGGCTGTTAAAATGAGACTTTTTGTTCTCGGGCGACTCCTTGTGCTTGGAGCGCAAGACGTCGCTGCTTTTGCTCCTG
The DNA here is from genome assembly GCA_946251905.1 of Cryptocephalus moraei. NCBI lineage: Eukaryota > Metazoa > Arthropoda > Insecta > Coleoptera > Chrysomelidae > Cryptocephalus > Cryptocephalus moraei. Next base: position 19,777,413 of record OX276452.1, read on the forward strand.
CAGGCGGCACCGAAGCCGCTCGGATCAGTCTCATTACTTAGGCTCGGCGAAGACGGCTCATCCCTGTCGAGTAATTATAATTATACTCCGGCCAAATTAAACAAAACCGAAAAAACACAAACTTTCAATAGCACGGAGACAGTGGGAGTCTCATGTGAAAATACGATTTAAAACAAAATTAGAAACAAAAGTACAGCTTAGGTTGTTAATATCGACTTGCATAGCTGGTTTTCATTGTAGAATTAGATTGTTCTTGAATATAACTTCCTACGTATTGATCATTAGAGAGAATATCCCGAACAAAAGAATTTTGATTCGTGGTAAATTACAAAAACACGGAGGGGAACGTTTATAGTAGACCAGAAGAAAACACAAAGTTTTCGCCAACTAATTTAATAGACCAGAGCGACCGGTTACGACTTACTAGAAGTCATCATCAGGCTCCTAATATATAAATGTTTTGGGGCTACAGTTTGGTAGCTGGTAAAGCTAGAAGCTGGCTACACACTGCCAGTGTTTGTCCGCCCCAACACACGATAGGACAATTATGTAGTAACCCTTTTTAAATAATGAGGAAGTTACTCCTCTAGGGATTTCTCCACGTTCGTAATTCAATTAATGTTCTTGTTCGACGTGTGATATCTTTTAACTGTATTTGTCCGTTTGTTTTTTATTTTGTGATGTCTCACAACTTAAGCGCCAAAACATTTATACATTTGGAGCCTGATGATGACTTCTAGTTAGTCGAAACCGGTCGCTCTGGTCTATTAAATTAGTTGGCGAAGACTTTGTGTTTTCTTCTGGTCAACATTTGCCATGGCAAATTTTGCGATCTAGACTACCTTCTGTCGTTGAACGTATATAGTGTTTAACCACAAACAATTAATATAACTAGACCCGGCGTTCTGAGAAGAAACTACTATTTGTATACATACAAACATAGGTGCAGAGGGGGAAGCAAATATGGCCATCGTTGACGAATTGTTATAGGCAACAAAACAGTGGTCTATTACAGGTGTATCAATATTAAGGGCCAAAAGAAACATTAAGAAACTAAAAAATCTATTCTCAATTCATTACGGAAAAAAAATAATTTTGTTCAAAGTATCTCATCCTGTTTTGTTGCAACATACTTAACTTTTTTGTCGTTTCATGGTATATTGTAATATTGAAATACCATTTTAAAATTAACTTAATTGACAAATAAATGTGGGCCACTATCCATAAAATGTCAAAAAAAGTTGAATATATCCGAAATGAACATAGTCATCCTAGAAATATTGAACCCTGGTAGTATGTACTTGAAATCAACAATATTATTAATATTTCTATTAAAAAGTACTTGCAGTATTATTAAAAAAAAAACATTTCGCACCCATTTTTGATAAAGTTGGCGTTATTAACCTGAGCTGTCACACCTAATCGGTTGCCTGTTTTCAATTAAAGCATTTTTACACCTTAAGCCATGAATTAAATATTTTTTTAAATCAAAGTTTTTCTTTAAGAGTGACCATTAAAACATACTTTTACTTACTTTAAATCATATGCTACAAGTAATTTATTGAAGTGAATTGTATCAATAATGTTTTATGTCTTTTGTGTTCTCCGATTTGAAAATGAATTCGTATACTATGCGAGTATAGTTATGTGATATGAATATCTTCAGAAAATTTGTGGCTTATTGACTTAGCAGTTATTGAAATCAGGCATGATTAAAGTAATTCAAAACTGTGTTTTAAAGGAATAAAATAATTTGGAAAAATAGGTAGTTCAGTTATTTGTAACAATCAATTAAACTAATCACTTATATTTTGTGTCGTACATTATTCATATACAAATTAAATATTTTTTATTTCAAGAGACTTAAGACTTGATTCAAACGATAAGTGATTTACAAGAGCTCTGTTACGGTCACATTAACACATTTTGTAAAAATTAATTACTTTGTACTACTGTTAAACTAAAAAATATTGTTTACATTTTTCAATATATAACTGCATCTACTTACACTTTTAAAATCACCTTCTTATTCTTCAATATCTTTAGAGCTGACATAGACTGGTTTTATTATTTTATTGGTTACATTAAGTCCCAAAAATGAAATACAAATATTTATTTTAAGATCTGCTAGTAACCTAAAATAAGAAAACAGATAGAATACCACTGACACGATATATAATATGAATTTTCGTATTAGTGTGTCATATTTAGCTATGAAAGAATAATCTAAACGTCTTTACTTCATTGCTAAGCACTTTGCATATCATGTACCTATTAACCATTGCATATTTTTTTAATTCAATGTAAAATAGTTAACGAAGTGCAATGTAAAGAAACAAATGTCACGTTAAGCATCCTAATAGATGTTGCCACTCTTGTCGAAAGTCAATAACACTGCAAGTTTACATACAACGCAAGCACCAACTGCAATGTACATGTAGTAAATCATAAGAAAGAATTCGTCAACTGTATTCATGCAACAATGTAAAAAATGCTTAGAAAGTGCAATTATTTTGTAAATAAACGGGCCTAAATATATTAATCGTCTGTGGGTAAAACCAACTACATAGGAACCAATTAGGAGGATAACAACTAAATATTACTTAAGTTATCTTTATGAAAGTTTGTTCGTACCAAGTAAATTATTTTGCTTCTTATTTTACCCTTGTTTGTAATAATTTTAGTAACGTTTTTCAGAACAGAGAATATATTTGTAGTACCTATTCTGGTGAGAAACGAAAGAGAAAGGTTTAAAACAGTATTATCACTAGTAAATTGCATTTTTCGTCCTTATCTTTCTTTGTAAATTTTGTAAACTCGCTTAAAAATCAATCAATCTGAATGTGTATTGCAATGAATGATTCAGAATTGATCAAAGAATTCAGAAGTGCAATTCAGGTCTCCCTTGAATTTTCTGCATTATTCAAAAAAGAACAAGTAGATAATTTGTTCCATTTTTTGTAACCAATGATTGATTCATACTAAACAATTGCTTGAGCCCCTCTTTTCAAGTACATATAACTAGGTTCTATTTCAGATTTCTCTACCACGATTAATACTTAGGAAAATATCGTGGAAAACTCGAAATATGCTAATTTTACAATTAAAGTCAGCTATGCAAACCGCGCTTAACAATATAAATTCTAGTTTTATTTCTAAATCTGTTTAAATTACATTTTCACATCCCTTGATTTCCATGCTTTTGGAATGTTCATAATTTTTCCAACTCTCCTTTGTTTAATTTAACTGGACTTAATGTTTGGATGCAAGTGTGTGCTGTAATGTGAGTGTGTACGATCGGATCGGATGTATTTACAAAAACAATTTCAATGTAAGATTTTTTCGGTTCAAGCCAAACTAGCATGCTGATCGTTAATCCTTCGGTCTCTTTCGTGAGACTTTTCATGACAACACACTATTAGAAAATCTGTTAGCACACTGTATAATATCGACAGTACCAGTCATCTGGACCGCAGGCAATTTTGGTAACGCGCACGCAACATCCAACTTGCGAGACTACTTGAGAGGCATTCGTTTATTTGAGTTTACGTAAAAGGTGGTACCACTTCAATGAGTATGTAATCTAAAAATGGTACCTATAAAATTGGCGCAATTGATGTAGTAGGTGATGCATAACCAAAATCCCCTACGCTCCATTGCTCAGAGAGCATCACGAGCAGTACTGCTCACGTCAAAACTGGCTTGCGTTCCTCTGGTGCGACTTGAGCAGTACCGCGCAAAATCAAAAGGTGCCCCCTCGTAGAGAAACTCTTCAACTGCTGGTAGTACTTACCCCGCGATCAGGGCGTCCCTTATCTCCTTCTGATCGGTCCCGGCGAGGGTATTCCTCCTCCTGCTCCTCGGTCTCCTGCTCTTCGTCCTCCTTTTCGTGCCGCCCGTGTCTCCATCTGTCGTCTGGTTGACGCTCTCGCCGTGCATCACCGAGCGCCTCTGTATCGACATCCTGTCGAAGCTCCTGCCGGATATATCGACCGCGACTATTTCCGCCGGGAACCTGTTCAATAAGGATAACGTAGGTTTAGTAAGTGAAATGGAGAGGGAGGAACGCGGACGAGGCGGGAATTATGGGGAATTTTAAAGCTGAGCTTTGAAATTTGAATGAAATGTTCCATTTTTGGCGGGGCAATATGTGGTAAGATTTTATTGTCCGTATTTGTTTGAAAATGAAATTTATAGTGCTTCTTATGACAACTGTGCATAATTTGTGTTTCTGTTTTAGGGGAAAAACTTTTTATTGTAGGTATTTTCTGTCTAAAATAAAATAATTTTGAAAAGTGCTCCTTCGCCAAAGTGTCGAAGGATATGCATGTTAAACATTACATCAAACTTAATTATGTGTCGATAATTATTGTAATTATAGAATAATTAAGCAATTATAGATTTCCAAAAGTGATAAAGTGCAATTATACGCTCTCTATTGATATATCTGAAGTGTATAGTTCAAAACCAATATCAAAATTGGTGTCATTAGGTTTTCGAAAGCGGGAAATTCGATTTTGGTATCAGCTTTTGAAGAAACATCCCTCGTTTGCTACGTGCTTCGTGCTGGATTAATTCAGCATAGTTTTAACCGCACAATTAATATAATTGCACTTTAAACAATAAAAGAGCCAACATTTTTAGTATTTTTTGAATACTGACAAAATTTGAGTAGCCCATAGACCAATCGGGATAATAGACGTTCTATCCGCTATTACATGTAGTTTTCAAAATTCAAATTGCTCAAAAGCTTGTTAACGTAAACCAAAAAAAACTAAAGTAATTTTTTTTTAAATTAAATACTATTTCAAAAAGGCAACCCTAATTTGCAACAATTTTCAAAGTAATGTAACACCCTGCGGGTGTTTAAGGGATTTTTCTTTTATTTATTAGATTTTGTAACGTTAGGAAAGAAGGACCCTGTATATGAATGGACTTGAAACGCTACGTGATTTATTCTTTATTACGTAACACAATAAGTCGATAATTAGAGCATACTCATATTATTTCGTAAAATGACGCGGAAACAGCTGACTTGGATGCGCTGAACTGGTCACAATATCTGAGGTCGAAAATCGGACCTTGCTTCGGACCTTTGTCAAATAAGCAAAGGTAGGTAACAACACTTAAGTAATTAAGAGGGCGGACTTTATGACGTAACGCGGTTATTCATAGGTTCAGTAGAGGAATTTCGACCAATTACAATTTGGGAGGTAAATTTTGATCGAATTTTGGTACTTGGAGTAGTGGAGTCGAGGGCTCTTGGTAAGAACCAAGTTAAGAGTTAGGGAGTCGGTCAGAGGCCGAACCCGGAGTCGGTCAGAGGCGGAACCAAGAGACGGTCGGGGGACCGTACCCCGTCCGGTAGTTGTTTACAGTGAAGGAGCTTTTTCAGGTGGGGGACCTTTGAGGATTATTGGAGTTTGACTCGCGAGGGCGAAGTCAAGAGAAGGAGCTATTTCAGGTCGGGGACCCATGATGATTATTGGAGTTTGACTCGCAAGGGCGAAGTCAAGAGAAGGAGCTATTTGAGGTCGGGGACCTTTGAGGATTATTGGAGTTTGACTCGCAAGGGCGAAGTCAAGAGAAGGAACCATTTTCAGGTCGGGGACAGACCTTTGGGGATTATTGGAGTTTGACTCGCAAGGGCGAGGTCAAGAGTAAAAGTTATTTCCAGGTCGGGGGCCTTGAGGACCACTGGAGTTTGACTCGTAAGCGCGAAGTCGAGAGTAAGAGTTATTTTCAGGTCGGGGGCCTTGAGGATTATTAGAGTTGAATTCGCAAGGGCGATGTCGCGAGTTAGGAGTTGGTTCTAAGGTCTGGGACCGTGAAGAAAGTCAGAGGTTAATTCGCGAGGGCGAAGCGAGAAGCTTGGAGTTATTACGAAGCGGTTAATTATCGTCCGAGGGTTGAAATTACGACAGTGTTAGTATTGTACGCGAGAGGCGTGGTTGGTGAGTTTTTTCTCACGCTAGGGCCTTAACACTTTGAGAGAGTTAGAGTTTGTACGCCGAGCGACGTAGGGCCAAGTACCGGGCCGAGATCAAAGTAACCGACACCGATATACCGATAGTTGTGCAATCTTGATAATTTTGGTTATTGGAATTTTGGAAAAGTCACTGTCCTCATATCACGTAGGTATAAGCATTTCATATACAGGGGCATTAAGGGATTTAAGGGAGATTTTACCTTGACACTTGGGTTTAGTATTCTTGTTGGGTTTTGTCTGGTAACTAATTAAATTAGAGTTGATTTCGTTTTGTTGAATCTTAAGGTGGGTTTAGATTGCGCGAAATTGTTTCGCGCAACAGTTTCGCGATAATGTTTCGCTTCGTATAAACCTGGTACTCACCCCGAAACTTGTTTCGCGAGTATGTTTCGTGGTGAGCCACTCGCAAGTCGGTATTGAAGCGCGCATCAAAGAGCCTCGCTTCTCGTGTTTCTCGTAGTGTAAACCAATTCTACTGTTTCGCGCCAAAAATGAACCAGGAGGGTAGCATCCGCCTCATTGAACTTTACGCAAAGTACCGATTTTTAGGTCATCCGAGTAAAGTTTCGAAATGTATCTTCACAAGGTTCCACTGTCATATCCCTCAGGAGTCTGTTTCCATATTGAAATCTCCGACGAAATATGTCCTTCGAGCCTTCGACCACCATCGGCGTGTTCTTTTATCTCTTTTGCTTTTCTTTCTCAATACAATAATTATCATCATAATTGCAAATGCTGCACTCCGAGTTATAACAACAGTTATGCTTGTCTCTCACAAACTGGCGGCTCACCCTGTTTTCGCTTGTCAACGCGAAACATTTCGCCCCGTGTAAACAGTTAGGCCGAGACAGCGACTCGCGAAACATTTTCGCGAAGCTTTTGCGCGAAACAATTTCGCGCAATCTAAACCCACCTTTAGACTTGGGGTGTGTTAATTTTTATAATTTGATTGACTTAGTGAGATGAATGAGTTCTTTGTCTTATTTTAAATTAATTTTTAAAAATTAATTTTGTTAATATAATTTTCTGTTTTATTCAGTCGTTTAACTTTTCTTTGAGCACGATTAAAGCGGGCATTTGTGAAGCCCATGCTTCACTAAGGGACCAGTTAATTTCTGAAGATAATTAATTTCCTCAATCAATCCCACACAAACGTAATATCGGTACCTATACTTTGACCAGTGAGTCGATCTTCTATATAAAACCCTCATAATAATACAGGGGTCGATATTACAGTAATATTTTTCAAAGTCAAATAAGCTATTTTTTGCCAAATGGCCTTATGTCATTTTGCTCCGTTCGGGGCAGGGTAATGACTATTTTTACACTTTTAAGCCCCATTATTATGTATAAGCTAGTATCGTAATGATAATTTTAACACACGAATAGCATTGCTCAAAATGAAAATAAATAAAAGAATAAATTTACATCAACATTTAACGTAAGTTTTGAGACGCAATGTATAAACTGTCATTTAACGTTCGTTTACTTAAATGAGAAGATTTAATTATAGAGGTTATTATCCTACAACCAATTTTGAATTACCACACGGCATGAAAAGTTAGATTAGTAACATGATACGAAACCTCTACTCACAACTGGTTACTACCTATTGTTATTAATTTTACCTCCTGAAATAATTTAAATATTTATTACTACGGTAGTTAAGTGCAATTGTTTCAGAACCGTCTTAAATAACGGAACGGTTAAGTAGTTTATACTTTTCCTTTTGCGAGAGAAAATTTTACGACACACGTGCACTTAAAGTTTTCTCCACCAAAACTCGACAATAAAAGCGTCGACGCATATATGCATAGAAGCTCCATGGAACGGAGAAAATATAAATATGACGATTGTTAGAACTTTGTAACTAAAGAAGTATCATAGAAAAGTTTTAGTTCGATGCAATAAAACTTTACCTTAAGGCGACGACTTGGAGTTGTTCCTCCGGCGATGGCAGTTTGTGGTCGATACCCTCATCGTCGGAAGCTACGGTTCCGTCCGTAGTATTACCATCCGTAGCTGTACCGCCAGGTTGTATACGAGTCGTACAATCTGGAGCTACTGTGATGTCTCCTATGGCTTCGTCCGAGGTCCACCTCCTTAGCTCCTCGACAGCGGCAGGCTAGAAAATAAATAGGGAGTTTAATAATAAATACGGTTTATTAAAAGAATCTAAAGAAGGAGAATTATATAGTCTGGAAGGCAATTGATAATTCTTGTTTTAAGTCATGTTGGGGCTTTGGTTGAATTATTAAGTTAAGAAAAACAAGTTATATTTTTCAGTTTATTTCCTTCTATATACCTGAACTGTATTAAAAATATTATAAAGTGAGAAACATTCTTTCAAATATTTTTCTTTTCTTGTTGCAGGCAAGTTTATACAGCCCTAAGAAGTTACGAATTTTCGGGAAAGGTGAGTAAGTACACGTGCCAATATTTTTTCTCCCTTATAATTTGTTTAAATGTGAACTATTTCGAATTATTAACTTTATAAAGAAATTGAGCGATGTCAGTGTTTTGAACAAATCGCAGAATAATTTCGGCATACTTCACTGTCACCGCAAGAGTTACGAATGACAAAATTAACCACAGAAATAATTTTCCAGTTTCTCTCGTAATTATTTTACATTCTCGGCCAATCTCTCGGTCTCGCTTCCTCCGTATTTGCGCTTGAACTGCGCTTGAACTTGCCTCTAGACCGAGGAATCCTGGCAAGTGCAGACGTTGCTAATTTTACTGCTGAAAGCGCGGCATTATTATCCCAACATACACTGAAATATATCTGGAAATGAGGTGCAATTCCTCCCGGTACTTAAAATAAGCCAAACTCGCCATTGAAGTCAGTGACTTTCGGGTGCGGGGGACTGGAACGGGCGGGACTGTGATTATTTAATTTATCCACAGAGTAATACGCTGGGTACGCCAAGTTTTCGAAAATTGTTATGTGTGAATTCAGAGAGTTATAATTACGATGTAGGTTTGTTTATCCCAACTAAACTCTATTTGGGTAGGGACGGAATGATACAAACTCCAGGGAATATACAGGAAGGAATACCTACTGTTTACACTGATAAAAAATTGTTGAGTATGTTTATGGTTATTATGTTTTTAATTATGTTGATCCAACCACGTTGGGTTATAGTTGTAGTTCCGTTAACGTCATGACTGTTATGAGTAATTAATAGTCATAGTTATTAATAGTCTAGTCATAGATCATTATATTTTTTACGGAACAAAATCTATTATTTAAGCAATTTATAATGGTGATGATCAGAGTTCGTTTCATCGACGCTTAGTTAATTCAATTAAAAATGTACATTCATGTAAGAAATAATACGTTCCAATCAAAAATAGATATAATAATAGGATAGATTATTTCAAGCTAAACTATGATTTGTGGTAATACAGATTGTACCTGTTCTTCACCATCAGATTTCTTTAACTCAATATTTTCAGAAAATTAAATATCGTACATCAAAATATGAAATCGATAAGATTAATTCCTGTACACCTAATTTTACAACGTTTATATGAGTACTTCATAAAGATCAAAGAACTTTGTCAAGAAAGAACACATTTATTTCCAGATTTTCGAGAACGAGACAAGATTAGATCTTTTACGGATTTTTCAAGACCGACACGACACCATTTTCATCTCGTCTTGAGTCCACCCATTACTTGTTCCTAGTGGCTTTCCCTTAGTTTATTAAACAGCTGTCTTCTGACTTTGTAATTATCACCTTATTGAACTCAAACAAGCTTACGACTACTTCAATATTTTCAATAGAATTTATTACGATTACCTCAAGGAATTTATGATATTGAGATAACTTTATATTATTAATGCAACAGTTTGTTACGTGAGAACGACAGAATGATGTATTTTGAGTTAGCGAATTGTGAGCTTACTTCAGTTTTTTGAACATATTCGAATCATAGAATTAAGGTCATATAATTTGTATAGTTTCAGCAACTTCAATGTTTTTTGACGAAAATACGTGATCAAGAATGACTGTTTGAGTTGGCAATGCTGAATTTCATTTTTAAATGGTACAACTGGTAATTTGAATTTGCTATTTCAAATTTAAATTTCTGGTATTTTTCCAATTTATTTATTCAAAATGGTTTTCATGTTACAAAACGAAATTTTCATTGGAATGGCGTACTTTTGAAGCGGGATTTATAACCCAATTACTGGTTGGCGGTACTCTCTTGAAGCGACATACCAGCAATTTCAGGAGTTGTTTCCGGAGACTTTGGTCACTTTTGCTGTCTTTCTGCAACATTGCATGCTAGTAGTTGAACGTTATTTAAACACAGGGAGCGTAAGCAAACAAAAATCAACTGGTAGACCTTCTACTCTAAACGAGGAAGTTGTCGAGGATATCAGAACTCGAAAGCAAAGAAGTCCTCCCAAATCCTTAAGAAAGCTCTCCCTTCAAACAGGTTTGGTCCTTATGCCTCCTATTCAACCAATTTTCATTCTGACCCATAAGACTTCCACTTTTCCATGTTGTTCTAATTCACGGTTTTACAGGTTTATCATATGGAAGTTGCTCCACTGTGCTTAAAAAGAAATTAAAGTACCTACCACCCTTACAAAATTTCCATCGTCCAGTCATTAACCCCTCCTGATCACCCGCAGAGAGTTTTATTTTGCAATTAGTTCAATGACATATTAAATAATAATGATATCCTTGACAATACCTTCTTTTCCGACGAAGCCTGGTTTCATCTCAACGGCTATGTGAATAAATAAAATTACAGAATTTGGTCTGGTGAAAATTCTTATGCTATCAGAGAGACACATTTGCCCCCGGTTAAAGTTGGTGATTGGTTGGCAGTTTCAAGGACGCGGGTGTATGGGCCGATATTTTGTAATTTTACCGTCAATTCGGAGAGATATATCCAACACCTTTTAAGCCCTTGTATAAACCAATTAACAGACGAAGAGAATTGGATATTTCCAACAAGACCCTGCAAGGGCACATACGGCTCGTGCTACTATGGGATATTTAAGAGACCATTTTGGCGACAGAGTAATTAGTCAGGGCATTTGGCCAAGCAGGTCACCAGATCTCACTCCATTAGATTTTTCGTTATTTTTCATTAATTTTTATTCACATAACCTACAATCTTATCGCTGATTGTTATGTCAAATTTTTGTCAAATCTGGTTGTAGCGTTGCAAACCCTTAGGCAAAAAAATCCTCCAAGGAGGATTGCCAACTCAAACAGTCATTCTTGATCACCCGTTATTAACGAAATTTACTCATTTCACTGTAAATTAAATAGAATACATTTTAACTGCGCTGTAACCTCTGAACAATTTTGATCAAATTCGTTATTGGTTAAATTGAGATTGCATTGACGAAATCGCGGATTTTCCAACCTCGGAGCCGAGATTGGCATCACACCATCATTTTTCTCAGCGTAGATTTTGCGATTTGTCCATTACTCTTCAGAAAATGTCCCATCCTAATATGGGGAAAAGCGCAAATTAGTTACACAAGTTCATTAGAAGTAAAGCCTCTTCGTCATTCTTCTCGTAACTTTCGCTCCTCCGAACCTAAAAGATCTAAAAAAGTTGTAAGAGTAATTTCGCGTGTATCTCACTTTATTAAGCTTTCAACCTTCCCGTTCCTTAAACGTGAAATTATCCCGTCGAATCGCTCTTACCAGATTGATCGGTATTAGTTCCCGGGTGTCTGCGGAAATTCTTTTAACGAAAGATTGCACATCCATCTTTCCAGAGTAACAATAAAACCTTTTCCGAATGAATGGATGTATCGGGAGAGGGGATAGAATGCGCGCATAAATCAATCCGATTGTTGCATATTTTATTTTCATTTTGGCGATTGAAAAGGAACACGGCGGCCGCGTCCGAACGAGATATTAATATTGTATGCCGAGTGAACGGATGGGTTTTCCGGTTTTTCCTCAGATTGAATCGGGAGGCGATTTTCATCATTTTAGACGTCCTTGTGAAAAGTTTAATGTCTCTGAGGTCATTAAATCAATTTGGAGAAATGTTGACGTTTCGATTGCAATTTCGTTGACTTGATTTCACTTTTATGTAGAGGGAGCAGATTAAAATAGCAAACAATACGGTGAAATGACGATTGAGGTTGAATTTTGTTTATTTGTCGTCTGAAGTTGTATCCTGGACCAGAAAAAGGTTATGTCGCATGCGTGAGTTTTAAATACAACAATAATTTTATTATTGAAGTAGACAAAAATATTTCTTTAAACCTCTCTCTCTTCCGTGTAGCGATGAGCACTGAGTGCTGCCTCCACTTAGTATTTCCCAGGGAGACAATGTCATGTACCTTCGATTGTTATATATAGAAGTTGTTATGGATATCAATCAAATTGTTAGCTCATTTAAATTCAATTGATATGAAAGTATAGTTACACAGTACAGTGATAGACATTTCAGTTGTAATGAATAGGGCTCGGAGAATATAAATGCATATGAGCGTATATTTTACCAATATTGGTAATTTAGCAGGCACATTAAAATATAGAGTGATCAAGAAATACTGTTTAAGTTGGCAATCCTACGTGGAGGATTTTTTTGCCTAAGGGTTTATAACGCTACACCGGCAGTCTCTGCACTCTGCATATTTTAGTAGATGGAAGTTCTCTGAGCTACAAACACCTTTTTCAAATATCTCTTACATTTGTACATAAATATTTTAGGTTATGTGAATTTATTTACGATTAAAAAACCACACCAGAAAAAACTTCAATATTTAAAGGTACTGCTCGAATGGAGCTCCATTATGTTCTAAACATAAATTCACTCTCCGTTTTAGGCCCTCGAAGACATTAATTAACATCCGAGGAGAAATATTTGCAACTTCCTCGATAATGGCAATTTCCAGTTCTTCACGTGTATGTAGAACATTACTGAACACCTTGTTTTTAAGGTGCCCAAAGAAACAAAAGTCTAGAGGTGTCCGGTCTGTTGACCTACTTGGCCAGATTCCCGTAATTATGACTCGATGGCCAAAAACTTCCCGCGAATATTGCATTGTGGTACAAGCCGTATCTGCTCAAGCCGAATCTTGTTGAAAGTAGCCATTTTCGCGCTCCTCTACGGTTAATTGGGCAGCGAATGGCTGCCAGCTAAACATCAACTTTAAAAGATGTAAAGTTGTTGTTCTAACAACATGTGGATTTTCACCAGACCAAATTCTGTAATTTTGAAAATTAAGATAGCCATTGAGATGGAACCAGGCTTCATCAGAAAAAAAGGTTTTATCCAGGATGTCATCATTGTTCATTTCCCGATTGAACCAGTTACAGAACAGGAAGCGTTGTGGACGGTCAGGAAGATTTAGGGATTGGACCATCGAAAATTTGTACGGGTGGTATTTCAATTTGCTCTTCGACACAGTGGAACAACTTCTATATGATAAACCTGTAAAGTCACGAAACGGAATACGGGAAATTAGGAATAAGTGGAAATTGGTGAACTTTTGATAAGGATCAAACCTGTTTGGAGGGAAAGCTTCCTAACCGATTTGCGAGGATATTGTTGCAGTCGGGCCCTGACGTCTTGCACCACATTTTCAGTGAGTACGGAGGGTCTACCAGGTGGTTTTTCTTTCTTCACATTGCCTGTATTCAAATATCGTTGAACTACGCGCATGCAGTGTTGTTTAAAAACGTGGATAGTGAACACAACTTCAGAAAACATTTCTTCAAATTGGTGCAAAGTGGATTCCAAGGAGTAGTGCCATCCAAAAATGGGGTCTTGAACTACACTCCAAAAATAAGCCATGTAAATAAAAATATCCTGTTCTAATATAAACAGGTAGTACCATTTTTATAACAAAAATTTGAATCGCCGCTCAAGTGTCAATGCTGTCACTGTTAAACGTCGAAGTAGCTGTCAAGCAACCGGAAGTGGTTCCAGTTCTACCATTTTAAAGTAAAATTTAGAATTGCCAACTTAAATAGTATTTCTTGATCACGTTGTATTTTGAATATTCTGGATTTTTCCAAGTCATAATATGTTTTATTGGTAATTTGTTGCCTGAATGCTGCCTCCGTTTAGTATTTCCCAGAGAGACAATGTCATGTGTCTTCGATTGTTATATAGCAGTTGTTATGGATATTAATCAAATTGTTAGCTCATTTCAATTCGATTGATATGAAAGTATAGTTACAGAGTACAATGATAGACATTTCAATTGTAATTGTAATGTAATGAATTGTAATAATGTAACTGTAATTGTAATGAATAGGGCTCGAAGAATATAAATGCATATGCGCATATTTTACCAATATGAGCAATTTAGCAGGTACATTACAGTTTTTTGAATATTCTGGATTTTTCTGTCATAATATGTTTTATTTTTAATTTGTTACATTTCACCCAACGAGATGACCTTTATAGGAGAAAATAACATAATACTCGATGAGTAGTGCTGTAACAAAATAAGTCACCAAATAGATAAAGAGTTTGAAAAATGAATTATATTTATGGTATCGAAATTTTGCAATTTTGAATGGCCAAGTGAATCTTGCAGGTGAGCACCTCGAAAGCAAGACACGCTGTCGTAAAAGTTTTACGAGCACAGCGTAATACTCGATACAGTTAGGCAATTCCTATTGCTTATGCTTGGGTGGCCCACTGCACTTAATATCACACTTAATATCCAACATTTTCTTGCACGAAGTAAAATAACTAAATACTGTGTGAATGCGATAGGTACATAGACAACTTTTTCTGTCCCATTTAAAATTGGAAAAAAATACTATTTATTTAGCTATCGATGTGTGATATGAATGTGAACAAATTATAAAATAATAATTATAAATCATTTATAGTATTATAAGATATTATCATATTATATAACTATAATAATTTTACATAATTATAATTATTATTAATTACAATATAATTAATTCATACTATTAATAAGTCTATTAATGGTCTAGCTTGCCATTTAGAACAAATCAAATTACATTTTGACACTCGTTGAATGTGAATTGCAAAATGCATAGGAATTTAAAAAAGTGCAATTTTGGAATAACAACTCGTTAATAAAGTATTAAAGGCAAATGTGGTTGCTTGAAACAATAAAAAAATTAGAAAGGAGAACCACATCACCAAATTAAATAGATGAATTAAAAGCCATAAAATCCAGGATTGCCACAATTTGCCCAATTTTGAAGGCGGTCAAAATGAAGACTGAAAACTAATTTACATAGTAAATAATTTCAGAAGTGGACATTCCAATGAAATTCGAATTAATCTAAAAACGGTGGAACCGAGGTGCGTCCCGCGGTCAGTAAAATGACCGAGGTGCGTCCCGGCAATAAAATTTCATAGCCTAGGTCCGTCCGGCGGTTTAAAAAGGGATGGCCGAAGTGCGTCCGACGGTTCAAAAAAGGACGGCGTCGGTGTCGAGTTAGGCATAATATTTATATCTTGATTGATTTTCCTTGCCCTCTTGCCCTTTAATATTATCGTGATAAACATGGTATTTCCCGTAATTTTCGTATTCCATTACCTAATTATTTTTATCCTGGACTCAGCATTTTAATTCGGGGCTCAGTTATCATTTGGCCTTGGGGTATACCGGGGCTCAATCATGGGGTAAGATTAGCGTTACCGTTCGAATTTTCTGACCGCGGGGCTCAGTTGTCGGTGCCGCGGCTGTTTTGACCGCGGGACGCACCTCGGCTATGGCCGTTTTGACCGCAGGACGCACCTAGGCAAGCAGAGGGTCGCGTTTATGACCGCGGGACGCACCTCGGCTGCAGCCTCTAAAAATCATAGGTACAGATGTCGCTTCATGTGGTTTCTAAATTTTGACCAAAGAGCAAATTTTGGATATAACAAATTTAAAATGACTTCAATCTACTCTAGTTACATTGAATTTTTGTACTAAATAAATATAATGCCGAAACTTGCTTCTTGTTTAACAATAAACGTGGTACAGTCAACTTCGTTTACAACGCACTCGCATTTAGCGGACTATCGGATTTAGCGAACTGTTTAGGAAGTCCCGAACTGATGTCCTTTACTTTATTAGAAATAAGCATCGTATTTACCGTACTTGCTTTTAACGGATTGTCGGATTTAACGGACGAAAATCTCTTAGGAAGTACGTTATTACCACGAATTTCGAAGAAATTATCAGCGTTAGCATGACAAATCACGAACCGTTAGGACGGTTAGGGATCAAGGAATTAACAGGATTAGCGAAACACGGATTTCCCCAAAAATATACCTGTTATATATTATGTGTACCTGCTGCGTAAATTATGAATAGATCCTAACCCGACTAATTTGTTTATTATCCTTAATTTAACTGAAACACCCCAACATGACGAACCATCCCAATAAAAACAACGGTTAGCGTTCTCTGTAGGGGAAAAATTTAAAATTATCCGCGAAATAGAAGCCGGATGTATTTAACGTACTTCGCATTTATCGTACTTTTTTTAAGTTCCCTTGAGGTACGTTATAAACGGAGTTGACTGTATATATCAATATCTATTATCAATTTATCTCAATCTAATTTCCAATTTTAACATTAACATTATGATTAAAAAAACAGTAATACCAAATCTAATGCATATTTATATAGACATTTTGCACTTTTGGTAGTGCCTATTGCCTGTATATTATGACAGCTATTTGTGCATATTTTCAGAGCCCTAGTTATGAATATTATGTTTCAATCAATACAAGCATAACAATTTGCTTACAGAAGAGACACCATTGCTTAATAAATAATAATCTTAATGCATATAAACAGACGTTAATACCATCACAAAAGGTCCAATGTGATTGCCAAACGCTGAAATTAGCCAATTTCGATTTATTATATTAATAATGTTTCTTCTTGGACATTCACAATAACTTGCATGTTGCCAAATAAGTCACAACTCACAAACTCATAAACAAGTCATAACTCGTCATAACTCAATATTCAGTTAATAATATAAATGAACCACTAAAAACACTTAAAGCATACTTTTCAAATTCTTTCCTCAGTATCTTCTCGGTAATCTATATCATATTAAATTTGACAGCTCTTTGAGAGACTCTTGAAACTTAAAAAAATTTGAAGTTTTAAACTATATAACGGCTTGTAGTAAAGTTTAATATTGAAACCTTTCAGCAAATATTATTACATATGTTAAACACTCATATAGGTACCATTTTAAAGTTGTAAATAATAATTTAGAAAGCCTGAACTTTAGTACTGGAATTATTCAGTCATTTTTTGAAAATTCAAACTTAATTGAATTTACCCAGGTTTTCAAAATATGTACTTATGCTTAAAATTTTGGAGCTTCAAATTAAAAGACGATGTATTTGGAGGTTTGATTTTGAAATTTTGAAGTCCTTTTATGTCATAAAGGTTTGACAGCTTTTGAGATGTTTTCGAATATTTTGGGTAAATTTGAAATTTGCATTATAAACCTGACGTTTGGAAGGGAAACTATTTAGCGATTTTTCGATGTAATAAATCAGAACAAGGGGAGTCTGTTCTTGTGTGTTTGGGGGTGTAATGGGGTTTCCTGAATTTGTATCCTTTATATCATGTACCGTGAATTTGACTAGTTTTCGAAACTTTTTGAGGGATATTGAAACGAACATAACAGGTTCTTTGCGGCCAGGCGGTCAGTGGAAGTACAGGTGTTTTCTAAATGGCTCTGGATATCTGTTAATAAGTGAAGAACAAATTCGTGAATAAAAGTACCAGCTTAGTTAATTTTTAGATTGTGCAAATACATTTGCCTCTCTTTCTCTCTATTGGTTAATCTTACATTCAAATGCTCCAAAATTTTAACAAGCGAATTTGAATACAAAAGCCTTTCGGACACTTAATGAAGACTGAGAGGGAGTCGTGGAGGAGACCTTAGATCTCGTGAAATAAATACCTCTCATATATATCTCAATGAAAATAAATGGACGTCGGTTAACTCGGAGGCGAGGAAATATCCGGTCATTTTTCATAAGTCGAAATGAACGGATTCCAGGTTTCCCTATTTCCCAGTCATTTATCTCTTTTGTTTCACGTCATCCTTTGGTATGAACTTTGATGAGATACGCAATGGGGAGGGATAAACGGGAACAAGATGTTTAATGTCCGGAATCAAAGGGAGCCGTTTGCAATAAAGCTGGAAAAAATATTACCAGCAGCAATGGGAACGCTAATGATTACGAAGTGTTAAACGGCATCTATTATTAAAACGTTACAGCGGTATTGTTCGGGTGGACAACGAATTACGAGGGCATTTACGAGTATTCATGAATGAAAGTTTGTTCTGTGAACTTTCGGAGAGGGTAGGACAGCTATGGAAAATACTCAATTTGATCAGTGGTAACTCGTCGGGTGATTTCGATATTTCAACTTTTTGGTAAGTTCGTGTAAGTATACCAAAACTGGGCCGAAGTTCTCACCGGGACAGTAAGATATATAAGAAAAAATCATTTGCTCTCTGCTACGGTATAGCCACAAGTGTGGCTGTAGTGTAAAAAAATTCATTTATTATATTTCTTTCAAACTTGGAGAGTTACAACTTTTCTCAACATTAACCTGATTCTCTTTAGTCTCTTTAGTATAATTTCTCTGTTCCAACATGTCGTTCTGTGTTGAAATCCAAATCCCACGGTTTAGTTTTATGTTTATATTTTAACATTTACTCGTTATGTAGTCGTGGATATATGTGTGTGTCAGTACGATTCTTCGTACAGTATCTCAATTACTGGTTTAAATTCTGCTATTTCGCACACTTCTTCGACATTCTTAATGGTATGATTGGTCAGATATTGTTTATAAAGACTACTTAATAGTTATCTTGCACTTCTCCACGTTTTAACGTAAAGTTAAGTATGATGTGCTGTTGCTCCCCTATTAATATGTTCATGTTCATAAATAATCCATCCACCTAATATGTTCTAATATAGAATCTACCCTAATATAGGGTAGAATACTTATGGATTCCACATAACATTTTTGGAATATTCTAGGAGATCTCACAAAGTTCTGTTTAACGTTCTGTATTCTTGTTTCTTATAGTTTCCAGAAAGTTCTGCAGAGTATTATTCTACTATACTTATTTTGAGCTTCCACAATATTCTAGGATATTCCGCAAAACTCTACTATTGTTCTAATATTCTCTGCGTGATGCTGTCTTCATATATTTTTAAACCCCCCCGCATCATGACACAGAGTGACACTATTTATTCTACCCATCCCTAAAATTGGGACAATTCCAAGGAACCGCCTTCCTCCTCCCCATGAAATATTTTAGAGAATTTTGAAACGTAGAAATAATTTTAAAGTCATATTAGATTTCACATACTTCTAGAATACCCTACACAGTTCTATTTGTTCCCTTTGGCCCTAGTGGGTTGAATAACAATTGAACTGTTAGCATAGCTTAGCGATTGGTGATATTGTTTGAAGTTGATACAATAAGCTATCATTTCTTGAAACATTGTTCCTTAATATTGAAAATTAACAAAGTTACGATTTTTGTAAACCAGCGATTCTTCATCGTTATCTAGGTCAAAAATGATGCAATCAAGGTCTATAAAACAACATATTAAAGATTTTTTAATTTACAAACATTCCACTGACAGTAATGCGATTCATTTAATGCTTTTCATGATATAAGTAAAAAACTAAATAAGTCACCTGTTTTTTTTTTGTTTATAACAAATTACCCAAAGCATATACTTAGTTACATTTCTTTTCTCTATTACTTGGTGTACTAAGACTATTGTTTCATATGGCAGCATCGTTCTGAATATAATTTATGCTGTGTCATTTGACCCCATTAAAATTTAACACAGTACTGTAGTCTATATCACGCCATAAAACCAAAAGTACTACTCCAATGTTCTAATTTCCGAAAACTTATAGCGCAAGCTGTGTTAATCCACCACATTTTAATTTCACAACGCCCAAGCTATCAAATAAATTTATTGATATATTTACTCTGCTTAATTTATATAAGTGAATTATCATTTTTAAGGTACTATTTATTGCATTTCAATTACTTAAATGTTCTCAGTGGTGATGTTTTCTTTAAATTGGATTTTGGGGATTCGTCTACAATTTCTAGGGCTATCTATAATTCCTATTTAATTCGCAATATCAGTATCAAAATAGTTTAATTGATTAAAAAATTGCGATGATATTTAAATCCTTCCTTTAACACCCATGATATATCATCAGTTGTTTAAAATTATCATTTTTCTGGGCACACTTAAAAGCCATTAAATTTTTAACAATCTTTTGCGTAGCCTCAAAGTAGGTCGAGCAGCACTTCTAGATTATTTGGCTCAATCTTTAAGCACGTGCTTTTTAAGAAAAATTTCACAATATAATCCCTTTTGTAGCTCCAAACTGGGTTAAGAATTGTAGGTGAGCTTCGTTAAAAATGAATTCAATACGACGTCGCCTCAGCTAAGCAGCGGATTAATAGTTTTTAAATTATTATTCATGGCGATGGTGGTAGGTCGTTAGTGAGAGAATACGTCCATAAAATACGTTTTAATCATATTTTAGTAATTTAAAGGGAAGATTTTTTCAGACAGATGTCGGAGGAATGAAGCGTAATGAAGGTTTATGGAGGCACATTATCGTGACAAGTTTGATAGGGTGTATATTGGAGATGAAATTAATTTCGAAATGTTATTTTTTGAAGTAACGATTTTTACGAAAATAGTAAGTACCCATAGGTTATGTTAGGTAGAAGTAAATGCACACTCCTTTTTCCTTTGAAATACCCACTCTGTCTCCTTATGTACATTTTATATCTGTTTTTGCACCTGTAAACCATTTTTATATCCACGCATAACCGACGAGCATTCGACAACGTTACAAACATAGAAATATGCCGTAAATCACGGGGCTTTATTGCTAACGAAATGTCTTTCACTTGCATACGTTAAAACATATGCTGTTCTCCCTTTGTGGTCGCGAACTTTTACAGTAAGAGTCGTAAATTTATTATTGTCCACGAGGGCATTCAATTCAATGGCGGTGTTTAAACCTCGGTAAAACAGAAACGAAAGGTGTCAGTTCTGCAACGACACGTCACACATGCCGAGAGAATGTCTAATAATAAAGGAAAAGGGAAGCTGAAGGGAAAACCAGACATATCAGTTCTACCCGTAGATTCATCCATATAAAGTGCCATTTTATGGTTGGGATCATAACGATAAGATCCCTAAAAATAGGCGACCGGTAATGTAAAGCAATTACAAACAATGATGACGAGAAATCTGCAAGAAACGACAAGATTCGAAAAAGTATCGTCAATTAGTACCTACTGAAAAACTGTAACATCAGAAGACTGAAGGATACAAGACACAAGCATAAATAATAGAATAAGAAAAAGAAATACCATATTTTAAGTAGTTAATAGAGCAATCTTTTGGTAAATTGACGTGAGCCAAAACACTAATTTCATATACAATATCAAAGATGATAGAGATTGAGACCATATCGTCTTTGGTAGATAATAATGTAATGAATCATGGACACTTTATGGGAGACATGAAGGAAAAACGATAACAGCAGAAATAAATCTCTTTTGGAAGAAACTTAACGAAGACTTAAGACTTTGGACTTAACGAAGAAAATGGCACAGAGTGCATAATGGATATATAAAAGTGTAAATAGACTCAAAAATGAACTGAACCAAATGGCTTTTTAAAAGAGGAAGACGAAATCAATTTCATGCAAAGACTAATTCCAATTACCATAAACAGTAATTGCGGTTAATCAGTATCACTTCCAACAGGAACAAATGACTTTTAAAAATCCATCCAGCCGACGTTTAGCGTTAGGGGCCATTACGTAATTTTTAATGACCCGGAGTCGATCATCATTAAAGGCTCCAAACGATTAATTAACGTCAGAAAAAAGAGATGTTACGATGATAAAACGGACACTATACGACACGAACTTATGGAGCTATTAGAGGTGGGATTAGGAGTAGGAAATTTTAATCACGCGCCCGTGTTATGGCGAATACGCCTAGATTAAGTGGCGATAAAATTCCTAATTGATGTGCCGTTATTCGGGATGTTGTAACTACATTGTCGTTTAAAATGCGAGTTGTAAATAACGATCGATGGATATGTCAAATATGTGAATATGACAAATGGTTGTGAAGTATTAAAACTTTGCAGAGAAAACTTTCTATCCTAAGGGGAAGGGACTATAAATTCAAAAAAAAATCCTTAATTTCACCCCACCCAATTGAAACAATACATTCTTAAATGGTCTTTTCTAATTATAAACGGACACATTTTGGGCCACTAGTACTTATTATTGTAAAGTTTATTTCTAATTTATTTACACTGTCCTAATTACTATACTACACACTACTTAATTTATCTTAACTAATTCCTAACTAATTAATTTATATCACTCTTAAATGTAATTTATTTCACTGGTCCGTATTTCGCCTTATTTATTCACTCGCGGCTTCACGTCTAGTCTCTTCTCTCCGACCGCAAGCCCGCTTATATACACCTTTATTGTATTCGCGATAGTTCCAGGTCATTCCTTTCTCAAATAACGTTTACTTAGAAACGTCCAGAAAGGTCATAAATCATTCTTTAATAAGATGTTGCCGGGACTCAATTAAGCGTAGCGGCGTTCCTTTGAGGCAAGCCGCCGAGGTCCGATAAGAGTAAACACATTTCGTGCTGCTGTTTACATTTCGCCTTACATTATCATATGAAATGGGATGGTATAAAAGTTTTGTCATTACAGTGGACTCAATGATATGTTCAACATCTACAGCTAATAGCCTCAAGTATTTATTACTACAGAGTTGAACCAAATTGTATCTCGGACACTTTTCTAACAACTCAGAAGGTGTTAGAGTGGTGAGCGTGGTATTGAGCACCATAGAATGGAATTGATGGATACTTGGATATTCTAAAATTATATTATTGGCCAAATAAAAGGCAAAAATTCAACTTGCCAGGAATCATAAAGATTGTTGGTTTAACGAAAGATCCACGACGTACTCTAATTAATAATTAACTTGGTTGTAATCATGTTGAATTTTTAAATTCTCTAATTTGTTTAGAAAATTCGAAAACTTAAAATTTAGTAATTTTTCATCTCATCTAATCTGTTTAGAAAAAAAAACCTTTATCCCTGTATTTTGCTTACTACAAAGTTTCCTTCCAACATTTTCACAGTAACTTATTGATGTCAGGAACATAATTTTTTTTTTTAAATTTTGATCTTGTTCCATGTTTTAAACTAATGTGTCAAGCGTTGTCCCTATTTCAATTTTTGTTAATAAATGTTTAGTAATTGTTTGTTCAATAAATGTTAAATTGACTGTCTAAAGTTCATTTTCAGCATTATCCAATAAATTTATTGTTTTTACCCATAAGACGATTGGGACGTCATAACAATTTCTACATCTCAAGAATTGTATAATTCTTTCTTCTTATCATAAATACGCTGATGATGGGTACTAATGACCCGAAACATGTCCATTTACATTTAGTAAAGACCATGTAAGAATATATTTTCAATATATTGGGTGCAGTGAGAAAAATGATTTTTTTTTATTTGCAGAGGATGTTGTGAATGAGATGATGTTATATATTTTCTCCCCTCAAAGTTATTTTATGTTCTGTCGTTTCAAACCAATAGAAATATCTTTTAATCTATCGAGTAGATGTTGCATTGCTTAAATGGGAAATAAAATTGCAAGTAATTGTAATTTTGAGCAGATAGGGAAGGTCCTTGCCATTTTCCAGTCTCGAATAATAGGTCCTGCATGGATGTGATCGGAGGTTTATGAAATGATTTTTAGAACGATGAAGAATTTTTAGAACAATCAGGTTCTCCTACGTTCCAATATTATTTCAGCAGATTCACCACAAGAGGTACATAACCTTGATATAGCAAAGAATGTGTACTGAACATAGTCAATTGGACCCTTTCCCAACCCCTCCAATTTCCTGCAATCACGATTTTCCAGCTACTAGCTGAACTATAGATTTTCTTTAACAAAATTATTGCAGACAAAATCATACAATAAAGCACATTGATACCAATTTTTAAAGAGGAGAAAAAACGATGCTAAAACTGTTTACTAAAATTTTAGCAGAAGTAATAATATTAACCGGAATTTGTGAATAACAACAAGAATTCAGCAACAACAG
Organism: Cryptocephalus moraei; assembly: GCA_946251905.1. NCBI lineage: Eukaryota > Metazoa > Arthropoda > Insecta > Coleoptera > Chrysomelidae > Cryptocephalus > Cryptocephalus moraei. The sequence goes on from OX276452.1 coordinate 19,801,594, forward strand.
GTCAGCTATAGATGCCATATCTATAAACCACCAAATAACCGAAAATGCTATAGAGTTTAACAAGACAGCTTTCATGTGTTTCGTTGATCTAACCCAGGCGTTCGATAGGGCGATTAACTGATGTCATCACTCTATTACAAAAAAGGAATATTCACTCTAGCTGAACACTGGAAACTACGCATATGTAAGAACACCAAATAGATTAAGCAACGAAATACCCATAACAACTAGAATTAGACAAGGAGACAGCATAAATCCCATCTTATTTACCATGATAATGGATGAACTCATAAATGAAGTAAAGCAAGCTGGTAGAGGATATCTAATGGGAGACAAAGAACTAAAAATAATATATTATGCTGACGACGCAGTGACCATAGCAGAGAACGAGGATAACTTATAAAGACTCCTGTACAAATTCGAACAAACGGCAAAAATATTTAACATGCAAACATCCATAATGAAAACAAAATCCCTTACAGTATCTAGAGAACCGAGAAGCTGCAAACTCGCGATCTCTAATCAGAGTGTAGAAAAAGTAATGACATTCAAATATCTTGGGGCAAATATAACAACTAACAGAAATATAAAGCAGGAAGTAAAAGCCCAAACAACAAAGGCATTATTAACATCAGGATACTTAAGGGATACAATTTGGAGAAATAAATACATAAGTACAAGGTGCAAAGTAAGAATACATAGGACATGCGTAAGACCCTTATGCGATAGAAACGAGAGCGGAGAACATAACAACTAAACGGCTTTTAAGGGCAACTGAAATGCGAACACAGACCAATAACAGGATATACCTTATATGACCGAAAAAGAAGCGAAGAAATAAGAGAGATATGTGAGGTTCACGATGTAGTAAGATGGGGAAGATATAGGAAATAAGAATGGAGAGACCACTGTTACGTTACGTTTTCTTCAATTAGCGCAACGTTGTGCAATACTCTCAATCCCAATTCGCTTGGCCAAAAACCTGATCTGAAAGTGTGTGCGATTCTAGTCGAATGTTTGTTTACTTAAGAGGACATGTAGTAACCATTATATGGGACAATGGCGTCACTGCGTTGCAATTGTACTACGACGAAAACCATAATAGGCAGGAATCTGAGATTTTGAAAGATTAACGTTGTACTATTGGGTAATGAGTAGTGTAAGTTTGAACGAGATTCTCGGGTTAGTTTAGCTGCCATCACACCGTACATAAAATGTAAAACGCTAAAATCTGTCTCACTTTGGCATTGAAACCTTTTATTATCTACTTCTGTTTTGAGAATAACTGAGGAAGAAGAAGTCTTCTGAACGCGGTCTTCTGGTGGGAGTGTAGAATTTGCAAAAGTGGGGTGTTAAGAACGCAGGGATTGGTTAAGAGTCAAGAGAGAGGATTTAAGTTCAATGATTGGCTGTCACGTCACTTCCGGTCAATAGGGAAGGGATTAGTCTCGAGAGGAGATGATACGGGGAGGACTAGTCTGGGGGACCCGGGTGGGTTCGGATGGCTGGGCCACTTTGGCCCAGTTATCTAGGTTTTTTGGGCATTTAAGTAAAGTTTTAAACCAGTGAGATTCGGTCCGGGACTTGAAAAGCGTTTAGATCAGTAATTTTGACAAACTTTTGACAAAATCTGAGGGGCCCATGTAACAGAATTGTCCTTTGTAAATCTGTTTGGTGAATTCGTGGTTCGGTCCGAGATAACGTCAAACCGCGTGTTTATTGGTGCGCTTCGTTAACAACAGTAAAACGGATTGTGTTTTTGGATAGGCGACTATCGTCGACCATGCGTCGATACGCGCTAACACGAGCTCTTAGGGAGCTGAGCATGTGTTCATCGGAGTTCAAGGAAAGAAGAGATCAACGTCGGGGCAAGCTCTCTAAAAGGGCCGGACGTACAAAGATCCATGGAAGCGATCGATCGACTATTTCCCCATTATCACATTTTGTAATTTAGATATTAGTAATTTGCGTTATTTAGTTAAGGGAATCTGTTACTTCCTGACATCTGTTTTTGTTGGCTTTTTTTTAGACAAAGAAATCTGTAAGTTCCTGACACGGTTGTGTAGTTTGTAGGATTAGTTGAGTAAGAATTACGTATTTGTCTTGCAATTGAGTTACGTACGATCTAGGAAGATCGCCCGTATTTATTGGATTAACGTTGGTATCTGTATCGGATCGATATATTTGTGCTTTGAAACTATTGTACTTACCTAATTAAACCGCAATAATCTAAATATTGATTTTCTTTCAACCCGACCTGGAGATGCTCATTTGCTAGCCGGCATTACGAGCTAAATTACATGAAGTAAATAACGAAAGTTACACCACGCAAATGGAATGCCAAACGACGAGTTAGCCAAAATTGCTAAAGAAAAAAGACCAAACAAAGAAAACACTGAGTATGAACGCTGGTCTTCGTTATCTCAATTGCCCTTGGTAAAGCATTGAAGAAAACACATGACCCAGTCTTAACGTAAGAAGAAGAAGAAGACGCTTTTCCACCGAACTTCAAAAATGTAAGGTACGACCATCCAACTTACCATTCTCGTCTCTATCTCGATGTCGACCTTATTCCCCATCTTCCTCCGTTTCGCTCCCAGGACCGGGGTGCAGACGAAGAACCGCGACGTCCTGTGGCCGTCCCTCCTCCACCTATCGAGCTGACGCATGACGTGCACCGGAGTCTTCGTCGCGGACTCGTAAAGGGCTCGCAGGGCGGACGGGCGCGTTTCCGGACCGAAGAGGTTCGTCTCGAAGTCCTGTTTGCTCGCATAGTGATCCTTGATCAGGGCGAAGGTACCGATGTCGCTTTCGGCTGGAAGAGAAACGGAATCGCTTAGAAAATTGGGAAAATTTTGAAAGGGTGTCTTTCTGACTAATTAGTCGATAAAATGACGCCTACCACTTAATGATTTTTTACTGTAATGATTACTTTTTTGTTTTTAAGTTGATTGTATGGCGCATTTAAATTCAGAAATTAAAACGGTAAAGGAAGGATATACTTGGTGTTCTCGTCCACTAATTCGTTTTCGCTCGATTTTCTAGTTCTAGTGGTTTCCTTTATAATATTTATTACAAATACAAGGTACGCTGTAATTTTTTGTAGGGTCTTGTTATTCTCAAAATGATCTTAGAATGTAAAGTCGAGGGTGTTTCTAAAGTAATTTCCTACCTTATTCCTAATCTTTCTAAGGCAATAACTGCCTGTCGAAGTTTTTACATTACTTATTGAATATTTCGATTTATATAACATGATAGATTGTTTGTTAATGATTGGAGCAGCGTACATTCAAACTCTCGAAAAATATAACATAAAAAGGGCCATTTCGAAGCAATGAATTCAAAATGCCTCCCCCAAAACTGAAATCGCTTACGCTACGCTAATGCGGCGTCGAATACGCCCTTTTGGCAAAAAATAAACAACTTTTCTCTCTCTCACACGCACTCTCTCGTCTATCGTAAATCAACGTTACTCGGCGGGCACCGTATTTTATAAATCGAGTTTTGAAGTCACTTTTCTTTTTTTTTCCTCTCGTTTTTCCCTCCGTCTTCGTTTTTCGTTGTCAGCGGACGACTTTAAGACGATGCAAGAGATCTCAAGAGTTGTTCCCCTTGGATTTTATTAAGTTGTCTCGGGGTTTGTTTGTCGGTGATTTTCTTTACATCGTATTTTCTAAATGTAGGTTATCGCTTAATGAGGATGGAAAACATGCAAGGGGTCGTACGACTTTTCTCACTGTTCGATTCGCGAGGAATACGTCCTCAGGGGAAGTTTTTGGGAGAGATTCAAGCAAAACAGATGATCGGTAATTTATTTCAACAACCTTTAAAGCTTTAATAAACGAAATTAGAAAATAATAAATATGTGAATAGCTTATAATAAACAAATGAAATCTTGAGTTAGTCGCAATTAATGGATTTAGATGACAATGGAAATTCATTATCCAGTAAAAGTGAATATTTTTAAATCAACTTATATTACTTAAGTGTTGCTAATGACAAATAATATAATTTTCATTGGAATATCACACCCTAAACAGACAAAATTTAGTAGTGGATTGACGGTCCATGTAAACAGATACGTGCCTAAGCATGCTTCTGATGAGACGATCTATGGCTTCCCGAGGCAACAGCTGTGGCAAACTCATTGTAAGGTAAGGATGCATTACCAACTCTACGATCCATCATATTCCAGACATGATCAATATGTGACAGATACAGGCCAAGGGAGAATACAAAAGTCCTATTGCAGCAACCCATATAACCGCTGATATAGGCGAATAGGCATCATCTTCGTAGAATATACGTTATTTGTCTCTCGAATGTATGACCAAACAAATGATTCCGAAACTTTTTGAGTGCACCTTTGAGAATTTAAATAACCTGTAAGAGTGGAGTTGTACTTCCAAGGGTAATTCCACCCGAAACAATTCATTCCTAGGAATGCACCCTTCAGGGTTTAACTAACCTCTAAGAAAAACTAGAAGAGTTCTATTGTTCTATTCTAGAAATGTATCTAAAAGAGTTCACCTAAGACAAATTTTATTGCCTGAAAGTCAATTAATCCAACCTTAAATTAATCTTATCGACAATCCATCCAATACATACGTCGACTAAAAAAATCATCTAAAACAACAATTCATCTAACCAAAAGTTCATTTTAATACCACAAAATAATATATGTAAATGTTCATACTAATTATTCATTCAGAAATAATTAATTCTCGTACCACGAAAGCAATTGAAAATAGTTGCAAACAAGTATTAAATAAAGATTATTATTATTACTAACGATATTTGTTTCTATTATAACGTATGATCTACTTATACTAATATCACGTAAGTTCCCGGGGTAGTAGGCAAATTATTACTAGTATGATCTACTTGTTCACGGTCATAACATCCATTAATCTAGAAATAGTTTTTCCTGTTTGTAAAACAAACAATATCGATAAACATCACCAAAATTTTTAGAAATTACAAAATTTAAGTAAATAATATTATTAACGATTATTACCTTATTTGTTTCAATTATTGTTCATGTGACCTACGTGTTGATTTATAGAAAGTTATCCCATATGATTTAGTTATAACAGTAATAGATATTTTTTGTTAATAAATTGTATGAGTTAATATAGTATAAATATCGGTAATAATAGATTCAATACTTGTTTATCTTTATTGATAATTACCTTCGTAGCAGTAATTGTCTCTAAGTGAAGGGATGCTGTGAATATTTGTATAATTTTTTGGTATTAGATGAACTTACATGACTTTAGACAAAATGTGTTTTAGATCAATTGTCGTCCAGATGATTGACCGTTAGATCATTTGCCTTTAGATCGACTAGAACGGCGGGCGAACTTTCGACGGCAAATATTGAGGGTACCTGCTTTAATCGAAGGGTCAAATAATCTTGCAAGAAATTTCGACGGTCGGCTTAAGACAGCTAGGTAGGAAGTGTATCGGTAGGAACGGTTCAAGTTCAAGCCCTTTTAATATTTTCGTGATAAAGATGGGATTTCCCGTAGATTTTCCTTGCCCTCTTGTCCTGTAGTAACAAATAAATTGTTTTGACGTATATGTCCCCTATTATTTTCATTCCTAATTCAACCATCAATACGCGGGTTTGTTAAATTTCTTTACCGTCGAAAATACTTGTAAAATAAAAAAAACTTTTCGGTCGTGCCGTCGAAAATTCGCATCAACCCATCGTAAAACACCTGGTCCCGTCGAAAGTTCTTCCGCTCGACTAGAAAATACCTTAAATGAATTGTTTTAGATAAATGAAACCGACAATATAGTAAATTTTAACGAGACCACGAGAGTTGACAAGATTTTCATCTCGTCTCGACGAGACTCTCGGCTGATTTAGTCTCGTCTCGGTCTCGGCAATTTTTGAGAACTCTCGTCTTGGTCTCGTTACGAGATCGAGGTCTCGTCTTGTCGGTAATGCGAAGCCTTACCTACCAGGGGGAGGCATAATGGAAAAAATGCAGGCTTCTCGAAAAATACTTTTTTATAAAATACATTACGGACCCAATTAAACGAACAATATTTTATGTAGTGGAAATAATTGCTCAATGGCATGATACCTCCATTTGAAGTTTTGTCAAATTTAGAAGACAGTCTTTTCACGTTGCCGATCTAAGTTAGTCTCAAACTGTAATAAGATTTAAGTGAATGACACTATACGCTTAAGGGTGTTCTATACCTTACGCGATTCCCTATTTCGCGCAATGCAAATTTTCTGGAACGATTGGAGGTAAACCGATTGTTCTGTAATACAACGCAAGGCCGTTATCATTTTTTTTTCAAGCAGGTATTTATATTGCCTAAAATTTTGATTTTAACATTGCTAGTTTACAAAGCAAATAATTTTTTGAAAAAAAAAAAGACTAGGTAACAGTACTGCGTTATACTACAAGATAAGAAGTGAATGGTGAAATAAATCTGAAAATTGATTTCGCTTAAGGTAATCGAAGAAATGGAAAGCCACCGACCTGTGATAATACTAGTAACTAATAACACTACAATAAGTAGAACAGATATTAGGGAAACAGCACCCTTAAAGACATGGTTTCCTCAAGTACCTTAGGATACCTCTAGAGAGCGACATGCGCAACATAACACACCGAGCAGACTAGTAAGGAGTCCCTAAACTTTTATTCAACAGATTTCAATAACTTTCCTCTACCACTATCGATCACGCATTTTAATTACCGTCACCTGGTGCGCCGTACCATAACATGGGAACCGTAAGATTTATCGCGTCTATTATTCACCGGGGTTGTCGACCCGGTATCGATATCGCTTTTATCAATTGCAGTCTGCTTTGATAGTTTTTACGATTCGTTTCCTATTTTAACACCTGTTAGTTTTTCAGTCATTGGCTATGGTCTAGTTTTCCGTTTCGATAGGAATTTATGCGGAACGAAGTGACACCTGTTTTTCGGTCACCGTACGAAACAAATGGACGTTTAAACAGTACATAGGGGAGGGAAATGGAAACAGATGGGTGTAAGTTGTAAGAGGTGAATATGTTGATTGGTAAGGAAAATTGGAAGGGAATCGTCAAAGCTTTACAACAGAAATTTATAATTTTCTTTATAATAGAAACTACTAAAATTGTACCATGGAACTTGCCCCTAGATTGGTTACCGATATTACCCCGCAATTAAATGGGATGCATGATATTTCGTCCTTAGATTCCATGGCCTGTCAGCTTTTCCAAATCACCACATTTCTCGTCATGAAGGGTACAGAAGGGTTAACATGAACGGGTAGAAAAATTTGATCCAACATATTAATGGGTTAGGTTAGTTCTCTTGTTTTCTTTAAAGTTATAAAGAATTATAAGAATTATAAATTTTTTTTAGGTAATCTTTAAAGGGAAGGCGAATTGGGTTTTTGGATTAAAGCCATAAACATGGTTATAGATGTTATAGGATTACACACGCACGTATCGTGCTGCGCTCTTGAAATCTCCTTACAAAGGGTAAATTTGTTGTCAAAAATTATTTTTTTCTACATTTACCCAACGTTAGTTAATCTTTCTTATCATATCAATAACTACCAAATTCACTAAAAAATTAGATTCATAGGTTTAAAACTCTTCCTGAATCACAATGAAATCGAGTTTTTGTTATTTTCCTCGTCTATCCCCCAATCCATATCATTACACAAAACCTTTTCTTTACTGCATCACATAAACGGTATCTTAGTCTTTGGATTTTACTGCGGGATGTATCCATAAAAAGATCATCATCATCCATGCTTGTATAACCATGAATAAACAAATCGCATACCTCGCTTTAAAATATGTACAAACACAAAATCTCCACATTCTGGGAATTGAGTTATGAATATTTGAAAGTATATGTATGTCAAGTGTGTGCAGCCGTAAAACAGACCGAAGGAAAAAAATGGTCGGGAGAGTTTTGATTTATAGCCGAAAGGAGATGGAGAGAAAATAGGGAGTGACGGAGTGAATTTTTGAAAACACGTGGGAAAACATATGGAATGGTAAGTGTAAACATATGTAGAAATATGGCTAAAAAACGAAGTGTACACCATTAAAATGGGATAATAGTTATTGGCGAATTCGCCATATTTTCGTATCCATAGGCTTTGGTTACCTATTTACTACACGTTTATGATGTTAAAAATGTGACAATGACAAGCCAAGCACCATGTTCAATTGACGGAAACTTCATGATCTTCATGGTTATTGTAACAGGTTGTTACTAAGATACGACCTTCATTTCATTTGACACTTCTTACCCTCAGAAAAATTAGGATAGGGGCAAAAATAGGTCTTCCTTTCATTATATATTATATACATGTTATACATTATACAAGTTATACATTATACACCATGGTAAATCAATGCACTAGAGCCGACTCTTCATGTAACGAGAGGAATAGACTTATTCATAACAATTTATGTAAACTGATAACGTTGTGTGCAAGAAAGTACCAAACAAACAAGCTGAATTAGTTGCAATGAGATTTGCAGAAAATTGTGTTTTGCAATACTACAAACAAATATTTTTGAAACAAAGCTTCTATAACGTCAAGTAGTGAATCTACTGGACCAAGCGAAAGCCTACATTTCTGTGACTAAAAATAGGTCACACTGTAAAACATTGCCTTCAATGAACAATTTTGAAATAGTTTTTCTAATTTCTGACAATACTGTTATGGCTATTGGTTAACTTAATTCAATTATAGTAGCCGTTACTCGATAAGTAGAACTATATTTTAGTGAAATAAAACAATTCGAACCACGTAAGCCACTGCATGTGAGTTTCACTATGTTGCGATAATAAGTAAATCGGCAAAATTATATTTAAAGTACAAATAAATATTCCGAACCAAGTGGCGTAAGTCGAACGAAATTTACATAAATATGTAAGCATTTACACGTTTGGTACGTAAGTACAAAGAATATAATTATAATAAATACAAAGTATGGATATTTTATTAGGAAAAGGACGAGATTGTTAGTTGTGTGCACAATTTGTTTACAATATGAACCGTTTTGAAGTTCACAAAAAATATTGTAACGGAACGGCTTGCCGAAAACAAGTAAACACGCATGGGACTGCCCGGGTTCCACGAATTCGTTCTACAAGCAACGGGAACAAACTCATAAGGCCAAGACGCTTCGATTACCCGAAAACCCGAGGAGAAATTCGTGGAACTATCTCGAAACTTCCAGAAGGTTCCTACCTGCCGTATATAAGGAATGCCAGACCCAAGACTGGCAGTGGAAGAATCGGTGTGTAAACATTGGGGCGAGAGACCGCGCGCGTTAAAATAAATAAACATCTGTGTGCGAATATAAATTAAGTTAAGGGATTGTTAAGTTACGTTTATAAGTGTCGTGTAAGAAATAAATTATTTAGTACAAATCGCATAGTGTTTTAGTTTTAGTAAACAGCAAAAACGTTACGATATTTTTTGTAGTTAGTTTGTCAGGATTCCTTGATGTAGAAGGGACCCTTTGAAATTCATGTGCCACATGCTGCATCAAAATATTTGGTAATACCGAAATTCAAAATATTTGATATATACCTTGTTAATTTTCTTTTAAATAAAGGTAAAATCCTTTTATGCATAGATATATTTATTTACCTCCTCTCCTTCTCCTAAACTCAACTGAGGTACTTTATACTCGATTTTGAGTTCCTATTTAGGTATGTATGTTTAAGATCAAAAAGGATTAACGGTAACGGTACCCCATTTTAGGTCCCGTAGCTCTTCATTAAGTTATTTTGTAATCAAAATAGTGTTAAATTCACTCTGTGAGTAATCGATATTTGTAGACAATATTCGAAATTTTTTAAAATATGACTAGATGTAAAGAATATAAAAGCAATGTAGTAGTTGAATTACTCTACTCCTAAAGTTACAGAGAATATTTGGTAAAATTACACAATATTGCTACTCTCACTATCATTCTCAAAAATAGTGTTGCCCACGAGACGAGACGAGACGAGACTTTGAAAAATCTCGTCTTGTCTTGCAAAGAAAGTGGAAAGTCTCGTCTCGAATCTCTTCTCGCAATGAAAGTCTCGTCTCGTCTCATTTTTCGCGCGAGAATCTCTCAAAAGTCTCGCAAGTCTCGCAAATTTTTTATGTTCCCTATCTAAATAAAATCAGTAAATTTTTTTTATTTTAAAGAACAAAAAGATAGTATTCTAACAAGATAAATAGAAAAAAAAAAAAACGAAAATCGATCATAGATACATGAAACACAAAATATAATAAAATCACTTCTAATTTTGATTTCAACGAACAAAAACAAAATACCGAGAAAAAAACATAATCAGTATATACAAACAGTATAATAGATTATATCGCCCTAATATCTGTTATTTTCGAGGCAATTTTGGGTACTACGAGTATTTTTAATTTTTACAAGAGCTGGTTACTAGCCAACTGCTCAACCTCTTTTCTAGTAGGACTAGGATTTTTCTGTAGGGGTTTTCTCCCTTAGCCAGTATGTTCCAGTTTTAGGGCGCTGCAACCTACACAACCTCCGAGACTCTTTACTAACCTTTAACCTCAAAAAAAAAATTAACAAATTTAATAGAATATGTGGAACTATTAGCAGATGCCTAAAACATAAAACGAGAAAGGACACACAGCTGAAATTTTACAAAACTATTGCAGTACCAACCCTCACGTATGGCAGCGAAATTTGGACAACAACAAAAAAACAAGAGAGCCGGATTCAGACGCAAGAAATGAAGTTTCTGAGGAGAGTCAAAGGATGTACAAAAAGAGACAGATTTAGAAATGTAGATATCAGACGGGAATTAAATATATACAGTGTCAATGATGTGATAAAGCAATATAGGGAAAATTGGAAGGAACATCTTCACAGGATGGATGAAAACAGATTGCCAAGAAAAGCCTTCAAATACAGATGTAAAGGGAGAAGAAGAGTAGGACGACCACGCAATAGATGGGTACCGTAACAGGCAAGTGCCTAAATACTTGTAGTGAAGACGAAGATGAAGACGAATATCTGTTATTAATAATACGATTCTTTTCTCAAACTTCGGTGGTAATAATTATTGTATGTTGGGAAATAGGAAAATGAATAAAATATGATCTTATTTTAAAAACTGTTTGTCGTAACTTATTGCGATAACACAGGCTGCTCCGTATTATACGGCTTTAAAAAAATGTTTCAATAACATTCGCGATATTTAGAAAAATTAATTAATATTTCCCATTTTTATCTGCGATATTTCGAGACTTTTGCGAGACTCTCGTGCGAGATTCGAGACGAGCCTTTCAAAAGTCTCGTCTTGTCTCGCAAGGAAAATTTAAAGTATCGTCTCGAGTCTCGTCTCGAAAACGAGACGAGACGAGACGAGATTCTTGCAAACGAGAATATCGTCGGCATCACTACTCAAAAACACATTTCTTATTTCGATTGAGCGAACACTTAACTCCATTATGACGGGACAACAAATAATACATAACCCCATGATGCTTGAGTGAAATTTCACTTTCTTTTTTATAATAATGAACCATTTTACACGTAATATTTGTAATTTACGCCTCCGTGAAATGTTTAAATAAAATACACATTCTCATACATTACAAATTTACATTTTATTTGTGAAAATCGCATTGGTATCATAAATGTGAAGAAAGTTGACTACGACTTACAAGTTACTAACGCATCGTGTGTATATGACGTACATTTTTTTGAATTTTTAGTAAGCGAGATTCACACAAAATTTAAGTAATTTAATGTAAGTAACTTTGAATTTTTTTCAATTCAAATAATTTAAGTATTTAAGCAATTTACTTTAAGTTGGGTAAATAAAAATGATCCTAAAATCTTAAAAATACTATTTTTCAGCGCTTATCCTGTTTGTGGTGTCTGATAACCCGATCCACTCGCTAATGGACCAGCAGAAGTTTGTAACACTTATGGTGAAACTGTAGTTTAATTTAATCTTCAGTTAAAAGCAAATTATGTGCTTGAGAAGTGATAGTGTTGATTACCGTTAAAACCAAGCAAGGATTAACTAACTTCATCTGTACCCTCATTTGCACATCGCTGAGTAATAGAGCTGCCACATATCCTGGTAATTTAATTATTAGCATAGAGTATATCTGAATAAATATAAGAGTGCTCTCCATGATGAAACGTTTTGCAGTTACGTTGTTTGGATTTGCTAAAAAATATAAACGATAATTACGATATTAATAACGTCAAAAAGTGATAAAATAAAATAAAATAAATAAATTGAAATATCGATTAATGAAGGATATCAAAATTCTTCTACAAAAGATATTGATATAATTAAAGATTTATGGGAAATATTTAGAAAAAAGAAAAGTGTATAAAACAGAGTGAGAGAAAATGAATATAAGGTACGTTAGGAAAAGTTTCAATAATTATTAACAATGCAATTGATAGGGATGATATTTTGTTGATGTTGATGATGATGAAAACAAAAAATTGTGGAATTAATTCATTAAAACAATACTTTAGCGTGATATAAACAGGTATATTTTATTCATTATACATAATTTTAAATACTAAGTATTATATCACAATTTTAAACTTTTTTATGTGTAAACACTCTTGGGTATATTTATTCGGCATATATGCACGTACAAGTAAATGTAAGATTTTTATTTTCCTTTACTATAACTAATTCGGGACATTTATATTTCCGAATACAAATGTGATATACAAATAATTATCCTTCAATAAAAACAATAACCTCCCATGTGAAACATTTACTATTATAACTGTAAGGTTTTCTTTCACATTTTCTTTGATTTTCATTTCATTGTATAGCGGCATTCCTCTAACCTCATATTATTGTTATCATATCACCTTATTGTTACCTTACATCCTTACTGTTGTAAAATCTTTTTAAAGCGTTAATAAAAGCAATATCGTTTTTAAATGTTTCCAGAGTACACCTAAGTGTACGATGATAATTAATTAGGTTATGTTAGTTTGAAAAAGTCAGACCATACTCGGTCCTTATGATGACCTGAACCCTAAACTAAATTAAAAAAAAAATTAAAACCCAAAACCCTATTGATATTGCCATATTACTTAGTTGTATAGAGTTTATGAGTTAACAATTTTAATAGTTTATCTGTTCTGAACGATGTGCTTTTAATTAAAATTTCCGAGATAGCTCCTCGTCGCCACTTAGCCGCTACTCGAAATTTTTCCCTATTTTTATCTCGTCCCGGAATTCCTACCCTATTAACGTTAAGGCTAATCCGAATTACTCGAAGCTTTGAGAGCTCGTTGTTGCGACAACGAGACGACTATGACGCGCTCAAAAGAGTAGAAGTACTCCCAGCTATTTCCCCGTCGTCGGCAAAAATTCGCGTTTCATTTGATCCCGCGGACAATTTACAGTTTTCAATTAAACCGGGACGGTCCGGGATTCTGCCGCATATTCCGGGATTACCTGTGGTTGGTGGGAAAGCGCGCGGTTAACGTGGAATGATGGATTGGTCAACAAGGGGATTTTTTCGAGGGGCTAAAATGAAAGGGAGGATTATTGAAAGCTTCAATTTCAGGTAAGTTCGGGGGACATATAAGGTTTTAAAATTTTTAATGCTCTACTGGGTGGAAGGTTTTAAATAAATTTACCGGTTTCTAAAGGAATTAAGGGTGAGCGGAAAGTGGCAAATGAACTGTTCAAGGTAGGGATTTGATAGGACATGAATCATTTAACTGGTTCAGGCAGTAGGAATTTTTTTGAAAACAACTCTTTTTAAAAAAAAATTAAAATCGCAAAGCCCGAAACAGAAAATATAATTGTCGAATTAGGTAGCATTTTGAATATTTATACGCCAAGAGGCATAGGGGATTACTTGACATATTCTTAATGAAGGTTTAAGTTACTTTGATGATAATAAACAAAATGACATAAAATGCGCACGAGAATTTAATTGGGTATTTGCCATATATTTTAAATTAAACGAAATGTATCTAAATTCATAGGGACGAACCCTCAGACAAATTTTATAATCTTAAAAAATCGTGTAATATACCCAGTACCAAGTATTTCAGGGTATAAAAAGCAGTAAATGTGCGATAAATTAAAGGACCAGCGAAACGGCCGCTCATTGGTCGTGACGTCACTTCGCGTGTAAACACGGGTCCGTTCTGCAATCCACAAATATATTTTTCGAAACCTAACCTAGGTAATTTGTGTTTTCGGGTATTTTGGAAGTTCTTGTTGTTTCCGCTGGACTGTAGGAGTTAAATTGCGACCAAATCTAGTAATTTGTGTTATTCGCGTCGTAAAATAGTGTTTTTGATTAGTTATTTATTTAGTTAGTTATGGCCGCCGTAGGATTTGTCAAAGCTTCCATGAACAATTTACCATCTGTGGATATGGTTATGGTAATGGATTACATAAAAAAGGAGGCATGTTCTAATTCAGCTGAAATCAGAGGTGTAAAAGCAGCAATGTAAGTATATATGTGCAAAATATGCATTCAGTAAAAGACAATGTGACCATTGTTATAAATAAATTATAAGAACAGTTCAGAACGGAGCCAAATCTATATCATGCTGGTTGGCGTTTAAGATTATAATTATTGTTGCTAACAATAAAAATTAACACAGCTATTGATAGTAGCTTCTGCTACTAAATGTTTTCGTTCTCTCTTCATAGGCAAAGAACGTGGGAGAACGTTAGTCCCAGTTCTTTTTCGAGCTCGTTGGCACTCAAAAATATGTGGAACTACGTTCCCGTTTCATTATTATTTTTCCACCCATCAGTTTAAAATGTACATAATTTTCCATGTCTTCTTCCAACTAAATAAAAAAAAATTATTACTTTTGTATAAGATAACATAACATAACCTTACTTTTAACTTACTTTAAAACGGTCTTCACAACAGAAAAATTCACTTTTGGATTTGGGCATATCACGTCTTCCTGCTGAAAACCACAGTTTCTTACGCCCATAATCTCGAGGTACACGAACAAATATTTTGTTTGGTGTACTTACAGATGTGCTTGTACAACAGGGTACAAAACAGCACTTGTTGTGAGGACCGTACATAGCCATTTATTTACCTTGTAGTCCTTCAAAAACTTGAAAAAGGCTGTCCTATACTGCTTTTATGCAAGCTTTTGTTTGTAGCCACGTAAATAAAAGCACAGATTACCCCAGGTTAAAGAAATTACAATAGGACTGAAATAGGTTAAAACAATGTTTACACGCGATGTGACGTCAGAGGGTTATAACCTTCAGAAAGCTAGTTTTGGCGCCAATTCCTAGCGTTTGAATTTCAAATGACTTTTTTGCTTGAATGTGTGATTTATTTTTTTTAATATTAACCTGAGATTTATAGGCATATAATCTCTCATTTAGCGAATTTGGAAAAAATGTGAAAATACCCAATTGTCAGTTTTTTATGAACAATATTAGTAAATCCAAAAATATTTTTTAATCTAGGAAACAAGAGAGTCCACCTAAAACTTCAAAACCAGTAAAGTGATGGCAAATTGATTCACTTTTAAAGTGAATTGATTTCAAGAGTTTCCGAGAAAATTGTAAAGAATAAGTTTTTTGTAAATCTATTTCGTGTAGCTATTTCTTTGATAATACTGAGTAAATAACAAATAAAAAGAGATAAACTGTAGAATTGTTTATTGTTGGCGTTTCAATTATTGTTGGATATTATTTTCAAAAGTATTAACAGTCCTTATAAGTCGCTTATTTATTACAAACCTTATTTATTCCAAAGTTTGGGAGTAAAATTTTTTTTTTAGAGAAAATAATATTACATTTCACCTTAAGTGAGGGGTTTCCCATCCTTAAACTTTTTTTTGAATATACCAACTTTTAAAAAAATCATTACTCCTTTTTTTTTATTAAAATCATTTAATAAAACTAATGTTACTTGAATCAGAGGTTTAAACTTATACCCATATTATTCATTGTTTGGACAATTCACGAGGCTTGTAAACAATGCAAATACCGAGCACAAAAACAAAAATTGACCCGACTTAATCGGGCTGTGGTATATAGAGTTTTAATAATAAAAATAAATATGGGAAATCTATAACATTGGATTTTACTCGCATAATTTTAAGAGCTTTAAGATCCTTTAAAATTTTAATGAATCCTTCGTGGCCATTTGTGAGCCAATAAATGGTGAATTAATTGTTTTTATATAGCAACCTATGCCGAATCACAGAAGATATAGAGTTTTCGCCATAATTTCAAAATGAAATTATTTTAAAAAATGCAAAAGAAAAATGTAAGAAACTATAGTAAATCCACTGAGAAGAAAACATCCACGAAACAAGAAAAGGTAGTAAAGTTAGACAACACTTAATACACGTCGTTTGCTATTGGTGGAAACGTCATAAAACTTTTGGCGGGAATTGTTGATGTATAGAGTCGGTTCAGAAAAATTAACAAGTTTAGTTGTTTGATATATGGTTATCTGTTTACAATCGTTCAGGAAAATCGTTGACGATGATAGTGGACTTTTAGTTGATGGTTTATTTTAACGTATCGCTATTGTTATTCAGGTTTTTGATATAAATTTGTATAAACATATTTCTGTGATTTATTGCAATTATGGAAAGACACCTTCCCTGCTCGCCTCCCAAAAAGAGACCTGGAACATACTTAAGCTGCGGGAAGAAAACCATTATTTTAAATGTATACAGAAAAGACAGAAATGAACATCCTTAGTAAAATCTTAGTAAAAGATAAATTATAGTCAAAGCGATCATTCTTAATGCGACCCTGTACTTATTCGCTAGCTGGTCGCGCGCTTTGAATTTCGACGTTTGTGTTTCGTGGATGTTTTCTTCTCAGTGGATTTACTATAGTTCGTTTTTCAGAACTGTCTTTAAGTTTAATATTCAACTGAAAGTTGAGAAATGGGGACAAAAGATAATGTTCACAGTTTCCAAAATTTTGTATAAAAAGTTTAGAGAGACAGAATGTGCCTCGGTCAATGTCCGTCAATTGAATGCCAATGTAATAACGCGTTACATTCACACTGCGGCAACTCTCAATATTTCCTTATCATAATTTCTTTGAAAAAATTAAACAATAGTGTCATCGACACTTATTAAACGAGAATAATAGAATTTACAGCGTATGTCGTCGATTTCAATATTTATAGGCACTTAATATAAATAAATCGCTTTATAGATAGAGGTATATATATATACGCTTACCAAGGCGGCGGCGGCGGCGGCATTTTACGATTTTTGCTGTCGTTTTGTTTGGATACTTCTCCACAGTTTATTACCGCATTCCGTTCGGAAGATTTTTCGCGCATACGCGATACCCTCGCTAATACGTTTAATAAATTATGCAAATGGAGTACTAAAGTTAAGAGCGAAATTAATAACAGCCAGATAAGTTAGTAGAATAGTTAGAACGCGAGTCAAGTCACAATTGCACCAAATGAGACTTTGTTTTCCTGGAATAAAGGGAGTAAGAACATTTGACAAAAATAATTCCCTACATTGGCTGGAACGCAGCTAAGATTCTTCTCCGGTAACTTTCAAGACTACCCGACACGAAACCACCCAACTTTTACACCGCACTTCATATCAAAACTGCATAAACGACATTTCGTGATTGATTGTTAACTTAAAAATGGCGATATGTAACATAATATTCTCATAAGGCCGGACCGAATATCCATGGCAACATTATTAAAGTGCCTTTTAGGAAGGTTTTAGAAAAAAAAAATCAAATCAAAGTTGTAGCCATTAGTTAGAACAGTTCAAATTTAAAATTTGGTAAGAATCGGCAGAGCCGTTTATAGAAAGTTTCAAAAAAAAGTTGTTCAAATGTTTGAGATAATCTAAAAAATCTAAAAATGACAGGAGTAAAGTGGCCTTCGCACTTAATTGATTCTGATGAAATTTATGTGGCTGTGAGTTTTCAGGGGACCCAGCCTGAATACAAAATATAGTTTCTGAGAAAACGTCGACCACATACACATATACACACATACATACATTCGACCTCAAAAGGTCCAGAAATGCCAATATCTCACATTCCGAAAATCAGCACGATTACAATACTTTCTCTTATACGGAGCTTTTCTATCGAAACGCATGGTGGGAAATCAACAAGAGCAAACGAGAAACTAACAGTAGTTCGTTAGTATGACAGAGATGGATATTTTGCAACGTTGCCGGCCGAGCAGGCAGTCCAAGTCAACGCGTATCGCGGTCGCGTATCGCTTTACACTTTCGGATGTGTGTGGAGCGGATAAATGTGATGTTTCGCGAGCTAGCAACATCGCAAAAGTTCTTTCTCTGTTTAGCCAACGAGAAATATTTGGCGTTTCTCTCGCTCTTACGTTTACCCATCCTGCGACTCCGTAGAAACGATCTGTATATGGGGTACCCCAAATGAGAAAGTAAAAATCAGTAAGTGACTACAGTTGAATGATAGCATGTGTATAACCTTTTAATAATCATTGTGTCACAACCTCAGAGATGAAGAATTTAGAATAATTATCCGTTTTAACAAAATCACAACGTACATACTGTGTTTGCCCTGATGATGCCTCAGATTGTAGGCGAAACGTTTACACACATCTACAAATAAATCTTTTATGAAAAGGGCTTTTTTGAGACAACCTTCTTTCTGTGTTTGAGCTGCCCTGAGAACATCACTTGGTTAAAAATCAGTAAGTATCGCAAACTCAAAGTAAAGATATTTCACGACAATTATTAAATGTGACATGTATTGAAATTATGTGTAGATGTTAGAATGGTATACAGTGTGATGGAGATTCTTAAATATTTTAATCAAGACCAAATTCGGAACAGATTTTGCATGAGATGCATCTTCTCCCGAAACATAACACAGGTCAACAAATATAAACTTTTTTTAAAAAAAGTTGTATTTGAAGTTGAAGTATTTGATTTAAAAATATGAAACATTTAAAATTCATAATTTACAAACATTTAAGTAAGATAAAAATCTAAAGAAAATAATACCGGCATAGTTCCTGATGGATGTATGAGATATGATGAATCTAAGTGAAGAACGTAAATTTGGATACTGAGATCTGCCTCTTTACTTCTTTGAAATCTTTAGCAACCATTTACATGGACCTGTAAGGTGTTTTTAGCTATCCCTAGTAAGATTGGAAAGAGTATAATTTCAATTACCCCTGATATAAATGAGAAGCAGGTACTTGAAAATGGGATGGGTTAGGTCATTTTTGTGAAAATGTCTTTCAATAACTATCTATATTAAACGCAATTATTATATGTGCGAAACATGCAGATAGGAACAAACTAAGGCTAGATGGATTGATTTTTTTGACAAATTATGACAAAAAAAACCTGCAAGAGGTTCTACAGAAACGGTTTGTGGCAGAACTGGTATACGTCTAACTAAAATAAAAAGTGTTATTTTCAGCATTGATTACGATAGGTTTAACTAGCATTTAAAGTTAATAAGGTGTCTTTGTGTATAGTGAACTACACTGTATGTAGGCCAGTTGAAGATAGCCCAATACACATTCCCTTTATCGGTTAGAAACAAAAATAATCTATAAAGCTGATAATCTGCTATATGTATGTCAGTTAAAAATAGCCGAAAATGATTACTGTTAAATTTTCAATCACTTATCCCGCCTTCGATTCGAACTCTAATTTCGTGTACTAAAATAACAGGCCGCGTTCGATTTCAGCCTCGATTTCAGCGTTAAACATTAATTCCGATACACATTGTCGGACGTCATCGCGAGATTCCACTTTCCTTCATGTAAATCGACATATGGTTTTAATTTTTTCACACGGCTCATTTGTAGCTTTCAACGAAACACAATACGTGAACAAAGTGAAATAGAGAACCGAACGACTATTGCCAGTCACACGAATTACAAATTGTACAAGATGTTTCCAAAAGTATCGGTTTCAGTCCAAGTATAATATCAGTCTTAGTCGTCAGCAGATAGTCAGTTGTCAAGAAAGAAAGTTTTAAAATGTACAGGCACACACTGGAATATGGAAATAAATCTGTAGTGCAAATTGTGAACTATTTCAGAAGAATTTGATAATTACATCTTTTTTGTATCTGTACGAAAATGTACAAATGTTTCCAAATTGAATGAATGAAACGTGAAACACAAACCTTAAAATGTTTACATCTAACATAAACTTCTAAATTATCTCAAAACTCCTGGACCCTTCAAACGGCTTCAACTCCGAACAATTTTGTTTCGAACACTCCCCAAAGATCAGAGATGCTCTGATTTTACGGCCCGTGCCGAAATTTCTCGATTAAAATTCAATTAACCCCCGACGTGATTAAATAGACAGTAATCCGAGGGAGGCCCCAATGCAAACTTGTCCCCCCCGGTCGAATCCTTAATATCCTTTACTTAATGCGTCGTCCCAAAAGGCTAACAAGCTACGAAACACTTTGTAATCGAATTGTCCAATCATCTTCCGGTCGTAATCCGTTTAACGCCTTGCATTCGATCCTTTAAGGCTCACGCACATTAGAAAATGCCGATTTTTGGAAAAAAATGGAACGTGCGATTAGATTCGGAAAAAATTAAAATTGATATAGGAAATATAACAGTTGATTGACCCTGGTTAACTGTGAGCAATTGTTACCTGAAATAGTCTGATTTTTGTGTTACGCACGATGCAGTAATTTATACTTGATGTACAATACGCAATTAATGTCATTATTAAAACAGGTAAGGTCACGTATAACGAAAAACAGTTGGAACGTAACGATTCCTAGAAGCCGTTAGTATTTACAGTACATATATTAAATGTTAACATGGCATAAATAAAAGGTGGGTGTAATTCAGTAGGCGTACTTAAAGACAAATTTATGTAGAAATAATTACTTTTAGTAGATTTGATTTTGTTTTCAATTACCGTAAAAATTTTCTTCATACTTTTTTTTAATCAATGATTTTATTTACGTTCCCATTTGTTCTTTACATGTTGTCGCGTGAATTCCAGTCCTCGCCCTTTAATTCGCCCCATGCGGGACACCGTCCTATTGGTCTAATGAACTTTTTTTGGTATGTATAGGTAGTTATTAATATGTGATATGAGTATTATAGAGTATAGGTAGAGTATTATGAGAGTATATGTGTAACTATAGTGATGGTAGGTATACAAATGTTATATGAGGATTTAAATTCGCGCACCTATTTTACGTTGTAAAATCTCCTAATTTTACGTTGTAAAAAAATCTCCTGGACTATAAAATTTGTATTTTAGCATTTCCTTATTTTATTACACTTTAAAGTGAGGGGCAGGTATTGCTCACTGTCGAATAGCACAACGGTGAAAGTATTAATATAGCCGATTTTGTCATGGCGGAAGCAAAATGGTTATGCGGAAAAAGAGGGGGGGGGGGCAAATAGCTCTGTGACAGCGCTTCTAGCAAGACAGATTGCAGCAGGCTATTCTACCCCTTTAAATAGAATTGAAATGAGCTAACAATTTGATCGATATCCATAATGGTACCAATTTAGCGATCGAAGGGAAATGACATCTGGATACGTTCTATTTTTTCGTCAATTTTGCTAAGAATGATGGCGAATCTTGCTGGAAGCTATTCTACTTAACCACCAGAATGTCAAATATCTAAAATGGTAAAATTGATCTAACCCAATATAATGAAAAAGATAGCAACAAAAGAAAGATAAGAAGAAAACCTATACACGATAAAGTATAGTTATTATTTTTTTAATTTCAGGTTTGCTGCACTAGCAAGATATGTAATTATTATGATGACAATGAGTTCACAAATGGGCAAAGACAAGTATGAGTTTCGTAATTACATAAGTATTGCGTACTGCAAGGGATCTTTTCATATTATCACGATAATATACGAACTAAATTAAGAAGTTCAGCTCGACTTGCAGTATTGCAAATTCGAAATATTAAATAACTGCTTCATGGCAATCTAATTGCCACAAGCGTGGCAATTAGCGTGGGGCCACAAGTTTAACTGTTGCTAAGTACATATATCGCAATTCGGCGATTGACTCTAGTCAAAGAAAATCGCTGAATCCGCAATATACACGATACAATAGATCATGAGTTGATCAATTGCCTTAGTGAAGATCGCTACTCTGCGTTCAGCCTCTTCGCCGACGTCGCAATCATAATAATCAATCTCGTCTCCCTGACAATCATGGGAACCCATATTTTTCGTAACGAAGTCACTTTTGTTGTTTTATGGCCTTTCATGAAATTAGTTGTTTTCTTCCCTTAACTTCTTCCTTATGTATAGTCCCGTATTTTTCATATAACTACTTGTTAAAACGTTATTGACGTCATAACATAATAAACACACTTTTTTCTAATAGTGTTCTGTTCTCGAATTAGAGTTACTCCCCAAGCACACACCCAGGGGGACGTCACCCCCCCCATGGGCGTGACAATATATACACCCATATATGCATACCTATATACATATCAGGATTATGGTCCAGTTGTCTTCACTGCTTTTCAAGTAGATGAGTAGAGGAGTCCAAGAAGAAAATTTTGGAACATACTGATATCGTAAAATTTCGTATACATACGAATGGCGTTAAGACAAAAGAGCTTTGGACAATTGCTGCTTTATGCAGAGACATGGTCAAGGTAGATCGGTCCTTGATATTCTTTGAATTACTCTGAAGCAAGGAATGAATCTACGAAGCAGAGCTGAAGGATCAGAGGTATTACCTAAAGGGTATATGTGCAAAGGTATTCAGGTAGAGTTGCCTTCTATCGTTTATGTTGAACCACATTCTTTGGGTTTGCGTGAAATACATTCTTACTTCTTAAGGTGGTATATTGCAGTTTTTGTATTCTATTTTTTTTTTCAAATTTCGTCATACATGGACGATAAAGGAAATGGTAATAATCAAAGTGACTTAGCACAAGTCACTCCCACCAGGTTGCTTTCAGTTCATCGCTAAGAGTATGAGGATTGCTATTTAAGGGATGCAAAAGCTTTGACTTTAAGACTCCTTACGTGTTGGGAGTAACGAAAGTCTGTATCCAATATAAAACCGAGATTTCTGCTGATTCACTATCATGTAATAGAGTATTGCCAATTTGGGGTTTATGTTATTTTTAGTGCCGAAGTACAACACCTTCGATTTTTCTGAACTGAGTTTCAGATTGTGTTGATCAGATGACAATTTCCTCTGCACTATCAGACTTTTCGCAATACCTTCCAAAATAGCGGCACATAATGTACAGACGCACAGTGATGATTCCGGTGACTTGGATTTCCCTTTTCTCACAACTTCTATTCCAATCGGTGCTGGTATATTTTTATCTGATTTAATTAGAACGCCTTGATCACAATAACACTCCCTTTCTCTGTGTACCTACTCTTCGATATTTTTACGCATCCCGTCCGCGGTTATCGACCTGCAAACGCAATACGTACATATACTATCCTGAAATAACAAAGCTCAGTTTGAACTTTACCGTCGCAAATAGGATTGATTTACTCATGCATGGTTTCTTCTTTCTCCTTCTCTCTCTCTCTCTCTCTCTCTCTCTCTCTCTCTCTCTCTCTCTCTCTCTCTCTCTCTCTCTCTCCTCCTCGATTCGTACTCGGTGGTCCGTCCCGTAAACGTATAACATATATGAGCACTTGATTTATTCAGTCACAGGCCCAGTTATGCTGAGTTATGCTGAGCGAGTTTTGCGTAGTACGAGAGAGCGACGTCATAAGTGAAGGAGTAAACGCACGCATTCGGACGGGCGTGTAAATGTTTGTTTTCGCTCGTTAATTCAATTGTTGGATAAACAATGTCGCTGGAGTCGTTAAATCATAAGAGAGCGTAGATTGAGTGGTTGTATGTTCGACAGTTATCGAGTCTGCAGTTTGTATGGTGAAACTCGTCGTGACGTGCAGTATTCGGCTCGTATTTGAAAGGGTTTATAATCGTTAGCCAGTTCTACAGGCAGCTTTGCATTCTTTGCAATACGGCGCAAGGAAAATAAACTGCCAATAGTTATTGTTATTGACCTTCTGAGTTCTGAGTCTCTGCCATCCTTTTGTAGAATTGTAGCCATTTATAAGCGGTGGCCACGTAATATTGTAGTTCTACAATGCTTGAGGCAATTAATTCCAAATAAACTACTTACATTACTTAGCTTAATTTGAGTTATACCAAAAATATCAATTTAACTGAACGTTAATCTATTTTTCGCGTCTCCAATATTGTACTTGTTCACTTGCTTTACCCACTACTTACTGACCCTCTCTTCGATTGGGGTTTTCAGTTTTTGGTACGATTCTCGAAATATATATATATATATATATATATATATATATATATATTTTACTATCTGCCCCTTCAGAAATTTACATGGCTCTAGTCTGCTATAGAAACATGTTGTAGGTTAGAGGTATTATTCCAAATCCTGTGCAATCAGGAAAGTTTATAATGTGCGACCCAACTAGTTTTGCCAGATATTTGGAAGGTAGATAGCCAGTTCGGCCACGAGGATGCATGGTAATGAGTTTAGGTACATCGTTTGATAGTGTCATAAACTATGATATTTATATATCGTATCGGTATTTATGTATGAAAGTTTGATTTTATGATGGTGCCGTAGATACTGCAGACATTTACGGTTTACGGTTTATTGCCGTATTTTACTATTCTCCATCTTCGAATGGCCATTTATAGAAATGAAACCCATGTCAGAAGTGATCACCAGTTAATACTTGATCAAACAATATATAATAATTTGCAGAGTTTCTATGGAAAATCTATTTTGCCATGTAGGAATTCGCCCATATTTTTAGTGGTTCCCAGAAATAATGAAGTGTTATTATTATACCTTTTGTTTCAATTCAATAGACTTGTTCAAAGCATCTTATATGCTTGCCAGACTGCTTTAATTGCTTAGCAGTAATAGCTTTTATTGGCTGACCGAATCAGCCAATGTGTGATTGTTAGATCGACTTAGCCTATTTACTTTTAAAATTATGACACATTAAAAACATTTCAAGCGCTTACCAGACTGCTATTGCTATTTAGAAGCAATAGTTATTATTGGTTTATAGAAACTGTCAAAAATGTGACTATTATATGTTACTATGTAATGCTTCGACTTGATTCAGGTATCTCTAGCGCTTGACTGCGGATAGTACTCAAAAGCAATAGCTTTGTATTGGCTGGCTTCAACAGCCACAGTGTGATTATTAGATCCACTTGGATGTAATCTTGTGTAAAATCCTAAATTGTTGAAGACATTTTAAGCGCTTATCAATCTACTGTAGTTAATTAGAAGCAACAGTTTTTAGTGGATAAACGGGCGCATATTTATTATATCCATTAGGTCCAATTTTTCTGAGGGTTTCAACTTGACAAAGTTATCTCAAGTGCATATTTGACTGCTGAAATTTCTTAAAAGTAATAGCCTTGTGGTCCAAAAGTGTAACTTACTTTCTCTGATCATTTTGGAGAATCATGATTTTTGTAAAGACATTACATGAGCTTACCTGATTGCTGCAGTTACTTAGAGGTAATAAATTTTGTTGCCTAACAAAAACTTTAAGATGTATAATTATTAGATCTACCTGAAAGCTTCTACTTGTTCAAGGTCTTTCGATCGCTTACCAGACTGCGGGAGTTATAAACCGCAATTGGTTTTTATTGGCTAACTAAATCAGCAAAAAGTGTACGATTAGATCGACTTGGTCTAATTACTCTTAATTCAAGACATTTTTTTAAGACATTTTAAGCACTTACCAGACTATTACAGTCATTTAGAAACATTGGCATGAGCAACATTTGCTCGCAGAAGTTGCCAAAAGTATAAAGCCCAATTTTTCTGAAGGTTTAAACTTGCTCAAGCACTCCAGCGCTTACCAGACTGTCGAAATTATTTAAGAGTAATTACGTCAAATTACTTAAAATTACTCGCTTTGTATTGGCAAAATGAATCAGCCAAAGTGTTACTATTATATCAATTTGGTCTTAACATTCATTAATTTGAATCAGCCAAAGTGATACTATTATATTAATTTGGTCTTAACATTCATTAATTTAAGACTTTCTAACGCATTTCAAGCCCGTATTAGACGCTGCAGTTACTATAAGCGATAGCCTTTATTGGTTCACAGAAACTGTCATAATATAATTGTTTGGTCCAATTCTTCTAAAAATTTTGACTTGGTTAAGGTTATCAAGCGCTTACCAGACCGTCAAAAGTATTTAAAAGCATAGCTTTATTTCCAATACCGAAAAGGCCAAAAAAGGTGAGTATTAGATCCATCTACTTTATTTGATATATAAATCTTGGCTTTTTAAAGACATTTCAAACGCTTAACAGACTGCTGCATTTACTAAGAAGCAAAAGTTTTTATTGTCTCTTTAATGGTCAGAAATTGACGAAAATATAAATATTTGGACCAATTGTTTTGAACACTTTGACTTGCACAAGTTACTCAACCGCTTACTAGACTGTCAAAATCACTTAAGAGCAATAGCTTTATACTGGCCAACCGAAACGACCAAAATCGTAGTTATTAGATCCACCTAGTCTAAGTGTTCTTGAAATCTTGGTTTTTAAAGACATTTTAAGAGTTTACCAGACTGCTGCAATTACTTGAATCAAAAGCTTTTATTGGCTCACAGTTATTGTTAAATGCTTGATTATTAGATCTGTTTCATTCAAATCTGAAAGTTTTGACTTGCTGAAGGCATCTTGAGCGCTTACCCAGTGTTTGTGTGCCAAATCTATTGGGTATAATCATTCTTAAAAGCTTTACTTGTTATAAATATTCCAAGCGCTCACCAGACTATTGCAGTTAGTTAAAGGCGTTAAAGCAATAGCTTTTACAAAGAATCAAAAGTGTAATTACTAAGTTCATTCAGAACAGTTTTTCGCTCAAGTGATCTCAAGTACTTACCAGGCATATACAATTACTTAGAAGGAATAATTCAAACTAAATCCACTTAATTTAGTTTTGATTAGAGTGTTGTCTTAATAGTATTAGTTCATCGTATTGCATCAATAGTTGACTGTTGAAGCCGAAAAACGTTTTTAAGCAAAACTTATAATCTTAGTATTCGGAAAGCAAAGACACTATCTCCTCTTGAAGTTCAACAAAAGATAAATTCACTCAATATGACGGTTTCGTTTAGGTCTGCGGTTCCTTTGTTAGTAGAGAGAACGTCTCGTCGCTACAAAAATCTTAGGAAAACCAAAATGAGATTTACGGAGAGGCTTGAGATATATCCCAATAGATCATGAATACATATCCTCGAGTCGTCCGCTGCGGCTGGCAGCCACTAAATTTTTAATACCTCTGGCTGTCTTGTTAAGCTGTCAATATATATTAAAAATAACATACCAAGTAATAGATATAACTAATGAGAGCCCAATTTACCGTATTTACCTTGCAATTAGCGTAAAACGCATAACCCCTCGTAACTTCAACCTTTCCTACGGCAACTGTTATTGAACTAAGAAATTTTTAATCGACCAAATGACTTTCAATTTTCCCGGCTCGTTCGATATTTCATCGTACCAATTACACCTTAATCCTGGAAGTAAACGAACTGTACACAGAAGCGATTTATCAAAAGGGGAATACAATTATACATCTACCGGTCTCCCTCCCACTCTCTTATCAAAATTGTATCTGCACGTGTCGCGTATACGTTCGCTAGGCCGCAATTGTAAAATTTAATTTGTTAACGACCGTATGCTAATCGTGCGCTTTGGATTATAACAGGGGCACGTTCCACTTCCATTAATTTCGTCTGCGCGGATTTGTTGTAGGTGAATAGGGACACTTGTACACAGGAGATCACGTAAACGATACAAATGTTATACGTACGTGTACCGTTAGCGATATGTATCGGTTACTGGGACGCAATTAGAAATGAAGGTTGACTTCATTGGGTTTCAGTTAAGTAATTGGAAACTTAGCGGTAAAAACGTCTTTGTTAGTTTGTATCGTTTGGATGCAGGTTGAAGTAACTAAAAAAATATTGGAGACGAAGTCGTGGACTTATCGACTCTGATTTCTAATGGTTTCGACGTGATTTTCTGTCGGTATTGGTGACATTTGTATCTTAATACAAGGGACGCTTTGAACTATCATCACTCTCGCATTCAGCCGACGGCGTCGCCGCCGTACAAATCCACTTCTATCCCATTAGGACGCCACATCAAGCACATGCTCGAAACTGCAGTTATCTCAATTTAGCGTTTCTCTACGAGAGAACGGGAGAAAAATCTACATAACCGAAAGGGATAACAATTTCCATAGCCCATGAATAAAACATCGCAAAACACCTCTTTCTCCGTAGATTAACATCGACAATAAATCAGTACTTTATCTGACTGTCCACTCTCAACAGAAGCGAAAAGAGCGCTCGGAAAGTGGAGAGAACCGGAGAAGAAGAAGGAGAAGAGGGCATGTTGAAGGCATTATCTGCTTTGGTAGTTCAACGTTTACGGCCCCTCGGGGCAGACGTATTCGTTTTTCGATTAATTTGCCACCGAGAACGGTAGGGAGTTTAAGGCGGGTACGAAGGAGACGCTCCAAGAAAACGCCAGCAGGGGAAGCTTCCCTTTAAATCGACAAACCTTTTGTTGGTCGAAGCAGCCACAAAAAGGGGTTAATTTGTTGTGAAAATATTTTTGAATATTCATGAGTGAGAGCCATGAATCTGGAAAATATAAGAGAATTGTGGATTGTTTCTTAAATTTCAATTTGCAAGTCAAGGGAATTTATCATACATTTGGCAGTTTCGGAAGCGGTATAGACGTGTTCAGATATTTTGAATAATTTCTATTTCAGAGCCAATCGAAAACTTTTTGAAAGGTCCCTTTTTTAGAGAAAACCTGAAATTTCGAAAAAGCTATGAACTATTCTAATGGCATTTAATGCATTCCTAGTTACAAGGGACATCTAGAACTGTTTAGGAAATAAAGGTGTGTAGTATATGACGTGGTAGAGTTAAGGACATGGATAGGGATAAGCGTTGAAAAGAAACAGCCTTTATTAATGTTCTACTTTGTTCTATTAACTAGGGCTAATATATGGATCACACGGTGGAAATATTTTTTCCACTTTTTGGCTCGACACCTTCACATACGGCAAATACTGCTTTTATGGATATGGCAGGACCAGCGTATTAGTTAAAAAGCCTCCTGAACTCCTTCATTAAATAATAAAGTTAATTTTAGGATCTCTACAACTCTTAAACAAAGGATTGTTACATCTCTGGAAGAAAAAAATGACACCTCTCTTTTGATTAGCTCTGATAATCGAATATGAATTATTATAAAATACAAACAATTTAGAGGATTTCTATCTATCTATCTAGAGATAAGAAGCAATATAACCAGCAATATATTACGAGTCTAATCATGATTATGGATAACTGTACGGACTGAATCATCAAAGTCATCAAAAGAAAACCCACAACTGTTATTTATTATTTCAATGCGTTTGGAGAACTAACATGTAAAATTTTCAAGTGAAATACATTTCCCCCATTTTAACTTTCTTGCGATTTTGCGCGTGGAAATGAATAAGTACGTTAACACCAAAGTTAATTTCTATTTAAAATACAGTAACTATAAATTAGTCATAATATTGTCAAAAACAATGAAAAACAGAACATAACTTGACTTCATTCCAGTTGTAGTTTTCCTGTTATATTTCAACCAAAACATATTTTTATTGGAGAAAATGGTAAAGAAATGTTGAAATGCTTGATAAAAGATACATTTACACTGCTATGTGTTGATTTGGTGGTGGGTTTAATTTATCTGCAGAAATTAATAAAACGTCTGGAACAGAATTACTTGGTAGTTGAGTAGTTCTTGTTTTCCTTTCATTATTTGATTTTTTGAATTCAATACGACTTTACTTAAATCATTAGTAAATGAATGAATATGAAACTTTTTAACTTCTTGGAACTTTTGTAATAACGGAAGGTAACGACAATTCACAAAATCTCAATTTTTACCCAGAAGTTTATTTTTGTTAGCGAATGCAGCTTGGATCATTTTGTAATCTATGACAAATATCAATATCTAACTGAAAAAATTGCAATGTGTCCATAAGACTATATTATAGTTATTATTCTAGACTATTATAATTCTATTATAAAAAACCGGAAACCTTTTTGGAAGGTCCTAGTATGACATATAGTCATTTTTTTAAACATGTTTTCTGATCTTAATCATGATAATGAACATGATCCAGAACACCTCGAGACTTAGAAAGTCTCGAAATGCTAATAATTCAAATCCAAAGAATCACTCCGATTTTAATACATACTTACTCATATATAAGTACCTCATATGAGAAAAAGATTGTTGTGCATCATAAGTACACAGGATGTGTGGCTGACGGTCTGGGAGCGAAGCTTCTTTGAGAAATAAATTCGTTTCTTCAATTTAATTTCTTAAAATTTGACATGGTTTTTTTACGCTGTAAGATGCAAATTTGTAATGTTTAAAACAGTAAATTTTGTTTAAAAATTTCATGAGTACGTAAATTGTCAAGATTACTTACTATTCAAATGTTTATTAGCATCTTACTTGTTTACTTCGACCGCTGCTTGTAGTTTACGTTCGCAGTGGCGTATCGTCTAAGGGTGAGCGAGAAAAACTATATGCAGTTCCCCAAGTATCTAATTTACACGATATGATTACTCAATCCTAAAGAAGCTTCGCTTTAAAAAGACACCAATTATCCTTAATGCAAGTAAGGTGGATTCCTTTCAATTTATCCTGATTTAAAAAAATATTTTGTAATAGCTATACTTATTGCAGATATAGTAAAACTGTCGTCGTTCGCCGTTCACAAAAGACAGTTAAATTTTAACGGTTGTCCAGCATTTAGAAGGAACCGATGATTTAATTATAAATCAAAATCTAGAATACCCAGCAATCTATAACTAGATTTTCAGTAATGTAGCTCTTGCGGCATAACGTCATACTTCATAAATTACTTCAGAATTACTGAGTGCCATTTTCCAAAATACCCATCTCCTTACAATTTGATCACGTTTATTAGGTCTGACATATTTTCACACCAGTTCTCTCTCTCATTCTCTCATTCTACAACGAAATCCGTTTGATAACCGTTTCTTTATGATCCTCTTCCTGCTTTCATTGTTCATTGTTTCATATTGTTTTTGACACTTTGATTAATACCTTTTGCGCTTTGTTTCAGCCCTTTATTTTTACGTTCGTTAAATTCCGATTGTTTTCCACGCCAGTCTCTCAAGCCAGATTTGTTTATTATTATTCATCAACTCCAGAAGAATTTCACAATGTATGGGACACGGAAAAATTTTAAGAGATCTTAAAGTAATCTACAAATTTTTCTTGTTTAAAATTATTTGAAGTGACACAAAGTCACGTTTCACCCTGCACTCAGAAGAACACTGCATAGGGATTGGTTCTAGATTAGATAAGTCTCGTCAGAATGAATCGTGCAATAGTGGAATCTCTTAAAAGTTTAAATACTAAAGAGGAGCTTAGCTCTACAAAATCTTTTATACCATTAATGATTTTACTGATAAATGAGAGATGGTGAAGGACTGTATTTAATGAAGTTTTTTTTAACACTATGATATAGATAGAGGATATTAATCTTTAAGAACTGTTTTTAAAAATTGAAGATTTTGTGGTCCATGACACTGTAGATTAATGTGGACCTATGTATTTATGTATAGACCTAGTTGTATTTGTTGATTATTGTGCATATAATAAAGCCACGTTTTGAAGAAAATAGCAACCACCACGGCGTAATATTGTATTGTAGTCTGCGTAAAAATGCAGAAATCTCACAATTAGCTCAGTTGTGACAATGCCAGTTAAAAATGCATTTCGACTGAAGATAATTAATAATTAAATATATCAGTTCATTAATATCGGTAATTGTCAATTAGTTTCCTTTTCCTTATACAACGCAATTAATATTTTAAGTTATGTATTCTTTTTGCACTGTGTAGTTTGGTCTTATGCATTTTCTTTTTAGCAAATCAATATAAGTAGTACAACGTGATCAAGAATGACTGTTTGAGTTGGCAATGCTGAATTTCATTTTTAAATGGTATAACTGGTAATTTGAATTTGCTATTTCAAATTCAAATTTCTGGTATTCTTTTCAAAATTATTTATTTAAAATGGTTTTCACGTTACAACACGAAATTTTCATTGGAATGGCGTACATTCGAAGCGGGATTTATAACCCAATTACTGGTTGGCAGTACTCTCTCGATGCGACATACCAGCAATTTCAGGAGTTATTTCCGGAGACTTTGGTCACTTTTGCTGTCTTTCTGCAACATTGCATGCGAGTAGTTGAACGTTACTTAAACACAGGGAGCGTAAGCAAACAAAAATCAACTGGTAGACCTTCTACTCTAAACGAGGAAGTTGTCGAGGATATCAGAACTCGAACGCAAACAAGTCCTCCCAAATCCTTAAGAAAGCTCTCCCTTCAAACAGGTTTGGTCCTTATGCCTCCTATTCAACCAATTTTCATTCTGACCCATAAGACTTCCACTTTTCCATGTTGATCTAATTCCACAGTTTTACAGGTTTATCATATGGAAGTTGCTCCACTGTGCTCAAAAAGAAATTAAAGTACCACCCTTACAAAATTTCCATCGTCCAGTCATTAACCCCTCCTGATCACCCGCAGAGAGTTTTATTTTGCAATTGGTTCAATGATATATTAAATAATAATGATATCCTTAACAATACCTTCTTTTCGGAAGAAGCCTGGTTTCATCTCAACGGCTATGTGAATAAACAAAATTACAGAATTTGGTCAGGTCAAAATCCTTATGCTATCAGAGAGACACATTGCACCCGGTTAAAGTTGGTGTTTGGTTGGCAGTCTCAAGGACGCCGGTGTATGGGCCGATATTTTTTAATTTTACCGTCAATTCGGAGAGATATATCCAACACCTTTTGAGGCCTTTTATAAACCAATTAACAGACGAAGAGCGTCAAATTGGATATTTCCAACAAGACTCTGCAAGGGCACATACGGCTCGTGCTACTTTGGGATATTTAAGAGAGAATTTTGGCGACAGAGTAATTAGTCAGGGCATTTGGTCAAGCAGGTCACCAGATCTCACTCCATTAGATTTTTCGTTATTTGGGCTCTTGAAGGACAATGTCTTTATGAACATATTGCATACTGAAGAAGAGCTGCGAGAGGCAATAGTTCAAGAAGTGGCAAACATTACCCCCAATATGCTGGTGAATATCTTCGAGAGCCTAAAAAGAAGAGTTATTTTATGTCTGGACCAAAATGGGGGGCATTTTGAGAATTACCTTTAGCTGTTTAATTAAATCATTGTTCTGTATTTCGAGTTTCATTTTTTGTGCGTTAATTTTTATTCACATAACTTACAATCTTATCGCTGATTGCTATGTCAAATTTTTGTCAAATAAACATATCTGGTTATAGCGTTGCAAACCCTTAGGCAAAAAAATCCTCCAGGTAGGATTGCCAACTCAAACAGTCATTCTTGATCACCCAGTACTTTCAATTCTTCTTTAAAATCGGGAATTGCATATGAGGTAAGTCGTCGAACAAGTAACTGTATTTTACCAACCAAATTGTGTAACATCCTGTTAAGTAATTCGCACTCGCGTTGAGATTTTGGCTCGAGCTTTTGCTTAATCACGGGATTTAAATAGTTAACAGCTCTAATAATTAACGTTCACAGTTTTAATAACACACTAATTTAATGCTTGCGGTTCGGTTGAACAAATAAATCTGAATTTCTTACAGCGGATACCTATACTTAGAAAGGCGAAATATAATTAGAAACAACCATAAGAACCACTAATGTGTTTTCTCGCCAAAACAGCCATATTTACCGTTCATTTATTTATTTCGAAAATTATATTTGTGATTTCTTTACGTTATCATTGACAAAACTTATTCATTAGCTCTCTCCACTTCTGGTCTCTCCATTCATTCATCCATATCCGATAGTTCGTCATTCAGAACGCATGTATACCATATAGCGAGTGTCGAACAATACGCCCACAGAAACGTCCTCGTGAGTAAAAAGAGACATGAGATACACCTCTACCATTCGGAAATGAAAATAAACAGAATATTCGACTGATCAACAAACACGCTGTCCGGATTCCAGCAGCCTTTAAATACGGTTAGGATTACGAGTAGGTAAAGCCCGAAGTGACAAGAGATTTAAACCAGAAGGTCGAACGATGAACCCCCTCGGTACACACACACGCACCTAAAGAAAATTTGTAAAGAAATGATTCGATTTTAAGATACACAAGATGTATATTTCTTATTGAGGCGAGGATGGTAGTTTCATTAGATTTTCCGAGCAAGATGAAAATTTAATTTCACTTCGGTTTCAAGAAATTATGTAGCCTCCTGGTGCATTCTCGGTATTACACAATTACACTTGAGATTTAGGGACGCGCAATAAAAAGAAACTTCTCCTCGCGGTGTCGTTTCCACCCTCCCGACATCTTTTACTGCGTCCACTCAATTAGACTCGCACAGTAATGAATCAGCCGTTTTACGGCCTCAGACATAATTCACTGGCAGTATCAAACGGTTTCACTATGTGCATAACGCGATATATCCCGAAGCCGCAATTAACTTTCAACTTACAGTATTTATTTTCGGGGTCAGGAAGTTTTCACTGCCTCGTTTAATATCCGATAGTAAATTTATCCGCGGGCAGGCTTCGTTTCGTTTCCACTCTGCGACTGTTCCTGATTTATTCCTGGCCACTTTGAATTTATGAAGCGGAAGGTTATTCTCGCTGGCGAAATGTCCCAAAAATGGAAGTGCAATTTGGATTTATAGATTATGATAAAGAGATCTAGGAAACTGCAATAACTCAAATATTTCAACATTTTATCGAGAATTGAACGGATTTGTATTCTCGCCAGTGCCTCATTGTGGAATAATAAATCCAAAGTACTAAAGAGTTTCCAGGATATTGTCGCGATTGACCTCGCAGGAATCCAAAACGAGGACACGCAGCCTCGGCAAAACGTGAATTACCAGAACATAACTTCGTACAGGAATCGCCTGGTGAGGCACGTATGTTTAATAAAACCATGCAGCACACACTAAATGATAAACATGGTCAAATGAATAAATACGAGCGATGGAAATCAAGGAATAAGTCAAGTACCCCGTCACGCTGCGTGTTGAACTACGTACCAGTCGGTCATTTTGCTTGGGGGGTGATGTTCTCAGAGACGCTGAGATTCCTGCACCTGCTACCCCTCCAGGCATTTACTCACCTTACATTCAGTATGTCTTTGCCGCCCCTTATCATGGGCTCTATCTCTCCTCTGAAATGAACCACTGATTGCAATAAATGTTGTTAAGTTCGTTTACGCTTTTCCCTTCTTCTGAGCTACCACCCCCAACCAGAGCACCCCTCTGGGCTCTAGGCCCTTAGGACCGTGACAACATTTTAGTTTGAAGTGTAAAACGGTGATAATGATGAATATTTATTAAAGGAACCTGAAAAACTTCTCCAGCGAAATTAAGAAATACAAATAATATGTACTGAAGAGATCCAGTAAGACCGAAATGTGTACTATCCGCTCTAAATTTATACACAGACTCCTGAGCTCAGAGCTCTTACAAAAATCAACACAAAAATTGCACAATTTTTTTTTTTCTGAACAAAATACCTACGTCTACTATAAGTTCAAATTACAGTATTTAATTTCTGATAGTTATATAATTACGAAGGGTTGTATGAAAAAGTTGCTTAAAATTTAAATACCAGTGTGGTACATCTCCACAAAAATTAAAAAAATACTAGATTATATTCGACCAGAAAGTCATAAACTTTGGCATAACTAAACAAGGATATAGCTGTATTAACGTTGCGTCAACGGTTTTCATTATTACCTTTACATCAAATAAATGTAAAATAAAATGGGTACAGTAGTCAGTACAGTAGAACAGTGTGAAGCTTCTTACAAAATTTTTAATTTTTCTTTTTTCACGACTTCTGTCGGACCATGTCAGATGTCGCACTTAACCAAGAAATGGTTATTTCTGATTAGATTTTTAAGAGAAAAACCTCACATTCGAGTAACTGACGAAGGGCACGGGTCATCTCGTAAGAATTTATCCCGGTCCGCATTTGACCTTCGCCGAGATCGGTCAGCTCGTAAGGATATGGTTCTCAGATTGGTCAACTCGTAAGAGTTGACGTGAAAAATCCCAAAAGGGGGATTATCGTATTCCTTGCGAGAGGGCAAGGAAAACCCTACGGAACCCGACCGTTATTAACAACAAGCAAGTCTTTCCCGCGTTGACTTTTAATAAAATCCATAACTATATCGGTGCTCGTCACCGTTCAGTTGGAACGTAACAAACCACCCCCTTATACCATATTCTTAGTTTCAACAAATATTCGAACTACTTCGTTGCAATCATCATCCCCTCGATTATTTCTGAGAATCCCCTTACGAGTTGACTCATCTAAAACGACCCTTTAAAAATTTACCTGCCGGTTCGCTTACGAGATGACCGATCTTATGGTGGGCCATTAAAATTCCTTACGAGCTGACCGCCGTCGCTGACGAAGATTAGAATATAATCGAAACGTTTTACTAGGAAAAGAGTTTTCTTTCTCCGCCCCCAGGTTGCAGCCCCGATATTTTCAAATGTTTTATGTTTTTAGACGAATCAGCTAATATTATCTTTTTGCTTATATGCTCTAGTAACAATGATCCATGAATAATAATGGAAGTAGGTCATTTTCACAAAAAATACGGAACATTATAATTCCATATATCGATGACCTTAATAGCATTGTAACCCTAATGAGTATTTACATATTATATCCATATTTACACCCATTTACTGTCCATCCATCCACTAATCTACATTCATACCAGGATGGAGAAAGAAAATGGGTAAATACAGTGCCTTCGCCAAAATACCGAAAATTATATGTGCTGCTTAATAATTGCAGTTGCAGTGGTTGTTCTCCGTTTTTATTGGTTGTGTATGTGTATAAATAATTAAACGATGCGAATTTTTCAACACAAATCCAAGCTGCTTAAATACCTTGTATTCTATATAGATGAGTCCCTATTAACTTATCACTTGATTTAACTATTTCTTGATTGAATTATCAAAAAAACTCAAGATGACATCTAAAAATAAAAATTTGTGTATTGGAATCAACAAAATGGAAAAACTCATGGTACAAATATGGTTCAGTAAATTTGAACATTTGGCAGTTGGCGGTTTTTTTTGAGATAAAGTACTCACACGTAACTATGCATGGAAAACAAATCCGTAAAGGCTAGTATTAACTAAAATATTTTGGTTAAACTTAGATTAACCAGGTTTTTAGGATATTCGTGTAATTTAGTTTTATCTAGCGACTGAAGAGGTTAGAAAAACTAGTTTGTTCTAGTAAAATAGTATTTGATCGAAAATCGGGTTTTTACGGTAACATATACATATAACACAATTCTATTGGATAGGCCGATATCTTCAACTTCGTACTGTTAACTTTCTCGTCAATCACTATTAACGTATTTTCATAATTCATTTATTTATTACAAATACAATCCCTTGCGCACGTCGACCGGAGCTCTGTAACAAAATAAATACAGAGTGCCTCCCTCTCAGCACGAAACATTTACATTAATTACCGTACGTAGGCATATCATTAATATGAATCGGGTATAATTTGCAATTCGCACCGTAATAATCATGTTTATTAACGGAACACAGTTAAATAAATCTCTGCTTTTAATAGCAAGTGTAAGGAGAAAAGAAACCGCGTACGTTTGGTTTCAATTAGGTTATAGTAGTGATGGGTAAAGTGATGACAATTTAAGAAATTGAATTGTTGAACATTTTTCCGTTTTCTCCGTACAGCAGCGTTATAAATTTCTTAGCGACACGTTAATTAATAGCACTTTGAATGCACGAGGAAGTGCAATCCTTCCTAATCAATCAGGTCGCAGAACATTTCTAACGGCAGCTGTTATGGATGGCGAGGAGTATCGAAGAAAATACCAAATTAGGAGATCGAGTGGTTTTTCATTACCTGCTGGAATAAATGACCGGGGCGATATTGATTACAGGCGATAGTGTTTGTAATGCATCAAACTTAAACAGTTTTGGTTTAAATTCATTAACACCAGGCAGGTTACGGGTGTAATTTCGTGTTCTATTCCTCCAGTAAACCACCTACGTATTTCTCGTGGCCGGCGAACGTTTAGACGAAACTAATGAAATAATTCCTCTCTTCATTTTTTTCCTCTGGATGTCCTTGAACTTGCCCGATCATGTGCATTGAACTTGTCGTCAGCTGCACCAGCTACGTCTCTTCAGGAAAAACCTCTTAAAAATTCATCTGCGTAGGTGGATGTGCGTAGAGAGGTGTAACCTTCTCCTTTTCGGCAACGGCCCACTATTAAAAGATCGTGAAGGGATTACATGGAAATTAAAATAGAAGTGTTTAGTATAAAACGAGTTCATTGGGAATAACGGAAGGGAATTTAGGAAGAAAGCGTTTGGAATGCAGAACCAGTGTGAATGACGCAAAGATGCCGTGCCAGTCCACTTAGGTATTCAAAAAATATATTATTTTGCCTTATGGGTTAAATAGATAGGGTCACTATGCGCAAATCAGCATGGGTATATAAAACGAGTTTTATACCACTGTGAACGAAATATAAGAACTCAACAATCTAACCTAATGCATTACTATGGACCCTGGTGTTAGAACTTTCGATGGATAAAAGTTTATGTAAAAAAGCAATATAATTTAAATGGCACCATTCTTTCTTAAGTCCATTTAACGCTTAACAAGACTTATCTTTCTAGAACTGTTTTTATAAATTTCTTGAGGAGTAAGAAAATTATCATACATTCCCTTCATTAAATGTTACTTTCTTTACTAATAAACAAATTTGCAGAAAAGATGAAGAAAAAGGAATAAATCTAATTAGACTGCCTCAAAACGAATTCCATAAGAGTAGGTCATTATTGTTACACAAACATTTCATGTGGATTTTGCGGTCTGAAAAATTTCATGTGGATTCAACATTCAACAATAAAGTTTAAATTAAAAAAAACCTTATTGATAAGAACGTTCACTACCCAGCAAAGAACTTTCAAGATTTTGAACCATTTCAACAAAATCAAGGATAAAATAAATTCATTACGCTATCCACGATTTAGTTATAATTGATATGAGCTATTGGGGGAAATTATGAAACTTCTCTACGGAAATTTTTTTATATTTATTAAGGAACGTTGATATCACGGCAAGACTAGTCTAATAACCGATACTTCTCTAAGTTATCTAAAAGCCAACAGGAACCGAAGAACCTCTTTTAAGTATAACACTTCAAAACACTCAAAAGTTCAAAACATGTATGGAACGTGCTTAAGTGATGCTTAATGAGCCTAATTATGCAACAAGCAATGTTGGAATAACACTATACCAAAATCCATTTTACTTCACGAGTGACTCATCGCCACAACAAGGTGCGAGTGGCACACGCAAAACTCATAAAATCACATCCCTACTTCGAGCGATTCGCCGCTTTAGCAAATTTTCAACGTAAAAAGAGGGACAGAGAGAAGCGGAGTTGCCAAAATTTAAAAATCCGCTCTATAAAACATAAGTCGAAACCCGTAGAATGGCAACATGGAGAAAGTTATTTACAATACGTACACGTGTCGGATAAACAGTGTCGGTGCCCGGCGAAATACACGCTAGTCAGTACACGTGTGATATTGGTTTTCACATCAAAACATCCAACAATAATGTAAACAGACAACAAGATTTTCAGAATTTTGCTCAGGCATACTACCAATTATTTGATAACCAGACCACTTGATACATATGTCATATGTTACCGTCTAAAGTCTAAACTCTCTCTTTTCATCCCCAAATTTACAGTTTTCATTGTCTATCCTTTTTACAGTTAATACGTCTACCATTAGATGTCACCTGAAACCGACATTTGTAATTTTTAAAAACTCAAATATCTAAAAAAAGCATATTCATAATAAAAAATGGTAACACTTAGTCTTACACCTTCGGGTACCTCATCGACCTTAGTTGTATTTCATCACTGGTCCAACACGCCGTCAAAATTGGGGGGTTTCTATTTTTAATAATGGCCCTCCAATAAATCTCATATTGGCGATATACAGTGGTCCTATCTATGCATTGCATACAACTTGTCTCCACCTACAATGTAAGCGTTAACATTGGTTATATAAGAGATACTTACCACTTTGCTTTGTAGAGCCATGATTATGTCCGCAACAGCGTGACGAAACGTCGGCAGTAAATCTGTAGCAACGATTGTTGTTTCATTTTTTGGGGTTTAATCAAGAACGTTCCTGTTGTTGATATTGGTTTTATTTTTCATTATTTTTCTATCATGATAGAAATCAGTCATCTGATTTCTGTAATAGCGCTATAATTATTTCAATATTATAGTTGCAAACTAACATTGTTCCATTCCATTAAATGATATAGCTTCGATTATTTATATTTCGAAGACAAAATGAAACATAAACGCCGCTGTTTCTACTTTCCCCTCACTTCTTCATCCCGCGGAGGACTAATGGCTTCTAGGAATTCACCCCGGGATGAATATAAATTCGGGTATAGTTTAAATGAATGGAATTCTTGTATAATCCTTTCTAAAGGCCGTCTGACACTTACCTAGATTTACTACTTTTTCGACAACTGTTTTTACAAATTCGTTTAACACTAATAGAGTAAAGCTGCATCCAGGAGATTTGTTACAATTTGCCAATTATCAAATTTTTGGAATCAACTTGTTCCAATTACCAAATTTCCTCTATGCAACGTTAATTTTGTTAGTAGTGAACAAATTTGTGAAACAGTTCTAGAAAAGTACTAAATCTAGTTAAGTTTTATAATACCTTAACACGAATTCTTTACTGAATTCTAAATTTACTTAAATCTAGAGGATAAAAGTAGGTCATTATTGTTACAAAAAAAAATTCATAACATTTAGATTAAAAAATTTATTGATAAGGACGTTCACTATCCAGCAAAGAACTTTGAATTTTTTGTAACATTGTTATAATATCAAGATTTATTTAACTGATATATGAACACAAAGAAATTATGAAACTATGAGAACTTTCTTATATGAATAAACTATAGTTCATAAAATATAAATTAGTTATCCAACAAACAATGTTATAAACGTAATAAAACTATCGTAAAAATAGGAAATTTTATTTAATATATCTAGAAGTTAGAAGGTAACAAGATCGTGGAATCTATGACAGTTCAAAAAACTACAAAAGTGTTTACAAATTTATGAAACGAGCTTAGGAGGAACTCAAGTATTATAATCTTCTATATTCTGGAATGTTTTCTTGATTCTAGTAGATTAAAAATATGTCTAAGTCTTCGGAGACCAAAAGAGCACGTAGGCACCTAGGAAACTACATATTTACCGAACATCTTCACTACCAACTCAGAAGTGCTATGGAAGGAGAATAAAGATCGTAGAATACTCCCAATATTTAGGACATTTTAAAAATCTGTGACAAATCTAGAATTTATGATGAATAAAGGACATTATGTCTGAGCTTACCTCACTTCAGGTCTAATTTAAAAAAAAATATTGGATGAAAATTGGGGCGCGTGCGAGTTCGGACCCGCTACCCTTTAACACAGCGGGGTTTTAGATGAGTTCGGACCCAGCCTACCTGCTCGAAGTGAGTCCTAATTCGAATTCGAATGATAAGTAGAATGAAATATTTTTCAAGGGGGCAAGCGAAAAGAGGCAAGGAAACTGATTTTGGGGGTCATACGGGGACGTTTTATAGAGCGAAAATATATCTTTCCTAGGAAACTTACGAAAAACCGACGATAGTACCCTTATAGTACCCTTATTAAACTCTTACCTCTTATTAAACCGTGGTTCACATGCAAGTTTCGTAAAACAAATTATTTATTCACCCAATTTCTATCTGGTCACGGTTCTTTTGCAAAATTTACACACAAAATTAATAAAACTCCAACAGATTTATGTATGTACTGTGGAGAGGTTGATGACGCCGAACACACTATTTTTTACTGTTGGAAATGGACTGCGGAAATTTTGGAATTAAATCTATACCTAAAGATAACAATTACAGCTAATAATATTATGAATACAATGTTAACTTCAAGCAAGAATTACATCGCTATTTTCAATTTTATAAATGATGTTATGAAACAAAAAGAATCTGATGAAAGAATCACACAAAATTTGAACCCGTAAAAAAAAGTTATATTATCGTTATTATTATCATCGTTTATATTTAAATATATTTCTTCTCGTTATATTTTTATTCCTAATTACTATCTAAATTCCTATTGTTATTGTTATCATTGTTAAATTATTCACCTCATCATTATTAATTGTTATATATTTTCTCCCTCTATTGCCTTAATTTATACACTTTTGACTATATTCTTATTTTCAAAACCAAACCTGACGTCAACTTTTTGTGAAATTACGATATTT
The DNA here is from genome assembly GCA_946251905.1 of Cryptocephalus moraei. Classification (NCBI taxonomy): domain Eukaryota; kingdom Metazoa; phylum Arthropoda; class Insecta; order Coleoptera; family Chrysomelidae; genus Cryptocephalus; species Cryptocephalus moraei. The sequence goes on from OX276452.1 coordinate 19,844,165, forward strand.
TAAATATTCCTTTCGATTTAAATACTTAATACTATGTGTCTTTGAAGATTATGTTCTCTATGAGAGCTAGCCAAAGACATATAGTAACGTCAGAAGACAGGGTTTTTTAGTGGGTAACCGAACGTGGACCCCCACAGTGTCAAGTGCGGTGGATATTACCATTTCTGATTGATTATATAATCTCAATAAATGACAATATCCATCTCACTTTTCCTCCATAAACGAGTTTTCCCTGTATAAAAAAAAAATAAAAAAAAAGTACCCTTACTTTCTTGAAATTGATCAGTATGAATAGCACCTGTGTGGGTTCGAATTCGCACCTATAGCGGGTCCAAATCCTTGACTACCTGAGCTCGATGGGTCCGAACTCGCATTCTCCGGAAAATTGTCCCTGCTCATTAGATGAGTTTTTTAATCATTAATTAGATAAGCCAATTTGTACCCAATGTGTTATTTTCGCAACAATGTATTTTTGTACGTTTTTTGGCTCGTTGATGTTAGGTTTCGTATTGGCATATCCTATACAATGAATTATTGTTTTAGGGAAAAAATATTGGTTGATTTTAGATTCTGAACCACATTAAAATGACCCAAATAGCAAACCCGTATCTACAACATTAACTGTATTTTAAGAAAACTCTTAAGAAATTTTTCCAGCTTCTTTATACATATAAGTATCACAAGCGATAAAATAAGTAAGTAATTTATTTGACCATATTATATACAAGGTATATTTAAGATTCTAGGAAAGTTAAACTTATTAAAGGAAAAAGTATTGTCACCCAAAGAAGGGATAAAACGATGGAAAATATATTACAAGATCATTGAGTACAATTTATAACAATTGATTAAGTAAGATGGTACGTCAAATGGCCTTCAGGTTTCGGTATATTTCAATGATCTTAGCAGTGGAAATACTTTAGGCCAAAAATTCCAAAAAATTGTGGAAACTTTTTATAAACCTTGCTTATGTCAACAAATTGAGCTACCGAGCAAGTAATTTTATGGATACTAGAATATTTGAATAATCTAGGAAAAATTGTAAGTTTGAGAAACCAGGGATCTTCAAGCAACCTAGGAAACTCCTTCAAAATTTACTAAACCTCTTTAACTACCAGCAAACAACGCCACCTTTTAGAAATTAATCAATCATCTTTACAGAGAGCACAAGGACTGTTATAATTATCGAGTACATCAATGATCCAATCATTAAATCCAGCTCTATAAATCCCAGAATATTTAGAAAGCACATTGTTTAAACTTTCTTACATGAAGAGCATCGTAGTTAACTCGCAAGCAGTTTCCTAGATCATGCCATATTTCAATGATCGTAGCAGATAAAATATCTTTTTAAGTCATGAACTAGGAAAGAATATATATGTATCTACTCCCATTTCTTGATGTAACCATAACCAGAAGAGGATAACCAAAGAAACTTAAATATTTTCATGACCCTGGCAGAAGATTCTTTTTACCTTGCAAGACCCAATTTAGAAACGTTATTTTAAAACTGTGGATTCCAAAGAAATTTCCAAATTTTGAACGAATCAATGGTTTAAGGACCCAATAAGAATCCTAGAATCCCTAAAAAAAACAGAAGTTATGGGAAAACCTTGATATATATTTTTATAAACTTGTTACATGGAAATGTTGTGATTAATTAGTAAAAAACCTTAAGTTCTGGCATCGTTTAATGATTTTATCAATTTTTTATTCCAAAATAAGTCCAAAAAACTTGTGAAACTGCTTTTAAATAAATTTCTCATCTCGATGACGAGTTAAACTAGTGAGCAAAGCACTTTATAACTCACGGAATATTTTAATGATATTTAATGATACGTGAATAATACGAATAAATTCCCATTCAGAGTATGGTGAAGCTGGAGAAGGGTATACGGATCCTGCGACACAGAGCAATCCAAAAGCACCTAAAGCTCTTTAGAAATTCACAAACTTCCTCAGCGAGGCTGATATGTGGAACTTATTCACCCATCACGAAATGTCAAAATTATCTTATGTGGAAAATAATAATATTGCGTCTGTAGGTTAAGCAGTAATAAGATTTATAGCTTCAGTTGATTATCGCATTGACGTCGAATTTCTCCGAGATTTCTTTCTTATGGTTTTCCATCGGGAACAATACCCACGTCCGGACCGTCGATTCAGGCGAAAGGTGCACACGTCGGTGAGCTTTCACGAAGAATTTCGAAATGATCAATCGTACGAGATTAAAATGCGCACCGCAAAGTCCGACGTGGGCGAGCGAACTTTATCTTCTATCACGATTTACTGCCGCACGGTGTGCGCGCCCCACACGCAAACGCACGGTCTTCGGATATGGGACCATCCAGCCCGCGAATATAAATCGTATCTTTCGGTCCCCCAGAAACGTCCGGCCGCATTGTCCGTGAGGGATTGATCCCCGGATTGGATAAAATGGGACTGAATGCCTAATAAGACTGAGAGTGATTGGGTGGAGGATGAAATAGAGACGTGCCCGTCGCCCATTCCGGATGTGGAGTGGGGCTATGTTTTGGTGACAGTTTTGTCGGTAGCAATTTTAGAGATGAAGGAATACAATTTTGAGGTTGTGATATCCAAGAAGATTTATTACAACGCATGAATCGGAATGTCAACTATTGTTTGATGATTGAGGACGCTAATATAGGCTGGTCGGTTACACCAGATGGATTGATCATCACTCTCAATGGATGGAATTATTAAATTCAATAAAATTATAATGAAAACTTTTAATAATGTCCTTAACATGAGGCCCTGAAATTGGAAGAAAGCACTTCGAAACTGCTGGAAGCCAATGTTATTGGAGATTGGAGAAGTTACTAGATTTATATATATAATGCATGTTGGACTACGGCTGCCGCCGTTTCCCTCATCCTTGTTTCCACTTCTTTCAGCCTTTCCAGTCATTTTCTCATAAATTTCTGCTTTCCATCGCTTGGTCGACCTCCTCTCTCTATGGTCTTAGATGTATTCCTCTATATAGTCTTTGTGGTGGAGTCCAAACCCATACCTTCTTTGGCCATCTTTCGTCTACGATACGTCTTAGATGTCCATACCATTTTAAGCGTTTTGCCTCGGTTGTATCTAGAAAATACAGATCAATACCCATTTTCGCTCTTATTTCGAGATTTGATGTCCTATCTTGTTAATCTACAGCACCTTCTCCGTGATGAGAAGGTACCATATAGAAAAAATAGCTAATTCCTTTTTTCTGGCATGAAAATGATTTTCTATTTTCTTTTTCTCCATTCTGATTCATGCATTTTGGAAGCATAGCTTTCTTATGGCGCGCTTCGCTCGAAGCGCTGAACCGGCGAGAGGTGTTAACGCCGAAAAACCGTACGACCCGGGCGGCGAATTATCGCGCCGCGCTCGCTGTTTGTTGACAACGTGTTACAATTATTGTCTTTGTATTGTCCCTTGTCTTCTCCGTGGTGACGCTAGCTATCAATCGTTTTGGACACAAAATGCTTCAACTGTATAATACCAAAAATTATATCAACAGAATCAGCGTCTAAAGAAGAACCTACCTGAGTGTGGCAATTACTTTATTTCGTTTATCAACCGAGATACTTCTTTATAAAATTTGCTCTTAAACATAAACAGACAGTAGACAACTTGGAATGAGATCTACGCGGAACGAGAAAATCCTTCACGGAAACGTTTCTGGGCCTACGACTACGGTCCGGAATGTTAGGTTTGTTTGGTTTGGCTTGGATACAAATATAAAGAAGAATAAATAGTACATTAAATTATACTAAATAAGACAGGGTATTGTCACACGAGAGTTTTAAAGCACGACGAGCGAAGCGAGGAGTCCTTTAATAGAACGAGTGTGACACTACGTCTTATTTAAAGAATGTAATATACTATTTTATCTACTTTGCTTTATTAATTCATTAAATTTTGGCTGTTCAAATTTCCGTACTACTCTAGGGAATTTTGCGTGGGTTGGTTACACTAACGTCACTGACATTGACGTTTCGTATTTGGATTTGAAAATCTAATAGCCCTAGGACAACTTCAATAACTACTTACTTACGTGAGCGAAATGGAAGACAAGAATGTAGGTTCATGAGATTTTAAAAGTTATGTTTATTGAAATACTAATGATTTAACGTTGACGTCTACGCACGTCTACGTGACAGGGTGATGTACCAATTTAACAAAACCAAAAATTACCAAAAGTAGTGTAATAATACGAATATTATTACACTACTTTCGATGTAGTAATGATATTATTAGTAACGCAAAGTAGATAAAAGTGATTTATTTCGGAGTCGCGCTAACTGTTTGGTGGCAACTCGTGTTACAAATGTTTGTATTGTCGGTCGCCTGCTCTAGGGGTGGCGATTGTGGCCCAAATTTGAGAGTGGCTAGAGCGGCGCGTCGTTTCTCTACATGACGTATATATAATATATATACAAGTGAAAAATCACGACTTATTCGTCTAATGCCGTTAAGAAACGGTAATCACCGACACGTGTTTCTGCTTGTTAGCTTCTTCAGGGTGGTATAACCAAGTTTTGAATGACAACGATGTTTGACACTTGGAAAAAAATTATACAACTCAAAAAGAACGCAAACAGTAGGCCTAACATAGGAAAGACCTTTCATTCGAGGGCAACAATCCGTCTGACGCGGAGGCCAGCTATAGCCAACCGTCACGAATCTTTTGTCAAGGAATTTAGCAGTGAAATTAACGACGGATTGTACATTTTTTCCGTGCGGATTTGTACTTGTTCTTTTAAATGATTTGTCCCAAACACCTACTGATATAAGTTGCTTTCATATTCTTGCCGCTCTTGTCATAAATGTCTAGCTTGACGATGCCGTTTTATACTGTTAATTTACACCACCACCGAGATTCGCCTCATATTTTATTTTCTCCGCTGAGATTTTCAAGTTACAATATTTGGCTAGTGTGTTGAAGTCTTTGCGGATCGTCCTCATTACGAATTATCCGAAGGGTGTTTTCATAGTAGTTGTTTTTCTCTTCGCCGAGCGATCACAACTAGCCCAACAGACGTTATCAATATAATCAATTGGTAACCGAAAAATCTTTCGCAATCCTTTAAACCATATAAGCTTTAAAACAGTAAGTTGTAACGCTTGTAACCGATAGTTTAATACGGAGGTTACTTATTCTGTTTTTAAATCTCCTTTCAAAATAAACAAACATATTTCGACTACCTTTAACAAAAGATTTAAAATTTTTATCACCATTAGATACATTACATATATGAGAGAAATGCAGTTTGCGTAGTCTGTTAAAATCAATTAAATCAAATCCAAGCAAACTATCAAAATACCTGAAAGTCCATTGCTACACAAAATGGGAGAGCAGATGCCTGACTAAAACCACAAGTAAGAACACTAAAAGCGTGGCCCAATTAGGACACCAACAGGAAATCCAAGAACAACCGCCTACTACCTAGGTTACTGACAGGAAGAACAGGCACAGGCTGCCACACAGGAATACCAGAAACTATCGGCCACAAACAGCCCAGTAACATGAAAGCCATCTGCGGGCCTCAGAGGTTTCCTTGAATAGGAACACCAGGATCAGGTGCGAAAAAACTGACAATAGCAAAATCAGGCGGGCGCTGGGCACACTTGGAGAGCTCTAGGGAGACTCTCACGAGGTTATATTGCCCAAAGGTCGTCGGGAGAATGAACTTCCACCCTTGAATTTTCAAATTGTCAAATCTACTAATCTATTAATCAACAATCCCTAAAAATTGGATCTGCTATATTGCGAAATATTTTCAAATTTTGGTCACTAAAATTTCGCTATTCCCTCTTGCGGTCAGAAGTTGGTGGTGTTTCCTAAACTTCCATTTGTCACTCAATACGTAGTGGGCTATGTAAATGGCAACTCCGAGAATTCCTAATAATTTACTAACTTTACCGAAAAATGTATTGAACCGTGTAGTTTATTACGGTAACAATTTACCAGGGTTGCTCTCAGGCTATCATCCCGGGGAATCGTCGGTGATGCTGGAAAACCATATTCAATTATTCATGGGCGCAGGGCGTGATTTAGCGTCTCGAAATCCTCTCGCGCCCTACGAGAGTTAAGAAGAGTCTGTTCTCACGAACCCGACTCTCGGCACTCACTCTCCCTACGCGGCTCAGACTAGTATGACATTTTGACTGTTAAAGTTGAACTTGTAAATTTGTATATGTTCACCGTGAAATAATGAAAGGTAGTATTTAACAACGTGTGTACTATTGTTGAACAGGATTTCTCGTCATTACCTTAGATGTGTGACGTGGGCGTACCAGAGAGCTTTACAAACTTTCAACCTTCATCTACAACTATTCTCACGAAAAACAGTAAGACTCAAAATTTAATACGAATGAATATCGTAATAAAGTCGTCAGCGATTGGAAAATTTTTAAAACACTGTTTTCGATGCCTTTTCCTTATGAAAGTGACATATGTTTCTGTGTCGCTGAAGCCTTAGGTCTACCCAACTAATAAGAATATTTCAAGAGTTCTGTAATAATATTTTTGGAGATAATATTGAAGAAAATTCCACTTTTACTATTTCAATCTGGACTCAATTTTCGTCTTCTTTAACTCACACTTTCATTCCAAATTTAGGGCTTCCCTCCATTCTGCTCATCCCAATATCTACCAAATTGTTCAGGCTTTGTCCAAGGTTTTCATCAAACTAAGAAGTACTGTTGTTTGGAGAAGGAGATGATCACCAAAGGAAAATTTGTTGCAGAAAAAAGGTTACTTTTTAAAATCAAACAATATCAACAGATTTGAATTTATACGTGAGTTATCTTACAAATTTCTTTCGGTTTAGATTTATGTAGTTAAGTTTACTATGTACATCTACTACTTTTTGATCGTTGATGATAAAAAAGTTCATTGAAATTTGATGACGTGTGTGTAAAAATTACAGATATAGATTTTCACGACAAAGGAACAAATCGACCTATTTATTGTTTCTATTACATTTGACATTTGACTGCACCATTTTTTAAATATGCCAGTGCCTAGAAAACATCGCCAGTCCTAAGCCTTGGTATAAAATTAAGGAAAAATATTTTCCTTAATTATACTGTAATGTCGACCATAACCTATCGCTGGAACCCATTACGACATACAAAGCTGACCGCTGGAAAGTATTGACACGATCCAAATCGTACCTGTTGATCAGGAAGGGAACTGCGATGTAACCAAATTTCCAATGTTACCTCTTCGACTTTAATTCAATTTATCCCAACTTGCTGATTAAGTACAAACTTAACATATCTCTTTTGTATTCGAACGTAACCTAATCTAGTACTTTCCCGGTTACGAACTTTCCTAATTTAAATCGAATCGAGCGGCCCGATTTATTTTCTCTCTTATCGGGACGTTATTAAGTCTATTTGTTTCGAATTAGAACGCCCGCGCCGCCGAATCTCCGGATTAATCCCGTAAACTCCTCCACCGGAGCACCTCGTAACTTTTAGTTCAGCAATCAAACGAAGCAAACGAGATCGTATCTTACCGTAATTAAGAAGACGTGGAGCGTGCTCGTATTAATTTCGCTCGATTTTAATTGAAAAGGAAGACGTTTGAGTACGTCGAATGTGGGACATTTACGTTTCGATCTACTCGCGAATTTGAATATATCTCGACCCGCTGCGCGGACTGCGCCATTCAGATTTTATATTAACGGGAGATCTCGACAGTAGCTGCTCTGTGTATGTTTACGTTCACTTTCAGCGCCGCGTTTATAAACTTGCGATGCACTCTCGCTCGCCGTTCAAAGGACGAGGAGATGAGGCCCGCGTTGCGTACCACACTTCCCGCCTCGTTTATATTACGCGAGGATCTCAATTAAATCACATTAACACTCGCCGGAAAATTTGTTTTCATGCCGCTATTCGCCATGTTTGTTTACGGGATTGCCAGACTACGGCTGGAACGAAATTTGGCGGGTGTGTTTGTTTGGAGTTCCGTTTTAACGTTTGAGGATATTTTCGGGGAGTGCATGCACCGGCTTGCTTACGTGAAAGCGACGAGAGTTCGTTAAACAAGGAGAAAATGAAATGATAGAACTTCAAATGTTTGAACTGAAACGGGAAGCACTTCTACTTTCTTATAAACAGATTTTGAAGCAATTGCATTAAGGATTCAAAGAGCACCCAAACGTTTTCGGTTACTTTGATGTAAAGGACACAAATTCAGACAGTAGATAGCAGTAAAACAACTTTGGCATCTTGCAGGATTTGAGCATCTATAAAGCGCCACGTGTAAAATTTACATTAAAATTTGCAACAAAAATGGAGCCCAGTTTCAACGTGTCACGTCATTCTCAGACCTGTACAATGGTGAAGACAACAAACATAAATTACAGTATACTGAACTACTATGTATCAACTGAGAGAAACAATAAATTGGACGATTCACAAACAGTTTATAGAAAATTAAACGTGGAAAAGTTCTCTCCCTCTTTAGTACATGCCTATTAAGCCACATCATCCACTTCAGAAGTCAGCATTTACTATTGACTCATATTTGATTGCTAATTTAGTACGCAAACCACGATTTTACTGCTCCACCTCTTGGAGAGAAAAAGGGGATAATGTGACTTAAGACTTAAGCCACGAGATATACTTTACATAAACCAAGCGGCACATTTTATCCCTAATTTATTGCCGACGATAGGGACTAGTAGTGCAATCCCAGAACCACCCCTTCAACCCTTATCATTAAACTCACCTCCGAAATATCATTAAAATTGTAAAAAAATGTATGCCCTTTAAAGATATCCTGGGCTCTTTATTTCTCAACTTTCAAGAAAAGCATGATTTTATTGCTCCAACCCTTAACGAGAGAAAGGGGATAATCTGACTTAAGGCACACCATCCACACCCAGTATCTCCGGAACCGCAGAAGATATATGCCTAGGCCAAGCGGCATATTTTATTGTTAATTTATTGCTGACGATAGGGACTAGCGCAATCCCAGAACCACCCCTTCAACCCTTAGCATTAAACTCACCCCCAAAATATCAGAATTCTAAAAAACTGTATGTCCGTTAAATACAGCTTGGACTATTTATACTGTTTAATTTCTCAACTTTCGAGCAATGCATGATTTTAGTGCACACCCCTTAACGAGAAAAAGGGGATAATCTGACTTAAAACAAATCATCCACACTTGTATCTACGGAACTGCAGGAGATATATTTTACGCATATATCTCCTATCGGTTCTTACCTAGTAAATACTAAAGGCATCAATTACTAAATTAGGGATTTATAAAATTACTTGTCATTCATGCGATGCTTGCTGTATTGGCCAGACAAATCGACAGATTTTGATTATACTGAAAGATCATCAGAAATGAATTAAACAATTTCAGGGAACGGACAGTCTTTACATCTTCATCCTGTGCTTTTTGCTAGCCGTCTCATAACATGAAAGTTATAACACTGAAACGGATACTTCAAAAATAGCATGAAGTTTCCATTGGTCGAAGGGGTGAAAATGAAGGGCAAGCCCGTAAGAAAATTTTGAAAATTGCCACGATATTTTCTTGTCTGCCAATTGGGAGTATGGAAGTATATATTATAAACAGCTTATAAAACAACTGGTAGATAATTTGAACACGGTTGCCCAACTGCGACTTTATTATGAAAAATGACATGCGAATTTAACGGGACACTACACAGAAATACAAGATTTAAAGGAAAATATGTGCAATTTTCTTCGGTTCTTTGGTCCGCCATTTTGTATTTTGAGTTCGGGACACTCTCCAAATCTCAAATTTGAAAATGCTACAGTGAGAAAGCTGAAAATAACAAAAAAAGACACAGAGCATGAAAATCATCTAAAAATTTCCGTGGTTTTGTTTGACTGCCCTTTTGTATTACACAAGCTGTGGATAAAGATCAAACCTCAAATTTAAGTGTCAAGTAGTTCTCCAGTGACGAACTATATATAAATCACAAAAAGAGGCTTCAGTAGCGCGAATTCAAGTCTAAAGTTCTCCAGTGACGAACTACATAAAAATCACAAATACAGGCCTCTGTAGTGCGGAATCATGTATAAGTTGATGATAAATCACTAATAAATGTGATCGAACGGATATGTAATAGAAATAGTTTAGAATAGAGTATAGAACAATATTTACAAGACAACTATATTTAAATGTGAAATACAAAATAGCAGCCAAAAGAAAACCAAGAAAATTTGCACATATTTTAATGTAGTTTTCCATATGTCTGCCACCACTTTCGACACAGTTAGTCCGGCTGCATAGCTTATATGTTTAATAATTGTTCGTGAATTTTATATTAGTGTAAAGGCAGGTAAAAAAAGGCGAAAAGTTGAAATTTTGCCAACACTTTTCTTCGGAAAATCGCAATTGGTGATGGTGACTATGTTATAAACCATTTATAATATAAACTGTCATGCTTTCAATTAGCAGACACAGAAATATCTCTTCTAACAGCTTTACCCTCCATTTCCAACGCTTGGACCAATTGAAACCTCCTGCCGTTTCTTAAGTAGATATCTAACTAGTAATATTACTTTCATTTATGCCATTTATGAAATGACGGACAAAAAGTAGTATTCAAAAACACAAAACTTGTTTGCAAAAGGGAATCAATTTTCCATTTTCCACATCATTCGGGCCACGGTCGACGCTCGCTTATTTTTATTAATACCTTCAACTTTATCATTGAGAAAAAACAAATCATTACATTTTATCTGTCGCTGGCTGACGGTCTATTAAGAAAGTATAAGATTTATGCATACATGTCCAATATGATTGACACGGTGGGCGCCTTTACAGGCAATAGCATTAATATATATAATGCGTCATTTCATATTATTACAAGTAAAGGATTAGTAGAAAATTCGATAAAAAGTTAAGAAGACCTACAGCACGTTCTTGTCTTGTCAGACGAATAATTAGTATAAGAAAGTCAATATTTTGTACTAAGAACAAGAAATTAGAAATAATTTTGACTCAAAATCTATTGTGATTGTGAGTGACGTAGACCCGTAGTCCTGCCATTATACTCACTTATATAAATTTCCATTCGAGGGTTCAAATTCCCATTTTCAAATTCAAATTCCCGAAGGTACGCGCATTGCCGTCTATTTCCTGAATTTGTGTCCTTCACCTCGTGGAAAGTTGTTTTGATTCGGCTTACTCGATAAAGAAATTAATTGATTTCCAAAGCTCTTGCTTCGTTAAATTTCATGACATCTCACGTGCCCGTATTAATGTTTATTCGAGTACAATTAACAATCGAATACAGATCGTTATCTAAAATAGTTTTCTGGAGTTTAATGGCCACTGTCGCATTCGTTCGGCACGCCAATCAAACTACTCGCGAATGTGACGTGTTTTATCGCGTCTACATCTCCGAAGATAATTGAGAATATCCCCGGGTTTATTAAAATTCCTTAAAAAATCTAGAACAATGCGACATTACAAAACGCAGAAAGTATGTAAATAAATTCCGTACCTACGATCTGGAATCTCTCGCCGATCATTCCCCACCGAGCCCAGAACGAGTAGGTTGCGAAATTTATTGCGCCTCGGAAATGTACGTTAAGTTCAAAAATTTTGGTTATTACACGGAAACAATGCGTTTACACCACGGAGGAAGCGTGTAACTCCATTATCGTTGAAGTTTACGACTCTACTTATATGTATATTCTTTTAAATTTTCATAATCGTGAAGCACATTGCCGTTTTACGATCTCGGGAACACTAATTTTAATTTAGGAGCTAAATGAATTTAAAATACGCCAGAGATTACCGTTCGTTGCTTGGTAAATAGGTTGTACGGAAATATGTACTACGTGTTTCGTTTCATGTTTCCAAAGCAAGGAGTGGATTGGTTATGTCATAAGACCAGATATGGGAAGGTTTATCTCTGCTGTTTTTACCCAAGTTTTTAGTAACGATACTAGTAGTAAAGTTTTAGTGTCAATTTAACTTTCAAGGTATTCTCCAGCGTATTGTGATAGTTTACGACTGAAACTTAACTACGGTCAAATCGTTATGCGACGAGTTGATAGGACTGTGAAAACTGATTCTGTTCTTAAATACGTGTAATACATGGAGGAGCACTAGTAATATTCGCTAGAATTATGGCGAAATTACTTAGTACATTTCTATTTTAAGGTAGAAAGGTTTCATTAATGATGCCCACGATATTCTCGTTTGCGAGAGTCTCGTCTCGTCTTGTCTCGTTTTCGAGACGAGACTCGAGACGATACTTTAAATTTTCCTCGCGAGACAAGACGAGATTTTCAAAAAGTCTCGTCTGAAATCTCGCACGAGAGTCTCGCAAAAGTCTCGAAGTATCGCAAATAAAAATAGCAAATATTAATTAATTACTATAATTATCGCGAATGTTATTGAAACATATTTTTTAAAGCCGCAAGCAGCCTGTGTTTACAATAACTGGTACGCAACGTTTACCTTTTTGAGTTTTCCGAGATATTGCCACCTGTACGACTATTATACTAGAGTTGAAGACTTACCTAGGGAATACAAATATTCACAACATTTTTATGTTGGATAAAATTTTTTTTTCTGTAACGAGAAAAAAGTTTGACATTTTATCCCTGTTGACAGGAATTTTTTGTTAAGCTTTATGATTATTAGTTTTTAATATCTCTACGACAATTTAATTTATATTCACCGATCTTTGGAGATCATCTACCTATTTCTCACCCGACTTCTCATGTTCTAATCGACCTATAATAATTGATTTCAGTTCTTGTCGAAAAAGCAAATTTGATAAGCATTTCGATATAATTGAGGAGTAAGGAGGAACCGGACGTAATAAAACGGTAAAATGCAAGATATGCACGAAATCACCTGATTTTGCGAGAAATTTGCGAGACTTTTGCGAGACTCTCGCGCGAGACATGAGACGAGACGAGACTTTTATTGCGAGACGAGACTCGAGACGAGACTTTCCACTTTTTTGCGAGACAAGACGAGATTTTTCAAAATCTCGTCTCGTCTCGTCTAGTGGGCAACACTGGGTTTCATGGTTTTGCTTGTGTCGTTTTACAAAGACCACCAAAATGTAATGCTACTGAAAGAAAAGATTCACTAGATATTAGGTACCACTCAGTGGCATATTTTATGTCTGTTCAGATGGTTCTATTAAGTTTTCCACAGTAAAAGTAAACCGAAGAAATTCATGTTAGTCCCCTCGCTCAAAGCGGTTTTCTCCCGTTATAAAACTTCTGTTTTTTTCACAGAAATATCTCTCATTACAGAATGAATTTATTACAAAATTACGAAACGTTATCTAAATACGTAGTTCACTACCATTTAACATACTACTTATGTTAATACATCGACATACAATTTAATGGATTGATTAATTCACAGGTAACCATGCACTTCAAAAATTTAATTATGGGTTAAGTCACTATTGAAAGTTAACTGATCCAAAGAGATAACAGAGATATATTGCAGTGTTACAACAGGTTCTACAGTCATAAGCTCGACATGCACAGTTGCACATTCAAAAAGTGTTTTTATAGTAAGATATAACAGTTGTAGATTATGTATTGCAATAATAGGGAGGAAGCTATATTGACATTTAAGCGTACGCAGTTACACTTTGGAGTATAAAGCACTTTAATGGGGTTAGTGCCAGATCTTACTTATTTTTACCTTACTCCGGGATCGAATCAAATCACATGAAATGGTAAAATCAAAGAGTTACATAATTTAAGGATTTACCCTTACAAAGAACGTCTAAGTTCATAATATAGTATAATAGAGACATATATTAATAATAACTACATATTACTAATTGTTTAAAAATTCAATTTTAAAAGAAGGAAGCTGACAGGATTCAAAGATGATTAATATTGGTTCAAAATTAAAACTGTTCAAAGTTGAAAGAAGAAAGATTCAATACACCAAATTAAATCAAATAAAAAAATTAATCATAATTGATTATGATAACTAGTTTATTTTTATCTTTTGATTTATTACTAAAATAAATTGAATTCCCAAAGATTTTATTTTGCAAATTTAGACTAAACAGTATAACTAACTAACAGTAGACTACACCAAGTTCGAACGTAAACTGTCGCTGATTTTAAAGCTTTAAGCTTAAGTCTAAATGTACTGCGCGTGCTCAGATGTGAAACTATCGTCGCTCTTATTACTGTAGGACCTTCTATGCAACTGTAGTAGCTCTCATTAGCAAGAGATATAAAAGATTTACGGAAGGAAATAAACTTAGAAAATATTATATAAAATAGAAAGAATGGAATCCTAGCTAGACAGGCAGAAACTGGGAGACTTGTAAGACATAAGAGTAACAGTATAAAGTAAGAAAGGTACAGCCGTATATTCAAAGTCTGCCTTTAAAATAAGGATTGGGAATGTTTCAACTAACGCTTTGTCGCGACTAATCCCAAGAATATTCGTGTTAATTCTGGAACAAATTAGTTGAACAAAACCTCGACTAGCTTTAACGATTTAATCTAAATAAATACTTAGGGTGTGGTTTCAAAATAATAAAGATTGTTTTAGGTTACGTGGTCTATTGATTAAAATAATTTCCGCACAAATACAGTGTTCGACAAAAGAATAACAAAAATCTCAACAGCTGCAGATTCGATGGTAATTTTTGAATCTTTTAATGTTTCATTGGTACCACTAAGTAACTCCAAAATATCATTTCAAAATACTTAGAAAAGTGCAGTTTAGAGGCTACCCATTTTACGGTTTGTTGCTTGGTTGCTCACAATGTCTTTTAGCTGCTTAGGGGTATTGCTCAGAGATTGTCTTTTTAGTTCTCGCCAAAACCGGCAAGTATCACTTAGCTTTTTGAAGACATGAAGCTGTGTGCAGTTAACTAATAATCATCTGTTTGTGCAAAATAGAGATAAATTTTGAACGAAATCGAATAATTCTATTACTGATAAACAACAGTTAGCAATAGCAACAGCTGCTTTCCTAACTAAATTTAGACAATGGCTACCACAACGTGATATAAACACTGTCAATTTATTTTTCTCCAAAATCAAGGCACCCATCCCTTATTTGCCACTCATATCTAGAACTTTGGCTGCGACAATCTAGTCTATGTTAATACCCTGGCCTTTCAAAACCAGAAGTACAGCTTTGAGTGTGGCATCATCACTATAACCGCAGTTCAGAAATTGTTCCTTTGACGTGCTATATTCCACGTATCGAACTATGATAGTCAGGTGAATAATATGAGCTTGGTTAGGGCGGAGTCAGGTAGAACCAACTGGCACTTATATGTTTAATTCTTGTTAAGAGAACATTTTTAACCACTGGAATGGTTCATGCTTCGCCAGCAATTCGAGTATGTCTATAAAACGTCCATTATTTCTGGGTGATCCAATAATATAATTATGTGCTCTAAATGATAATCCACGTTCAGCGATGTTTTAAATTTAACACATGTAGATTGGGGCAACTGATCTGAGGACAATTTATTGGTCCCTTTACATTTTTCCTGGATACAAAATGTCTGATCTAAGTTCACGAGCTAGACACACCAATTGCATGGTATTACTACTATACCTGCAATATTGTCACGCTCCGGGGCGGGCTATTGGGACAGAAAAGTGTTATTTTAGTACAAATCGATAAGGGAAACGGTACACGACACATGGAGCTAACAAATAGTCTAGGAAAGAAAATTTAAGCAAAAGTGTCGGTTAAAAATCAAAAGAAATGACTACGTTATAATATATAGTTAAGGGTAGCTTACTTTGTTCCCAGAGCAGAACCTCTGCAAAAGAATCAATCTGTGTACCGAAAATGAGCTTGATCGACCACTCATCGCCCTTTTCTTAACCCGCCGCGCTGATATTTCAATTAAACGGATCGTTGATTTCGCGTTTTTTAGTTTACGTGTTTCACGGTTGATTAATTACTATATTACCTCCCGCGACACGCTTTACTTAATGTGCATCATATCATGGTACCTAATAGAGTTGGCCTCCTAGACTACGAGGGGTATTAATTTAGTAATTTGGAATTAGGTCAAGACTAGTATAGGATTTTGAGACGTGCCAATAATACAAAAGGGCTCACATCGACAGCTGCTGAAGGAAGCTGTCTAGCTGGAAAATAAATCGATTATGGTTGAGAATAACTTAAGTTATAAACGGATTTCGAGAAATTGGATTGCTTTTGCACACGTTGTCGCGCTACAAGAGAATATCGATTCTTTATAGTGAATTCCGGAGCATCATAGCGCCTTTGAAACTCCAGATGTCGTCATCCTAACATAGGACCTTCCATTTTTCAAGAAGAGAATTGAGAAAGAAAATTTCTGGTGTTAGCTATTTTCCAACAGTTTTTTGGAAGCATAGCTCTCTTATGGCGGGCTTCGCTCGAAGCGCTGAATCGGTAAGAGGTGTGTTCGCCGAAAAACCGTCACGATCGTCATAGCCAATTATCGCGCCGCGCTAACTGTTTAGTAGGAACTCGTATTACAATTGTTTTTGCATTGTCGGTTGCCTGCTCCGTGGTGACGCTAACTACCAATCGTTTCTACCGCGATCCAAATAATCGAAGGCGACCGTCACTTGTCAGTCACTGCGCATTCACTACTTCTGTATAAATATCGCAACTCTGCTTGTAACTATCTTACCTTTATTTCATCCTGTGCTGTGTCAAATTTGACGACTTTACGGTGCGGTTTCAGTTTGGGAAAACGCAAAAAACGGACTTGTCCTGTAAAGTGTTGCTATGGACACAATAGTAATTAATCATCACAATGACAATTATTTCTTTCGGATAAATGGCTAAACTGGGTTTAATACCTTCAGACTTCTTAGGTATTAATTTTGCACACGCTTCTGCAGATTTCCGTAAGATTTCCGAAGAATTTGCATCAGAATTCATTTTGACAAAGACACGCCGCAAAAACAACAAATTGTCAAACCGCCGTTGCTAATGATACTCCGCAAACGCAACTAGATTTAAAACATTTGGCAAAATGATTTTTGATTTTTTTTTATTCTTCTAACGAGATTTGACACAGAATGAAATAAAATACATATCGATGTTTGCCCGGGAACTCTTTTTACAGTACTTATTTCGAGTTTCAAGACAAGGCGACGCTCATTCCTACTGTAAAGTATGAGTTCCCGGACATATAACGTTAATTACTAAAAAGCTCCGGCGGACCGTTCACAATACGTGAGGAAAGTGTGAGGTCAGAATTTGATAACCATGGCAACAGTTTCTACACAATTTTTTTCTTATGAGAGATTAACATGGGAAAATTTTCAAGCAGCAGATAATCTATATAAATGATATTTCTTAACTATCAGCTGTGAAAAATAAGAAACATTGAAATATGTAGTTTTCTTGTATATAAAAAAATACATGATACGTTATGCAGAAAGAAAGAAAAAAGTCATTTATTTCGGAGCCGCGCTATCTGGTTGGTGGTAACTCATGTTACAATTGTGTGTATTGTCGGTTGCCTGTTCTAGGGGTGGCGATTGTGGGCTGAATCGGACAGTCTAGCTACCAATCGTTTATGTACATTACGTATATATATTACATAAAGCTATGCTTCCCTTCTCGGTCATTCCCAGAGTGCCTCATTTCGTTATTTTTTTAGTTTGTGTTCTGCGTGCGTTTGATGTGCATTCACGTTTTGACATGTACTTTCGCCTTAAGGGAACTTTTGAGCATTTCTTATATGAGACAAGAAAGTCAATGAAGGGGAAACAAGTACTTAACAAGAAGGCTTTACTTTTGAAAGCCACTTTTCTAAACCAGCACAAATGCCACGTGGCCGGTCACGGTCGGCGTCATATGCTAAATCCATCTACCGGCTAGTAGCCAGACACCGGCGTTTCATCAACAAATAATGGAGTGGGCGAATATTGTGCAAACGACGTTAAGATCGTTGTTACAGATAGTAGGTACACTTCCTTTTACACGCCGTAAATGGACGTAAATTATTCAAATTAATTTCGACTAATACCTCTCGAAACAATCGACTTTCAAAAAACAGTAATCGCTTCCTGTCGTCGCTAACAATACCCAGCGCTTGCAGTAATGAGGCTCTGCTGAAATTTACAACTCGCGCCCGTAAGAAGCGCGACCATTGAAACTTCACCAAGCGACAGCGCCTGTAACTCGCCTATATGTGCGTGTGTAGCGTAACTGTTCAACTTGCCATTTAAGGCGTCGAAATTTTTATCGAGATATTCGAACCGACCAGCTGAGTGGAAAAAATTCGATTCACTTCAATTATGGTGTACGGGGCCGTTTGAGCATGTGTTTCGATCAGGAAGGAGGAGGAGAAGAACGAAGAAGAAGCAGCAGCGAGAGAAGATTGTAAAGAATGAGGGACACAACTACAGTTACGGAGGCTACCGGAATGCCAAAAAAAGAACAAGAAGGACATTTTGGGCATCGTCAACTCGGTTGAGGAAATGTTGAATGGCCGGTTGGGATGAACGAGCCCAAATAAGTCGACAATGGAGTGAGGTCGAAAGTTAACGTATGTGTATCACATTTAAGCTAGCTGGAAAACATAGGACTTTTTAAATTGGTAGTTCTCTAAAGGTAGAGGATCGGGATATTTCCTTACCATAAAAAACGCCGGAAGACTAAAGTATCCATAAAATCAATCATGTATTTCATACGGAAGCCAAAAGGCCGTTCCTGAACTTTCCAGTAATATCCGTAAATTTACTGCATATCCGCAGCTATCCAATAACAGAATTTTCAATCGAGACGATCCGAACCGAAAAGCTTTTATGGGAACCGTGAGATCTTATCAACACACATACATAATATATTATTCTTTTCGATATATGTAGGTTACGGGGTAATATCTTGCAAGGGCCTCGTCGGAAAATATGAATTTTACGTTGTTCGCGTACTTATTCGTTAAGGCACCCTCCAAGCAAACCACCTATCGTCAAGTCAACTTCCTAGTTACAAATTAGAGCACAATCTCTGGAACATCAAAGATCTCCGAAAACAAATGCTTGGAAGTTCGGAATACAACGTGGTATTAGTAAAGCGCGAAATCAAAAGGATGGTAATATTACAAAGTTACCGATGACGTGATTACACAAAGCTCAGGAAATTGGTTTCATGGGGATGACAGCGATATTGTCAAACACACATACACAAGGATTTTCAGTTAGTTTACCTACTCATAAACTCTTAAGCTCAAAGCTATTCAAAGCGGAGGAAAGTTAACTGGCACATTCTGAACAATTTGGGAAAAACATAATAACGCATTCGATTAGGTTTTGAACAAGTAAGTCTCCTTAATCCATACTAGAGTGCCTAGAAGAGGTAGAGTGTGGCCAACTAACGGATTTGGGTCCATAATGGCGGCCGGCACGGGTCGTAGGTTTCATACAACGGCAATTATTGAAATATGTTCTAAGATTTATATTAAGTTTCATGTATGACGGGAGTGGAAAGTCCATGAGCGTGCGTGCGTATTTTTGTTCATTTTTGGTTAATTTCGTTCATTGTGTTTGTAGTGGTTTGTAGTGTTTCTAAAGTGTTTCCTGTAGCAGAGAATTATTGTTGGGGACATATTTAAAAGCGTTCCCAAAATAAGTAGATATTGAAGTGATTGCCATAGTAGTTGTGTTGTATTCAGGCCATACAGTGTATTTCCGAATAAGTGCGAAAGTTCGACATCATTATAGATTGCAATGCTAGACGTAAATACACTTACTGAAAGAAAATAATCCCCAGTTTGTAGGTTCTAAGTTTAAACCATTTAGAGTATAAATTTAGAAACCATTTAGAAAAAATGAGACACATACCATGTAATGCAGAGACTTGTCATGATATTTAAAAAAATCACTTTTAGGTTTATTCGGTTTGGGTTAAGGATTTACAATCACAAAATACAAACTTTAAATGTAAAATATACACGTAGCAGTAAGTCTATAGCAATGCATGCAATACAATAAAAGGTGTTAATAAAATGTCTGTTTTTATTTTAGTTCCCTTTTCATCGTAACATTTCCCAATGTTTTATTTGAGGGTTTCATCATATCACAAGCCCCATAAATTTATCTTATCAACAAATAATATACCTTTGTTCGAGTTGCTAATGTTTTATAGTACTAACCTGAATCAACTTCAAGACTAGAAGCCAGTCTCATTATTATATTACACTGTCTAGTTTATTTTTCGTAGGGGTTAAGTTTTTGTTTGGTTCTTCGTTTTGTTTGTTTTTGTTATGCATATAACGCAAAAGATGGTTATTGCAAATGGACACCACTAATCAAATAATTGTTCTTTCTTAAACAAGGCTAAGCATTTTATTTCTTAAAAATCATCGCCTTGCAAATAAACAATTTCATGCGCCGCCCATGTACTACTATTGCACAGGACATACAAAATTAAATTCAAATTCGCGCTATTTCAATTCGCTTGTTTATTGGTGCCGCCATTATGGACCAACATTTCAAATGAACCAATCAGCAATATATATATATATATATATATATATATTGCGGGCTTTAGTGAACAGAATTTCTAAACAATAAATCAAAAATACCTGCGATTTACAAGTAAAATTTTTTAGGGAGTGTTGGAGACCACGGAATCATCACGTAACATCGTTTGCTAAAAATAGCCAACCTCACACCAGAAAATAGGAAATGAGCAAAAAGAGCAAAAAGTGCCAGTATCAAAAGAGCAAGCCTATTAATCAACGACTGAAAATACCAAAATTTATGTAAAGTAGAGTTATTTAAATAATTTAAGTCTACTACGATATAACTCTTATTCCTTTCACTTATCACGTAACTACAACTTAAAATAATGTATCTAAGTTAGCAGTTAAAATCCCAGGTTAAAAATTTACGCGCGACTATGTTTTCGTCATACTTAACGTCGAGCGTCGTTGAACTTTTGTTTGTCTTTTATGTTCGATTTAGAGGACTCTTAAATGTTTATTCTTTTGTTGCCATTGTTATGAGAGTATTGAATGAAGCATGTACGAAAGGAACAACGTATGTTCGTTACAAGTCTTAACTGTTAACGCTGTTATTGTGGGGCTTCTTTATACCGAGGTGTGTACCTATATGAAATAAAATTTTTGTTCAATTGCAGTTATCCCATAAATTCTGTAAGTGGCATTCCATCTTATCTAAAAGAAGGTAATGTCTAAATTAACTATCTTAAGATGGCCGATGTTGATAGTTCAGTCGTCTTGATCTTGTTTCATTATTGATATGATTTGTACAATACTTATGGTTTATCTTAAACATCTTCCTATTTTATCACTTAAAGAAATGGTTATCATAAGAATGATAGTCAATATTTAACTTTAATTTGATCAATTGGATTGAGAGGAATTTCTTGCTTTGATTAAACTTCATCTCAGTAGAAAGTAGTTGGAGTTTCAGGAATCTCAATAAGGTTGAAGTGCAAGGAAAGGTATTGAAATTGTAACAAACCTATTGAAGAATCGATTTTGAAAGAAACTACATAATTACAGTCGTTGATTAGTGTTACTATAGAAAATGGACGTAATATTGTATTTCAATTGGCCATTGAGCCCTTAAAGTAGCTGCTTCTACTGGTTTTTCAAAATTCAAATTGTTCGTTTGGACCTTCAACGCTTATTTCCGCTGCTTCATACTCTCTTAGCTTTTAGTAAAAGTTAACCAGATGAATTCCAATAATTCATAAGACATTGACAGATACCAAAGTACTAAGTAGTAGATGTCTAGGTTATAAAATATAGTATATAAGTAATATAAGCTCTTGAGGTAAACTGTATGAAAGAATTATTAAGCAATGCATTCATGAATATTGGGAAGAAACAAAATGATTGTCAGATTTAAAGTTTGAAGACGGAAATCGACAGTCTCTGCTTGGTAGTTTGTGGTCGACTGGGTGTGCACTTGTGAATTCAAATGGTGTTTTCAGATAAACCTATACTTGAAGAATGCATTTAATACGGCATGGAAATTCGTTATATTACCAATGAAAGAAAGGTATTTCCAATAAATTAGTAAGTATTATGGAGGATTACTTATTAGAAAGGTTCCCAACAGGTTTAGGTAAGAAATCGTAAAAGTAAACACAAGGGTACCTCAGGGTTCTGTTTTGGGACAATATTATGAAATATCCTTTATGATGATGTTCTTTGTTTAAAAGCATCTGCAACTGTTAGGTTAATGTCATTCGCGAATGATCTAGCTATCTTAGTCAAAGAAAATATTCCCTTCAAGTTACAACTGGTTGTAAATGATACTACAGCGAAGATGTCGACTGGATGCAAATTCATGATTTATTATTGGCTCGTGAAAAAATAGAAGAAATTATTTTAAAACGAGGCAAAAGGAGAGATTTTGTTAAATTTAAAATTCTAGATATGAAAATTATTCCCAGTAAATTTATTTAATGCTTTGGTGTACTTTGATGCCAAATTAATATTTGGGTGTCATCTAAAAATGACTGCGAAGAAAGCGGAGGAGAAAGTAAGCACGTTCACCAGATTGATGCCGAATATAGGAGGTCCCGTAACTGAAAAACGTAAAATTCATAATGGAGTTATAAATTTTATTGTTTTGTATGTAGCTCCCCGATACGTTTACCAGCAAAGGAAAAATATGAAATATATAACTAATGGAATCGACACGAAAATCATCATGAAGGAGACTTCTAACACATGGCAATAAGACTGGAATGTAATTATCAGTAAGGCACAATGGACCAAGAAATTAATACCAAATATTCCCATTTGGTATAACTGTAAAGTCAGAATTTTGGATTATATCCTGTTCCAATTTCTGACGGGTCATAGTTCATTTCGGTCACAGTTTTTCTTATGTTGACGATATAATCGTCTTCTAATGAAGAGTTTGATTGACCAGACCCGGATCAATGGATATAGATGAGGGGTTTAGTTCGGGTAACCGCTGAGGTATGGTGAGTTCCACACTATCATATGCCTTAACCGATCCATCCCAGGGCCAGAATTTACTTAGTTCTGTTTCTAACATGTAATTTATCTTATTTCTTATCCATAAAGGATTTCCTCTTCTTAAAAAAAAGGTTAGAAAAATCTTCCAAATCCAAGTATCACAACGAATCCACCGAATAAGTGGATAAATGCCATATCCACAATAGACTTCCCACTTTCATTTCAAATGACTATCGTCGTCCATTCCACCGCATTAAATAACTTCAACATCTTAATTACATAGCCTCGTTTCTCAGTACAAATAATTTTTCTTGTAAGATAAATC